>OY728148.1:1689673665-1690923665 GCA_963277665.1 Viscum album | reverse complement strand
TATTATTTAATTCATTTTATTCATTAATATACCCATCGAAAGAATTCATAGATGAAAAATTGTTTACACAAGGGCGTGGAGACAGTAAGTCGTACGTATACACACATGGTGAGGATTTGTTTTTCATAGGATTGGTAAAATAGGATTATGGTTTTAACATAATCATAACAACAAGTAAGCATATTTTTTATATTGGAGTTATTATTTTAGTATGGTAACAACTTAGTAATAGGAAGTAGAAGAAGAAATGAACTTTGAAAGAAGGAATAAAACGATTGCCTCTTCTTTAGATGTCATCTTTTGATTTGCAAAAAACAAATCCTTAAGATTGTTTTATATAAAAAAAATTTCCCCTAAGATGAAGTGATGGATGTTTTTACAAGATTTGGGTAGGGTTTGAATTTAGAGAATGTGCGGTATGCACCCTATTTACCTTCATCTGTTGGGGCGTCGATTCCTCCCACTGCACAGGAGCCGACGAACCGCCCACCCTCTGTGGCCCTAGTGAACGCCAGTCAAAAGCCCTCTGTAAAGAAGATCCTACTCCGATATCTTCCCCTATAGCCACCTTTCAAATTTCTGGTGGTCCATATGGAGTCCACAAGTGTGGTTTTTAAGAATAGTATTCATGTCCTGTCCTTGCCGCCTTCATCTTTGGAGGAGGCTTCCTCGCTGCTCTGTTGGTCGCTCATCACCCGCTTTGGGGTTGATAAACCTCTTATAGGTCTCTTCTAGGATTTTTTTCACAATTGGGGACTAGATCTTCCTGCAGGGATTTTGGATCTTAGGAATAAAAATTTATTAATTGTCCTAGAATCATCAAGTATTTTGTGCAAGCCTGGGAGAGATTCCCCAGATCTGTCAACTGCTGTCATTTTCATCTCTCCAGGTGGTCTTTGGATGTCCATCAAGGCCAGTAATCTATGATTGATGCAGTTTGGGTCACACACCCAGGTCCCCCCTACCATTTCAGAATCTAGATTTTCTAGAGGAGATTGGGAACTCCATTGTAGAGTTCCCGTGTGCGGACGACCAGAACCTGTGCCTGATTGACACTGCTTTTTCCTGCATTTGTGTGCCTTTGGACCTTTCATTGAGGCCCCAACCCCAATTTATCCTCTGTGTTGGGGACTCGCTGGAGTGGTCTCAATGGCTCTTCTTCCCCTTGGTGGCCCACTTCTGCGTCTTCTATCACATCCATGGCCGCCCATATTCCGACTGTAGGAGGTGCTTTTCCAATCGTGTCCCCTCAAAGAAACCGCATCATTATGAGAGCGGTGAATCCTCCTCCACCATGGCCACTTAGCATGTCTGTGTGGTGGCCCTAGACTACCCCCGGCCTCTACCTCGCTTCCCTCTGCCCCTTCCCCTCCCACCTCTCCTTCTTCCCTCCCTCTCTCATCCCTATCTCTCCCTCTTGATGTGCCTACATCCCCCCCCCCATGCATGGCCCCTGTCCCCACCCCACCCTCCACAGCCTCAATCCTACTTCCCCCCTTGGCTCCCCTATTTGAGCATAACCCCTCCCTTCCCCCTCTCCTCCCCCCTACCCTCTGCTTAGCTCTGGTTCCTTTTTCACGGGCCTCCTATCCATTGGACATTTTTCCCCTTTCCCTGGCTAGGTCGTGCACTCCTACCCAGCTGCAGTCGCCGGTCCCCATTTGTTAAACTATCCCCATAGCCAACTCTTTTGAGGTTTTATCGCTTGTGGAGGACCCTTATCTTCCGATCCAAGAGTCCAAGAGAAGAGGCTTCCCTCACCTTGTCTCTGTCAATCCTTTTAGCTCGCCCCTCTCCCATAAAACCTCACCTAAGTGAATGGTCACCAGATCTCAAACCATAGGTTCTCATGCTCACCCACCAGAGCCATGACAAATGCCCTCGCCACTTAGGTAAATTTCTAGGTTCCCCCTCTTCTAATGATCTCGCTCATCATCTGGAATTCTCGTGGCCTTGGGGCTAGAGTGAAGACATACTTTATCTCATCTGAGAGGTCTAAATTCAACACTTTGATTGTTGTGGTCCTGGAACCCAAATAGTACCCTTCTAATATTGGTGATTTTGCTAAAAGGATTAGTTTTCCCTATTTTTTCATATCATATCGCTTAACCAACTCATCTGGATTTCAGGGCATTCTAGTTTGAGGGTCGATCTGTTGGTGTGATCTGATCAACACCTCTCGGTCAATGTTATGGATGGAAGCCTCGTCTTCTTTTTCACTTTTGTTTATGCCAAGCATGATGCCACTCAGCGAGAGAAATTCTGGTTAGATCTCAGCTTCTTCAACCCGTGGGAGGTTACATTGATAGTGGGTGGAGATTTCAACAGAACTATGAATGCCCTGGAAAAGAAAGTTGGCTTATCCTTCCCCCGTAATGACAGGATGGCCTTCTCCTCCTTCGCTGCACGTGAGGGGCTCCATGACCTCGGCTTCACAGTTGATAAATACACGTGGCGAAACAACCAATGAGGGAATAAGAGGACCAGGTGCAGACTCGAAAGCTGCCTCGGTAACATACAGGCTATCTGGGCCTTTCAGAACACCAAGGTCTCTCACTTGGTTTGGGTGCTGTCAAACCACTCCCTACTCCTTCTCATGAGACAGGGCCCCCAAGGATCGAGGCGGTTCTTTTTCTCCAAAGCATGGACTCATAACCGGAGCTTTCTGGAGACATTGGATCTTTCTTGGAACTCTCCTTGCCAACAAAGTAGCTGGGTTGGCATCACATGAAACTTCGACATTTGAAACAGTCCCTTCTGGCTTGGTCCCCCTCCCTCAATCCCAACCATTTAGACAAAGATGACATTTCCAAATATGTCGAGATTATTAAAGATTCCTTTTAAGATTAATGGGATGATAATGCCTTTGCCACCCTTTACCTCAAGAAACAAATTCTCAATGAGATTATTCTGGAAAAAGAGCAGCATCTCTGTGAAAGTGCCCTTGTCTCCTGGCTGAGAGAGGGGGATCGATGCACTGCCTACTTCCATGCCAGCCTGAAAGAGAAGCACCAGGCTGGCATTCCCAACATCAGGCTCGAGGACAGATCTTTTTCCAGCGACTCAGTGGTTCTTGGCAGTATGGTTTGTTCCCACTTCAAAAACATCTTATGTGACCATGTCTCCGGCTTCCACGATGGATTCCCCTCCTGGAAGGTAGATATCATTGACTCAATCCCCCACAGAGTTACCAATCAAGCTAATGATACTCGCAGTGGTATCCCAAATGAGAAGTAAATATGGGGAGCAGTGAATCTTCTCAACCTCGATAGTCCTCCAGGCCAAGATGGATTTTCGGGCTCTTTCATCATTTCCTCATGTAACATCATAAAGAAAGCAATATCTAAGGCCATCCAAGACTCTTTCAGAGGTGGCTCTCTCCCACGGGTATCCAGCACAATCACCATGCTTTTGATCCCCCAAGGTAAGCTCTTCTTACTCTATCTCACAATATCGGCCCATCAGCTTGTGTAATTTTTCATACAAGGTTCTTGTTAACATCATTAACAATAGGCTTGGAAACATCACTAATCAATGGATCTCTGAGGAAAAGCATGCTTTTGTCAAAGGGAGATCAATCCAAGGGGTTGTGGGGGTTTCCCAGGAGATTCTAAAAGACATCAACAAAGAGATATTGGGTTCAAATTTATTCATTAAGCTTGACATGGACAATGTGTATGACCGTCTGGAGTGGAATTTTATCACCCATACCATGAGGTGCGTGGGGTTCTTTGGGGTTGCTATTGATATATGCTTTAGCTGTTGCATCTCGGTCTGGTTCAACATCATTTTTGCTAGGAAATATTGTGGTTTCATCATTATGGTCGGGGGTTTATGTCAATGGGACCCTCTCTCCCCGACCCTTTTCATTCTAGCCCAAGACACCCTTAGCATACACTTCTCCCAAGCCATGAAACAAGGTGTTATTTGTCCATTTCACTACAGTTTTCACATCTCCAGTGTCTTTCATCTTTTTTTCATAAATGACCTAATGTTATTCATAAATGGGTGGAGCCCCTTCAACAAAGGTTTCATGAAGATCGTGGATGCTTATGCCAAGTGGAGCGGACAATTAATCAACCGGGAAAAAATTTGGCATCATCCTCACTTAGAGATTCCCAAACAGACGTAGGAGCTCCATTGAAAACACTATTGGCATCCATGATAAATAGTTTCCCTTAATATACTTGAAGGATCTCCTTTCCTCGGGGAGGATTTGGGTCCATTTCATCGAGGAGCTCTCCAAAATGATCATAAACCCCATCATTAATTGGAAGAACTGGTTCCTCTATTTTGGGGGTAGGATCACCCTAGTAAATTGTGTGTTGACCTTTATTCCTATGCACATATTGTCTGTGATTAAGGTTCCATGTTCTATCCTCAAACGTCTAGATTCCTATTTCAACATGTTTTTCTAGGATGCTCATGGTGATAGAAAATGAAGATGGGCCTCTTGGAATAAGATTGCCAAACCCCTGGATCACGACGGCATTAATGTGGGAAGCTTGGATGATTCTATGTTTCTTCTTCAAGGTAAACTGGCATGGGAGGTCACTGAGGGCCGGTCTTTATAGGGTCGCCTCATCAGAGGGATGTATGGATTTGGACTGAGGGAAAATGGCAGGTTTCCCTCTCCTCTCTAGAGTTCTATCCATGATCAGGTTTCCTCCCTCTGTCACTACTCTCTTTAGATTCTTGGGCAGGGAGAAGTCAATTTCTAGGAATGCAACTGGGGTGGTGGTATCTTTGCTTTCCCAAGCTGCCCAGCTCCTAATATATTGGTCAGGGAGGTTTCCCTCCATCCCTAATTCCATAGGTTTGTGCTGATCCCAGCCCATGAAGATCTTTTCCATGAAATTTTCATGGATGGATATCCATATAGGTGCATTTTCAGGTGATCTCCTTCAGCTATATTTTCATCAAATGATTATAAGAAGATCACCTCTATAATACTGGCCAGCAACCCCTGGGGTTATACTCTCTGGGGAAAATATATCCCTCACTAATTATGTTTTCTTATCTGGAGAGTCCAGCATAATGCCCTTCCATTGGAAATGGCCCCCAAAGCAAAATATATCCCTATGGCCTTGAGATGAATGTGTTTCTCATCCCCTAATGAGTAATATGCAATCCATCTCTTCCTCCATAGTGACTGGGCCAGCCATATTTGAAGTGTTCTTCAAGGGTTCGTGGTCCTTCCACAAGTGACCTTTTATTTTGAGGATTTCTTGCAGCACTAGTTTCACAAATCCCCCTCCAGACATGAGGCTGATGGGTGGTAAATTCATATATTCATTGGTTTTTGGTGCATTTGGAAAGCATTCAATCAGGAAAGGCACCACGGGTCTTGTTCATCCCTCCGGGCATTGGGTGTTAGGACTAGGCTTCTCGCCTCCGATCTGGGTTCCCTCTATAAACAGCCTGAGTCAGAAGCTTCCCTTAGACATTTGATTACGAAGCTGCGACATCCTGACCCTCCTTCCCATTCACCCCCAGGGTCGTGGGTCAGTTTGTTCCCTCCTCTCGATGGGCTCAAACTCAAAACCAATGGGGCTTGGGGCCAAGGCATCATGATGGTAGGTGGGGTAGTTAGGTCCAATATGGGTTAATTCATCCTTGCGTTCAATGCATACCTTGGGATGGGTGACTCTTTGGTGGACGAAACCAAGGCCATGCATATTGGATTAGGGCTCTACCTATCATGGGCTATCCCTCTAACCATTGTGGAAACAGACTCAAAAATATTATGGGGATCCCTTAAAGAAGACACCCCCCACCTTGGAACATCACTTATCTCATTCGAAAGTGCATGGCTCTCATCCCTCATGATATTGAGATCCTCCACATACAGCGTGAGGGTAATCAGCTGGCAGATTTTTGGCTTCTAGTGCGACCCATGAATCTTACCTCTCGACTTTCAACTCCCTTGGATCCCTGGCCCCAGGTGGTGTGGACGTCTCTCTCGGAGACGCTCTTGGCCTTCACTTTTTTAGACCTCCATGATCCCATGTTTCTAGTGATGGTTCTGTGGCATAACATTCCATCATGATGTTTTCTGTTTAAATATATAACTTCTAAAAAACTCATTTATGTCAATTTTGACAGTATTTGGTAATTGATTTTTGTTAAAGTCATAACGACTTCGTTCCATCTAAAAAAGGAATTAACTCATACCTAATATGTTAATTTCATTTAGAAAATTCTTGGATGGCCTAAAATCATTGAAATTTTATTTATATAAGTATTTATAAAATCATTTATTTAATTGTTTCATTAATAAGTAAAATTCTGTATCATTATTATGTCTAAATAAATTTAATTATTTTTAAGAATAAAAATAAAAAATAAAATACCATGATGTAGGAAATATATATATATATATAATTAATATTTATATTAAAAGATATCTATCATGTAACCATATATTAGAATTTGTTTTACAAAAAGTTACATTTTTTAGTTATATTTATATTTACTATAAATTAATTCTTATAACATGTCATTATCACACCCATATAGTCCCATGGGGTCCTAAAATCATCCTAAGGATTCCCATTGATAGAAAAATCTATTCCAATATGATTAGTACATGTGTTAGGAATGTTTTATATTATTATAATATTATTTTGTATAACTTTATTTACCTGATTCACACTTCTACCATTGTCAATAACAATAATTACTAAAGTTACTATTCATCCTACCCAAAAATAGAAGCTATATATTTACACAAATTGGACCTTCTGTTTCCAAATATGGAATAATTTTTTCCAAATTAAAAGAATGGATGTTTCAGTAATTAATTTAAAATTAATTCATTTTGTCAAAACCAAAAAACGGGTTTTTAATAAGTATGAACTACAAAATATTGTCCTCTTTTTCTATAAAATTTATATTTTAAATTACATAAAATGACATAAATTAAATTAAATGAGAAAAATATAATCTAATTATACTCTAAAATCACTCAAATGTATAATTTAAAACAATAAATTATTTTGATTAAAAATGTTGTTTTCAATTAAAATTTAGTATTTTTCACTATTCATCAAAATATTAAAATTATCAAAAAATTCAAAAAAATTATCCAAACTGAAATTTTTTGTACCAATTCTAAATAAGAATTTAATTTCATCAAATTTAATATATAAAATTGTCAATTTTTTTATTTAAAATGTTTTTACCTTTAAAAGGTAGAAAAATTGCATTTTTTTAACTACTTCTTTTACATAAAAAATTGAATTAATCCTCAGATTATGTCTAAGAGACACAAAATATGAATTATAATAATATATGGGATATATAAAATTCCAAACATGGTGGATAATATTCATAAATTCTTTTTAATGGACTCGTTGGATAGGTCGTAGTGCGCTTGAACTTAGTGTATCGTACATCGCATGCTATTGAATTATTTCAAAAGGAAGGGTACCATGGAAGCAAGGGGTGCTAAATTACCCCTTATATAAATAAATTTCATTGTCCTGATTTAATATGTGGATTTAAAACTAGGGGTTTTACATTTCAAAAATATCTCAGTTGAAATCCCATGTCGAATAATGGATTAATGAGGCCTCTGTTTTAAAACAAGAAAAGGTAAGTATGAAGGTTACCAAAAATAAAACATACAAGGCTTCGATATAGGAAAACATGGATATGGAAGAGAAAAACCCATCAAGTTCTTATGGGGGTGATATAGAATATTATTAGGGGAAATCTAACAACTAGAATGTTATAAATCTGTGATGATCTAAGGGACCATTAGATTCATCACAAAAGAAACTACTATGAAAACATTTTTGGTCTTACGATCCTTTTACTAGTGTTGTAGAATTAATTTTTATTCATATAATAAGAACAAAATGCATCATACTTAATTTAAATTTACAGTTTCATCTTTTAACTAATTTCTAACACAAACTCATCTTTCTCTTCGAAAGATTAAACTCAAAAATATTATACATATCTCAATCGTATAAGGTTCCAAATATAAACATATACCATTTAAAAAAAGAAAACTATTTTATAATAACCAGGTACTTCCTATAGGCCCATGGAAGGGGATAAATCCTTGCCACTCTTCAGTTGTGGGTTTGATTCCTTCCACATTGTCTGAAGCGATGGGTTATTTCATGACATGCAGTTTTTCCATTTCCTAATACTATAGGATTATAAAATTCTAAAAATAATCTTAAGAAATGTTCTAACCATAAATATACATTACAAAGTTCAACTTAACCCTTTCCAACCTTTATATTTTTCCAAAAATACACCTCCATAAACTCTCTTTAAAATGTCTGTAAATTTATAAAATCAATTGTAACGTCAGATTCCCCAAACAGCGTAATGTTTCTCTTACTGTCACATACTAAAAATATGATTACCTTCAAAGAATTAAAAACTTATTTAAAAAAATTAATACAATTCCATATTTATATATATCACATTCTTCTTATAACCATAATATAATTCTTGAATCCAAAAACACAAATACATTAATTATTCCACTCAGACTATAGTAGCAACATAAGCTTGACCTTGATCTATTTTCTTTTTTTGAGCTATATGTTCTGGATGCTTTGGACTATCATTTTCATAATTTCCAATTTATTTAAAATTATACCATTGAAAATTGATAGCCTCTTTCTTCACCTTGAAAGCATGAGCTACGTGGCCTTTTTCTTTACATTTGTTACAAACTCCCATTCCTTTTTGAAAAATACAAGGGTGATTCTTCCAACATTTTTCACATAAGTGAAAATCTGTCTTTCCCTTTTCCCCCTTATCTATCTCTTACCCCACCAATATCTTATTCTCTTTCTTTACATTAATTTCCTAAGACATAAATAATTTATTTTCTGTCTTGATATCACATGAGACTATATCTTTGTATGATGAGAAAGATTGTGAGACTAATTCCAATCAGAGGAATGGTTTTAACCCATAAAAGAATCAATAAATCTTAATTTATAGGTTACATATGTAGTCTGCATCATTCCATGATAACCTTGTGAAGTTAGCCTTATACTTTGTAACATTTTCATCCTCCTTTTGTCTTGGACATAGAAATTGCCTTTCTATATAATCTTGTTGTTCATGAGGAAGGTATTTCTTTAGGAATAGTTCATTAAAATCCCTCCATTCCTTATATCCTACTTCTTCATCATCCTTTGTGTTTTTAATCGATAACCACCATTGATCAGAATCTCTTAAAAGATGATAGACTACCATAACAACCTTTTCCCTCTTGTTACTCCCCAATGTATAACAAATATCTAAGAAACTTATCCACTTCTCAGATACAGAAGGATTTGCAATCCCATTGAGTGTTGGAGGTTTTTGTCTCAGGAAGTGTTCTACCAATTATCCTCCATATTGTGAATTTGGATGCTCCATATGGGTAAGTTTATTATTCATAACCAGAGTTAGTTGTCCCAGTATAGTTATAAGCTATTCAGTACAAGTTTTGTCACTAGCTCCACTATCAATATCTTCAATAGGAGGGATATCCCTACATGGATTAGGATTGTTGATATTATTTCAGTTTCTTCTAATAGGTGAAATTTCTAAACAATGGCATACACTAGAATTGGATATGAATCATAATGATTAATTCCAAACTAGTAAAATACATAACATAAATTTAAAATATTATTCATATCTAATCAATAATCATAAATATGGTTCCTTTTAGTACAAATTTACACATAAACCCTTTATAATGGTTTGTAAAGAAAATTTTAATTTTACTAAGAATATCCCCCATCAGTGTCAAACTAGGTGTGCAGTGTGTCGCGTTGTTGTTTACTTGGTTACCCCGAGTCAAGCTATGAACACTTTGTTGGATTTTTCAACCCATGGTACATATGTTCCAAAACCATGTACACATGTAGTATCTAGACTGGTATGTTCTCCTTGGAATATCCACGTAATACCTACTTTGCCAAAATTATAGGGGGGTTCTTCTATACTTGTCCAAAAATTATGTCTTAGGGTTATGATCCCTAATCTTGGTTTTCTAAATCATTTTCCATTGTTTTTTCTAAACATAATCTCATACCAACTGTAATGTTATGACCCAAGTTACCCAGTGTCGTTTCATTATTTTAATACATTGTCATGATTACAAGGAATAAATCCCCAAATTATTGGTTATTTTAGCAGTCTTGGAAAATAGATTACACACTGGAACAGTATATTTTAGTTTCTAAGATAAAACAATGCATAAATAATCCTTTGATAATTCCAGTATTACTATATCATAACCCTTTATATAAATCATAATAAACTTATTGGCATCTTATGAAAATAAAACATAAGAAAGGGGTCACCTCAAATGCTCAATAAGGGTAAATAATTCAGCGGGAGCTATAAACATTATCGTCAAGATGTATAATAAAAACAGTAGACCTTTAAACATAAACATGAACATAATATGGTAAAAGAAATAATATATTACCATATAAACATTCACATGGATATTCTACTTGTCTAATAATCACATTTAATAAATAATTTCATAATCAGAGAAAGCATAATGCCAAACATAATAACTACTACGTCAAGGCCTTGTGCGAAGACCATTCACAGATATTCTGTCAAGGCATTGTTCGAAGATAGTACTTTTTATCATTAGACCCACTGATGCATCAAGGGGTCATAGTGGGCCCAACCAATCACATACTAAGTCTATTGCATTCCTCATCTGAAAAGGGTGAAACCTTACAAAAACATTCATATTAAAACTAGAATACAAAAGATTAATAATTTAACATTAAACCATGAATGGTATAAAAATATAACATCCATGCTAAAACATATCATAACTCATTAAATAAAATATGGATTATTGTTTCATAATAAATCACCCTAAATAAAGAATAATATCCAATAAAGGATGTTGACATAGATGAAAATAATCAGTAAATTCTCTTTGAGAGAAATAACATTTTTTCTTGATATCATTTAAAAGATGAAAAATTTTAGAAGGAAGTTACTTAAAATAAATTTTTTAATAAAATATTCCCATAAAACTTTTATAATTTTTAAATGAATTAACATTTTAAAACATTCATGTCCTTATAAATAAATCCTTAAAATAATTTTGAAAACATGGGAATTAATTAAAAAGATTTTGAATAATAAATTACTAAACCATTTAAAAAGATGATCTAGTTAAATAGTCCCTTTTATAAAAAATTAAAATATTCCTTTAGATTTTTTTTATAAAACTTTGTTATGTATGATAAATATTTCCTAGTAAATACTTACACATAAACAATCTCGGATAATAATTAGATTGAGGAATTAACCCTTACCGTAGATCTGATACTATTTGTATGTGTCCAAAACTATTTTATAGTGTTTTGAAACAAATTATTAACTTATATCAGAATCATAATATATTTATTAAATCATATGTTATTCCATTAGGACTTGATATTACTCATTTATTAACAATTTCATGTTAATGCAACATTTCAGGTAATATCGTATTGTTTATCGTACATGTTTTGACTTGTTATTTTTGATCATATTACATAGATCATGATTTAAATACTTCAAACATATATAATATGATTTATATAACATATATATTCATAATATTAATATATATATATATAATGGAAAACATCGTTCATGGAGATGGTAGGTCGAATGTACACATGAATGATGTTTTTGTTTTCTTATCGTATTGAATTGAAGTAGGTGAATGAAATGTATGTACATATATATATATAATTATATTAGAATTATTATTTCATATATTTCATAATTATAAATAATAAATATATTTTTTTATAATCATGCTTTGATGGTTAATTTGGAAAATGAATCTCATCACGTTGTGGAGACGGTAAGTCGTAAGTACGCACGAGCAGTGATATCATTTACCTAATGGTTAAATGGTATGGATTTGTATTGAATATTAATTTTTATGAAATAATATCATGTTATATTTATTTTTTAAGAAATTTTTATTCATCATAATACCCATCCAAATAATGTATCGATGAAAATTGTTTACACCACGGTGTGGAGACGGTAAGTCGTATGTATGCATGCATAGTGATATTGTTTTTCATAGGATCGGTAAAAGAGGAATATTGGAGTACCATAGTAATAGAAAAATATCATAATATATAATATTATGGATTTATTATTTTATTATGGTTACAAATTAGTAATAGGAAATAGAAGAAGAAATGAACTTTGAACGAAGTGATAAAACGATTACCTTTTCTTCAGGGGACTCCTTTTGATTTGCACAAAATGACTCTTTAGGTTGGTTTTCTACCCAGATGGTGGCCTATATGATTGAGTTAGGTATTTTTGGAGGATATTGGGGTAGGTTGTTACCATTCCAAAGGGCTCTAGTGGTGTGAATTAAAGATAAAGGGAGGTTCCCTTTTATAAGATAGGTGAGGGTCACTTTAGGAAAATATTGAAATATAAAATTATTATAAAATTATTTTCGGTCTCTAATAGATAAAAATTAATTTATTTAGAGGAAAAGATTATTATGGGTATCAAATCTCTCATCCATTAGGTGTAGACATGTTTTGGTCATAAAATTATCCATATCTTTTTGGATTAACCCTTAGTTAAACATTTTTCCTCTTACCATGTCTTATTGTATTTTTATAGTATAGGATTAATTTTGATACTATAAAATAGCAAGGGAACCTTAAGTGGATAATTAATTAAATTTTTAACATTATATATTTCATTTTATGAAATATTATATTTTTATGATTTTCATATCATTTAATAAAATATTATTTGTTTTGAAAACTCATTTATGTCAATTTTGACACTATTTAGTAATTTATTTTTTTTAAGTCATAAAAACATTATTCCTTTGGAAAAAAGATATTAACACATACTTAATATGTAACTTCCATCCCTAAAATTATTTTATGGAATCAAAACGTTCAAAATAGTTTTATTTTCATATTTATAATATCATTTATTTATTCTATCATTAATAAATAAAATACTGCATCATTATTGTGTAATGAATAAATTTAATTATTTAAAGAATAAAAATTAAAAAAAATACAATGATGTAGGAAATATTCCTATATCTCTAATGAATATTTATAGAAAAATATATCAGTAATATAGCCCTATATTAACTATTTTTTTTAAAAGATTCATGTTTTTGTTAAATTTATCTTTACTTTAAATTAGTTTTTATAACATGTCTTTATCACACCCAAGTGGTCACATGGGATCCTAAAATAGTCATAAGGATTCCCATGGTTAGACATACCTCATCCAATAAGATTTTTACATGTGTCAGGGTAGTTTTATATTATTATAATATTATTGTTTTACCCTAATTTACCTAGTTTACCTTTTAACCATGGAAAATAAAAATAATTACTAAAGTGACTATTTATAATGTCCAAAAAGAATAAGTAAATATTTAAAAAAAATTGACCTTACTATTCCAAATATTGAATCCATTTTTTCAAAATCAAAACACATAATTTTTAGTAATTAATTTAAATTTAATTCCCATTGTCAAAACCAAAAAGCAGGTTTTTATGAAGTAAAAACTACCAAAAGATTGATATGTTTCGACATAAATGTTAAATGTGAAATTACATACAATAACCTAAATATATTAAATTATAAAAATATAATTTCATTATACTTTAAAAACACAAAAATTTATCATTTAACATAATAGAGTATTTTAATAAAAAAAAGTTTTTTTCAATTAAAATTTATAATCTTTCACTATGCATCAAAATATGAAAGTTATCAGAAAAGTACCAAAAATTTATCCAAACTAAATTTTTATATCCTTATTAAAAAAAGAATTTAATTTCATCAAATTGAATTTAAAAAAGTGTCAAATATTGGATTTAAAATTTCTGCCATTAAAAGGCAGAAAAACTGCATTTTTTTGAAAAATACTTCTTTTATATGAAAAATTAAATTTGTCCTCATATTATGTCTAAGAAACAGAAAATATGAATTTTAAAATTATATGGGATATATGAAATTAAAATTTTGGTTAATACTATTCATATCCACTTTTTAAACTGCTCGTTCTATAGGTCATTGTGCGCTTGAACTCGGCGGTGCGTACATTGGATGCTATTTAATTATATAAAAAGGAAGCATACAATGGAAGATTGGGGTCTTACATAGACAGTGCAAAATTAAACAGTAATCACATTGTCATGTAATCATTAATCATCAAATTATGCCAATTTTCAATTCATGTTTCCCATTTGAATCAGCATTCATTATTATTAATCATTTGGTGTAGGTCATCTTCCCTAGCACCCCAAATCTCATTAATTATAGGTCACTATGCCTATCACTCTATAATATCATTCGGTTTAGGTCATCATTCCCAGAACCCCATAATCTCAAGCTGGGAAAACTATTGGGTAGGAACGCCATGTCCAAGTCACAACTTTTAATTGGTCAAGAACGTATTCTCAAGCAGCACAAAAGTCTCAACTATTTAATCATTTAATAATTCTTAAGAATTATCCACATCATTATATTACTAATCAAATTATTAGTTAAACATTTCAACGTCCATTAGTTAACTCAACGATTAACTAAGCACATAACCCATTAATTAACTCATCAATTAATTAATCATTAAACAAAATTCTAATTCTATGATTATATATTCACAATTGGTTATACATATCAGATCTCAACATTCCATAATTAATTCTCACAATTAATTATCTTTGATCAATATCATGGAACCTGATTAATTCTCACAATTATTTATCTTACATATCCAAAAACATTTCATAATTAATTTCCCCAATTAATTATCTTAACACAACCAATTAAATATCTCAATTATAATATCTGAACCCATAAAAAATCTCCAAAATATCTATTTGGGAAACACCCATTTGTTTGTTCTTTGATTCAATTATTAATTAATCACCAAGGAAATCCAAAAATCAATTCCACATTCATAATTTCTCCAATTTAGGATTTCAATTATCTAGGGAAGATATAAAATCATAAATTCACACTCACATATCAAATTCATAACTATGGGAGTTTTATTTAAACTACATACCTCAGTTTATTAAGAGAGGATAGCCAAACAAAAATCCCCAAAATCTGAGTGACACAACATCATCGATCAAGCTTCAGATCTAAATACCTATACCAAAATTAAGATCAAAGGCATCAAGATCAAGAAAATCTAATTCTGGATCCACAATCCTAGATCTATATTTCAATTCATAGGATTAGATACATGTAAATGGTCGTGATATTCCATTATAAGATCAAGGAAATATACATGAATGAATGGGAGAAGTAACAGGATGAAATACACTTATCGGGAAGAGAGCAGATCTTCAATAAAGGCTTTGGATCTCAATGAACTATGTTCAGATCAACTTGGAATCCCTCTAAGAGGCTCTGTGAACACCTAGAATTTGTGTAACCTAAGAAAATGTCTAATTATGGGAGTTGTGGGGGGTTTGGATGGTTTTAATAAGGATTTTAGGATATTAAATTCTGTACAAATGGTTTCCTGGTCAGAGGCACACGGTTGGGGGGAAATGTCCGCCAATTGAGTCGTCTTTCACTTCCCACATTGCTTGATGGTGCATAGTTAGGTAAACTATGCACCAGCCATGCTGAACTCTACTGTCTACATGGTTATCATGAACCCAATTTGGAAAAATCATGTTCAAACCATGCACATCCCCCTATCATTTCATGTTTCTTAAAACCAAAAAGTACCTGAAACACAAAAGGTACTTAATAACAACCACCAGGTCATACCCAAACCCAAAGGTACCTAAAAACAACTAAAAGTACCAAAAAACACACCCATTATTTCACAAGAAAAGGGTGGGATATTTCAATATAGGGAACCTAGATGAGTGTCATCGAATAATGCTTCGTCAATATATAGATGATACATATGGTATATCAGGGGAATTTTGTGGAGCCTCTTTAAATGATTTTCCATTACTGCGTTGGTAGACAACATAGAGATCAGGGGAACTCACTAGCATCCTATATTATCCTATTTGTTCCAGGAGATATATCAATTCCATATGATCCCTATTCTCCTCACCCAAAATGGTTCACCAAAACATTAAAATCCTTTATTTAAAATTTTCATTGTAACAACTGTGGAATGTTTTATTTAATTTTTGTAATCAAATACCCTCTATTTGAATTTGGTCATTTAGAAATGATACGTAGTTGAATACTATAATGTAAAAAATCCTTTATAGTTTTCATTTTCCTTACAAAATTTTGGGAAACTATAAATTCTTGTTTTGGGACCTATATTTCTTAATAGTTTACAAGAAGCATTGACAACATGCATCTTCAAAATTATCTAGGAAACTCAACTCTTCATCCACATAAAATCGTCCAATTGAACTCAGTGAGAACATCATGAGGATCATCACATGTATTAAAATTCATTGAATCCTTGAAGTCATTATTTTCCAGGTTTTTACATTATGAATAACATGATTCATCATATCCCACGTGGTCAAGCATGTGATCTTCATGAAAAAAATCATGGTTTTGTGGTATACCTCTTTAGATTACTGGTATAAAATTTTTGAGCATTTTTAGATGTGACTAAAAGATTATTAAATTTTAAAACATTTTTTTCATATTATATGGTTCCAAGGACCCTGAAATATAATTCATTGGAAAAAAATTCAATAGGAGAATAAAACAATAGATATTATTGAAAAGATCCATCATCAGAATAATACCATGCATCATGATCTTCATTCATCATTTACGGTGTTAGCCATGTAGGACTATCTTGTGTCATATAGAATACATATATTTATTTTCAATCTACTAGTTGATGTACCAATTCTATGACTGTAAACTATAAAAATTATATTTTTAAAAAAATCTCTATCACTGGATGGCATAGAAGGTAAAAATTTCAATGAAGGAACATATAAACCATGAAGATAAATCTATAGGTAATTATCAGTTGTATCATCTCAAATATTTATATTAAAAAATATATATTTCATATGATAATGTACATAAACATGTGTCATTTATAAAAATTATTACAACTGATCAAAATTTGGGTTTGACACCTAACACAGATATTCATTATAGTCGGTTATTCAGTTTGAACTAGGGATATACCTTATGGGTTTACTAGATATACACACATTTATATAAGTTCATTCTTGTAGTTTAGTTATATGAGGAAGTTTTAATTTCACAGTCATTATTATATATTAAATATAATACCATCCTAGTCTTATCTAGGAGTATGATTCCATTGATAATATCCTTTAATTTGATGTGGATAGAGTTTGGAAAAATTACATAGGTTGTGTGGTTTTTTTGAAGATAACTAATTTTATGATACAAATATAATGAGTATAATCATTCTATATCCAAAATGAATAACCTATAAAGGATCATTAGATTCATATGGGAATGAAAAAATAAAGTATGTTTCATTAAAAAAATGATTTCCACTCAATGATAAACAGTTCAGTTGTGGTTATGATAACAATATCATTAATCTTAATGGTCAAGATATCAAGTAAAAGGGGACATAGACACATAAATTACATGACTCTCATTGTATACTAGGTTTTATTTTCCATAATATGAGGAATAGAAAGCACATAATTGATATCTATTATGAATTATATGCTAGATATAAAATAGACATTGAACTATTATGTGAATGATATACACCCTGCATTTTTGGTTGGAAGTTCCATTTATTTAGGTTGTTTTTTTCAATTCCTCTTTGAATTATATAAGAATATTGGGACTCATTATTGTTATCCAATTTTGGAAAATGGTCACATACGAGGATATATTTTTTTATCCATCTATCCCTGTATCGATTTTAACATCAGCTTATGTTTCATTTTTCACAATCATACATAAATTCTTTTCTTTATAATTTACAAGACAATCTCATTATTCCACCTAAAGAGATATTCATAGGTGAGACTGAAGAATTGGGAGATGTTCTATGAGTGATATAATTAACAGTAGCATAGATAGAAATATTGGATGAGAGTCCAAAAGATATGAAGTGTAGTAATTTGTAATGACCCGGATTTTCCATGTAATTTTATTTAATTATATTTTTATATTACGAGTCTGCAAGAATTTGAAGGCATGTGATTCCGAGGCCTGGTGTGCGAGGAATAAATTTAGGAACTTTTTTTGGGTACGTTCATTAAATGTGCAAGCAGGTTTTTGTAACTTTCAAACTCATGCTTAGAATTGAAATCTGAGGACATTGTTGAGTATGCAACGCCGATATTCACTTAAGGAGACCATCACCTTGACCATAGTAGATCAAGGGTGAAAGTTAGTTAATGTGATTTTCATGAGAGAAAATAAAATAAACTAACTTTATTTTACTTTTGAAATTTAATCCTCCCAATTTGAGTTTTGGTGGTGGGGACCACCTGACTTGAACTCCCCCTTTAATGTGTGGACACTCTGGGTTTTCCCCAAATTAAATGTGTCAACAATTAATTGTTTTAATTTACTCAATTAAATAATTTTTTCTCCTCAACTCCTTTGGGGAGGTTTTGTGTTGGCAAAGGGGAGGTTTTGGGAGAGCTTTGGTAGAGAACTCTCAAAGGAAGAACGTCCCCCAATGAAGAATGTCCTACGGATCAAGAATGAGGAACAAACTTTGAAGTGTGTTGCGGGAGAAACGGACGTCAGCATCTTCGACATCTTTATCACCTTCCTCATGACCTCTCCAATGAACATCAAGGTAGGATTATTGTTTTTGTATACCCCTTTCCCCGTTCTTATCATTCTTGATTTAAGAAAAAATATGTTGTTTTCTACCTTTCTAATATTGAGGGTTTGGGCCAAACGAACATAGCCCAACCCCTCTGTAACCGTTGTGGATTTTGGTGTTCTTCGTCGCTTGTTTTCGAGTTGAGAGAATCCCAACCATGGTGGACTTGAATCAATGGCGACGTGCCAAGAAAAGTGCGGGAGTCATTGTAATGCATATCGGGACACCGGGGCGCACCCGGTGCCCAGAGGAACGTCGTCGGTGACTGGTGTCGGTGACCAGCACCAGTGGGGCTCGAGAGCGGTGGTCGGCACTCCGTCCAGCCATGACAACGGCGAGGGAGCGTCCGCGCCACTGGAGGAGGGCCACAGCCCATCGATTATAGCGAATTAAGGGTGGCGGTCGGCCCATGGTCGGCCGCATGAAAGGGCAGCGGCACACGTTCACACCGCTGGGCTTTCGGTGGCCACAACACGAGGTCATGGAGGCAAAGGGTGGGGGTGACTCGATGCCGGCTACCGGAGGCGGCAAGGTACGCGACCTCATTACGGAGTTGGGATGGCCTTCTGAACAGCTGAGGAGCTGAGCAGGATTGGGGGTCACGCGTGGCAGCTTCCGGTGCCACGTGGCGCCGGCCAGTTGACCACCCAACCCAAATGGCCCAACCGTTCGGGGTACCCAGGGGGCATGTCCCCCTTGGGCAGCAGTAAGGGCGAACCCCACCATGGGGCCACCCAGCCGTAGGCCTTCTATGGGTCATCCAGTGCAGGCTGCCCAGCCATGGGCCACCCAGCGAACCAACCAGCGTAGGCCTCCCAGCCGCGGGCCACAGAGCGGGCCGCCCAGTGCGGGCCGCACTGCGGGCTGCCTTGCAGGTCGTGCCGGTGGGTCGGGCCGGATCAAACAGGCCTGGTCGGAACTCGTGAGCCGGTTCGGAACCCGTGGACTGGGTCGGAGCCAAGGAAAGACCCTGGTCGACCCGAATCAGGTCGGGTTGGACCACGCCTGGTTGGGTCGGGTCGGACCAGACGCGGACCAACTTCGACCCCTTTCTGCTCATTTAGCCATAACTTGAGCTACGGGCTTACGTTTGATGAACCGTCTGTGTCACCATAAAACATTGTTTGAGGAGGTCCTTTTTTTATACCCCAATTTATTTTTGGATAATTTTGGTGTATTGATGAGTTGAACCGAACATGAATCCAACCAGGCCCTCACGACTAAAATTCCATTAACATACAGACCGGGTGTTCGTTTGACGCACCGTATGATGCATTGAGACCCCTATTAGTTTTTGGTCCTTTGGGGATACTAATTTTTGAGACTTATTATCTGTTTGAGTATATAAATTTGACATGATGAGTGGAAACACCTAGAATTAAGAGAGCTTAGTGCGGGAACCCTGTGGCTGGCAGTAAGATGAGAAAGGGATCCTATGTGGGTCTGTGCCTTATAATCCTACGTGGGTCTGTTAATTGGGATCCTATGTGGGTTTTTGTTCTAGTATCCTACATGGATCCTCTAAATTAATCCACCTGGTACTACTCTAGAATCCTACGTGGGTCTGTTGTATTAAGATCCTACGTGGGTCTGATGATTTAGGATCCTACGTGGGTCTTCCTCTCAATAGAGTAAGATGAATCAGTAGTTACATCTAATCATCATTACTACCATACCTAATTTATACCTGGTGTGATTTCAGACTTTATCTTTGTGATATTATTTCCTTTGTGAAATATTTGGGATTTAGGCTTTTGAGTTGGGCATCATGTTTCTTCGTGACTGAGATAGGTTACTCGACAACATAGGTATATGTATGGGAATATACCAAGGTAGGGTTGTTATTTATTTTCATGTTTTGAGGTTTATCCTTTGTGGATTTTGTGAGACCTTTGAGGGTCTCAGAGTCCCTAGTGAGTATCGTTATACACGCCCCTGCATAGGATACGTGTGAACCTTGTTGTGGTTGGTGTAGATGACTGACAACGCTAACTGGGGACGAGGGAACCAGGTCTAGAGGTAACTTAGAGGTGGACCATAGGCAAGGAATACCAAAAATATGACCACTCAAGAGTTGTACCTACCCTTCAATTAGGAGTCCTTGGCAGATGTTCATAGGTGTTGTACTCTGTTTTACTTGTACTTTCCTATTTTCCCTTGTAGTTTACAGTTGTTCTTGTATTCTGGTCCCTTTTTAGTTTCTTTACAAACTCTGTTTACTATATAGTTTTACTTTGTGCTTGTATCCTTATTTGTGATTAGTTGTGTGAGTTAAAGGATGTAAATGCAATACCTTTATGTTTTTAGGGAAAACACTTTCAGTGCTAGTCGCGATCCCCTGGCCATTGGAAGGTGGGCTTGGGGTAGCCACAACATGGGCCTGAGGGACGGTTCATGACATATTGGTATCATAGTAGTCGGTTCTTCTGTAGAACATTGGACTTTGATCTTTTAACATTAATAGTGTTAAGTTTTATAAGGGTGGTTATCAGTTTAGGGAATCCAGTGTTGGTGTGGCGGCCGACATATCCATACACCAGGACCCTGAATTCTGATTTCTGGCTTAGATCACGAAAACACTTATTATCTGTGTGTTTTCAAAAGTTTTCATTGTGATCTCTTTGAGTCGGCTCACCAGGTATAAATAATTGACCATGGCGCACCTGTTTCTTTTCAGGATACCTTCCACATAGAGAACCAGCAATTGTTCCGGGTAGAGCTTGTCGTGATATCCCACCGAGCGATGAGGCCTCGGTACATGGCCCTTCTTCAATAGAGGAACCAGGGGTACCATTACTCATTGGGCCACCGATGCCACCAGCCCTAATATCAGAGAGTGGACGCCGCTTGAAAGTGTTGCACGAGTTCAGACCCCATGGTCCACCCAGTTTCAGGGGTGATACGGACCCACAGGCGACTGAGGATTGGACGGAGGCCATGGTGAGAGTCTTCTGACTTGTAGGAACACCAGTTTATCTCATGGTGATCCTTGTCACAAGTCATCTATAGGAAGTAGTAGGCGGATGGTGGAGTTTGATGCTCCAGGTTCATGATGAGGTGACGCTTCTCTGGGGAGTCATTGAGAGCCTATTTCAGTCAGAGTTTGTCCCAACAACCTTTTGTGCAGTGCGCATAGAATAGTTTCTCCATCTGCAGGAGGGAATTTTGAATGTGGCTCAATACTCAACAAGGTTCAACTACCTCTCACACTACTCCACTGATATGGTATGGGACACATTATTCAGGGACCGGACCTTCGTTCAGGGACTCAGGTGGGAGATCAGGGCTTTGATGATTTCTCTTAGCATCTAGACACATGTAGGGGGTTAGAGAGAGCCCTCTTAGTGGAGTGTTTTCTTGCTGAGCAGTCACCAGTAGTGAGACCCACCAATGGGAGTCATGTAGCGGATTCTTCTGCATCTGGCATAAAATAGATTTCACAAAGGCCCAAGAGGACTAAACCTACAGGTGGATGACTGCAGGATTTAGGGTCGGTTGAGCAGGGCACTCGAGACAGAGCCAGTTATGTCAAGAGCAGGCAGTGTTATACATACAGTGGGTAGGGCCACATGGATCATGACTGTAGGACCCACCATATGGATAATCATTAGATAGTTGAAGGACCACATATGCATAGACATAGGTTCGACCGAGGAGGTCTGCAGGGATCATGCAGACGTGGAAGAGGAGTTGGCCGTGTAGTTGGCGGTGGGAGACGATTCAAAGTGTTACAGCCACCACCACCAGGTGGTCCACCCCGACCACAGGGTGTATTCAGACAGGGGTGAGCTCATCTCCAGGCAGTTGAGGCCTACGACCATGACACTCTGGAGATGTTACGCGGTACGATCTGTGACTACTCTACCTTAGCTAAAGTACTTTTAGACATAGGTGTCAGTTATTTTTTTATTTCCACTACCCTTGTTCAGAGCTCAGAGATTATAGTGGAGTTGTTGGCTAGATAATTACATCTAGAGACTCCTACGAGATTAGATTTGATGATTACGCACATGTTTCGGTAGTGTGAGATTACTCTAGGAGGTGAGAGCTTTGGCTGGTATCTTCTATTAGTCACGTCGAGGCCTTACGACGTCATCTTGGGAATGGATTGTTTATCTACAGTCCATGCCCAGATCTACTACATTAGGAAAAAAGTGAGGTGTATTCGCAAGGATGGGACAAGGTCTACCTTCACCGGTGAGAAGGGGTCCTTTACAGCACATGATGGGCTTACCCGGAGAGGAGTGCATTCGATCACTCAATAGTTGGCTAGCCTTACCCTTTGAGCAGTTTATGTGGGGAGTCTGAGATATATTGTAATTGTGGACCAGTACGCAGATGTCTTCCCTGATGATGTTCTAGGTCTACATCCTCGGAGGGAGGTGTACTTTTACATTGACTTGTACACCAGGATGATACAGATATCTACATTAGCATATCGGATGGCTTCTGAAGAGCTTCGTGAGCTATGGGTATGTCATGAGGACTTACAGGGGGAGGGGTTCATCTGGACTAGGGTTTCTCCTTAGGTAGCCTCGATTTTTTCTCCAAGAAGGAGGATGGGAGCTTGAGACTTTGTGTTGACTATCATTGCCTAAACCAGGTGATCGTGAAGAACTAGTACCCACTCCTGAGGATTGATGACCTCTTTGATTAGTTAAAGGCCACACGGTGGTTCTCGAAGATATTCCTCAGATCAGGATATCACCTGCTTAGGGTACGAGATGAGGATGTACAGAAGATGGATTTTAGATGTTGATACGACCATTATAAGTTTTCGGTCAAGCCATTCGGCATGACCAATGATCCATAAATGTTCATGGGTCTCATGAACAATATCTTTCTGCTATACCTTGATCACTTTATAGTAGTCTTCATCGATGACATTCTGTTCTACTCGGCTACTGAGGAGGAGCATGCCTATCCTTTGCAGGTAGTTCTGGACACACTTCGAGAGTGCCAACTTTATTTTAAGCTCTTGAAGTTCTAGTTATGGATCTAAGAGGTTCACTTTCGTGGAAATGACATCTTGGAGGCTAGAGTTGAGGTGGATTTAGCGAATATTTGGGTGGTACTTGCTTGGGATCCATCTAGGAGTGTGATGGAGGTACGGAGATTCCTGGGTTTGGCCGGATACTACTGGAGATTTCTTCCAGATATCTCTAGAGTTGAAGAACCTTTATTATCATTGAAGAAGAAGGGGAAACACTTCATGTGGTTAGAAAAATTCCAGTGGACTTTTTAGGTGATGAGGTAGAGGCTGACTAATTCCCCCATATTGAGGCTTCTAAATGAGGGTGTTGGGTACATAGTCTACTGCGACGCATCAGGGGTCGGGCTTGGATGTGTCCTGATGTAGGAGTGAGTAGTTATCGCATATGGTTCATGATTTTTGAGATAACATGAGATGAACTATGCTACCCATGACCTTGAGTTAGTAGTAGTGGTCTTCGCTTTGAGGATGTGGAGACACTATTTAATGGGAGAGTGTTTTACGGTCTACTTTGATCACCAGAGTCTCAGTTATATCTTCTCCCAGAAGGACATGAACCTGATACAATGACGTTGGATTGATTTCCTCCATGACTATGACTTCGTGATAGTTTATACTCTTTCTAAGGGGAACATTGTAGTAGATTCACTCAGCAGGAGATTTGGTATATAGCTGTTAGGTGAGGCGATAGAGCAGTTGGCTGCTTTTCATATATCCTTTGTGGATCGAGATGGAGCATTTTTTCTTCTGTCTCTTATAGTCTTTCACCCACTCCTCTGCGAGTTAGGGAGGTGCAACATGGGGACACTAACTATGAGGCTTGACATGCTCATATATCCACAGGACATGCACCTGATGGATTTTCTGATGTTGGGGAGCAAGTCATCCTTTTCAGAGGATGTACCATGGTACTAGTGTCACTTTGGGAAAAAGTGTTGAGGGAGTTCCACCCATCCCCTCTAGCGGTTCATCTAAGAGTGAAAAAGATGTATCAGGACCTCTGATGATAGCACTGGTGGTTAGGAATAAAGAAAGTTGTAGCAGAGTTTGTCTCTCAGTGCCTCACTTATCAGCATGTGAAGGCAGAGCATCAGGTACGAGCGGGCTTAGTTCCACCTTTAGAAGTCACATAGTGGAAGTGGGACACAATATCCATGGACTTCATGACATGACTTACACGTACATCCAGGGGTCAGGATTCTATCTGGGTGATCGTCGACAGACTCACCAAGTCATCCCACTTCTTACCGATCAGAGATCAAGGTTTAGTGTAGCTTGGGATACCTCAATGTGCAAGAGATTTTGCATCTACATGGACTACCCTCAATGATTTTCTCCGATCATGATGCATGTTTCACTTCCTAGATATGGAAGGGGTTGCAGGGGGCTTTCAAGATGTAGCTTCATTTGAGCACTGCCTTCCATATTCAGATGGATGTTCGGACTAAGCGGACCATTCAGACCCTTGAGTACATTCTATGTGCATTCATCCTTGATTTTGGCCACAGCTGGGAGGATCGCTTGCCCTTAACAGAGTTCGCATACAATAATAGCTATCACTCCACTATTAGTATGGCACCATTTGAGGAATTGTACAGTAGAGGTTTCTTATATCTTTTGTGCTGGACTAACCCAAGGGCGTCAGCACTCATGGGGTCAGAGATGGTACAGGATACCACAGAGAAGGTGTAGATCATTCAGGATCGGATGAAGACCACACAGAGCAAGCAGAAGTCTTACGCAAACAGGAGACGGAGAACACTGGAGTTTGAAGATAGTGACCACATATTTCTATGGTTCTCACCTTGATGAAGTTTGCAGAGATTTGATTAGGGAGGCAAGTTATCTCTGAGGTTCATTAGACCTTTATAGGTCCTCAGTAGAGTTGGTGAGGTGGCTTACCACATAGCTCTTCCACCTCAGTTGCACCGGGAGCCCGATGTTTTCCATGTATCCTAGTTGAGGAGACATGTGCATGACCCATCTCACATCATCATCCATGGTGTGCTGGACATCAACTATGGGGCGATGTTTATGGAGGTTCTAGTAGAGATTAACAATCGATCGGGGTGGGTCCTTCATGGGTGGTCGATACCTATAGTGTGTGTTCGCTAGCAGCATAAGAACTTTCAATAGAGGAATTAGGAGACAGAGGACCAGATACATGCCCAGTACCCCCACTTGTTTCCTTAGTTTGTGTTGTAGCTTTCTGGGACACAAATCCCTATGTTGGGGAGAATGTAATGACCCAGATTTTCTATGTAATTGTTTTTAATTATATGGGAATATAATGAGTCCGCGAAAATTGACGACGCATGATTCCAAGGCCCAGTGTTCCATGAATGAATTTTTTATCTTTTTTTTGGTATGTTTAGTTGACGTGTGAGTGGGCTTTTCTAACTTTTGAACCGGTGTTCAGAATTGAAATCTAAGGACACCACTGAGCTCGCAGTGTTGAAACTCGCTTAAGGAGACCTTCACCTCGACCGCAGTTAGTCGAGGGTGAAAGTTATTTTTTGAGATTTTCATGGGAGAAAATAAAATAAACTAAATTTATTTTATTTTTTAAATTTAATCCTCCCAATTATAATTTTGTTGGTGGGGACCACATAACGTGAACACTCTCTTTAATGTGTGGAAACCCTTGTTTTCCCCCAATTAAATGTACCAACAATTAATTGTTTTAATTTACATAATTTATATTTTTTGGCTCCTCATCTCCTTTGGGTAGGTTTTTTGTTGGAAAAGAAAAGGTTATGGGAGAGATTTGGTGGAGAAATATCGAAGGAAGAACATCCTCCAGTGAAGAACATCCTAGAGATCAATAACGAGGAACCAACATTGAAGTGTATTGCGGGAGCAACGGATGTCAGCATCTTCAATGTCTTCATATCCTTCATCACGACCTCTCCAACGAACGTCATGGTAGGGATTGTTTTTTTACCCTATACCCTATTCATGTCGTTCTTCTTGATTTAGGAACAACTATGCTATTTTATACCATTCTAACGTGGAGGGTGCGGGCAAAACGAACATGTACTGACCCCTCTGCAACCTTTTTGGATTTTGGTGTTCTTTGCATAATGTTTTTGGGTTGAGCGAATCCTGACTTTGGGGGTCTTGAATCGATGGAGACGTCTCAAGAATAGTGTGGGAGTCTTTGGAATGAAGATCGGGTCAACAGGGAAAACCTGATGCCCCGAGAAACGTCATCAGTGACCGGTGATGACGACCAGTTCCAGAGGGGCATGTGAGAGGAGGACAACACTCCATCTGGCTGCGACAGTGGCGGTCGGCGCACAGCCGACTGCGTGAAGGGGGTGGCGGTGTGCATCCATGCCGCGGGGCTTACAGGGGCTGTAGTATAAGCCCACGATGGCCGAGGGGCGGGGGGGAGGCTCGCTACTAGCTGCCCGAGGTGGCACACCATGCGACCGAACTGTGGAGGTTGGCTGGCTGTTAGACCAGCCGAGGAGGCAAGCGTAACTAGAGGTCCCACTTGCCAGCTGCCGACGCCAATTGGCGTCGGCCTGTTGACCACCCAACCTGAACGGCTCAGTCGTTCGGGGTACCCAGGGGTGCCTCCCCCTTTGGTGGCAGCTAGGAAGGACCCCACCACGGGGCCACACAGTTGCAAGCCTCCTGTGGTCTGCCCACCGCGGGCCACCCAACCGCGGGAGAGCTGCGGACCGCCCAGCACGGGCCGCCCAACCACGGGTCGCACCGACAGGCCGGGATGAGTCGGACCCAAGGGTGGTCCCTGTTCGACACAAACCGGGTCAGGTCGGCCTAGGCTGGGTCTTGCAGGGTCAGACCAGACTCGGACGAGCTTCAACCCCTTTCCGCTCTTTCGACCATAACATGATCATCAAGCATCCATTTGATGAACAGTCTATGGCACCAGAAAAGTTGGATCGAGACCATCCTTTTGGTATACCCCAACATTGTTTTGGATAAAGTTGTTTTATGGGAAGATTGGATCAAACACGAATCAAACCTGGCCCTCAGGACTAAAAGGCCATTAACTTAAAGACTGGGAATCTGTTTAAATCACCAATTGTTGTGTTGAGACCCCTATTACACGGCGGTAATTTGGGGATACTTCATTGTGGGACTTCGTGGGTGTTGGAGAATTTTCATGTGTCCTGAGTAGTGGACCCTCCCAGAATCAAGCTAGATTAGTGAGGGAACCATGTGGCTAGTTTTAAGATGATAAAGGGATTCTATGTGGGTTTGTGCCTTAGGATCCTACATGGTTCTCTGCTTTGGGATCCTACGTGGGTCTGTGTTCCAGGATCCCACATAGATCCACTCTAGGAATCCACGTAGGACTACTCTAGGATCCTATGTGGGTCTGCTGTACTAGGATCCAATGTGGGACTAATGATTTAGAATCCTACATGGTTCATCCTCTCAAAATATTAAGATGATTTAGTAGTAACATGTAATCACCATTACTACTGTGCCTAAGTTATACTTGGTGTGAGCTGAGTCTCTATATTTGTGATTTTATTTCCATCGTGGAATAGTTGGGCTTTGGTCTTTTGAGTTAGGCCTCATGTTTCCTCATAATTCAGATAGGTTACTCAATAACTTAGGTATATGTATGGTCAAATACCTTTGTAGGGTTGTTAGTTATTTTCATGTTTTGAGGTTTATCCTTTGTGGATTTTTTGAGACCTTCGAGGGTCATGGGGTCCCTACTGAGTATCGTTATACTCACCCCTACACACGCTAGCCAACACCTTGTTGGGTTTGGTGCAGATGACCGAAATCACTTACTAAGGATGAGGGTACCTGGTCTAGAGGTAGCTTAAAGGTGTACCATAGGCAAGGCATACCGCAGAGATGATCGTTCGATAGTTGTACATACCCTTCAAGTAGGATTCCCTGGTGGGTGTTCACAAGATCTATACTTTGTTTTACTTGTACATTCCAATTTTTCCTTGTACATTATAGTTGGCATCATATTTTGGCCCCTTTTCACTTTCTGTACACACTTTTTTTTACTACATTGTTTTACTTGGTTCCTGTATCTTGCTTTGTGCTTAGTTGTGTGAGTTACAGGTTATAAAGGCAATGCCTTTCCATTTTTTAGGGAAAATGCCTTTGGTGCTAGTCTCCAGCACCTGGACTATGGAAGGCGATATTGGGGTAGTCACAGCATGGGCCTAAGGGATGGGATGTGGCATAATTGGTGTTGAAATTACATCCCAATCATTTATCACATAAAATAGGGTCATGAAAATAAAAAAAATTGGAATTCCCACATTTCATGATACCTCAACAAGAAAAGTGGTCCATAATCATAGGATAACCCCTTAGCCACCATTTTCCTATAATTACACCTATATAGTAGCCAATATAGAATGGTATTTTTAGAGGTGTGGTTTTTCAACTATATGGGATGTAGTCTATTCTCAAAAAAGAGATAAAATATTGATGGGCCATAAGTCCATATCTATATTAAAAAGTTCTCCTAGGATAATATCCTGAGTAATTCTAAACATACATTATGGTCATAAAAATCCTTTATCCTCTCCATTAAATACATATTTTAATTATCATTGTGATATAATATAGTATTAATGCTGCAAACAATTTCAACACTTGAGGATTTTTTTACCTAAAGACCCCCATAAGTGGTAGTAATACATACTATCAACATTACATAATAATAAATGCATCAATCTATTGAATAAGAAGTTCCAAATATGTTTATTATTCAATGGTTTAATTCTAATACATATCTTCCCCATTACACTCATATTATGGAATTTATATTGGGGTTGATGTTTACGAACATGTGGGAGTTATGGATGAGGTATCACTAACATATTAGATAACATTGAGTAGTTGTACAATAATTCTCAAAATGTAATATTTCCACCACTGATGGTCACTCTAATAGATCTATCCCCAAAGGGTATGAAGATGTAATAAGATCTACAAAATATGGCTAATCATATTCATTCAAGGTAAACATGTGAGTGTATTTGTCCAATAATTGTTTTCACTATATCAATTAGACAACTAACTGCTATGTTAGTGATCTAGTATGAATATGGATGATGTCATATAAGTAAATTAAGATTATTTTTTAAGAATAATTTCACCACCAAATTATTGGGGAGGGATATTTCATCATGTATTGTTTTGGGATCAATTGGCATTCAAGTTCATTCTCTTATCCATACATGCCATTTTTTTCTCTCAGAATCCTAATTACAAAGTTTTACATTTGTGATCACCCAAATATTAATTATGAATCTTAGTTAATGTATATGAATATAATTATTTGTATAGATTTCAATGAACCTGTTATTCAATAACAATATATCATATGTCCCTTAATATAGTTAGATATGGAAGAAGGTATCCTAGTTTTAGATAGAGATGAAGATCAGTGTGATTTATAATTATACTAAAATACTAAAACAATTTTCAATCACCCAGTGCCTCTAGTTTTCATATTATTGTTTTTGATAATTTACCTCATGGTGATCAATTCTAGAGAAAATATTATCGATATTAGTGAATTTCATTTAGAATGTATGTTGTATTAAAATTATAAATCCTCCTTTGGATTAGTCTAACATGATAACATAATTTGGAAACAATTTTTGTTGAATATCAAACATTACCATGTATGTGAGGAATCATATGGAACATAAACATTCTCAGAATATGTCTCAATTTTCACCCTGTACACTCTCATCTAGGATTACTATATTGGGTTTGTTGTAGGTGGTAGTGTTGGATAGTTCTGATCAATCTTTCCTGATATGGTTATTTTTCATCAATGATGGCCTTATATTTCTACTTAATTAATGTTTCCCTTTTTTCTGTAACCATTTTCAGTCCCTCTCCTTTATTCCTCTTCTCTTCCTTCTTGGAGCTTCGATTCCTGGTTTCATTCTCTCGGAATTTACTCTTCCCCAGTTCAATTCCTGCTCAAATGTTTCCTCTTGGTATCATTATTATAATCTCTACATCTATGATTATTGGTATGCTACTTCAACTGTATCATTTTCTTCTTCATTACTTACACTTCCTCCTTCCTCATTTCTCCTCTTTGGGTTTCTCTTAGTGTCACCATCTTCAAGGGTGGTTTCATAACTTCTTCAGTGATGTGATGACCTTCTACTGGGCTCCCACTCTTCCTTTCCTCAGTTATCCCCTTGAGGTTTCCCCTTGTCAATGTTTCCTTATATATCCTTATGTCTCTTGATTTCATTCCATAGTTCACGAATCATGACTTCTCTATTGATCATATTTTCCCCTGCATCAAGGTCCAATTATCCCGTTTGAGGTGGTCTGGAATGTTGGTTCAGAAAGAGGCTCTGGGTGGTGTTGTTCAAGTGGCTGATGAAATTATTGTAAGTGCTCTTACAATGGAGTTTTCTCCTTAAACTCCTGATGTGATGATACATTTTATGATTGAATGAAATAAGTCTCATGGTGGTGGTGATATCTTTATTGATGATTATCATTTATGAGCGCTCTGATATTCTATGGTGATCAATAGGGTGTTCATTCAACGATGATGATGGCACTTCCATGATGATGATGATGATGATGATGGTCCTAGATAGTCATTCATGTCTGTGATTTAATGTAACGATGGGTGGTTTGTGTCTAGGAACATGTCCTTAGGTTGGTGGTATCCCTAGTTGGTGATGTTATCTATGTTTTTTATGGTGTTTTTTTATTTTTGAAATTTTAATTTCAAACCGGCTTTGGTGGTTTTCATGTCAATACAGTTTTGTAATGTTACCACTAATCAAAAAAAAGGTTTTTAAATAATTTAAAAAAAGTATTGGATTAATAAATCATATGGATTCATAGATCCTCTATGTGAGGTACCAATAAAGTAAGACACTCCTATAATCACTATGAGTTAGGTGATAGGTGTAGATGATGACAACATCCACATATCAAATATTGAAGAACGACTTATTTATATATTATTCATTATCATCTTCCATGATATATTAATATTTATTATTTAATTTTCATCAGTATTTCATCAAAACAAACATCATTAAAATATTATTATTCCATCATCCTAATATAACATTATAATTGGACCAATAGTACTTCTTTCATAGATCTTTTGAGAAAAGTTGAGGATATACCTTACATGGTTTATCATGTGACAAAATACATTCCACCATTTTATAGAGATTATGAGTTTTATAAGGATTTTTTTTACTCTCTCATAATTATATGAAATTCTATGTAGAATAAAATAGATAATATATTTCATAAAATCATTTGAATAAACTATCGGTGAAATTAAATCAACTGATTTTCATGCTCTGAACCCTTTAATATAATAGAATTTTCAAGAAAAAAATCCATGATGTTGTGAGTGAATTAGATTAAAAATGGTTATGTTAATAGAAATTATATTAGAAACTTTATACAATATAATAATATATAAAAAATGTGAAAATTATGACTATTTAAATCAAAGATTCCTCTCATCATGAATCATTGGTAGAAACCTGAAAACATCTTACTATTGAAAAATATGGTGGTAATAATCAACATCACATGGATTTGTATAATACTAACCAAAATATTTTCATCATATATAATCACATGGGTAATTATTAGATGAAAATTTGGTAATCCAATAAGGAGTTGGAATTTTCATTATTATCGATAAGGATTCTCCTATCTTAGGATAATATTGAAACTGTCATGCTTAGAGTACTAAGCTTCCAAATCAAAAAATCTATTTGTTGATTATGAAAAAAATTTATTTGTTGGAACATAACCAATAAAAATTATTTTTTTAACAAAATAAGCCCAGGATCTTGAAGGCTAAAGTTCATCCCTTTGAATTTGATAAATTAATAAAAATACATTTTGGTTATAAATCATTTATTTATTTTATTTTTCATGAAAGTAATAAAAATATAGATGATGCAAGTTTAGAATAGTAAAATGATACATTTTAAATTAAAATTTGATTTTTGTTAGATAAAGTAAACTATGGCCTTCAAAACACTACATTCAAATAAAACCTCCATGGATGACTCTCACGGATGGGTATAAATAAAAATACCATCAGTGGGAACTAATGATTCCCCATTTGGTTGTTTCCTTCCATGGAATGGATCAAAAATATGTATAGGTAAATTCTAATTATTTAAAACTATAAAAAATGCATTTGGATGTTTAATTTCACTTAACATATTGAGGGTTATATATAAATTATTTGAATGATTTCCAAATAATAATAGGGGATTAATATTATAAAATTATGAATGAATTTTCCATATCTATTTTATTCCCTGGTGTCCAAAAACAATAACATAAATTTTATGGGGTTTTTATTGTGGACATCTCAAGATTAATGTCTTATTTAATTTAGTAACCATGAAATTGTTTTATTACTCATATCAGTTAGTACATGATTTTGAAAACATGACATTTGATCAGACACTCGTTTATGGGTTTTTATGCTAAAAAGTTTTGTGTCTTGTTACATTGGCAGTTTGAGTTCATGAAAGTTATAAAATCAAATGATTTTTTATAATTTTTTATATCGTTAACCATGTTTCCTTAAATGTAATTTATAAATTGGATTTATAATTGGTGTGGTAGTCCACATAATATCATATAAAAAACCCCATCGAATGATGGCCCAATGTCATAGGTACAAGAACACTCAGGGAATTGGGCATGCTTTTTAAGGTCAAAGTGAGTAGAAAAAAGGTCTTCACATAAATTATCACATTCATTGACTAAGAACGAGTATATTATATGGGAGATTAATGATGAAGATATCTAATCCACATTAATATTTAATTATGGGTTGTGTAAGTCATATATCAATGACGTTGAACAAAGGGAGATGATATGTAATGGATAAACCAATATTTATTACTAACCAAATTCTAGAAGTGGCTATGACATGAAAATTGATATGGAATACATTTAATAATGTTCCACCCCTAATTATGATATCCATCAGGTTATCAATCCTTAATAGGGGAACATATGAATAGCCTTATTGGGGTATTAATACATAGCCAAACTAATGTGTCACTCAGAGTCCACTATCCTAATTATCGATAAACATAGAAGACTTTTTAATTTAAAAACACATGGAAAATGATATATGTTATAGAAGGAGGGTTTTAATTTAGGATTTATATTTAATTAATTTTTCATTATTGTGTTATAAACAAATTTTCAAGGTGAAGATATATGATAGATAATCCATCAAATATTTTTTTATAAAATAGGATCTTGTACATGTAACTCCATATTATCTAGGATCATATCATGGGACCTATTAGATTTTTCGATTTAAATTTAAATATAACATAAAATCATGAATTAATAGGTAGTGACATACAGAGTGAATCATTTTATTTTTATCATACCACGTTTATGAGTTGTTATCCTAACTTTCTTTTGGTTTCTTTCTCTTTAAGATTAAATTCATATGATTAATATCAAATATGTATTTTTTATATGGATTAATACATTTGAACTAGTATAACTAAAATTTGTAGTCAAATGGGATCTAACATTGGTGAGGTCCATGATTCCTGGACCATTTTGTTAATGAAATGTGACATAAAAATTTTGACAGGGATCAAGGAATGAGGATAGTAAACCATCTTTAGAATAAGGAATTGTGATAATAATGTATGTCATATATAGATATTCATGGAGAATTATTTATGATATTTAATTAGTTCAAAATGTAAGAATACTAGTTAGATATAATTAATGGGTTCCAATATAATATTGTCACTAAGTTTGATGATTATACTTCCATTCACATAGAATGATATGTTATAGGTTGACAATCTATAATATGGGTGCATATATATATATTCATATTGTGGAATATATTCATAGTAGAATTGAAATTTCCCTTGGAATCGAGTATCCCTGGTAATGTTAAACATGAATGTTACACATATATCCAAGGATGTAAGAAATAAAGAAATATAATATGAATGAAGGGTGTTCAATATAAGTGGTGAAATCATTATCAACATGTGCATAGCATATCATGGCTCTTTTTATCCTTTGAAATGGAGTGAATATAAATTGTGGTTTATGGATTCATTATGAAATCATAGTACCTACATCACTTCGTATCTTCATCCAATTTAGAAACAATACTCTTATAGTCCTCATTTGTCACAAAATATAATTTCATGCATGTAACACCCCAATATTTCATAGTAAGTTATTTTCTTTAAAGTAATTCGATAGTTTTCACTACACACAACACCAAGTTATAGCGCACCACGACTTACCAAACTAGCCATTCAAAAAGCGAGTAGGAATATTATCAACTGAATTTTGAATTTTATATACTTCATATAATTTTAAAATCCATATTATGTGTTTCGTTGACATAATATAAGTACAAATTCATTTTTTGGATAAAAGAATTATTTTTAAAAAAATGAAATTTTACCACCTTTTAATGGAAAACCCATTTTAAAACCAATATTTGAAACTTTTATATATTCAATTTAATTAAATTATATTTTCCATTAGAATTGGGATGTAAATATTTATTTTGGATAAATTATTTGTACTTTTCTAATTACTTTTATATTTTGATGAATACTGAAAAATACTAAATTTTAATTAAAAATAATTTTTTTAGTCATTATAATTTATAGAGTTAAATTTTGAATTTTAAGGGTTTGGAACTATAATTAGATTATATTTTTATCATTTAATACAATTTAGGTCATTTTGTGTAATTTCATATTTAAACTGGACATAAACAAGTGTCAATCTTTTGATAGTTATTATTTCATAAAAACATGCTTTTTGTTTTGACAACAATAATTAATTTTAAATTATTTTTAAATTTATTTCTACCACTTCTGTGTTTTGAATTTTAAAAAAGGGTTCCATATTTGGAATTAGGAGGTCCAATTTTTGTAAATAGGTAACATTTATTTTTATACATTATGAATAATTACTTTGGTAAATATATTATTTACCATGGTTAAAGGGTAAATCTGATAAATAAGGGTAAAAATTAATAACAAATTACCCTAAAAGGTGTCCTATTATTATTGGTTGATACATTTTTGACCATTTTCTTCCTTGTGTCTATTTTGGGACACCATGGATCTAATTGAGAGTGATAATGACACTTTATATTAAGTAATTTAAAGTAAAGACAAAAATGACAGAAGCATATATCATTTAGTAAAACAATTTTTTCATGCGGCTATATAAGTTATCTTTTTTACTATGAATATTAATTATAAATATATAATTATTTCTATATAATGATATTTTATTTATGATTTTTAGGCATTAAATACTGAAATTTATTTATGACATAATGATGATGTTATAATTACCTTCTTAATGAAATCTTAAAATAGTTTATATTATAAATATTAAAATAAATAGAATTTATACGTTTTGATGCCATACACAAATTTTATAGGATAGTATAACATGTTAGGGTTTAATAGATAATTTTTTTTCGAAGTTATAAGATTTTTATGGATTTCACAAAAACAAAATACCAAATAGTGTAAAAATTGACATATATTAGTTTTTAAAACAAATACTATATTATAGGTAGACATAATATTTCTTAAAGTCTAAGGATCGGCCAAATTGAAAAAATAATAATATATATGTCATTAAAAAATTATTTGAGGTTATCGTGGAAGTTTAGAGTACGTTTATTAACCATATAGTGTAAGAATACCAGAAGACATGGTAAAAGATAAACTATTTAACTAATAGTTAAATCTAAAATGATAAGGTTAAAATGGTGACCCAAGCATTTCTAAAACCTATTGGTTGAGAGTATTTATACCCATACCAACCATAACTTATAAATAAATCATTTTGGAGCCATTATAAACTGGAAATATTTTTATTATAAAATAATATTTCAAGCTTTTCTTAAAGTGACCCTCACCTCTCTTATAAAATGGTACTTCCCCTTCTCTTAATTTCCCAGCTCCAAAGCCATTTGGCTCTACCAAACCCTACCCAACAATCTAAAAAACATCCATAATGTCAAAATATTGTGTGAAATCACTATTTATTTACTTAAGTAGTAATTACCACTCCCCTTTGGGTGTATATACTTTTGATAGACATAATTAATTCATTGATATATTCTCATGTCATCTTTATAAACTTGATAAGAGTATTTTTAACTCAATTTCTATTCATTGAGATAAACATCCATGTAATTGGTGTTGTTTTTACAAGAACATGTGTGGATGTCCTATGATTAATTTACAATAAATATCCAATAATATTTAGTGCATTTATATTTTTTTACAGATAATTATTTCATTGATTTATCCTAAACCAAAGTATAGAGTTTTTATAAAGTAATTCACCTCGTCTTATATTCCATTTAGACATGTTTTTTGTTATGCACAAATTCACTTTTATTTGATGTATATACAGTACTTTGACATAGTATATCATGAGTCCCTTTATTCAAAATATATTATAATGTTTTGATTACCACAATTATTATTATTCAAGCATCTCTCATTTGGTTATGAACTCTAACTAAAATACCATTTTAAATGTTTTAAAATTTTATTCTTCTGAATCTTTCACATTAATGTCCATATTTTTAAAATGGTTTTAAGGTTTTATTTATATGGACATTAATGTTTTAAATTTTAAATTCCTATTAAAAGTTTCAAATTGTTATCAGACACTTTGATTCAAAAATCTATTTTAAACAGCTTCTTGATAAATAGTGATACTTTGAAATTTTTTCATGGAAAAGGGATATTTCTCCCAATGATTTTACTGATCATTTTATACTATGTCAACATCCTTTACTGGGTATTAATCCTGATTGAGGTTGATTTATTATGATACAAATCGTTTATACTATATTGAAGGTTTTGTGATATGTTTGACTACGGATGTGTTTTTTATACCATTAATGGTTTATGGATAAAGTGTTAAAATTTCTTATGCAAGTTTTAATATGAATGTTTATGTCTGATTTAAACCTTTTCATATGAGGAATGAATTGGACTTAGTAAGTGGTGGGTGGAGCCTGCTATATCTCCTCGATGAATCTATAGGTCTCATGAGACAAAATAGTGTCTTGGCATAAGGCCTTGACAAAATCTTATTTGTATTCATGGCACAAGGCCTTGATTATGTGGTTATGAAGTCTGTAATTATGCATTCCATCGTTATAAAATTTTCTATTGATATTACATGTGATTATTCAACTAGTAGAATATACATGTGAATAAGTAAAAGGAATTATTTGATTTATTTTTTCCATATTACGCTAAAGTTTAAGTTTAAAAAGGCTTGTGTTCTAGTCTTATACATTGCATTAAATATTTATGATTATTTATGATAGTTTCCGCTATATTGTTATCCTTACTAAGCATCTGAGCTCACCTCTTTATTATGTTTTACTTTTCCCATGATACAAAGAAGTATATTACGATTAACGTATAGGAATAGGATAATGGATATAAGAGTGTTCAAATGGGACACAATGTTGTTTTTTTATTTCATAATGCAATGGAAAACATATGTATATATCTAGTACTTCCAAGGCTACTAAACTTATCAGTATTTCGGGACATGATTCCTTGTGTCACACCAATTTAATGTAATAATGCACCGATTCTGGGTAACTAGGGTTGGGGAATTATAGTTAGTATCAAAGGATGTTTAGTACAAACCTTGGAAGCTAGATTTAAAAAAACACTGATTAGGAAACACTACCCTAAGATAGACATTGAGAATTATTATAGAAGAACATCCAAAAATTTTGATAATGTGAATATTATGTGGGTTTTCAAAGCAATACATCCCTATCTGGATACGATTAGGTATAGGCGGCACTAGCACAGATGTACCAAGGAGTGAAAACTCTGACAAGGAGTTTCGGGCTTGACCTGGGGTATCCTAGTACATGACAACAGGCCTTCCTACACTCTTGGTTGCGACACTCCAGGGGGATATGCTTAGGATAGTTCACATTTTCTTTTCAAACCAATTTGATGTATTTTAATATAAGATGAGAATAAAAAACCTTGGTTAATCCTAAGGTGTTTTAGATTGAAAATATGGTGTTATGATATTCTCTAAATGATTTTATGACTCACACTATGATTTATTTTGTTAGTCAATGTCTGGATTCCAAGGAAGTCATAGTAACATTGAACAAGATGTAAAAGGTGGGCATAGTGGTGGGAATGAGAAACGAAATGGAATGTTGATTGGTGTAAAAGATATCATGTTCATGCTGAATTAGTTTTCAAAAAATATGATAAAACCTATATATTAACAAACTACCAGACTCAAAAAAGAAGAGACAGTTGGTAAATGATAAGAGATCCAAAATTAGAGACCCTGGAGAAATGAAACCTAAATTTCTATCATGTAGGAAATGAAAAATAATACACCTAGTAAAGTTTCTCAATGGCACAATTAAATTCTTTATGTGTGGTAATTGAGGACATAAAGGAAAAAATTACCAATGATAAATGAAGAGTATTATAAGAGAAAATAAAAATGATATCAAGAATCCATTTATAGTCATTTTATATAAATGTAGGGGACCTAGGAATTACCTGATTGAATTACCTATTCTACAGTTTAACCTCTTGGTCAAGGAAGAACATATGTGGAAATAAATGGATGGTGAAATGTTTAAAAGTATTTTTGATCTTCGTTGATGGGATTACATTGGAAAACATTTCTCTTGTATGTGTAAACTCGTTGTTTATTATGTGAAAATTCTATTTTAGGATGATTTATCTTTTCTATTATTGATATAGTTATTTATAACTGTTTGGGATAACATGATCCTTTAATTTGAGGCAATAACAAGTTATTAAATTTTGGGATGAAAATGCGAGGTATGAGATAATATTTGTGGTAAAATTATGTTATGGTTATTTGAAGAATTTATCTCATTTTGGGAATTTTATAAAATATAGTTTTTGAAGAAGGACAACATGCAGACCGTGGGACAACCCATTGCGTCAGATGGAGCTGTGAGAATAAAACCCACCACCAGAATGTGATTGGGATTTATCACCTATCACTGGACTACGTGAAGTCTGTGGTTAGTGTGACTAATTATTTTTGTTAAATGATTTTAATTATCAATAATTAGTTTATTTGGGATCTTATATCTCAAAAAATGTATATCATTAGTATATAAAAATGATTTGGTGATTAAGTGATAAATGTTATTTTGGAAGATGTTCGCTCAGTTGGGAACACTATATACATAAAGAAAATAGAATAATATGGGATTTTATTGGAGGAGTAATGGTGAATTTTTATCTATGTTTTTATTGTGGTTTTATAGTGATTTGGGTTATTTATGGAAATTATTAACCTTTCATAGAGAATATTTTATTAGGTTAATTACTTTTAAGTATGTGACTTTTAGAGTAATAAATGTTATTTGAAGATGCAATTTAATGTGGAAAAATACGTAATCAAATTCTTCTATGTTTTGGGTTTAAATATTAGTTTGGATTATATTAAAGGATTTTAAGGACAATGGTTTATTGAATCGTATTTATTAATCTTGGGGTATTATTGGTTTGATTTTAGAAATTAATATTACTATCTCCTTCTCTTAAGAATTATCCTTTTTGGGGATCATCTGATCTTGTAAAAACCTTTTTGGTTTTGTTTAATCTCTAAATACAAAGTAAATATATAGTTTATCCTTTATCGATTATGTGATTCTCTAGAAGTTGATTCTAGCGCTTAAGGTGTCACCAAGTCATCCTGAATACTCATCGTTTTAAAAAAATAATGGGTTTGTGGTAGAAATTTATTAATGGATGAAAATCTACTTAAAAATTAACTATATATCTTTATGTTATTAGTCAACCTCAAAAATAAATTCCTTAACTTTATGAAACGGAACTTAAAACAAGAAAAAACATTTTCCTCTTACTTTTCAGACTAGGAAACTAATGAAAATTTATCCCATCACAATTTCGTGGTTTTCTTATTGTTAACTTTATCCTAATTAGGTTTTATATTACTCTCCATCAGAAATTTACACTGAGTTTATCTTCAATATCCATGTTTTCTTACATGGAATCTTTGTATGGGTTATCTCGAGTGACCTTTGTAATTCTCTTTCTTTCTTTTAAAGTGATAGTTTTATTGACACATTTCTTGATTTGGGACATTCAATGATGTTTCGAAGCCCAATTTTAAAATTTTCTAGGATGAAATTTACAAAAGGTGGAAGAATGTAACACCCCAATATTTCATAGTTAGTTATTTTCTTTAAAGTAATTCAATATCATGCACTACACAGAATATCGGGTTTGAGAACACCACAACCTACCAAACTAGCCATCCAAAATGTGTTTATGAATATTATTAAATTAATTTTGAATTTTATATACTCCATATAATTTTTGAATCCATATTACGTGTTTCTTAGACATAATATTATAACAAATTCATTTTTTCAGATAAAAGATGTATTTTTCAAAAAATGAAATTTTACCACCTTTTAATGGAAAACACTTTTTAAAACCAATATTTGACACTTTTATATATTCAATTTAATGAAATTAAATTCTTCTTTAGAATTGGGAAATAATGATTTATTTCTGTTAAATTTTTGATAATTTTCTGATAACTTTAATAATTTGATGAATACTGAAAAATACTAAATTTTAATTGAAAACAAATTTTTTAATCAAAATAATTTAAAGTGTTAAATTATTAATTTGAATGTTTTGGAAGTATAATTAGATTATATTTGTATCATTTAATAAAATTTAATTCATTTTATGTAATTTCATATTTAAAATAGACATAAACAAGTTTCAATCTTTTGATAGTTATTATTTCTTAAAAACGCGATTTTTGTTTTGACAATGGGAATTAATTTTAAATTAACTTCAGACACTTCGGTGTTTTGAATTTGAAAAAATTGATTCCATATTTCTCATCAGGAGGTCCAAATTGTGTAAATAGGTAACTTATTTTTAGACATTAAGAATAATTACTTGGGTAAATATTTTATTTACCATGGTTAAAGGATAAATCTGATAAATAAAGGTAAAAAATAATATTATAGTAATACTAATTTATCCTAACATGTGTCATATTCCTATTAGTTGATACATGTCCGACCATGGGCATCATTGGATCGATTTTGGGAACCCATGGAGCTACTTGAGAGTGATAATGGCACTTTATTTTAATTAATTTAACATAAAGACCAAAATGACATAAATATATATCTTTTAGTAAACAAAATTTACATGGGATTATATATGTTATCATTTAAATTATAAATATTAATTAGAAAGAAAGAAAAATTCCCTAAATAATCATATTCTATTTATAATTTTTAGACATTAAATAATTAAATTTATTTATGACACAATGTTAATACATTAATTACCTTCTTAATAAAAAAAATAGTTTATATTATAAATATTAAGATAAATTAAATTTAAATGTTTTGACTCCATACACTAATTTTTTAGGTTAATATAACATATTAGGGTTTATTGGAGATAATTGTTTGCGAAGTGATAAGGTTTTTATGACTTTCACAAAAACAAAATACCAAATAGTGTCAAAATTGAACTCAATTAGTTTTCAAAACAAATAATACATTATTGGTTGATATAATATTCCTAAAAATCTAAGGATTGGAAAAAGGGATTAAATAATATTATATATGTCATTAATGAACCTCTTGAGGATCTCTTGAAGTTTATAATAAGTTTATTAACCATATAGTGTAACAATACAAGAAGACACGGTAAAAGTTAAATAATTTAACTAAGAGTTAAATCTAAAAGATAAGGTTACAATGTTATCCTAAACTTGTCTAAAAACTCGTTTTTTGGAGTTTTTATACCCCTACCCACCTAATTTGAGAAATAAGTCATCTTTGAGCCTTTATAAAAATAAAATTATTTTATTATATAATATTATTTGAAACTTTTCCTAAAGGGATCATCACCTCTCTTTTAAAAGGGTACTTCACCTTCTCTTAATTTCACACCTCCAAAACCATTTGGATAGGCCCAAACATGCACAAATATTTTTCAAAAATCCCTCAATTAAACCTAGAGTCATTAATTTGATCATAAATTCAACCTATGGAGCCCTTTTTATCAACTCAAAAGGAAACACCCGGAGAAGAGGTAATAATTTCACCAACATCTTTCAAGTTCTTTTCTTCTTCCACTTCCACTTTCTTTTTTTCCCTTAACAAAATAATAAATCCAGTACCTTATACATATAATTATGTTATTATAAATATGTTACAACCATATTTGTTATTCTATCCATCCTATAAATGACAAAGTCACCATATGTGCGTACATACGACTTACCATCTCCACTTCGTGGTGTAGTTTTTATTCAAACACTTCATTATTTATATGGGTATAATCATGATTATAAAATATGTAAATAATAAATAAATCATATTAATTATTCTTTATATATGATATACCATCCAATTACACCCGATTTAACCATTAATATAATGATATTGTCGCTCGTGCGTACGTACAGCTTACTGTCTCCAAGAACGTGGTGAGATTCATTCCCCATCATAATCATTACAGAATAATTTCCATTTTGTGATTAAGAATAATGTTTAATAACTTAATATAATTTTTTATATGAGTCAAATATTTCCTATATATAACAAACATGACTTAAGTAAAAAAACATATAAAGGAAAACGAATCTGTTAACAACCAATATAATGATACAACTGAAATATCATTAATAAAAAAATGTTATAATATCATATATGATATCATATTTATTTATCTTGTTCTTGAATAATTTAATAACAATTATTTTATCATTATATATGAGGTTAAACAACCTTATACTAAAAATAATACTAAGTAAGGGGCTTTCATCTCACTTTAATTCCAGTGAGATTCATGTTATATTTTCCACTATTACATTTTGTGTAGTGTATGTACTGCCCATGAATGTATTGTTTGTGTAATGAACATTAATTTATGGGTATTCAAATCATCATTGGATGATCCTTCTTTCATGGGGTGTATGTTTAGTAAGTTACCAAATCATTAAGGGAATTTCAAATTTCAATTTCCCCTCATTCGGTTTTACGCAAACTTCATTGACTACTTTTCTATAAGATTATGTGTGAAATAACTATTAATTTAATTATATAGTAATTTACACTCCCGTTTGTTTGGATATAATTTTGATACAAAAAATCAGTCTGTTGATAAATTCACGAGTCATCGATATAAACTTGATAAGAGTAATTTTAACTCAATTTCTATCCATTAAGTTAAACAGCCAAGTCCTTGGTGTTGTTTTTACAAGAATATGGGTGAATTTCCTCTAATTATTTTACATTGAATATACCATAATATTGAGTGTATTTATATTTTTCATACATAATTATTTCATTTATTTATCATTAAACTAATTATACAGTCTTTATAAAGGAATTCAACTCAAATAAAATTCCATTGAGACTTATTTTTTGTTATTCGCCAATTCACTTTTATTTAGGGTATATACAGTACATTGACATAGTATATCATGAATACTTTTATTCTCATGATATTATAATTTTTTTATTACCTCAGTTATTTTTATTCAAGCATCTCTCATTTGGTCAGGAACTCTAACTAAAATATCATTTTAAATGTTTTAAAACTTTATTCTTCTAAATAGTTCACATTAATGTCCATGTTTTAAAAATGTTTTTAAGGTTTTCTTTATATGGACATTAATGTTTTAAAATTTAAATTCTTTTTAAATGTTTTGATGTGGTATTGTACACTTTTATTCAAAAATATATATTAAACAGCTTCTTGATAAATAGTGATACTTTTAAATGTTTTCATAAAAACGGGGCATTTCTCCCAAATATTTTTACAGATCATTTTCAACTATGTCAAGATCATTTATGGGATATTATTCTTGATGAAGGATGATTTATTATGATACAAATCCTTCATACTTTATTGATGGTTTTGTGATATTTTTTACTGTTGATGTGTTATTTATATACCATTCATGGTTTATGAATAAAGTATTGACATTTTATAATGTAGTTTTAATACGAATGTTTATGTTATGTTTAAAACTTTTCATATGAGGAATGCATTGGACTTAGTATGTCACAAGTGGAGCCCACTATATTTCCTCGATGGATTGGTATGTCTCATGAGACAAACTAGTGTCTTGGAACAAGGGCTTGACAAAATATTATCTGTAGTCTTTGAAAAAGGCCATGACTATGTGGTTTTGAAGTCTGGTATTATGCATTCCATCATTATGAAACTGGCTATTGATATTACATGTGATTATTAGACTAGTAGAATATCCATGTGAATAAGTAAATAGAATTATTTGATTTATCTTTTCCATATTATGCTTACGCTTATGTTTAAAAAGTCTTGTGTTCTAGTCTTATAAATTGAATTAAATTTTAATGATTGTTTAGGATAGTTTTCGATATATTGGTATCTTTACTGAGCATTTGAGCTACCCCATTTTTATGTTTTACTTTTCCTAGGATGCAAAAATTATATTGTGATTAACCTACAAGAATAGGCTAAGGTATATAAGAGTTTTCAAATGGGACACAATCTTGTTTTTTTATTTCATGATGTAATGTAAAACTTATGTATGTATATAGTATTTACAAGGCTACTAAACCAATCGGTCATTCGGAACATGATTCCTTGTTTCATGCCAATGTTATGTAATAGTGTGCTGATTCTAGGTAACTGGGGTCAGGGCATTACAATTCAATAAGAAAATACACCAAAAAGATTAATATCTTGTCATATGAAATTATTTGTGTACCATATGATATTTATGTATGAATGATAATTACCATAAATAAGAGGGATTATTTTTTATTGATGAAACTAGTCATTATTCCTTGAGTAAGGGATCGTGGTGTATCTACAAAGCTAGATAAAACATGAATCATGTAACAAGTTTCACATATGTGATAAAAATTTATATAAATCTAGCTCATATACATGTAAATAGGGAATTAAATTTTTCATATGGAACAAGTCACCAAAATCACTCATGTGTTTATAGATCAAGCATGAGTATGAGGGTCTTAAAAATAAAAAATCATAAGCAGTCCAATAACTCAGTCATGGTAGACTAAATGTTTATTAGATTAGCATTGTGTGACTAAGACATGACATCATACCTTTATGACATAGTAAATCATTTTGATTATTCTTATAAAGATTCACCAAAACCACTAAAAACATTGGATTCACACTTAGTGTGGGAAACTAGGGGTTTCTAGAAAACCAGATATGATTCTTGGTAGTAAGTGATGGTGGAAATATATTAAATATACTGACATGATAGTTTTGATTCAATATGTAGAGGCATATCAAATGGTGTTTTCCTTCATTGTGGAAAAGGTTAAAATTGTCTTAGAAGCCATAAGGTAGGATTCTTTTAATAGATTTGTATCTTTTATAAGAGAATTAACCTATATATGGAAGGATTTTTGTAGCATTTTATATAATAATGGATGGGCCAATATAGTTTCAAATTTATTAACCAATATAGGAGTTACATTTTCCACTTATTGATACTCAAACCTGCTAAGTCAAAATTTACGTATTTTGTTTTTCCTTCCCTTAGATTTAAAAAACACAAAGAAATTCTTAAAACAATATTTTAGAAACATTCTATATCCTAGGTGTTTTATAATTTTTTTTAGAAAACATATTTTTTTAATGAACATTGAAATGGTTTCTAATTAAATGAATATAAATTATATATTCCTTAATATGTTACATCATACATACCACAAGTCCGGTCCATCAGACTGACAACTGTTCTACACATTAAATTGTATAATTTTATGTCCATCAGACACACCAAATTAATATTAATTTTTCTTAAAAATGTTTAGATCTATAAGAATGACCATAGTTCAGTTTATAAGATAAATAATATTTAATTTATTCAGACTGATAATAGTTCATAATCAGATTGTTGGAGGTATTTCTATTATTCTGATTTTAATATAAAACTATAATGGTGTTGTCAAATTAAATCTGGTGGATTTTTTTTAGCTTCTAACTGAGGAACACCCAAGACTATTTGAAAAAACTTTGAGTTTCATGAATATATGATTATTTAAGTGATTCCTATAAATATGAGTACATATTTGGAGATGGAGATGATTAATTTTTTTAAATCCACGCATATGAGTATTACTCTACCTAAACATCTCATTATTATTATTTTTAATATTTTAGATAGTTTTGTTCTATGTATTTTGAGTGAGAAATTAAAATGTCCTTAAAATGTTATGTTTTTTATTCTCTTGTTCTGATTGGGGATTATATTGAGGGATTCCAGATATAGGAAGATATGTGATTACTGTTAGGCTTATCATGGGATTCTAGGTTATTAGAGGATAGATCTATTCTGAACATCATATAGAAGGTTTTCGTACTTAATAAAGATAGAGTTAATAATAATCATATTATCAAGCTCTAAATTGATTGATAAAGATGGATCTAATACTGATCATCATATAAAAATATTTTCTAGTAAGTAAAGATTGAAATTTATAGTTATGTTGTGATCCATGGATATATTAAGTATTTTTTACATACTTAACCCATAAGGATATGGGACAGGATTTATTTTATAATACTTTCAATTCATTCTTATGTTGTTATATTATTCCATATTAAATTTTTATACATGTTTTGTATTCTAAAAATATATTAATAATATAAATTTTATGTTAACTAAATCATTCAATTATCAAAATTATTTTAGTTTAGTTGAGGCCAATTAATAAATCTAATTTATTAGATGACATTTGACTCTAATAAATAAACACAGATCATCAAACCACTGTTGAGTTTAATCATTTTTAAAAAATGGTATTTTAAATTATTATTTTTATTATTTTTCTTATAATACAATTCAACCCTCCCCCCTCTCCCTCTTGTACAAATTTTATACTATTATAATCCAAAAAAACATTGTCCAAAATAAAGTGGGTCGGGAAATGGGGATTCCCTCTAGATGAACTAGGAATGGTGATCCTGAACAACATGAAATAACCAAAAATTTCAAGAATCAAGAAACAGATACAACTCGAAATTATGGCCTACAAATATCAACACTATTTGTATGAGAAATTGAAACACTAAAAACATAGTGATATAAGTTAATGAAGCCATTTTGAAGACTCCTATGTGGATATGATTAGATATAATAAGGGAATTTTATAATTTATTGTCGTTACAATATTTTAACTGGATAATTTGTAATAGAAAATATTCTTAAATATATATAGGAAATGAACAAACAAAAATGAATGTTTTTTGGCACTAAGATGATATAGGAAAATTTTCATGTACATGTAGATGGTCCTAGTTCATGGATTATCATAACTACTATATATCCTTTTTTGATTAGCATCAAACCACACAAGGTTCTTGTAGGAGATGTAAATGGATCCAGTACCAAGGGGAAAAATATCCACCCACATGAGGATAAATAACATTCAATCTAATGTCATACTGAATGTAAAATTTCATAATGAATACCATCAAATGAAAACTCAATTGTCTATTGAATTTAATATTTTTTTAATAATGATGTTTTAAATGTTTTATATGTTATACAGTGAGGATGATAGGGGGATGATACGTAGTTTCTAATCTAGTACCATGGGTTATGAAAATTAACTTCGACATAAAATATTTGATGATATTATTGATCAATTTAATGACACGAATCTTGGATGATATGGGGGAATTATAAGTAAATTATATATTTATTTATTATATTATGACCATAGATTTTATCATCATATGGTGTGGATAATTTTTTATTTAAACATCATGATACTAGGATAAACATAATTAAAATTATATTATGAAAAAAAATAATGATATACTATGACTTTAATAAGTTTATGTTTTGTAACACCAGGACATGAATTACCATGTCTAAGATAGAGTTCTATACGACCTCATGAGTTAATCCTCATACACTAGAGGCTATCATAGCGATGAGGGCGTGATTAAATTTGTAGGAAGACAACACTATCCATCACTATTTTCAAAAATGAATGAATAACCCAACATTTATCAAAATAAAAAATTATTATACATAATAATAAACATTAAATAAACATATATATGTATCAATATTATATAGACTCAATAGTCATTATTGAATAAAATAAAAATGATCATAAAATGGCCGAATAACATAAAAAAATAATAAAATGATAAAGGTAAAAGAGGATCATATACTCCTGTCACAACTCATCTCTGTCAACACACTCATAGAGATTTATACCCTTAAACAATAGGCACATTCCTATACCAATATAGTACCTACAAAAAGTGAGGACTTATCTTCTACCCAATTTCAATAGAATCCTATTTAAGGTCTAAGCATAGCTTAATTTGGTACATCCCGCATGGTCTTGTACATAAAAAATAAATTGATGTGCATGTCCATGTGATAATATATTTATAAAATAAATAATAAATACTTATACCACACAAGTGTAACATATAAAAACTAATAAATAAGTTATTAAAAATCAACCATGTGATGTGAACTCATTCACTTAATAAGTTTCTATGAACCTCGATCATACATGATGTCATGCCCCGACCCCAGTTACCCAGAGTCGGTGCATTATTTTTATACATTGGAATGATTATAAGGAATCAAGTCCCGAAAGACCGATCAGTTTAGAAGTATTGAAAAATAGATAACATACATGGACGTTACATTACACTTTAGAAAATAAAACACAACATAAATGATACTTTTAGAACACCATTAATCCCCTAGCTTAACCCTGCTTATCATTAATAATACACTTCTTGGAATCCTGAGAAAATTAAAACATAAAAAAGGGGTGAGCTCAGATGCTCCATAAGGATAACAATATAGTAGAAACATTCATAAATAAGCATAAACATTTAAGGAAATGTATAAGACTAAAACAGAATCCTTTTTAAACTTAAACTTCAGCATAATATGGCGAAGATATGAAAAAATAATGCAATTTACTTATTCACATAGATATTATACTATTCAAATAATCACATGCAATATCAATAGCCATTTTCATAATTATGGAATGAAAAATGCCAGACTATCATAATCACATAGTCAAGGCCTTGTTCCAAGAATACAAATAAGATTTTGTCAAGGCCTTGTTCCAAGACACTATTTTGTCTCATGAGACCTACCAATGCATCGAGGAGTTATAGAGATCTCCACTAGTCACTTCCTATGTCTAATTCATTCCTCATATAAAAATGATTAAACATAATATAAACATTCGTATTATAACTATCATACGAAATGTCAATACTTTACCCATAAACCTTGACTGGTATAAAAATAACACATCCACAGTCGAACATATCACAAAACCTTCAATACAATACGAAATATTTGTATCATAATAAATCAACATAAAACAAGTTTAAAATCCATTAAATTATTTTTACATAGATGAAAATGATTTGTAAAACTATTTGAGAGAGATATCAATTTTTCATGAAAACATTTAAAAGCCACACGATTTAGAAAGGAAGAAATTTAAATACATTTTTGAATCAAAGTGTCCCATATCACTTTGAAACTTTATAAAGTAATTAACATTTTAAAACATTCATGTCCATTTAAATAAATCCTTAAAAACATTTTGAAAACATGGACATTAATGATAATGGATTAGAAGAATAAATTTTTAAAACATTAAAAATGATGTTTTAGTAAAATATCCCTAAAAAAATCCATTTGTAAAATATTTTATGAAACTTCGACATGGATAATAAATATTTCACAGTATATACTTAAGTAAAAACAACCTCGGATAATAAAGAGATTGTGAAATTAACCCTTACCTTGCACTTTCCTTTAGTCAAGGGTGCGTTTAACCTCTTGTATGAAGATCATAGTGTGTTATTAAATTTTACCAGAACCATATTAATATTTTATTATATCATACATGATTAATTTATGACTTCATACTACTCATTTAATAATAATTTCCATGTTAAATTAATATTTCATGTAATAATCGATTTCATTACCGTACGTGTTTTAACATGTTGCTCTTGATTGTATCACTTAGACAAAGATTTAAAAACATCCAGAATATAAATAAATTATTTATATATCATATATATTTAGAATATAAATATGTATAATAGACATATATATTAAATGAAAAATACCTTTTATGGAGACGGTAGTCTGTACGTACTCATAAACGTTGTTTCCGTTTTCATGTCGTATTGAACGGAACTAAGTGAATAAGATATATGTAAGTACATACATATATATATATATATATCTCCAGTAGAATTATTATTTCATATATTATATACTTATTAGTAATATATATTTTTATAATCGTCGATGAATGGTGATCGTTGAAATTAATCTCATCGCGTCGTGGAGACGGTAATCCGTACGTATGCATGAGCGACAATATCATTTCCTTAAAGGTGTGGAATTAGATGGTATATTAATTTTACAAAGACATTATATTGTAATTTTAATTATTTATATACATATTACTCATCATTATATCCATCAAAATAACATAGTGTTGAATAACAAATTTCACCACAGCATGGAGATGGTAAGTCATACGTACGCACGCATGGTGACATTATCATTCATAAGATAGATAGAATAATTAATATAGGTGTACCATATTTATAATAACATCAAAGTATATAGATGATACTAGATTTATTATTTTAGAATAGAAACAACAAAGAAAGAGTAAGTGGAAGAATAAGAGAACTTGAAAGATGGTGGTGAAATCATTACCTATTCTTTGGGTTCTTCCTTTTGATTTGATCAAAAGGACTCATTAGGTTGGCTTTATAACCAAAGGAAGGCCTCTAGGATTAATATAGGTTAGCTGGTATGATTTCTGGGCATGGTTTTGCTGATCCAGATGGATTTGAAGGTTTTAATTAGAGAGAAGGGGGAGTGCCCTTTTATAAGAGTTGTGAGGGGATCCTTAGGAAAAGCTAGAAATATTATTTTATAATAAAATAGTTTTCATTTTCTAATGGATCCAGAATGAATTATTTAAAATATATGGTGGTTATGGGTCAAAAACAACTCAACCAATAGGTTTGAGATAGGATTAGGTTACTATATTAACCTTAACTTTTAGATTTAACTCTTAGTTAAGTAGTTTGACATTTACCATGTCTCTTTGTAGTTTTATATTATATGGTTAATAAAATTACTATAAAATGCCAATGTAACCCCAATTGGTTCATTAATGTAATATATATTATTATATAAGTATTGTGGCTGAACCTTAGATTTTTAGGACTGTTAAATCAATTAATAATATAATATTTGTTTTAAATACAATTTTATGTCAATTTTTACACCCTTTGGTATTTTTATAAAATAATAACAGCATGATTACTTCAAAAAAAATGCATTGAATCAATACTAACATATCATAGTCACTTATAAAATTCGTTTATTCCATAAAAACTTTTAATTTATATTTATTTAAATATTTATAATACCATTTTTTTGATTTTTTCATTAATAAGGTAATTACTACATCATCATTGTGTCATTAATAAATTTAATTATTTATTATCTAATAATTATAAATAAAATACTATTATTTAGGAAATAGTTTTATATTTCTACTGAATATTTATAGTATAATTTATCTTATGTATAACCCTATATTAAAAGTGGTTTAGTTATTAAACATTGATTTTAATTCTTTTAACTCTTCTTCAAATAAAATAATAATAAATGTCTTAATCTAATCCATGTAGACCTAAAGTGTCATATTCTATTACAAAGGTTGTTTTTGGTTTAATTACATTTATAAAATAGAATTATGACATGTGTTAGGGTAATAATAATATCATTTTTACCCTTAATTACCCTATTTACTTTTAACCGTGGTAAATAAAAGTAAACAATTACTATTCACCAAAATTGTTTTTATCATATTGAACCACATTTTACTCCTTTATATAAATCGTGTCTCTTTGATTTTCTAAATTCAACTCACATAAGTGGTAAAATTATGTTTTATGTAAATTTTCAAATGCTCCTAGGAGTTGGGTAAAAGACGGTAAAAAGTTCGATAAAATTTTTATATATCTAAAATTATTATAAACTCACTCCAATTAATTACATTGAATCTATATTGGTGTTATTTATCTATTTTTACCTAAAATAAATTTAAATAAAATAAATAATTATTTAATTAAAAATCTGGTTTTAAACAATAACTCATTGGTTTTCACTATTCATCAAAAATTGAAAGTTTTCAAAAAAATACCAAAAATTCAACCAAGGATAATTTCGATATTCTGAATCCAAAATTTATGTCTATTTTACAAAATTCAAAACATAGAAGTTTCATTTATTAATTTAAAATTAATTTCCAGTGTCAAAACCAAAAGGCGTATTTTTAAGAAATAATAACTATCAAAATATTGACACTTGTTTATGTCCAGTTTCAATGTAAAATTACTAACAATGTCCAGAGTTGGATTAAATGGTAAAAATATAATCTATATATACTTCCAACCCATTAATATTTATAATTTAACACTATAAATTATTCTGATTAAAAAAAGTTTTTTCTGTTAAAATATAGTATTTTTCACTATTCACCCAAATATGAAATTTATCAGAAAAACAACAAAAATTTATTGATACTAAATTATTATGTCCCAATTATAAAGAAGAAGTTTATTTTGTCAAATTGAATATATAAAAGTTTCAAATGTTGGATTTAAAAAGGGTTCTCCATTAAAAGGCGGTAAAATTGCATTTTTTGAAATATAATTCTTTTATATGAAAAATGTATTTGTTCTTAAATTATGTCTAAGAAACTCATAATATGGATTATAAAATTATAAGGATTATATAATGTTCAAAATTCAGTTAATATTATTCATAACTGCTTTTGAACAGCTAGTTTGGCAAGTTCTGGTGCGCTTGAACTCAGTGTAGCGTGTAGTGAAAATTATTGAATTACTTTAAACACATAACGTACTATGAAATCATGGGGTGTTACATTCTTCCCTAACTCAATAAATTGCATCCTCGTAATTTCAATTTGTTCTTCTAACTTAAAAGTTTTAAAATAGAAAATACCTTTGTGGGAAAACTCACATCGGAAATTGGGTTAATAAAATGTATTCTTAATGATAGGAAAAGGGGAATGAAAAAGTCACCACCAAATTATGACCATGATTCGGAGAAAATTAGTGGCAATTAGAGATAAAAAATTAGAGGAAAACATAAATATTTATAGGGAGTGATTGGGTTCATTAGTCACAAACAATTGTATAATTGAGGGCCTCAAAGCCATCAATCTATGATGATTTAAAATATCATCGGTTCAACAAAACATAAGGTATTGGCATAACACATTTTTAGTTTTAAGATGCCTTACCTAAAGTTTATGAATTTATATCATCATAGAATAAGAGAAGAAATATATATATATATATATACTTGACAAGTAGAGTTCCATCTTTTAACTAATTTCTACCACAAACTCATCTTTCACTCTAAAAGATAATAGAACTTAAAATATATTCAATTTATCCTATTCGTTTAGGGTTATAAAAAATGAATTTATAATTCATCTACTAGAACCTTCAAAAAAACAACATTATTCAATCCAAGACATCACGTGGGTCATTGATAGGTGATACACCCTTATCTCCCTTCGGTTGTGGGTTCAAGTCTTGCAGCCTTGCCGAACGCGACGGGTTGCCGCTCGACCTCTAGGTTGTCCTTTTTATGGAAATCCAAAAATAACCTTAACGATGGTATCCAATTTTAAAATTAATCCATTCCAGCCTTTATAATTATCCAAAATACTTATATCAAATCTCTCAATCTAAAATTCATAAGGAAGTTAAACATAATGAGGATCATTTTTGCTATGTAATAACATGTGAACGCCTTTATCATGCATTCCTTTACAACACCGCAACATCCTGAATTACCAAAATCAACCATCTCTTATTCCAAAATCACTACCTCATTGTCAAGACCATATTATGGTTTACCTTTCCTTCAACCATGTATTTCCCAAAAAGTGTAGCTTACAATTAATTCACTTTTCTTAGAACCATATAATCTCGAATCCTCAATAAAATAGTACTACAGTACAATCCTTATTTATCTCCATAATTCTTGTAACTAGTATACGCTTGATATAACAATCAAATTAAATAATTCTATAATAATAACATAAGAACACTAGTCATTCCTCTTCATCTAAGGTAGTATCATAACATGATTATTATCCAATAACATCATTTGTGTTATTCTCTTATGAATGGGACATTGATTCATGTAGTGTCTCAACGACTTACAGATGAATCATTTTACATTTGAAAACATTTTATTACCCTTGTGATCACGTACTTGGTGTCCTTTTTCTCTACAATTATAACAAACTCCCATTCCATTAAAGAATTTACCAAGGTGATTCATTCCACATTAATCCTATATTAGAAAAATCCTTCTTTTCCCTTTTCCCTTTATCCATCTTTCTCTCTTCCATCCTTTTCTTCTCTTACATCCCTTAAAAGTCATAGGACTCAGAAAATCATTTGCATATATTATTAACACATGATACCATTTCTTCATATTTTGATAATACAAGGTAGACTATTCCCCTTCTAAATTTTGGCTTAATACTGTGAAATATATGATCTTTCTTACTCTTTGGATCATACATATTGTTGGAGTTCACATTCATTCTACCGGGCACCATTTCTATAAAATGGCATACACTAGGTCAGTTTATGAATTGCAATGAATAATTCCAAACTTGTAAAATACCTAACATTAATTGACCAGTTTATGGATATAATCCATAAAAATATTTTCGTTGAGGAGATATATACTCATAAATCCTTCATAATGACTTGTAATAAAAATGAGAATTATCCAAATTATATCCCTTGGGAGTGTCGTAACCAAGAGTGCAGCATCGTATATTGTTGTGCACTAGTTCTCGTTCATGTCTAGCTCAAAGTGGTGTTTTTGGTTTTTACCCCTAGTTACATCTTTGCAAGAGCCACCTCTACCTGCTCGTATCCAGATAGGGATATATTTTCTTGGAAAACCCAAAAAATCTCTACATTACCAAAATTCTAGGAAGTTCTTCTATACTAATACTCAAAGTCTAACTTAGGGTAATGTTCTCTAATCAGAGTTTATATAAATCTAGTTTCCAAGGTTATTGATAAACTTCCTCTAATTCAAACTGTAATGCCCTGACCCAAGTTACCCAGAGTCAGTGCATTATTTAAATACATTGGAATGATTACAAGGAATCAAGTCCCGAAAGACTTATCATTTTAGCAATCTTGCATAATAGATTACATGCATGGACATTAAATTACACTTTATAAAATAAGAAACAACATAAATGATCCTTTGAGAATGTCATTAATCCCCTAGCATAACCCTGAATATCAATTATAATACACTTCTTGGAATTCTGAGAAAATTAAAACATAGAAAGGGGTGCGCTCAAATGCTCAGTAAGGATAACGATATAGCTGAAACTTCATAAATAAGCATAAATATTTATGGCAAAGTATAAGACTAAAATAACCTTTTTAAACTTAAATTTCAGCATAATATGGTGAAGATATAATAAAATAATGACATTTACTTATTCACATGGATATTCTACTACTTGAATAATCACATTCAATATTAATAGACACTTTTATAATGATGGAATGCATAATGCCAAACTATCATAACCACATAGTCAAGGCCTTGTGCCAAGACTACAAAGAAGATTTTTTCAAGGCCTTGTGCCAAGATATTAGTGTGTCTCATGAGACTTACCGATGCATCGAAAAGATATAGCAGGCTCCACCCATTACTTACTAAGTCCAATTCATTCCTCATATGAAAATGTTTTAACATAACATAAACATTCATATTAAAACTGGAATAAAAAATTTCAATACTTTACCCATAAACCATGAAAGGTATAAAAATAACACATTCATAGTATAACATATCACAAAACCTTCAATAAAATATGGAAGATTTGTATTATAATAAATCAACTTCAAATAATTTTAAATTCTATTAAAGTATTTTGACATAGATGAAAATGATTTGTAAAACTATTTGATAGAAATATCCATTTTTCCTGAAACATTGAAAAGTCGCACAATTTAGAATAGAAGACATTTAAATACATTTTTTAATAAAAGTTTCCCAGACCACATTGATACTTTTGAAAGTAATTAATATTTTAAAACATTCATTTCCATTTAAATAAATCCTTAAAACCAATTTGAAAACATGGACATTATTGATAATGGTTTAGAAGAATAAATATTTAAAACATTTAAAATGATGTTTTAGTTAAAATTAACTTAAATGAATCCATATGAAAACTATTTTATGAAACATAGGCTTGGATAATAAATATTTCCCAATAGATACTTATGTAAAAACAACCTTGGATAATAAAGATATTTTGAAATTAACCCTTACATTTCACTTTCCTTTAGTCGAGGGTACGTTAACCTCCTGTATGAAGATATTAGTATGTTATTAAATTATAAAAAAACCATATTAATATTTATGATATCATACATGATTCATTTATGTCTTTAAACTTCCCATTTAATAATAATGTCCATGTTAAATTAATATTTCTGGTAATAATCGCTTTCTTTATCGTACGTGTTTTAACTTGTTACTTTTGATTGTATCACTTAGACCAAGATTTAAATAATTCCATAATATAAAAAAATGATTCATATATCATATATATTTAGAATATAAATATGTATAATCAAAATATATATGAAATTAAAAACACAATTTATGGAGACGGTAGTCCGTACGTATGCATAAACACTGTTTCCATTTTCATATCATATTTAACAGAACTAAGTGAATAAGATATATGTAAGTACATATATATATTTGTGTGTGTATATATATCTCCATTAGCATTATTATTTCATGTATTACAAACTTATTAATAATATATATTTTTACAATCATTGATGAATGGTGATCGTGGAAATTAATCTCATCGCGTCGTGGAGATGGTAATCCATATGTACGCACGAGCAACAATATCATTTACTTAAATGTGTGGAATTTGATGGTATGTTAATTTTGAAAGAGACATCAGCATGTTATTTTCATTATTTATATACATATTACTCATCATTATATCCATCCAAATAACAGAGTGTTGATTAACAAATTACACCAGGGCGTGGAGACGGTAAGTCGTACGTACGCACGTATGGTGACATTATCATTAATAAGATTGATAGAATAATGAATATAGTTGTTCCATATTTATAATAACATCATAGTATACAGAAGATACTGTATTTATTATTTTAGAATGGAAACAACAAAGAAAGAGTAGGTGGAAGAATAAAAGAACTTGGATGAGGGTGGTGAAATCATTACCTCTTCTTGGGGTTCTTCTTTTTGATTTGATCAAAAGGGCTACATAGGTTGGCTTTATGACAAATGTAAGGCCTCTAGGATGAAGGTAGGATATTAGGGAGGATATTTGGGAATGTTTTGGCCAAGACGAATGGATATGAAGGTGTGGATTAGAGAGAAGGTAGATTTCCCTTTTATAAGAGGGGTGAGGAGCACCTTAGGAAAAGAAAAAAATATTATTTTATAATAAAATAATTTTTGGTTTCTAATGGATCAAAAATGAATTAGTTAAAATATAAGGTTGTTATGGGTCTAAAAAAACTCAACCAATAGGTTTTAGATAGGTTTAGGTTACCATATTTACCTTAACTTTTAGATCTAACTCTCGGTTAAATAGTTTGACATTTACCATGTTTCTTTTTATTTTTATATTATATGGTTAATAAACTTACTATAAAATGAAAATAGAACCCCAATTGGTTCATTAATGTCATATATATTATTATATAAGTCATTTGGATGAACAATATATTTTCAAAACTATTATATCAATTAATAATATAATATTTGTTTTAAAAACTATTTTAGGTCAATTTTGACACTCTTTGGTATTTATTTTTTGATAAAATAATAACAACATGATTACTTTAAAAAAATACATTTAATAAATCCTAACATGTCATATTCATCTATAAAATTCGTGTATGTCATAAAAACTTCTAAATTATATTTATTTTAATATTTATAATACCATATATTTGATTCATTCATTAATAAGGTAATTACTGCATAATCATTATGTCATTAATAAATTTAATTATTTAATCTCTAAAAATTATAAATAAAATACACTTTTGTATGAAATATTTTTATATTTCTAATGAATATTTATAGTCGAGTTTATCTTTTGTATAACTTTATATTAAAAATGGTTTTGTTATTAAACTTTGATTTCAATTCTTTTAACACTTCTTTAAATAAAATAATAATAAATGACTTAATCTAATCCAAGTGGATATAAAGGGTCATATTTTATTCCTAAGGTTTATTTTGGTCGAATTACACTTATACAATAGAATTGAAAGATGTGTTAGGGTAATAATACTATCATTTTTACCATTAATTACCTTATTTACTTTTAACCGTGGTAAATAAAAGTAAAAATTTATTATTCACCAAAAATTGTTTTTATCTTATTGAACTAAATTTTACTCCTTGATATTAATAGTTTCTCTTGTATTTTCTAAATTCAACTCACATAAGTAGTAAAATTAAGTTTTATGTAAATTCTCAAATGCTCCTAGGAGGTGGGTAAAAGACGGTAAAAAGATCTATAAAATTTTTATATATCTAAAATTATTATAAATTGAACCTAATTAATTAAATTGAATTTATATTGGTATTATTTATCTATTTTTACATAAAATAAATAATTATTTAAATAAAAATTTTGTTTTTAACAAATATTCTGTGTTTTTCACTATTCATCAAAAATTGAATGTTTTCAGAAAAATACCAAAAATTCACCATGAAGTATATTTTACCAAATTTAAAACATTGAAGTTTCATTTTTTAATTTTAAATTAATTCCCGTTGTCAAAACCAAATGAAGTATTTTTAAGAAATAATAATTATCAAAAGATTGACACTTGTGTATGTCCAATTTCAATGTAAAATTACTTACAATGAAAAGCATTGGATTAAATGGTAAAAATAAAATATATTTATACTTTCAAAACATTAAAATTTATAATTTAACACTATAAATTATTTTTATTAAAAAATGTTTTTTTAGTTAATATATAGTATTTTTCACTATTCACCCAAATATAAAATTTATCCGAAAAGCACCAAAAATTTGTTGATACTAAATTATTATTTCTCTATTCTAAAGAAGAAGTTTATTTTGTCAAATTGAATATATAAAAGTTTCAAATATTGGATTTAAAAAGGGTTCTCCATTAAATGGCGGTAAAATTGCATTTATTGAAATATACGTCTTTTATCAAAAAAATGTATTTGTTCTTACATTATGTCTAAGAAACTCATAATGTGAATTCTAAAATTATAAGGATTATATAATGTTCAAAATTAAGTTAATACTATTCATAACTGCTTTTGAACGGCTAGTTTGGTATGTCGTGGTGCGCTTGAACTTAGTGTTGCATGTAGTGAAAGTTATTGAATTACTTTGAAGAATTAACGTACTATTAAATCTTGGGGTTTTACATGTGATTTTACTCTATCAAAAAACAAAGTAGACCATACATTTCTGACACTTCCTCTTATTAGAGATAGCCCAAAACTCAAATGACACACCCTCTATATGGGAGTGTCTAATGCATTGAAATATTCCATCTAAAAATAACTCTAAAGTGAGTTTAGTCAATATGGATCAACCCATGCACATAACAAAGAAAGGAAAAGAAACATCATATATAACATATACAGGTAATGGATGATAGTCCAATATCACATCATATCGATAAAGTTTTATATCCACCACAATATATTATCTGATAAAATATCAATCATAGATGGATTGGATACACATCCAAATCTCATGTGATCAAATATCAGTCATAGGTCTTATGAGATACACATGCACACATGTGAACAAGGCATAAACCATTGTCTCATGGGCTATACACAGACACGTGTGATCATGAAGTTAAACATGGTATAATAGGATACACACAATTATGATCAAGATATGGAACACAACCTCATAAAAACACATGCACACGTTGTTTTATCAGATGCACCCATTGGTGGCTAGGTAAGCAGACAATACACAAGGATCTGACATAGGCCTGGCCACCCAATATGATAACATTATGCATAGTTCCATTAATTAATTAATATATTGAAATATGGTGTCATTTTCGAATTTTGGAGAACTACATATCATCTACATGTAAATCAGTCATAAATATCATTTTCTAGAGTACATGAGAACACATATATCAAATAGATTCAACTACCATCAATGAAATATTAAAACTACATCATGTACCCTTAGCCTATATCAATCACCATATGGTTCAAACTCATTAACAATAATCCAAAATTATTTACTTATCACTAAATTATAATTAATTAAATGATTTCAATATAAATTAAAACAAAGGTGAAATGAACCTTTAGAGACCACTTTTTTATGGATTTTATTAGTGGTCAACTGATTGTCATAGGTGGCCAATAATGATCAATGAGATAAGAAGAACTCACTGTAGTAAATATGATAAAGCAGCTCCAAAGGTAATGGTTCTTCGATGAAGTCACTATGTCTCAATATTCTGGGAAACATCTGAATTGTATGAATACTTTGAGTTTTAAGATGATACCTGTAGAATTGTTATACAAATATTTTTTGACATTGGATGTCATTTTTTAATAGTTATCCTAGTAATATTTGATGATGCATTGCTGATTTGTTTTCCAAAAATATCCAATGTTGTTTGGAAAACATGTGAGGCAAGCCTTATGAAGGAAAGGGGGAGTAAAGGTCCATAAAATAATATTTAGGACTGTTGGGAAAGAATGATTTTGTTATAATATAGGGATGTTATAATATGTTCTTTGGAAAATCTTAAAATGCTAAATATGATCGATCAAAGGATAAAATCAATCCAGATAAGGATCATGAAAAAATAAGTTGGACGTTAAGGTGGCATTTTTTCCCAGTGTTTTCCATATTTTCAGGCCACAAAATAATGAATTTGTTTTATGCAAAATAAATAATTTTTACAAAGTTCATGAAGAATAATTTTCAGACTGTGAAAGACAATTTATGGACCATATAAGAGTTATAAATAATGGAGATGGAAAATTAGAAAGCGAATGATTCCACATAAAAGTGCTATGTGGACCGCAAAAGATTGTACATATATGGAAAAGGATTGTACTCATACCTCATAAGGACAATAATACACGGAATTCCAATCACTCATGGTTGTTTTGTCATTCATAGCTGAGAGGAATTGATTTGTTATAGGAATGAATCAGTCAATATAGAGGGATTAGGGAGCTACGAGGATTGTGAATGGAAAAAAATTCATGGGTGGATCTTGGTTCATGAGTGGATAATATATTGTGGGATGAAAAAAGTATTCAGTGAAGGCTATACAAAATTTAAAACATTGATGTTCAATTGTTTAATTTTAAATTAATTCCCATTGTCAAAACCAAAAGGCGTATTTTTAAGAAATAATAACTATCAAAAGATTGACACTTGTGTATGTCTAATTTCAATGTAAAATTACTTACAATGAATAGCATTGGATTAAATGGTAAAAATATACTCTATTTATACTTCCAAACCATTAAAATTTATAATTTAACACTATAAATTATTTTGATTAAAAAAATTGTTTTTAGGTAAGATATAGTATTTTTCACTATTCACCCAAATCTGAAATTTATCCGCAAAACACCAAAAATTTGTTGATACTAAATTATTATTTCCCTATTCTAAAGAAGAAGTTTATTTTGTCAAATTAAATATATAAAAGTTTCAAATATTGGATTTAAAAAGGGTTCTCCATTAAAAGACGGTAACATTGCCTTTTTTGAAATATATGTCTTTTATCGGAAAAAATGTTTTTGTTCTTACATTGTGTCTAAAAAAATCATAATATGGATTCTAAAATTATAAGGATTATATAATGTTCAATATTAAGTTAATACTATTCAGAACTTCTTTTTAATGGCTAGTTTTATAAGGCGTGGTGCGCTTGAACTTAGTGTTGTGTATAGTGAACGTATTGAATTAAATTGAAGAATTAGTGTACTATTAAATCATGGGGTGTTACACGTGATTTTCCTCTATCAAAAAACAAAGTAGACCATACATTCCTAACATTTCCTCTTATTAGAGATAACCCAAAACTCATATGACACACCCTTTGTATGGGAGTGTCTAATGCATTGAAATATTCCATCTAAAAATAATCTAAAGTGAGTTTAGTCAATATGGATCAACCCATGCACTTAGGAAAGAAGGGAAAAGAAACATCATATATAACATATACAGGTAATAGATGATATTCCAATATCACATCATATCAATAAAGTTTTATATCCACCACAATTTATTATCTGATAAAATATTAATCATAGTTGGATAGGATACACATCCAAATCTCATGTGATCAAATATCAGTCATAGGTCTTACGAGATACACATGCACACATGTGAACAGGGCATAAAAAACTGTCTCATGGGCTATACATAGACACGTTTGATTAGGAAATTAAACATGGTCTCATAGGATACACATAAATATGATCAAGATATGGAACATAACCTCATAAAAACATATGCACACATTGTTTTTTCAGATGCACCCTTTGGTGTCTAGGTAATCAGACAATACACAAGGATCTGACATAGGGCTGGCCCCCCCAATATGATACAATTATGCATAGTTCCATTAAATAATTAATACATTCAAATAAGGTGTCATTTTCGAATATTGGAGAACTACATATCATCTACATGTTAATCAGTCGTAAATATCATTTTCTAGAGTACATGAGAACACATATATCAAATATATTCAACTACCATAAATGAAATATTCAAACTACATCATGTACCCTTTGCCTATATCAATCACCAAATGGCTCTAACTCATTCCCAATAATCCAAAATTATTTATTTATCACTAAATTATAATTAATTAAATGATTTCATTGTAAATTAAAACAAAGGTGAAATGAACCATTAGAGACCAATTTTTGTATGGATTTTATTTGTATTCAACTAATTGTCATAGGTGGTCAATAATGATCGATGAGATAATAATAACTCACTGTAGTAAATATGATAAAACAGCTCGAAACGTAATGGTTCTTCGATGAAGTCACTATGTCTCAATATTTTGGGAAACATCTGAATTGTATGAATACTTTGAGTTTTAAGTTGATACCTATAGAATTGTTATCCAACCATTTTTTAACATTGGATGTCATTTTTTAATAGTTATCCTAGTAATATTTGATGATGAATTGCTGATTTTTTTTCACAAATATCCAATGTTGTTTGGAAAACATATGAGGCAAGTCTTATGAAGGAAAGGGCTGGAAATCATATTTAGGACTGTTTGGAAAGAATAATTTTGTTAGAATATAGGGATGTTATAATATGTTCTTTGTTAAATCTTACAATGTTAAATATGATCGATCAAAGGTTAAAAATCAATCCAAATAAGGATCATGACAAAAGAAGCTGGACTTTAATCAATATGGATGAAATTTTTCCGAAGTAGATTTTAAGGTGGCGTTGTTTCCTAGTGTTTTCCATATTTTTGGGCCAAAAAATCATGAATTTGTTTTATGGAAAAGAAATAATTTTTACAATGTTCATGAAGAATAATTTGAAGACTGTGAAAGACAATTTATGGACCCTCTAAGAGTTATAAATAATGGATATGGAAAATTTGAAAGTGAATGATTCCATATAGAAGTGCTATGCAGACTGCAAAGGATTGTATATATACATAAAAGGATTATACGCATACCTAGTAAGGCCAATAATACATGGAAGTCCAACCACTCATGGTTGTCGGGTCATTCATATCTGAGAGGCATTGATTTGTTAGAGGAATGAATCAGCCGACATAGAGGGATAAGGGGGATACGTGGATAGTGAATGGAAAAAAATTCATGGGTGGATCTTGGTTCATGAGTGGATAATAGTTTGTGGGATCAGAAAAGTATTCAGTGAAGACTACACTGCATTGAAAATTTGGGTAAATCTGATTATTGAGATTTGTAGATTTATTTTCCTATATAATGCACCATAATCCCATCATTAAGTTAGAGAAAAATATATAGAAAAGATCATAACTGGAGGAAGAATTTGGCTAATATTGAAAGAGTTCTCTGGGATTAAATTTAATGAAAGATAAAGAGTCTCCGAGGAAGCCAGTAAGTCTACAGAGAATGGGGAGTCCTTATAACAATGACAGTTCAATGAGAAAAGAGGTTTTCCACGAATCCTCAGCAGTCTATGGAAGAATCATCACTTCATGTAAGAATATGAAGTCCATGGAGGAGAAGTCGGTTCATGGAAATAGAGGTATTCTATGGAGTATAATACAGTTCATGGAAATATAGTTATTCCATGAAGAAGAATATGATCTATGGAAGAGGATAAAGTCCATGGAATAGATGATAGTTCACGGAAGTGAGGATCGTTCACCGAAAAAAAAATATTCTTTGGAATAAGTAGTATGTTGAAGGAAAGAAGGCCCACAAACCAATGGTATTCTGTAGATAAAGGAAAGCACATGGATCATTGACATAACATTGAGCATTGGAATTACGTAGAAACAAAAACAACATGAAGAATCAATTGTTGTCCGTATAAGAGAAGGATGTATGAGAAGCACTTGTGTCACATGTTGAAAGGTAGTTTGGAGACGATATATGATATTCCATGAAGGAGAAACATCATGTAAATTGTGTGTGTACTTTTTTTATTCAAATTTAATATAGAATAACAATAACTCACATTTTTTGTGTAAAGAAGAAATAATCATTCACCTAAATCATATTTTCACCAAGGAAGAAGAACCATAGATCAAGACACCGCTACACTATTCCATATTATTCGGTGTTTATGAAGAATAGAGTGTTCCCATGTAATGATTATTTATTATTCAGAGAATATCAATTGTGATTATGATATGTATATATTATCTTCATTGATATAATAATCACTAGAGACTTTATTTGATTCTCTTAAGGAGAATAAGAGATCTCAGTGTAGTTGGTTTTTCCCTAATGAAGAAAGTGGAAGGAAGATTATAATATTTGTGACCAAATTGAGGTCATCGGATTATATTTTGGGACATAAAAGATTTTTTTTCATTAATCTAAAAAACATTCATATTTTTTTGACTAAAAAAAATTAAAATACAGTGCAACAATCAAGTTTATTGTTGTGAATAAGTAAGAGGAGTTTCTGGTATGATATTTTTGAAGTAACAAAGTGAAGAAGATGGTTGTGGAAGAACAAAGAATTACTATGACATTAATTGGTATCAAAAGGTGGAAGGTGTCATTGGTATTACAAACAAATATCAACAAGGAGAATACTATCTTGGGAGAAAGAATAAAGATCCATCCAAGAGTTATAAAACATTCATAATTGTATTGTTTTCAAAGTTATCTATGAGTGTAAGGGTATATCTACTCATTTTAAGGCAAAAAATTATTATCTTCTTGTGGTTTTGTTTTATGGATTATTTCCTTCCATTCTAAGGATTTATCTTCAATTTTTGAGTAGTGAGAATCATAAAATTATCAAGTCCAATATTTATTTTTTTCATATATATGCATTCGAAAGGGAAAAAGTAATAATAGAATTAATATCATAATATTTCTAAGAGGTAAATGGATTAAAGGATACAATTGGTTTAAAAATTACCCAATAGTGATTCACCCCCTCTTCATGTTAAGAATATCCCAGACTTGTTGTTACAATTGGTATCATATTGAAGGTTATCCTCTATTTGATTCTATGTAGTGAAGCAATTATCTTTTGAATACATGAGCTTCATTCTTGAGTGTACAATAAGGTATAGTTTTTCTTATGATTTATTTATATCTAAGAAGAATTATATATATACTAAGGCCATGATGAATAGGTAAAGAAAGAGAAGAAAAAATTGAATAAGAATCCAAACTTGTATAAAGAATAATAAGTGTCTATTTATCTATGCCTTGCTAACAATTAATACATATCCATACTAGAATGGAATGAGCTAGAGAATCAAGATTCCACCAAGAATATCGATAAAAATTCTACCTTTAGTGATTATGAGGTATGTTTTAGTATATTTTAAAATTATCCTCAAGAAACAAATGCTTGCACAAGTGGTGATAATAATCAATCTAAAAATTCTCAATAATTATCAATTGATGGAATAAGTGTATTTCTATATAGTATTACTGAAGAAAGTGCCTTCATTTTTTGTGGTGTTTTTTAAAGTATGAAAGAAGATACTTGTAAGCAAGAAAAAGATATTGTTGTTTTGGAGAAGGGATTGTAAGAAAATTTTGTTGAATGTTTAAAGCTCTCTAGACATGTTGGATCCTTTGATGCAATAAATAGGGTATTTGAAATATTCTCTAAAAAATTTCTCAAATATGTAGAAGAGAAAGAGGGAGTCAATAAGACATTGTATGAAAAAGACCATGAACATTAAGATAAATTGAAAATTATCATGGATTTCAATGGTTTAAAATCAGAAGAAATATCCAAGAAGATCATGGAACATGACTCATTGTTACAAAACAATATTTGGGTGCATGAAGAAGATGTTAAAATGTTTTAGAAGGATTCTGAAAGGAATATGATTATTATTTAATATTATAAAATAATTCTCAATATTAAATTTCTAGATTTGTATGTTCAGTTGTCCAATTTTGAGAAGACTCATATTGAAACTTAAAAAAAGAAGGAATTAGATTATAATTCTTCTCAATGTTCATTAAAATATTCTACTATAAAATAACTCCAAAAATTGTTATAAAAACCATGATTTCATTCAATGATCTATCACAAGTATCTAAAAAGGAAAAGGTACCATCCATACTGTATTATAATCATAAATATAAACATGTTATCATGAACTATGCAGGTTGTGAAACAAAATCTAAAAAATTATGGATGACGAAAGGTGATAATAATCCTATTACAATGACAATGGTGGATAGTAAAAATAATGTGTACATTTATTCCCCATATAAATTACAAAAAATTATGATGAAGATCAAAAAAATATCATTCAAAAACTATCAAGAAATCATTTTTTTGTCAATGTCGGTGTTGTATCATATCTTAGAATTTTTCATTATATTGTTAGTACAATCCTAAAAATATAATATCAAAAAAGAATCCAATCTCAAGGAGAAGAATTCTAGAGAGGATGAAACAAAATCCACAGGTCCAGAAGAATTTGTATAATTCAAACAGATTTGAAATGCTTGACAACATCTATGATTTATGCAATGGTAGTGGTCACAGGTTTGGTAAATTCTCATATGAACATGTGTCCAACCTAATAAGAAAATAAGATCACGTAAAATGACATTAAATGAAGGTAAAATCTTGGCAAGTTATCATAATAATTTTGTGAATTGAAATACTCCCATGATGGTACCAAAGTATAATGGTGAGAAACCCATGGATTCTAAATCCACGAAGTTGATTGTTCGTGAATCCAAAATAATTATCATGAAGTATGACACTCATAAGAGACCATGTGTATAATCTAGACTTGATTCTATGGTTCCTAATGACATGTTATTTATTTTCCCTAAATACTTAGAAGGAATGAGGAAACATGGAGATTCAAATGAAAATGATAGTTCAAGAGAAAACGAAAATATTACACATGATGATGATAAAGTGAATGAGATGTTTCAAAAAAAGAAAATATTGTGTTAAAGATGATGTGTGTGAGATATTAAAAAAATATAGTCACATTGGAAAGGGTTGTTTAAACATATTAATAGAACAATAAGAATTACTAAAATGATGTAATGATGTATCATCCATGGACAGTGTTAAGAGGAAATGTTCTCCACACAAAGAAGAATATGATGTGAAGAGATCCTTTCTACCTCAACATAAATCATAAAAAAGTCCATATATTCAATCATGATGACTAGATCAAGTGGAGCAACATGGTTGGGAAAAACTCTCACCCTTTCTATTCATATTAATGAAAAAATAAGGATCAATCATTGTTACATACATCTTTGTGTATTGTATTCATGTTGATAATACATTCAAATGAAGGTGAATCATGTTCTAAGGGCTATAACATGAGAATTAGTGAGTTATATCATTTATTAATATCAATGTTTAAGAAGTTACCATAAATGGTGGATTCCTTAATTGATTTTCAAATATTATTATGATGAATGATAATCTTTGAGGGTGTTGAAGAATATGATTTTATATTCTGGAAAGTCATGTTAAAGAATATTTCATCTTTATTTGATTATATTTATTGATATTGTGAAGAATAAATGTACTAGAAGATCATCATTGGTTTAGTTGTGAAATTTGTCAAAAACAGATAGTCATGAGTGGAAGAACCATTCTAGTGTATTATCTATAATATAATTTCATGAAATCCAATCTTAATGAGATTCACCATTATGAAGATAATGATATGTTTTTCCCTTAAAGGGGAGAAAAATGAAGAAGATTTTATAGTTATTATTCCAATTTGTGTCAAACTGAATTATTCTGAAAAATTTTGTAAAGATAATGTCATTGTAAAAGGTATCTCTCTATTAAATATCTCATCCTTATTTATGAAAAATAACAAATATTTACAATGGTCGGACCAATTCAATTATTTTGTTACATAAGATGATTGGATGTTCCCCAAGGTCACTTATCCTATCTATTACACTTGAATATTTTTGGTCTATTTCTTGAATTGAGTGCATGAGTTTCAAGTTTATTGTTCTTAAAAATATACATCTCAAATATAGTAATTTCAGCTTATAATTAAAATAAATAATCCTTGAATGTAGGTATATGAGTTATCATTTCATAAGGTATCATGATCAGTTGGTAATGGATTACTAATTTTCTAAATTAAATACACTTGTTTTCTACACCGAGTATAGCTCATGTAGAATTAGAGTGAAATGATGGATGGAACATTACATATTTATAAACTAATAATCTTTATCCAAATAAAAATATATTTCTTGTTAACAATGTGTATACAGTGTGAAATGATATCACAAAAGTTAAAGTGGATAAAGAAGATAAGTTATACACACATTGACACATTCATTTGGAAATAATGTTGAAGGTGTTGCCAACAAATAAAAAGGGGAGATTGTGGAAAAAACTTTTTTAATGGAAATATTTTTTTCAATTTATTTTCATATGTGTTCAATAGTGATTGATGAGAAAATAATAACTCATTACATTTAGTATGATGAAACAGTTTTGATGGTAATGGATTTTGGATTAAGTCATCAACTCTCAATATTCCACGAAACGTGTGAATGGTTTTAAGACATTGAATATTAAGTTGATTCATAGAGAATTTTTATGGACTCATTTGTTGAAATTTAATTTCATGCATGAATTATTATCCTAGTAAAATAAGATTATACATTTCTGATTTTTATTTCCCAAATATCATAAGTTGTTTTGAAATCCTGTGATGAAAGCCTTATGAAGTAAAATGGTGAGTAAAGGTGCTTCTAATCATATTCACATTTGATTTGAATGAAATAATTTTCTTGAAGAGATGGAAGTTATAATACTTTACTTAATAAATATTATGACGCTAAAGATGATGGGTCAAAGGTAAAATATCACACTAGATAAGGTTCATGATAAAACCAGTTGACTATGAAACAATACAGTTTGAGTTTTTCCAACGAAAATTTTGACGTGGTTCCATTTCCCAGTTTTTGAGGTATTTTTGGGCCTCAAAATAATGATTTTTTTTATGTAAAAGTATTTTTTAGAATAGTGTTCATGAAAATAATTTCACGGACATGAAGGATGTTTCATAGTCCACAAATGAGGTACGCAGAGAAGTGAAGGAAAAATTAGTAATAAATTCAAAATAATAGCGCTATGGAGACTACATGAGGCCAATAGTACATAGAAGACCAACGAATCGACGAATTCCTGTCATTAGCAGCTGAGAGGCAGTTAATATTTATTAGAAGGAATCAGCCACTATAAATGGATAATGGTACCACATGGATGCTGAATAGAAAACATATAGTGACCCGACCTTTTCTTACATTACTATTACATCATTTCAAAGATAAACAACATAATATTATTAAACATGGAGGATCCAGAGGTTTAGTGTCTTGGGAAAATTAGGACAATGCATAACAAATACAGCATCAAGCATAAACATTTATTTAATTTCTTCTTCACTAGCTTCTTAGTGGCACTTGTCCTCTCCTTAGTACATGTAGCCACCTGAGGATATACATAAAAAGGGGTGATCTAAAATCCCAGTAAGATGATAGATAAGAATAATACATCATGGGGTGAGCATAATCATAACATAGGCAAAAGATCATGATCATGAGAGGAGCATAAGTAAAAGACTTGAAATGTGGCAATGCATAAAAATGAAACATCATGTCTTAGAGGTTAACTACCACAAATAATTGTGAAAAAATATAGCATCATGTTCACCCATCATTTCACATTTACTCATGAGATTCATCACTTTACCCAATGCATTGGAGCGCTATATAATTCTGGGCGCACCCGTCACATTTTAACATTCATATTGCGCTATATAATTCCGAGCGCACCCATCACATCATAACATTATCATTATCATGCTTGCCACATAGAACACATATCAAACATGTACATAAATAACCCATGGAAAGGAATGGGTTTCATCTCATAATAACACATTCATAAGCTTTGGGTTCCCAAAAGAAAGAGGGAACAACATACTTGATATAAGAACTATCAACCTTGAATGAGAGGTAAAAGGTGAGATCTTGAAAGAAGAGTTCTTTTGGAAAACATTTTGATGGACATAAAAACCAGTGAAAAACATGTATATCCCAGAAAATTAAAGTAAAAGATGAACAAAAGACCTTTGAGGAGTAACCATATCAAAAATGGAGTGAAAGAGGGAGAACCCGAAGGAAGAAAATTGTGTTCGAGATTTCCCCTTACCTTGTACTCGAATGCCTCTTTCTCTTTAATGTCCTGTATAATGAAATTATATTCATTAATTAGAAATTCCAGAACCATGTGTACATTAATAGGGTTCATTATGGTTTCATTATGTTACATTATGTTCCTTTGGATGAATTATAGAGTTTAAAAACATTGATCGGGGATGTTCGTTTTCAGGGTTTTCTTGAGCGGTCCACTTGTAATCTTAAATTGATGTATGGGTAGATCATGGGTAAACATCCAGAAATTATATTACATGTTATTAATGATATTATATAAGATTTAATGATTTTAAAATGAGTTATATTGTATCCATTTGGACGAATCATTGGATAAGAATTAAATGAAGATTATTTGGGTTAATTTGTCCGGTTTTTTTGGATCACAACAAACTAGTTTTAACATTTAACTTAGTAATATGGCCATAGGTTATTTCCAGAACTTAGAATAGAACATAATACATATAAAATATTCTAGTTCAACCATAAAAATGGTTTCATGACCAGATTTGAAGGTAGAAATGGAAAAAGAGATCATATTGTTTTTGAAGGTGATAAATTATCACCACATGAACAACGTTCTCTTTAATAAAATAAAAGGAAGGGGGAAAGGGTGTGGGGTGATATAATATAACATTATAATCATAATATTACAGTATATATATAATACGGGATTTACAGAACAATTTTGATGAAGATAGGTAGAGGGAGATCAAGAAAGGAACTTGAACTTGAAAGAAAATTAAAGGAGAAGAGAGAGAGAGAGAAATTACCTTTAGAATCCTCCTCTTGAGATCCTCTTTAAGGAAGCTAGGCTTGGTCTTTTGATGAGACCAGAAGCTTTTGGACGTATGGGATGAGCTAGGGAAGGTGTTTGGGCAGAGTTTATAGAAGGCTTGGAGCTTGAGAGGTGTGAGGAAAAGAGGGAGGGAAGGGTGGCTTTTATAGTGGAGGGGAGAGGGGTTTCCTTAATATAAAATTGATTAGTTTATTAATTTCACCTAAGACAAGGAATAGTGAGTCTTGGATGACTAAGAATAGTAAATTTGACTTGTTAATTCTGGATTTGGGTGCTTACATCACTTGTGATGTCAAGAATAGTGGGTTTTAATTAAAATGTATTTATATGATAAATTAATGTATTCCACTATTCATCAAAAATTCAAGTATCTCAGAAAAATCCCAAAATTTTACCCCAACCATTTTTCAACATGTAGAATCCAAAAATGAAATTCATTTTTCTAAAATAATTTTTTTAAATATTATTAATTTAATATTTAATTAAAATCATAATTTACTTAAAAAAACAGTTTTTAAAATTAAAACTGATTTTGTGGTTTTTTTCAAAAATTACATAGGGTCTTATAAAATTATCTAAAAACTATTAGACATTGATTCAATAATTTATGAATATATTTCAGGAAAATAAATATTCTTTTAAATTAATTAGTTAATTATAATTAATTATTTATGACTTATAAAATACAAAAAACGTTTACTAAGGTCAAATTATCACTTTCTATGATGTCTAAATTTTATTTTATTATTCATAGGTAATGTTACTCTTATTTACTATTTATAAGGGTCATATTACTATTCATAAGGGTAGGTTACTATTCATAAGGGTAAGTTACTATTCACCAAAAATTATTTTTGTTTCATTAGACTCCAAAAACTATCTTGAACACAACCGTGTTTGTCGGATTTTTAAAATTCCAAACATAGGGGTGACAAAATTATGTTTAAAGGTCACTTATCACTTAGTAGTTCATTATTTTGTGTTTTTATGACAGAGATATAAGAAGGAAATTTTCCATTGAAATACTTTGGGTCGTTACATTCTTCCCCCATTAAGAAATTTCACCCCTAAAATTTCACTTTACACAAACAGGTGAGGGTACCTCTCCTTTATTACCTCTCCTTGTTCCCACCATTTTCTAAAATAGAAATGGATAGAACAAAACATAAGTAAACAAGTCATGAATAACTTATTCATTTAAACAATTATACCAAAAACATAACATATGGGATCCCTAGGTAAATATCCTAGTGTGCATATTTGTACTTAGTCTCATGGTAGAGGTTTTCTTTAGGTTTCACTAATCCTAATTCCCAAATTAACTAAACCTTTCCTCTGATACCAACTATAGCAACCCGTCCTTTTCTTACATTACTATTATATCATTTCAACAATAAACAACATAATATTATTACGCATGGAGGATCCAGAGGTTCAGTGTCTTGGGAAAACTAGGACAATGCATAACAAATACAACATCAAGCATAAACATTTATTTAATTTCTTCTTCACTAGCTTCTTAGTGGCAGTTGTCCTCTCCTTAGTACATGTAGCTACCTGAGGATATACATCAAAAGGGGTGAGCTAAAAGCCTAGTAAGACGATAGATAAGAATAATACATCATGGGGTGAGCATAATCATAACATAGGCAAAAGATCATGATCATGAGAGGAGCATAAGTAAAAGACTTGAAATTTGGCAATGCATAAAAATGAAACATAATGTCTTAGTGGTTAACTACCACACATACTTGTGAACAAATCTAGCATCATGTTCACCCATCATTTCACATTTACTCATGAGATTCATCACTTTACCCAATGCATTGGAGCGCTATATAATTCCGAGCGCACCCGTCACATCATAAAATTATCATTATCATGCTTGACACATGGAACATATATCAAACATGTACATAAATAACCTGTGTAAATGAATGGGTTTCATCTCATAATAACACATTCATAAGCTTTGGGTTCCCAAAAGAAAGAGGGAACAACATACTTGATATAAGAACCATCAACCTTGAATGAGAGGTAAAAGGTGAGATTTTGAAAGAAGATTTCTTTTGGAAAACATTTTGATGGACATAAAAACCAGTGACAAACATTTATATCCCAGAAAATTAAATTAAAATATGAACAAAAGATCTTTGAGGAGTAACCATATTAAAAATGGAGTGAAAGAGGGAGAACCTGAAGGAAGAAAATTGGGTTCGAGATTTCCCCTTACCTTGTACTCGAATGCCTCCTTCTCTTTAATGTCCTGTATAATGACAATATATTCATTAATTAGAAATTCCAAAACCATGTTTACATTAATAGGGTTAATTATGGTTTCATTATGTTACATTATGTTCCTTTGGATGACTTATAGAGTTTAAAAACATTGATCGGGGATGTTCATTTTCATGGTTTTCTTGAGCGGTCCACTTGTATTCTTAAATTGATGTATGGGTAGATCATGGGTAAACATCCAGAAATGATATTACATGTTATTAATGATATTACTGAATCTTTAATGATTTTAAAATGAGTTATATTATATCCATTTGGACGAATCATTGGATAATAATTAAATGAAGATTATTTGGGTTAATTTGTGCGGTTTTTTTGGATCACAACGAACTCGTTTTAACATTTAATTTAGTAATATGGCCATAGGTTATTTCCAGAACATAAAATAGAACATAATACATATAAAATATTACAGTTCAACCATAAAAATGGTTTCATGACCAGATTTGATGGTAGAAATGGAAAAAGAGATCATGTCGTTTTTGAAGGTGATAAATTATCACCACATGAACAACGTTCTCTTTAATAAAATAAAAGGAAGGGGGAAAGGGTGTGGGGTGATATAATATAACATTAGAATCATAATATTACAGTATATATATAATACGGGATTTACAGAACAATTTTGATGAAGATAGGTAGAGGGAGATCAAGAAAGGAACTTGAACTTGAAAGAAAATTAAAGGAGAAGAGAGAGAGAGAAATTACCTTTAGAATCCTCCTCTTGAGATCCTCTTTAAGGAAGCTAGGCTTGGTCTTTTGATGAGACCAGAAGCTTTTGGACGTATGGGATGAGCTAGGGAAGGTGTTTGGGCGGAGTTTATAGAAGTCTTGGAGCTTGAGAGGTGTGAGGAAAAGAGGGAGGGAAGGGTGGCTTTTATAGTGGAGGGGAGAGGGGTTTCCTTAATATAAAATTGATTAGTTTATTAATTTCACCTAAGACAAGGAATAGTGAGTCTTGGATGACTAAGAATAGTAAATTTGACTTGTTAATTCGGGATTTGGGTGCTTACATCACTTGTGATGTCAAGAATAGTGGGTTTTAATTAAAATGTATTTATATGATAAATTAATGTATTCCACTATTCATCAAAAATTCAAGTATCTCAGAAAAATCCCAAAATTTTACCCCAACCATTTTTCAACATGTAGAATCCAAAAATGAAATTCATTTTTCTAAAATAATTTTTTTAAATATTATTAATTTAATATTTAATTAAAATCATAATTTACTTAAAAAAACAGTTTTTAAAATTAAAACTGATTTTGTGGTTTTTTTCAAAAATTACATAGGGTCTTATAAAATTATCTAAAAACTATTAGACATTGATTCAATAATTTATGAATATATTTCAGGAAAATATATATTCTTTTAAATTAATTAGTTAATTATAATTAATTATTTATGACTTATAAAATACAAAAAACGTTTACTAAGGTCAAATTATCACTTTCTATGATGTCTAAATTTTATTTTATTATTCATAGGTAATGTTACTCTTATTTACTATTTATAAGGGTCATATTACTATTCATAAGGGTAGGTTACTATTCATAAGGGTAGGTTACTATTCACCAAAAATTATTTTTGTTTCATTAGACTCCAAAAACTATCTTGAACACAACCATGTATGTCGGATTTTTAAAATTCCAAACATAGGGGTGACAAAATTATGTTTAAAGGTCATTTATCACTTAGTAGTTAATTATTTTGTGTTTTTATGACAGAGATGTAAGAATTGAATTTTCCATTTAAATACTTTGGGTTGTTACAAAACAGTTCACCGGTGGATGAAGATTTGCAGGAGGGTTATAGTTTGTGGAAGGAGCACAATATGCAGTGACGGTTGTACCACCTTGAAAATATGGGTAAATAGTATTTGTGATTTTTTGATTTAGTTTCTAAATATAAAGGACTCTAATACAATCATTAATGTAGAGTAAAAATCAATAGAAAATATCATAACTAGTGCAATAATTCGGCTATGTTCGAAGTAGTTCTTGGGGAAGAAATTATGCGAAAGATAATGAGTCTTGGTGGAGGAGTGTTATTCATCAGAGAAATGGGATTCCATGGAAGAAAGGAAGATCATAGAGAAGAAATGTTGTCCCTAAAGTATTAGTATTATGTAGAAGAATCATCAGATCATAGAAATAGAGGGAGTCTATAGAAGAGAAGATGATTCACGGAATCAAAGGAAGTATGCATAGGAGAAGATGGTTCACAAAAATAGAGGTATTCTATAGAGGAGAAGATGGTATAAAAAGGATGAGACATTCCAAATAATAGAATAAAATTCATGGAAGTAGATACATTTTATGAAATAAAAGATAATCCATAGAAGAATAAGTATTATGTGGAAGGAAATCCATCCCACAAACTAAGGGTCATCTGTGGAGCAACGATAGTATGTGTAGAAATGACAGTAAGCAGTGCATTGACTATATAAGGAAAAAGAAACGGTTTGCATGAATCCATGGTTTTCCACATTAGGGAAGGTTTTTCATGAATCAATCATGCCACATAGTTCAATGATGTTTGCAGGGGATATAAGATATTTTATGAAGGTTAAACATTATGGACATCCATCTATCTACCTAGTTGACAAACAAATGATAGAGAATTAAAATTAGACATAGTTTTTCGTGTGAAAAATAAATAGACATGAACCTAATCTAAAATTTTCAACAAGTAAGAAAAAAGGGAAATCAAGACACTATTGAACTATTCTATATTATTCTATGTTCACGAAGAATATAGTTTTTCCATAAAAAAATTTATTATTATTAATGGGAGATAAATTTTGATGATTCTAAGTTGAGATGATATTCATTAATTTAATAACAACAGAGGAATTTTGTGATTCAAGAAAGAAGAATAAGATATATCAGTGCAATTGGTTTTGAAATAAAGAAGAAAGAGGAAGTAATGTTAGAAGAGTGGGTGTCCAAATTTTATCAATTTATTATAATTTGGTTCAAATAAAAGTTATTTTGTTCATTGTTTCACACACATTCTTATTATTGTTACTGACGAAAGAAGAAATGAGTGAATCTATCAATTTTTTTCTTATGAAGATGTAAAAGGACTTTCTTGTATGCAGTTTTGCAAGTAACAAAGTGAAGAAGAAGGTTGTGGAAGAACAAATAAGATCTATAGCGTCAACAAGTCTCAATAGGTGGAATACTTTATTGATTTTAGAAATTCTTATCAATAAGAAGAATATAGTCTTAGGAGGCGGTATAAAGATCCATACAAGAGCAATAAAACATTCACTGTTTGATTCTTTTTCAATTTTATTCATGGGTATAAGAATATATCATACTCATTGTAACCACACAAAAGGATTATTTTTAAGTGGTTTTATGGTCAAAATTATTTCAGAAAATTCCAAGGAAATAACTTCTGTTGTTGAGTAGTAAACATTGTAATAATAATGTGTGTTTTATTTAGTGCTTTCATCTACTTTAATGTGACATGGAAAATAGAATAAGATAATTAAGATCCTCACAGGTCTAAGAGGTGAAGAGGAAAAAGGTTAAAACTATTTTATAAAGTTCCCCACACTGATTCACCCCCTCCCCTCTCCGTGTTAGTCATATCCCAAACTATTCCCTATAGAACCCTTGATTAAATACTTACATGATATCCTCGTACATCCAAAACTATGACTAACATCTATATGATGGTATATAAAAGTCATCATATAAAGTTTCATCATAAAACCTTATTTCCATTTAGTAAAAATTTGTATAACATAATATAATTAAATTTAATTATTTTGAAGAAACCACACAAGAAATATACCTTAGCCATAATGTCAAGAAACATATATCATGTCGCCCGAAACACACTATCAACTCTAATATGGGAAAAATAAACCAATAAATCCCATGATTTTATTCCATGTTTATCAAATATTTTTTAAAAACATTGAAGAGTTCATCAATTGACATACCTTAATCAAAAAAAATCTCTAAAAAATGTTCACCATTAGATGATATTCAATATTCATGATAACCCAATGATACATCATTATATTCCAATTCAGAAAATATTGCCTAAAATTTTTAATCTAATTAATTTAATTGGGATTTAGAAAAAAATAATTGATTTTCAACATAATAATTAGAGAAGATGATCCAATATTAATTAATATATGAAATTATTGTAAGATCATGTTCATACCAAAATTATTTTTCTAAGATTAATGAAATCACAATAAATAATTATAAAAGAAATAATGAGGCCAAAGTGGAATTAGATTGAAGAGTTTCTCCTATATTTTTATATGCATTTGATTTGGATCCAACCCTGATCCAAGATAGATCAAAGATTGAGGATTTGACTTCTTCATAGATGAATGGATCTCAAAAAACCAATCCAAAAAATATTAAACTAATGGATTTGTTATGATCAAGAAAAAACATTCCTTCTATAAGTTTAATATAATGCACAACATTGGATTTCTGGAATCCCAATAACCACTCAGTGTGGGATCCTCGACTGGATAGTGAGTCTTTTGGAAAGAGATAGTTCTTCCTAGCTCATTATCCAGTAAGTTCAAGTCCACCTACTAGACAGTGATCATTTTCAATGAAAATGGGCTACTCCCTAATTCACTAGCAAGTTGGTAGATGACATAGAGTCCCTGATATCCCTATTCTTCTAATTTTGAGATTTAGATCCATGATTTATCCAAAGAGCCTCCTTTAATGTTAGAAAACACATATATATGATGATAACTCATGGTAAATATCATTTTGATAATCAATTATTTGAAAAATCTATATAACATGAAACATTAAAAAAAATTAAACATCCTCTAAATTTCACTATCCATAACAACATGGGACATTATAGATTCCCTATAATATAATTTTTCATCCTTGATAATATGTGATAGCATGGGATACACACCTTCGGATCTACCTCAACCATCATATTATTATTGTTATTTATGTTCCAACCTCAAATTAAAACTTACTACATAAAGGATATGATCATTCCAAAATGTCCACTATACTACTACATTATGACTCTATGAATGAACACATAATATGAGAAAAACATCAATGTTTTAGAATCATCTATACATGTATCATCAAATCCGTAAAATTTTATAGGCCAAAGTATCATCAATTGATCCTACTATACCATTAGGGCCCTCCCCATAATAATAATTTTCATAAGAAACTATATTTTGGAAATCAAACAAACCACTTGGTGTCATTAAATTCCATCTCACTCAATTAGTCACATAGAGTAACTTAAAATTAGGTAACAATTATTATTTCTCTATTATGATATAGAGTAATGATTCTTTTCCAAATAATTTAACCCAACCAACTATATATTTATTAAATGGACATGGCTATTATTAACCATCAATTTCAATCCTAAAACATAATTTTCTATGTCTGTTGGACTAGTATATTCAAAAGTGTTTGGAAAAAATGTTACACCTATATTTGACATCCTAAAATGGTAAACTGAAAAGTAAACCAATACTTCTTGAATCCACTAATTATGATGCCTTGTGTATCCACGGAAATATTTAATCAATTAAGGGTTATAAATTATGTCCAAAAACAATTGGGTATGCCCTCTATATGATTTAACAAATTGTTACACAATTCATAACTCTACCACACATGATACAACACACTAATGATTAGACACCATTGTGGATCACACTAATTTCACCTTTTTCCAAAGCCTATGTCGATTATCCACCTAATACTACATCTGAATCAAACATCAAGAATTATATTTAGAATAACATATTATTTCTCACTTATATATCAGTCATTAGGATTCTCCATGATCATCCAATGGTCAATCCTATACATGACCATCACCCATCAAAAAGGATAGGTCACTCACTCAAAACAAGGTCGATTCACACCGCGATAGGAGCATCATTGCTTTCTCATTATAGTGAATACATTGATCTACCTAGTCCTATTCTAGTTCATCACAAAATTAAATTTCTAAACACGATTGTCTAATTATACATAGAATTCAAGTGAATAAAAAAATTAATTAGTACCCTTGGATTCATAAATACTAATTAAACTATTTTGAAATGATCCATTCTCAACATGCACAATGTTCTATAGTAACATATGAACTGGTTAATACATATAGGGGTCATCCCCTCATGGAATATTCTATGCCAATCCTTGACATCTCCAACTAGACAAAGTCATTTTTACTGTACATAGGTTCCATAGTTCATTATTGATGTCGTCTAATCCGTATAAGTATCTCTACAAATGAAAATATCCTAGATATCTTGTATTTTTAGTTTCATTAATAAGTTTAGAAATTTCTAACAGAAATTTTGACCCAATATTCAATTTTCCAGTGACCTTCAATTACTACCTCCTTTTGTTCATATAAAGATACAACAACATTCTCAATGGATGACTCTCCATCTTCTACACCGTTTAAATACACTCAATTAGTATACATGTCATGAATTCTAATGGATGATGTCATTTCCAAATGAGTTGTGAAAAACCTAGTTACAAAAAATAGAGTGATTATCTCCAAAATTCATGTTCCAATGATCATTATCTCAATTCTTATTAGGTTTCCAGACTCTAAAAGGGCTAATAAATACCAATTCCATATACTCTCAGTGATCCTCTTAAAAAAAATCTCTTTTCTACTAAGATTCACCACACAAAACCCACCACACAATGTCCTTTCAAGCAATTGTGAACTCTCCCATAATCGAACGTTCCATGTATAGACCAACTAGGATTTTAACTAGGCATACTATTAGATTTGATTCAAAATCAATTGTCTAGACAACCCCTGGTTTGACCCCGGATACCACAAGTGTACAAGTGCAATGTAATCTTTCTCCATGATATGAGTACTAGCACTTAATGTTCTATATAGTCAATGACTACAAGGAAATATTTGTGACCTTACCTTAGTCATTTAGTTTTTTATTCACGTAAACAAGGAATTTGAATCAATGAAAACTTATTCATTGGCACTTACCTGAACTATTCCTTCATAATGAATTCCCCCACTCGTTTTATCTTCATGAATCAAAAGCCACAATCTTTCTAGTATTCAAATAAATATTTCAGACATCACTGGGTTTTACATATGACACACAAAAATGTTCTAAAAAGGATGTTAACATGTGTTCCATCATCTAAGAACATCTCTATAAACATTACTTGGATAATTAACTCTTAAAATAATGAAATAGATTCAAAGATTCCATGTGTGAATAAAAATAATTCCACATGGTGATATATGGATAAATCAACATAAAATATAATTTTAACCTTAATTGTTGGTTCATATCCATTTAATGCAAAAACACAGTTTATTAATATGGAAATTAACACTTGACAATTACATGTCAAGGAAAACTACATTTTCAGTGAAATGAGGGACTTAATCATCATCACCACCACTATTTACATCATTATCATCACATAAGAACACCAAACCATAGTCTCACATGACATTATATCAAAATTATTCTTTTATATGGGTTCAACCAATACAATATCATCAATAAAACATACGTGAAATCACCATGATATTTATTGACACTAATTAGCATTGTCCTTTGTCATTAGTATAATCACACAGAAGTGTCATATATGTAATTTAAAACCTTAATGGAAAATATGATGCATGAGAATGATCATACTAATAAATTAAATAGTCAAAACCGTATAAAATGAAAACATAAGAATACTTGTGTCTCACATGAGGTGTGGTCATATAACCAAAGGTTTTCATTACAATGACATCATTCTTATTCCTCATTCACTTGTAAATCCCTCAAAAATAGTGTTCATGATGAACCTATTTGAGTTTCATTCCATGATCTAGAAAATTTATTTGCGACCTATCTAAAAAATCCAAAAAAAAAGAAATTAATTTCTCTGATAAAATTTTTAGTCATGGAAAACAAAATCACCAGATCTGAGATAGAGTACCACATGACCTCAATTGCACCTCCTTATATGCCAGAACCTTCTTTATAGTAGTAATTTTCAATATAATTTCATGTTGATATATAACCTCTATTATATTTCAAAATAATATATAAATAACCATACAAGTAAAAAAAATCATAAATTTCATGCCTAAAAATAAACATGACATCAATACAATTGATATGAAACTCTATAAAGACTAAATAGTCACTATAGAATACATGAATAGTAATTAATCACAAGGATGATCAAATAGACAAAAACAAAAAAACATTGTACAATAGGATCTGGAGATCCATCCTCCCCTCATCATTATATATAAAATCATAAAATAAATATAATACTCAATGATAATCATAGGCCTATGACCATAATATACCTAATAATATTTATGGAATCTCAATTAATAATGTATAATGGAATACCATGTACGGTGTGAGAAAAAATTACTTGGGTACCATCCACATGCTCATATTCCCAAAATGTAAAATTCAATCTACATGCATGTGATAAGATAAGAAACAAATAAGAGGTAATACATAAACTAAAATAGTAAAATATATAACCACTCATTCACATGGAAGGATTAAACACCAATATGGTAATTAGTCATGTTCTCACTAACCCACTATGAACACTAATCGAACCTAATTCATCTCCATGATGAACAATGAGTGTACTCTTTATGTTTGTGATATCCCCATTAGAGGGGTAGTATAAAATATATTTGACATATCTATATTATGGGGATATTCCAATGAATACCAAACTCTTTGTTGAAACATGCCTCTTATGGGGGTAGTCCATCAAACACAACCCCCATACTCAGTAGAAAATGATTGAGGGATAGAATGTAAAACATGTATTGTAACTAGATGACATAACAATACCAATTCATATCATAAAGTTTTCATATACAAAAAATTTATACAATAAATAGAACAACAAAAATGGATTAGTCGCCTCAATTGATTTGAATTCAATCATAGGTCACATGGGCTACACACACATCTGATCAAGTCATCAAATATGGTCCTGTAGGCTATACACATAGACATGTGATTAATGTATCAAACATGGTTCCATAGAATATACATGCACACATGTTATTAGGGATTCATCAATGTTCTCATGAACACACACACACACATTATTAGAAGGTATCAACCATCAGTGTCTAGGGAAAAACTAGAAAACATTGTCTAATATGACCCTTTGAACCATTCCCACTTACATTAAGCATGGTTCCATCAAATTATCAAGTTATAGGGAACATTAATTAATAATTAATTAAATAATATATATATATATATAAAGGTATTCTTTGACTAAGGTGGTTAACCATATATCTCATTTTAGTAAACTGAGAACAAATTCTATAAAGTATAGTACATCGGAAAATCTACCTCTATTGAAGTAAACACTCATCTTAGAAAAACCTTTTTTCTTTTCTTGACTCATCCACTTCCACTCAGATTCCATTAATTTCCATGGTTTTATAACTATTTCACAAGAATTTAAAAATAGTTTTTTATGAAAATATTATATTTAATTAAATTATTTCTAAAATACTCAAAAACAATATGAATGTAACACTTTTTTAAAGTTATACTGGATATCACCTTCAATCGGAAAACATGAGCGACCACCCATAGTGGTCATGAAATATTTATGTTATTATTTGGAATAAAAATTACTATTTAAAAATAATTAAATAGAAGAAATATGAATATAATTAATTTGAATCCTTATGAAGAAACAATACACATGATATATCATAGCTGCAAGATCATACAACACAATTTGAGACACCTTTGACACACTCTTGATTCAAAGATGAGAAATAGACAGAAATAAATAGTGTGAAATGGTCACAAATATTTCCCAATTTGAAAAAATATAATGAAAAGATCACAAAAAGTCGTACCTTTATAGGAAAACCCTTCGACAAGAAACATTCAGCATAATGGGACTCCCTATAGCAATTCCCATCAAAATCCCTATCATTATCCAAAAATTCCACAAAGATCCATGGGTATTATAATCCAATTCCTTTAAATAAAATATATCTAACAAAAAACAAGTGATCAACACAAAAATATATATTAGGATATGAGTGTAATTGATCTTTCATGGGATTATAAGGGTTATTTTATACAATAAGGATTCATTCACAATGAATGTCATCATTATTCATAAATATAAAGGGATTAATGATACTATGATACAAGGAGAATAAGTTATTTAACCATAATTCCCTGACATATTTGTTGTAGAACAACTCTAGATCAAATATATTCTATTATGGTGGGAGATATAATTACACAGATAAATTGGTCTCCAAAAACCTATAAAACCATTATAAAACGTATAGTGACCTAGTTTCCATAATGTAAAAAAACCATTACTAACAACAATCTAGAATTTCCTACAAACTCACTAGTTAGTGTTTGTCGAATTTATAGTGAGACCTATTGGTGAGAAGGGGTTCTTCCCAGATCACCAAAAAGCTATTGTAGGCTCACAGGTTTCCCAATGTGCCATTTTGGCCATCATGGGTAGTCAATTCACTATTGTCTAGATGGTGGATACTATAGGAGTCCCAAAGTCTAGAAGAATCATCTTCTAAATTTTTAAACCTCATGTAGACCTATAAGAATCAATTCAAATCAAAAAAAACATATCTTCATGTTTTTAAAATTTGAATCATATTGGTTTGACACCTTCTTCTCTTAACAATACTGCATTGGATGAATTGTTCATAATTACATTGAATTTCACTACGCATAAAAATGAATATAATTATAAATGTTATCATTATCCATAGAAATTATGGAATATGTCCAATAGTTTTAATCCACATGAATAAAATATAGACCCTCACAATTTGTATCTATATTGGAGGCTACTTCCCAATTATCACGGGGGTTATTCAAGGTAAACTTATTCCTCCATTGATAAATGAATATATACAGTCATTTTTTTATTTCTTCGATAGACTCATTTTGATTTATATCGATGGTGTGTACTAGGCACATTAAATTTTCCTTAGGATACTCAAATTAATCAAGTTTTTTTTGATTTATTATCCTTAAAATAATGCATATAGATAGTGACATAGAATGGGAGAGGTATATTATTGATCTGAATACATTCTCTATTCCATAATAACTCCGACTCTAGTAATCAAGAGCTAGTGGTAATTTTTTTACATTGGTATTGAAACAAGGGTTATAATCCCAACAAATTGATTAGTTTAGTATTGTGGGATAGCAATACACATAAATGATATCTATTTTACATTTGAAATAAAATATATATAATTTTAATGTAAAAACATTAGTTACCTTGAACTCGTTTGAAAAATTATTATTCATATCCTGTGTAAGTGAAAAAAATAAGGGTAAAATAAATTTCTCTATACAAGTTACATACATTTGAAGGTGTCAAGAGTAAATAAGTAATAATCATTATATTGAGGTAAATAATTGATAACACAATACCTTTCATTAATAACCTGATTAAAAAATAAATCTATTAATAACATTAATTAAATAACAACATATATAATAATATCGAAATTATCAATTTAGGAAATTCATAATATTGGATATAATAACCTTATTAATAATAAAATATATACCTTCAATACATAATCATAATAAATTTTATAACTATTGGTAGGTGTAAACAAAAAACTATTTAATTTGGCTGACTAATTTGTCTATTGAGGCACATCAATGTATCGATTGGATATATAATTCCTCTACCCACCAAAAACAAAATTTCCAATTCATTCCTAATATATTTGATTATAAATTAAATAAATAAAAAATTAATACATATCAAATAATTTCTCTATTGAATTAAGAGTATGGAATAATAATATTTACCCAGTCAACCAAATAGCATTACAAATAAAACACCATATGTTTAATTCATACACAGTTTTGGTAATTTTCATATATATGATAACATGATTATGTATATTGAAGGTAAATTTAATTTTCAATGATCTCGATAATGTGAATGTTTCATAAATTGTTTAACAAAAAATATTTAAAGTAGATAAATTGTTTCATTCAATTCAGATGAAATATATGTTTTGTAATATGTTCATTTATTTTTTATGATAAAATAAATTTATTTAAAACATTAAAATAATTTTTTTAAAAAGAGTTTTATTTGTAAAAATATATAATATGATTAAAAGACGCTAGATATTTTAAAAAAGTTATATATTTTGGGAATTCTATTGACAAAATATGTATTAAAAAGTTCTTTTTGACATTTTATAGAGATTTTAAAAAAAAATCCTTTCATAAAACATTATAAATATTACCATAAAAAATAAATATTTCAGTGATAACATAAAATATTATTGATCTATAATTTGAATTATGAAATTTTCTTTTATAAAACAACATATTAATATAGAGACGTGGATGAAAAATATATCTGATTAGAGGAGAAAAAATCAGTTTTTATTATTAACCTTTCATTGCATGATTTATGTTAATAATAGAAGAAAAGTTAGAAGAAAATATATAATTTCCTTAAATAAAAAGATTCCATGAAAATATATGGATTTTATAAAAACATATTATAATATTCCATCAAGTAAATTTATAGAAATATCAAAGAAATGATATAGAAAAATAAATCCTTTCCACTTTAGAACCATTATAATTTTAAAAAATGAAGGAATTGACATGAATAGAAACATTAATAAACATTAATAAATATATATTAATGTTTAATATATCAAATAAGGATTATGTACTCCACATAAAAGTTAATAGGTTCATAATGACATATATGTCCCAATGGAATGTAAATTAAAATTAAATAGAATACCTCACACATAAATTTAGTTGAAAGTGTCTTTTAATTAGGTATAATGATTATAATTTTTTTTAGTTCATAGAAAACCATATTAATTTTTATAATATTATATATTAACCTATTATATCATCACAATACTCATTAATTACTAATATTTCGTTATTATCATTGTTATAATTGTTAACTGCATATTTTTCTGAATAATTCTTTCATTAATGTTCTTATTTTTGTGAACAAGACATACATAAATTATATATATATATATATATTGATATTAATCTTGAAAATATCATATTTATTCATTAAATTAATGTTTATTCTCAATACTATTATTTAAACATGTAAAATGAATCACAAATCTTCATTGAGACAGTAGGTCGTACGTAAACATGAGTTATGTTATCAATTTCATAATGGGTGAATGAGTGAATATTATCATGATATATTTAAATTATTGAATAAATATATATGTATCATATATATTTATTGTTTTTATCATTATTACTATCATGTGTCTTGGTGATGGAAATCAAATTACATCATTTTTAGGGGCGGAATCCACCATACACCAAAGTGACAATTTTGTTTCCCATTTGGTGGTGATAGATATGGAAAAACATTATGAAATTAAAATGGTAAAATATAATTATATATAATATTATATTTTATAATAATAAAAGTGTTAAAACATAATTTATAGTCATAAAAGAATAAGTATATATGAAATAAATTGGTAAATCCAATTACCATATCATAGAAGAACCTATGTTGAATCAATTATTATGGAACCAAGGGTTTATCTATTGAGACTAACAGAAACTACAGATAGTGTATAATGGATTTTTGGAGATATTGTTTAAGTATTTGGTTGAGATAAATGGTTTTATATGTATGAACATGTGTGGGGACAAGGTTCCCTATTAAATTTTTAGTGAGTGGAATACTTGTAATTATTCAAAGTGATTTAATAATATAATGCGTAATTCTTGTAAAAATGGATTTAAATTATTTCATATAAAAATTTGTTAAAGATAATGATTAAATAAATCCAAACTATGGGGTTTTTTTAAGGTTTATTATCATTTTGACACTTATAATTTTAGATCCCCTCATAAACCAATTTTAACCATAACAATGGTAATATTTCTTTGTATTTTGACTATTTATTATGAAAAAAAATTATTTTGACCAAATTTTATAAATTTTTATTCAAGTTAATAATATGGAATAAACATTATTAAATTAAATTCACAAAATTGGGAGAATTAAATTTAAAAATATACTAAAAAATGAGTCAAAAACCGTTCTTTAGGAAATTAATTTCTAAATCACGAAATAATATTATATCAATTATATGAAAATTAATCATCATTATATGGATTCCGAAAAATATTTAGGTATATTATCTATATGTATTATTTCAATATTTATTCTTTAAATTTTATTTTCATTAATTGAAATGGGTAGACATTATGTCTTTTTTTTAAAATAGTTTTCCTATAATTATATCGGATACATCGAAATGATCCTATCATTATTTATAACAATTTGATTGAAAATAAATTGTTAATTCAAAATATTATAATACATTATTAAAAATAAAATTATGAACAGTTAAATATTAAATTATTAATTATTCGTATAGACTTATTGGTAAGGAAAGGTTTGAAATAATCATTCTAATCTTATTTTGACCATGTATGTTAAAAATGAATATGAATCCTATAAAATTTGTATTTTTCTATCATGATATATTAAAATGTGCATTGTATTATATATTTTCAAATAAAATGTTAACCTACTATAACTAAATATTGGGTGTTACATTCATACAACCTAAAAAAAATTACATCATTGAAATTTTCATTGAAATAACATTCTAAACAAGTGTGGGTTTATCACCTTCATTACATACCCTACATTCATTGTTTATTTATCCATTTCATAATTTCTCAAATGTAGCATCACCAGTTGAGTCTTTTAATTCATCAACATATTGTCACTAATTTCAAGAATCTGGATAGGCTTTTGATAATAATATAAATCAGGTAACAACACAATTTTATAAAATGTGGGACCATGAATAAGATTGAGAATTTACATCCCTAACAATGACATATAAAATATATCTTGTTTGATAGAGAGACTTTGTGACATTTCCATATCATGTTCCACAATTATAAAACATTACAGAATCTTAAATAGTCAAATGTTATTGGGACATTGTTTCCATCTCTTACTGAAACTTATAACATGCTTCCATTGATATATTTTTAATAAAAAATTATCCCAAAATTAAAATTCAAAATCATTCCTAAAATTATTGACATTCATATTTCTCTATCATTGATCATCTTTAATATGATCATTAATTACCTTTACCTTTATTATATTCTCGAAAAGAAGATTTAGGCCTACATTGTCATCCTATTAATAATTTTTAAGAACTCATAGACCTGAATTTTGATCATTCCCTTGATGGGTAATGTTTCAGGGAAATTTTGGTAAAAATTGAATTTATTGGAGGGCTCTTGAGAAATACATGGTTAGCGCATGATTTCCCCAAACTTTTTTTCACTAACTATAAAACATGCAACCCTGGGCAATGTATTTTTTCAAAAATGGTATACATTTTGAGAAACAATATAGCCACCGAATTGAAACTATTCACCCCAATATAGGGGTTCATAGTTATCACACACATATTTTCTACAGTGAGTTCCTTCACATCTAACCATGAATATAGTATTTTAAATTCTGAATAATTATTTTAAAAATACCTGAAGCCATGTTTAAACATTATATTGAACCCAAATCAACACAAATAGACTTCATTGGTGTTGAAGTCTCTTAATAACAACTTTTGTATCTTTTAAACCAATTCAATAGTGGATCAAAGGGTGAAGAATATCATTTGATCCCTCTTTGGTAAATAGTTCTTCCCTAGTTCCATCACTCCCTCTCCATATTTATTTCTTCCAAAGGTAGTTATAGGTCACCATTTCATTGATATATCTAAACTCTATGGATTTGAATATAAATTATAGGGGATTTTTGATATTTTATTTTGGAATTAATCATTTTAACATCCCATTAACAGTGTTGTGTTACGTGATCTCTATAATAAGATTAGGTGGTTCGATTTTAATATTGGATAACTTATTAAACAATTAATTGATCTAAATAAAATTGATTTCAATTGAACTATGAAGATAAAATTTTATGAAAATGGGAAATAAAATTTATTATATATGAAATTTTTTGAATATCCAGCAATTCTAATGGAATTGGAATTTTTAGTGAGATTTGGAATTGGTAGAAATTTTGAATTTATTTGAGAATTGGTTTTGAGAAAATTGGATTAAATTTAATTAAAAAACTAGAAATTTTTTTATTATGAAAAGGTATGAATTAATGAATTACCTTGTTTGTATTTGAATGTGAATGTGAATATTAAAAATGGAATAGTAAAAAATTGAATTGTGATTAACTATTAATTTCAGATGAATTGATTTTACATTTTTGAATTGATGGATTGGATGGACACATGTGAACATGGGTAGTTAATGGGTTTTTTTGGGAAAATTGATGAGTCATATTCGGCCTGAGGCTGAGAGATGTGGGTGCATATATTTCATTATCTCAATTAGAAGAGTGTGAGGATCCTATAACTAGAAACTATAAAAACATAGGGATGAAAATAAATGTACTTATTGTAACTATTTTGATTATAAATTGAATTAATTTTGAAAATCATTTCCTCATACATAGTTATTTATATAATTATTTTTTTATAAAATTTCTATATAAAATATTTTTTGAAATTTTTTCTGTTATTTTAAATGAAAAAGATTTATTTGTTTTTAATATGAATTTGTATCCCCATTCACTAATTTATGTAAAATTTTAATGATGATTTTTTTAAATATTATGGAATGTTATTATGGAACACTTAGTTAGAGTGTAATGTGATTTTCACTCAAATCCTAACATTTCCAACGAGGGTTTGAAGATTTTCTTCTATTTGGTCTAAGAAAAGGGATAACTCTTTTTGAAGGAGGTGGATGTAATTTATCCTTTGGGACATGTGATTTTTATATTATATTATTTTGTGTAATTTTTGGATGTATGGTTCTGAGTTTCAATTTTACTTTTTGGTTTTCACAATTTCTCCTTGAGGAGTTTTGAGAATAGTAATATGTTTTTAATTCTTCGAAACAATTATGGAAAATTAGTTCCCTCTTTTATATTACACGATTAAAGGTGTTATTACACAACATACAGGGATAATGAACTGAATTAAACCCATGTTAATGGAGACATAGGTATCAATGTACATGGGAATCTGGGCTTGTTTATGATACCTATAATTTTCATTTCACCATATTCATCCCAACAAGTTGTGAATGGTAAATGTATCCATATAATACATCATGTGGTTATAATTGAAAATTTGAAAATAATATATTACTATATAAAACCCTACTAATGGTAAATAATAATCCCATGTACCACGAAATTCAATTGATCATGACCACAACATGGCTTTTAATGTTTGAATTGTCCATTAAGACAATTCAATATACTGAGGGTAGTAGGAAGTGCTCGAATAAAGCTTCGTATCAAGATCATTCTGAATACTATTCTAGAATTTAAATTTATATTTTGGATCATGGTTAGGAAAAATTTAAATAGATTCACTATATAGTAGTTAAAATCATTAATTTAGATACATGAATGGTGCACAAGAGGTAAATATCCATTTATAATATGGAAATGAAAATCTTTTTAAGGTGGTCATCAACAAAAAATATTTAGTTATACATTGTAGGAGGTACTTTCAATATTTCTAAAAATTATATAGAAGTTTAATTTAATTTACATGTAGGTATTGGTGTAGGTTTCATGACTCGTTCATGATGTTGTCTCTTAACCATCACCTATAGATAAAGCAAATATTTGAATATATAATCAACAATTTACAACACCATGTAATTCTACAAATATTGATCCACAAAATCTTTATATGTCTTTTTATATCATGGTCTATAGGGAAATTTGATCTATTACTATCATCCAAAAATTCCCTTTTTATATTATTTATACATTTAACAAATAGTCACATAATAATTTTTCAAATATTATCTTTAGAAATTAAATAATCAAAATTCCCATCATTCATGGATTAAATTTTCATATAAAAATTTTCATCATCAGATATAGAACATTTTATCTTATCCAAAAAAAATTTATTTGTAATCATTTGAATTGTTTGTGCTGTTTTCCCTTCCATAATAACTCAAAATCCATCTTTACTATATCTGGGAACATTAGATCCCTATCAATATTTATTTTGGCCATCACTCCATGATATTTTCTTCATAATGAAAATGTTGGACTATTTACCATCCTCATGTTTTATTAAATTGAGAAATAGTAATCCTTCATTAATATAACCCATTACATTTTCCTCATATGGACCTATATCCATGAAAAGATATATTTTAGCTCTTACTATTTGTGTATACCATATATCTTTTACCATAGATATAGTGCTCCCATATATTAAAATAAAATATTATGACTTCAAACTAAACAACTAGATTTGGAATGTGTAATTCATGAGTTATTATAACCATGATGCATTAGAAATAACTTTATTATTCTACAAAATGTCATAAACACATCCATTATTCAATAAATAACCACATATCACAAACCCATCGTTTATTTCATGTATAGTCAATATCAATTCATAGAATAATATTCACTTCAAATTAGCACAATTGGGTACATATCCCTTTTTCCGTGTTGTAATAACCCTTTTACCTATATTATTATTTATATGGTCATCCAGTCGGGAAATTTTTTGAATTAATCACCAATACTGACCCAAAAAATGAAACTACAAACCTTGGTTATTTTCATTAGTGTAGGACATTCTTTGACTACATTTTTATTCACTAGATCAACTTTGATTCTTTAATGTTGAAAAAATGTCTACAAAAAGAATATTCAGGATGAAAGAATTCACACATTCAAAGTTCAATATAAAATAATTTTCCTTTATGTGCCCCAATAATGGCTTGAAATTTATACCCATTGTTTTCATGAATATAATAATTCCCCAAGATATACTCAACGAATAACATCATGAAATAATGAAGATATTAATTGAATATAATTTTAATTATATCCACTATAATTGATTATTGAGAAGTCATTCCAAATAAAATTACCTAAAAATATTAATGTATATACCTCATTAAAGATACTATCATTGGAATATCTTCATACATTATTCACAATTGATGATACCTAGAGAGAAGATCAATTACTGGGAAATATTTTTTATGTGAAATTGTTCAAATAATTATTCAATGAATGGTAGAGTATACATGTACTTTAACATGATTTTGTTATATTCCCTATATTAAATGTTCAGTCTCATAGATCCATCATTATTATTAATGAAAAAATATGGGCTTCTCAAGGTGAAAAAAATTTGGATAAAAAAATATTATCAAATTAACTCTATAGATACTTTTTCTACTCCACTAATTCCATAGTTTATATTTTACAGAAATTATATGATATATATATACAAAATTTAGGATAAAATAAACAAAAAACTAAAATTCAAACTCATGTTTATGTAGAGAAAATTTATCAATATATACATATATGAATTACTATAAAACAGGCACAACTTGAATTTTATGATAACCATTTACATTCATAGATTTAATTTTCTCTTCTTACCCAAGAATTCCATTTATATGTGCTACTGAAGATGGTTTTAGACATTACATAGATGATGATGATGTCCTCACTATAATGAAAATTAATTCCACATCACAATTATGAAATTTAATTTCATTCTATTTGAAATAAAAATTTTCCTCATATTTTGTAACATCCTTTTACCATATTATTAGGTACACTCTTAACCTCCTAGTGGTTTTCCCCTCCTTCGAGATTGGGTGGTTATCTATAATTCTGAAGTTGGAGATTTTTTGGACATTCAATAATAACCATTTTTCTACATGATATCAAGATTTTAAATTCCATGTAACTATATTACACACCATGAAATGGTTTCTGGACATAAGTGTTGAAATAAGATATCCCACTATGAATCATTACACATCATGAATGGTTGTTTCACATCATGAATGTTTTAAATAATTTTTTTAGTTTGAGATAATATGTTTTTCATCTTATTTGTTTACCATGGATTTCACAGCATGTCAGTATATTACACATCGTGAAACATCTTGTGTCTAGATTCTAAATTGGTAGAGAATCAATTTTTTCATGGATAATTCTCTAGAAATCTGGGATCTAGAACTGAGGCTCTTCCAAGTAACTTTTAAGAGATATCATGCTTCCTAGATTGATCTGTTCGGGGTTGTATCTCCATTGCAGCTGTTGTTCATCTCTCAAAGTAAGTGACCTTTCAACATCTTCGTTACTTTTCATCATGGAATCTCTGTTGGTTGGAGTATTTGTATATATTGGTTTATGATATTATTGACATCATGGATTATTCTATATATTTTGTTTGATCTCATTCTAGGGGCCTTTTTCTTCATTAGTCACCATGCGACAATTGTTTGTATTTGAGATACATAGGTTTCCTCTCTTCCACCAACCCATTGTCTCCTAAATTGAATCAATATTATTGTAAATTGGATTCTAGGGTCTCTACTAGTGTGGTTGAGTTTCATTGATGGTGGATCCTATTCCGGGCATGTGTGACCCGAGTTTTGAAAACGATGGTTTCATCTCTAGCTTCTGATAATAGATCTTGTTGTTTTTCTTTACAGGATAATTAATAATGGAATATTGAGCCTTTTTTGTGTGTGTTTTTAAATGAGTTTTCAATGAAAAATGTTTTCCACAGGTTATCAACAAATGGAGAGAAAATGGGTATTTTCATAGCATTGAAATGGAAATTGTGAAATTGATTTGAAAGGATTTTCAAAGCATTTAAATGAATTGTGAAAAGAGAACTTTGGATACTTTGTTACTTAGGTGGAAGGATTTTTTTGGGGCCATCATCCATTGTTTTTTGATTATCAAGGAGGTTTGTCTCAGGGATTTCCACTATTTCTTTTGGGAAAAAATCCTTCAATACATCCTCTTAGTATGTATTGGGTGTGGTTGTGTTTGTTAACAATGACAGATGACCACAGATGAGAATGGTTAGTGTTTGTCGAAGACAGCTTTTTAAGGTGGTGTTGTTTCCTAGTGTTTTCCAAATTATGGGGCCTCAAAATCGATAATTTCTAAGAATAATGATGAAATAAATTGGAAAAGGAAGAGGAATTTGGAGCCTCAAACATAAATCATGTACAATGTGTGGGAAGGGTACATGGGCGCGTACCGGGCAGCTTGAACAGTATGTGGATGTGGTTCACGAAACTGAGAATGGTTCGTGGTGGATGGGAGTATGTTATGCAGATGGTATGATGTTAGTGGAGGAAGTTGACCGCATAAGAGAAAAGATGGTACACAGAGAATGTCGGAAAATGGTTAACAGATGTCTTATGTTTCACAGTCGCATAAGATTCTCTACGCGGTGGGGGATGTATCGAATCATGATTTGGTAAATCTTGATTTATAGGATTAAGAGGATATCGTCACCTATATAAGAATTGATAATCACACTGATTAAAATAGAGATTAAATATCATTAGAAAAAAAAATTCTTGGATTTTTGAAATGGATGAAGGATGTTCATGAAGCCTGAAGTGGTTCGAGTAGAAGTAATTTTGACGAAGGTGTTTGCAGGGATTCTTATCCCACAATGGATGTTCGGTAAATCGAGGAGGAAGATGATTACGTAGTAGAAATTGAATCGATATGTGGAGGGGGAATTTCATATACATAATAGGGAGAGTTCCGTAAGTAGTACGTGGAGGCGGAACACTGGTACGCTGAAGTGAAGGAAGTTCAAGAACAGAGAATAGTTTACAGAAAGGAGGGATTTTATAGAGGAGGTACACGGAGTCGGTACGTGGTATCGGTACATGATCGTGAAGGTGGTGGCAGTCTGTGGACTTAGGGAGGTTCATAGTAGTGGATACTATACATGAAGAAGGTGTCCTGCATACCAAACATGGTACTTAGTATGCGGGAGAGAAAGGTGGTACTTGGTTTTATCAAGGAAGATTTAAAAATATTCAATTCAGTTTGCAAATTTATTTTCTGGTACCTAACAATACTTTGGAAGGTTCAATTCATCTGCGGGTGAAAAAGGAACATTATTAAAGTGTCTACCTATAGTTTAGGATGCAAGAATTCATGAAAATGAGGAGACTTATGTGTCCATAAACTATTTCTGACCTACAAGTCCATAAATTGTGAGTGGATTTTTTCAAAGAGTAGCGAGCGAAGGAAGAGGAAATCGGTCACCCTTTCCACCAGCAGTGAGCCAGAGAAAGAGGCATACAGAGTTAACCATGGGAAAGAAATGAGAATACCCTAAACCTTGTAAAGGAAGTGTCCCTAGACATAGAATATCTAGCCCAAAAAATGAACTCATTATTGGTTGTGAGCATTAGTAAATTTGTTACATTGGTACAATGTCGTTCTGTGATCCCTGGATGTAGCCCAGTGAGAGTGAGCCAAGTAAAAATCGATGTTTCATGTGCCTGATTTAATATCAGTATTTATATTTACAAATTGGAAGAGTGAATTGAGTTTTTTATAACATTAAAACAAGATCAAAAAGGGATGGTGTTTTAATCTACCATACCCTGATTCACCCCCCCCCCCCCCCCTCGCTCAAGGTATTTGACCTAGTAGACTTTACTGTGGCCTAGTCATGTTTTTCTAGGGGACCGATATTGACATTTTGGGGGGGTTTACACCTATACATTCTAGGACCATTTTTCTAGGATTTAAATATGTGCCTTTTATTGATTGTGGTATGAGTAGTTTGTGGCCGGGACCTATATTATTCCTTGTTGTTCTAATACCTCTACTTCAGTTTTTTATTGCTTGGATTTTTTAGTTAGATTTGATATGCATGTTTATTCTTGTGGAAAAATGATATGGAAAATTTTCAATAAATTTGATATACCAGATTTTATTTTAGATCTATGAAAAAACTAAATTTTTACCATGTTTCATATATAAATTGATTTATGAATTATCATGCCATGTTCTATTTAAAAATATAATACTTGGATTTTTATATCAAGACTAGTTATGGGACACCTAGGTGGGATCCTACTGAGGTGACTAGATCACGCCCTACATACCTCTTAGATGGTGTTTTTACCTTTGTTTATATTCAAATGTAGGGAAAGTAAAGGTGACATAGTGAGGCAGAGAGGTTTGTGTCAGCAAGTTGGGTAACTGGTAGTGAGATGGTGGTATTTTTTCCCTACCATTGTTTGGAGTAGATGATTGGTTTTTAGTCCTTTTCATTTGGAATTTCCATAGAGTTTTTTATCCAATTTTTCATTTTTCTGTTTTGTATTTTTTAATTATAGTTGTAGCATATAAATCTTGTTCAAACTAAACTATTGCTTCTTTTTTATATATATATTAATGTGCCATGTGGTTGTTCATGTTGGGAAATATCATTTCCTATATTATGTTGTTCGAGGATTGGGTACTTGTCGCCAGCCCTTGGTGACTGGGAATTCCCTTAAAGTGTATGATGAATCTGGTTGGGTACTATGTTTGAGGGTAACCATGGTCAATTCATTACTATTTTCTATCAAAATAGGTTTATTCTCTAGGGTCTATGTTTGAGGACATCTGTTAGACTAGATATTGGATTATTGGTGATTGAGATTAAATATGGGACATGTGCCTAACCAGATCGTATCATAATGAGAATAAAGTTGCAATGGGATGTTTTGATCTGTGACTCTAGTATTTTTTTTAAAAAAATCTCAGTTTCTATTTATTGGTTTTCTAGTTTGATCTGTTTTTTTTTCTATTATTTGATCATTCTTATGTTTTGGTGTGAAGTATTATGCCTTCGAGATGTCTTCAATTATTTCTTTAGGAAGTTTCACATGATGCTCCTTAAGGTAACCCACCTATATATCATAATCTCATTGAAACTATCATATGGGTAGTCTGTGCGATAGATCAATATGTACCATGAGTTAAAAACATTGTTGTTGATGTACAACTAGGAGATAGAGGAGAGAGATATCAATCATGAGTGTCCTTGTGTTAGAATCCACCATCCTGTAAAGAATGAATTACCCTAATGAGGAATAGGACTTACTGGACCAGATCGATAAAATATTAAACTTTCTAGACACACCAAAGAAAATTAGGGTGAAGTGTGGGGCATTCAAGCTCTAGGGTTCTGGAAACAAATAGTTGGATTTTGGGATCCATGCAGATAGACATCTGGTATCGATTGGAAGTGTTTCAAAACCATGTTATTTAATTAGTTTTTTCCAGAGCCCTTGATGCTAGAAAAGTCTCTAGGGTTCATTTCTTTAAAATAGGGAGAGCATTCGGTATCATCATACACCAATAATTTTTCTAAGCTTGTACATTTTGTCCTAAACATGGTGGGGAATGACCATTAGAATGATATGAATTACTACAGGGTATTCACCTAGATATCAGATCATAGTTGTTAATTCTAATGCTTTCTACCTGTGTGGGGATATTACATAGATATATGATGTATTAAATGAATATGGTTGGAAAGGTTGGATTTTCCACCACTTCTATTCCATTGGGGGAAGCCTTAGTGACGCACATGGGAAGAGGATAAAGTAGAAATATTGTCGTAGGAGTAGTGGAGGTGTGTCTCATTAGTTAGCCTCCTCTAAACTGTCTATTACAGTGGGTAATGTGCACTTAATTTTTTATCAGTGTGGTAAGGGAGGTCTCACCATCCGTTGTTGTCCTATGACCATGATGATTTGTAACAATTGTGTAGGCATTGGACACATAAATTACTTCTATCAGGATATGACTATGCCACGTTACGGTCAAGTTTCATCAGCTTAGAAGGCTATTGTGGTGTAGTTAAAATCATAAAATACTACAAGGCTCAAGCCATAGGCATTAGGGGTGAATCATTTTCACACAGAAGACAAGTGTCCAGCAAAAGTCGATGTAGGTTCGGTAATAGTGAGAGGTACTATCCTTATTGTATCTTTAGTATAAATTTATTTATTTGATATTGGTGTATCCCACTCGATTATATATTCATGTTTTTTGATATTATTAAACATTAAATGAAACATATGTCATTTAAAATAGAGTTAGCGACACCTCTTGGTAAAAGGAAAGAGCATGTGTTCAGGTGTCCTTATTCGCTACCGATAGCTGATACAGAGTTGGTCCGTGATTTTCTCATTTTTGATCTAGATATTTTTTATTTCATCATTGGTAGGGATTGGTTTTTCAATCAACAAGATGATGATTATAGTTATCATTAGGATTTTTTTGTTTTTTAATTACATGGGCGGCACTCATGTATTTCATGGGGAGTGGGACATGAGGTTAGTTCGAGCAATATTTTATTGCCTAGAGATCATGATTTTGTCGGTTTCTTTGTGTTTGATCCCGATGATGTTTCTTCTATTTATGATCTTCCCATTCTTGTATGAGACTTTTCTGAAATTTTTCCATATTATTTCTTCGGTCTTCCTATTGAGAGAGAGTTTTAGTTTTTGATTGTCCTAGTTCCAGATACTTAGCTGATATCAATAACTACTTATGGTATGACACTAAGGGTGATGAATGAGCTCAATATTCTATTAGATGATTTGTTAGAAATGGGAATCATTAACCCTAGAATCATTCCTTGAGAATCCCTTATTCTATTGGTTATGAAAGTATATGTTTTACTTTAGTAATGAGTGGACTATCAGAATTTGAACCAGGTAATGGTTACAAACAAATACCATATTCCTCATGTAGATGATATGTTTGATACGTTAAAGGGTTAAAACTGGTTTTTGAAGATCAGTCTTCAGTCGGGTAATAAGAAGCTAAGAGTTTGGGAGTCTAATATACCAAACATATCCTTTATGATAAGGTACGACCATTATTAATATCTTTTGATTCTTTTTGGTATAGATAAAGCTCCTATAATGTTTATTGATTTTATGAATACGATATTACATTAATAACTTAACACTTTTTTGATAGTGTTAGTGGATGATATTTTATTTATTTTAAAGCTAAGAATGATCAAGATCATCATCTGATTTGGGTTTTGAAAATTTTGAGAAGTATCATTTTTTTGGAAAACATTAAAAATTTAATTTCTAGATTCATGAAGGGAATTTCATGGGAAATAGAATTTTTGATCATTGATTATTAGTTAATCCAGAGAAGGTAAAGGTTATTTTTTCATGTAAGGAACCATAGAGTGTCTTTGAGATAAAAAACATCGTTAGACATTCTATATACTACCAATGGTTTTTCAAGGCCTTCTCCAAGTGGAGTCACCTTTCACTTCTCCTACCAATAATGTGGTGAAATTCACATGGGATGCGATGTTTCGGTCTTATTTCAATGAACTAAAAAAGATTATAACATAAGCTCCAATTTTGATCATACCTAAAACTAGTAAAGGATATGTTGTGTTTTTCAATGCTTCTGGTTCTAGTTTTGGATGCATGATTAGGTAAGATAACCAAGTTGTATCTTATGGCTTTCTTCATCTTTGACCGCATGAAAATAATTACCCCTCTAATGATTTAGAGATTTTTTTAGTCATGCATGCACTTAAGTATTGGTGACACTATCTTTCATGGAAAATTTTCGCGGTCTTTTATCATTACAAGACTATGAGTTATATCTTTTCTCAACAGGACATAAATTTTTGATAGAGTCAATGGTTATAATACCTTATGATATTTGAATTCAATATCGCCTACACACTAGGAAAAGGGAATTTTGTTGAATGCACTCATAGTAGGAAAGTACCATCACAAGTTGTTCTCAAATGAAAGGAGGAGTGCAACCTTATGGGTCATTTTGGTCTGTTTTACCTAGATACTCAGGAGGATGTTTCAAGAATGGTTTTGGATAGCGCTCAACAATAATCATCTCTCTTTGAGTTTATTTTGAAGATTCAACATCATAATGATGAGTTTCATATTACTTGATAAATATTTTATAGTGGGGGAAATAGTTTTGATATAGTATCTTTCATCAGATGGTATGATTCACTTAAAGAGATAATTTTTCATCCTTGAATCTATGAGAAATTTATCCATTTTGAATTTTCACTACTCTTCATGATTTGTTCATCAAGGAACTTTGAATATTTATTTTGACATTAGGTGGGGATTCTGGTTGTCAGGTATGAATCATTACATTGGGGAGTTTTTGTCTCATTTTTACACATGCCAACAAATAAAGGATAGAAATTGAAGTCTTTTGGCTTGATTCAACCACTTACAGTACTGTTTTGGAAAATGGGAGGAGGTATCCATGGATTTTTTTTGTCAGATATTCATGGAATTTCAGAGGGAGGAATGAAATTTTGGTGGTTTTTGATTGGTCAATGAAGTCTTCTCATTTCATTATGATCATGGATACCACTAAGATTGATAATCTAAATAATTTATATATGATGGGAATTTTGAGGTTACATTGGAGCCCTTATATCATTATTTGAAATATGGATCCTAGGCATACCTCAATTGTTAGGAGTCTTCAAGAGGTAATGGTAACTTAGGTCATCTTCAGAATAGATTACCATCCACATAAAGACGGTCAGATAGAGTATGTAATTTAGAATCATGAAAATATGCTCTTCTTTTGTGTCTTAGATTTCAGTGGATCATGGGATAGCCATATGGAAATAGTTGATTTTTTTCATCAATAATTATTAGTCATTAGTAATAATTGATCTCTTTGTGTCATTTCATGGTATCATATGTAGATCACCACATTGTTGGGCTGTGTTGGTGAGTAATATTTATATAGACCAATTTCAGTTCAAGAAACTTCCTCTAGGATTTGGGATTCACATCAAAGTCATGTTACAGCACATAGTTAAAAACAATTTTATGCGGGATTTCAGCATCAAACTTTGGAGATTTTTATAGGTTATTGTGTTTTCTAAAAATTTTCTCCTTGGTTTGGTCCCCATTGACATGGAAAGAAAGGCATGTTTGATCTGAGATATATTGGACCATTTGAGGTCATTTAGGATCCCATAAAATATTATTATTTATTATAATTTCTGGTTCAGTTGATAGGTATTCATGATTTTTCCATATATGTCTCCTTACTAAGAATCATCGTGATCATTCTCACCTTTTGATTTGGGAAGAAATTGATTTAGAGCTAGATGTTTCTATTTTGGAGAAACTATTTGAGATCATTGACACTCGAGTTAAATTATTTCATTAGAATTCAATTCTATTGGTTATAGTTCTTTGGAAATAAGGATCAGATTCTCTTGAGATTTGGGAACTTGAATAGTTGATGAGGGAGTGGTGGCCTCGTCTCTTTACTGGGATTACATCTTCCACGTGACTTCTAATGGATGGAAAGTCTTTATGGTGGGGAATTTATAACAATGTTGTTGTCATTTAATCAGTTATGACATTAACTACTTCTGGTTTTCACCTCCTTTGAGATTGGGAGGATACCTATAATCGGGAAGTCATAGATTTATTGGTCTTTCCGTAATAGTCATTTGTTTCTATATGATATGACACAGTTACATCTCGTGTAACAATGTTACATGTCATGTAATGGTTTATAGAAGTAAATCATGAATGATTACTTCATGATATGAAATATTACATGTTGTGAATTGTGGTTTCACATGGTGAATATTTTAAATAATGTATTTTTAATAAGAGGTAGCTAATTTGTCAATATATTTCTACAATGTAGTTTTCACAGTGTGTAACTATATTACACTGCATGAAATAGACTGTTTCCAAATTTTAAAATTGGTCGGCATCTGTTTTGTCATGGATCTTTCTCAGAACCTCTTGGCTCTCAAACTGAGACTCTTCATAAGTGATTTATGGAGACACCTTTCCTCCTAGATCGATCTGTTTAGTGTTGGATCTCTATTTCCACTATAGTGGTTCTATCCTAGTTAGTGACCTATCCACTTCATCATTGCTTTTGATCATGGTATCTTCATTGGATGGCTTCTTTAGATCCTTTGGTTTGTGATAGTGTTTCCTTTAAGGTTTCTCCTAAATTTGTTGTCTGATCACATTCTGGAGGAATTTTTCTTCATTGGTCATGGTATGGAAGGCATTTTTATTTGAGGTATGTAAGTTCTCCCTCTTCCTCTGACCCCTTGTATTCTAAATTAAATCAATATTGTTGGTGATTTGACTCTAGTATCTCTACTAGTGTTTTTGAGTTTCGTTGTTGGTGTATCACATTGAGAGCATGTGTGACCCATATTTTGAGGTAGGTGGTTCTGTCTCTAGCCTAAGATAATGGATATTGTTATTTTAATTTACAAACTGATTCATATTGAATAATCGGGATGATTAATGGGTTTGTGTTGAGTATATTTTTCAATGAAAAATTGTTTTCCCCTAGTTATTGATAAATATAGAAAAAATAGTTATTTTTGAAGAATTTAAATGGATATTGTGAAATTATTTTCAACTGGTTTTCAAATAATTGAAATTAATTGTGAAATAGTGAACATTGGTTACCTTGGGTACATAGGTGGAAGGTTTATAATTGGGCCATAATTCATTTTTTTGTTATTATCAAGTAGTCTTTCCTTGTAATTTCCTCTATTATCAATTCACATTGTTCTAGGGGACTAATATTGATATTTTTTGGGCTTTACTCATGGGGTATTCCCCTATATACTAAGACTCCTATCCTAGGATCAGAGTTTGTGAACATGATTGATAGTGGTATTAGTAGTCTACGGCCTAAACATATAGTATTCTATTGTGTTTTGATAAACGTTATTTTATTTTGTATTTCTTGAAATTCTGAGTTAGTTGTGATATGCAAATTTATGCTTGCGAAAAATGATATGGAAAATGTCCAATGGAAATCATATACCTAATTTTGTTTTAGATATGTGAAAAAATGAATTGTTTACCATTTTATATATATATCTTCTTTACTTTTTATCATTCCATGTTCTATTTAAAATGAGAATAAATGGATTTTTATATAGAGACTGATTATGGAAGAGCTGGGTGTGATCATATTGATCCTATTAGCTCACTCCCTATGCACCTCTTTAGTGGTGCGTAGACCTTTGTTTGTCTTCTGGTTATGGGAATCACACAGTTCCATTGTGAGATGGTGAGTCTTGTATCAGCTGGTTGGGTAGCCGATGGTGAGATTGGGGGAGTCCATCCCTACCATTATTTGGAGTAGCTGTTTAGTTTTTAGTCCTTTATAGTTAGACTTTCCTTGGAGTTTTTATATAATTTTTTAGTTGTCTATTGTCATTATTTTCATATAATTATAGAATATATATCTTTTTCATATTCTAATGTTTCTTCTTGTTATATATATAAGTGTGTGTGTGTGTGTGTGTGCCATGTGATTTTTTAGGTCGGTAAAAATCGTTCCTTCGGTTGGGTTGTTCGATTCCCAGATTCTTGTCATCAGCCTGTGGCGATCAGCAATTCCCTTCGAGTGTGTAATAGATCGGGTCGGGTTCAATGATTGAGGGTATCATAGGTAGGTTTGGTATATTTTTTGAATTCAATTCAATACTAAAGATTATATCAAACTCAAACATATGTTGAATAATGATTCTTATAAATCATGAATGTTTATGTGTTATAATATGAACATCAGGATAAATATATGTTAATGTGAGACTTCTAATAATATTTTTTAAAGAAAACATACATATTATGTTTCTAGGGAATATAAATTTATATATAAAATATATCAGTTATAAAAGAGAGTTAGGATGCAGAATCAGAAAAAGATTTAGTTAAATTTGAGTTAATGTTCAAATTTTCTACCAAAGCATCTTTGAAAACATCACCCTCATCTATAGTCATCTTATAATATAATATTTATCTACTTGGACATATATAGGGTATATTACCATGATTTATGTGGCATTTTATTGAATAATTCCCCAACGCATTATATTAATGAACCAGAAAATAGAGTTATCTTTATTTACTATACACTAATGAGCTAGATGACACTTATCATTGAACTTATAACACACTTCCCAACCATTAAATAGTTTTAATGAATTATTCAATATATAATTTTCACATGATGGAAATTTCCTCATTTTCATCTTCATCATCATCACATTCCATTTTTCTAAGTGCTCAGGGTATCTATTCTTCTCTGAATTCCCATTGTATATATATGATCTTTAAAATTCCATCAAAATTGTTATGCCTCATAAATCTATTTCATCATGTGATGATTAGTTTGGGGAAACAGGTTCCCTATGGATACATGTCTTTAGAGAATAAAATAAATTAACAATAATACATTCTGTATGGAATATTTAATCTGTAGCATAACTAGAAATTTTGTAACAATATCCTCATACTTTGCAACACATTCTTCCTCTTTTTTCTTTTATCATAGGTACTTTATCTTTGTTTTAGTTCATTTATATTTTGGGTAATATTTTTCATATAATATTATATTTAAATATTTAAATTCAATATTTAATATTTTATCGTTATCCCTAGTTTTATCGATAAATCACCACCATTGATTAGCATCATTGTTCTGAAAATATACTGCCAATATAACCTTCTATGTTTAATTTCATCACATTGTAAATAAATATATTTTTAAGGGAAACATTTAGTGATCATTAACTAATGGATTAGTTTTTCCACTAAAAATGGATGGTTTTTTTATTCTAGAAATCATAAATATAGGTATTTCAATCGATTTAAAAACATGTTTCTCCATCTGTAGAACCTTATTAGTCAGAACCAGTGTATAATTGCCTAATATACACATGGTCTATTCATATACAATAACATTTTTATTAGATTTATTAGGAGATATGTTTCTAAATTTACGAAGGCTGTTGATATCATTCCTTCCCCATGTTTAATTTATAAATAATTTAATATACTAAATTATTTCATAACATTATTAAATTTAAAACAACAAGTAAAATTCAAAAAATTATGTAAAACATAAGATAATTTGAAAATTTACCATTGTTAATCTTGGAATCATAAACATGGTTTTTTTAAAATATATTTAAATCATAAAAACCTTTCTAATTCATTCATAAAGGGTTCTTTGGAAACATTAAATTAACCAAATCGTATGGCTCAGTAGTTTCAATACAAGTTCACTATAATAGAACACTCACCATGTGATGAAATGATTGATGATATATACTCAAACTAACCCTTTTAAGGGTTATTACACTTATATTCATTTTTTTTAAAAACACTTCCACGTATATTCAAATAAAATCAATTTATTTCTTATAAAAATAACATAATATATACTTTTCCAAGAAAAATATGATGTTATTCCACAAATTTACAAATCATTAAGATCTATAATTGGGATATGTTACCAAATATTTTATTTCCTAAATGCAGTTGAAAATGTTTCTATTAACTTCATATGATACCAAATACAACAACAAAGATATAATAAACCAGAGTATATGGTTAATTATATATATTGTAATTGATAAAAGGAGTCTATTTTCAAGGGAATAGTCAATATAATAACCATGGAGAGATAGATACCTTTATAAAACCGATTTTACATTAGGAATAAAATATAAAGAATAGTAGTGGAAAATGATTCACATCATTGAACACATTCAATGAATTATTCATCATACCAGGGGGGATGAAAAACAAAAAAGGGTGATCTCAAATTCTCATTAAGGATAATGTATAGCAGAATATATAATTAGTAAATATTAATAATAAATACGAAAAGGTAAAATATTAAAAACAAAATCCACATAATTAATAACATGGCCGTTAAATGCATCCAGGGATAATAATAATTAAATATTCTTCATGCATAATAGCGACTAAATTATCAATGATGGAAATTCATAATATTGGACATCATTATCTCTAACATAATGATTTCTATACAATCATGAAATTTCACTAATATAGTTCATAACTATTGTTAGTTATAAACAAAAAATCTATTTTATTGGGGAAATTAATTTATCTCATGAGACATATCTATACATTGAGGGTCTATATAATTCTTGGCACCAACCACCACTACAGGTCAACTGAATTAATTATATATTTAATGACCAGGGAATTTCATAAAAAAATCCTCATAAATTTTTTTTCCTTAAGTAATTACGAATTAATATCAACATATCCTCAATCAATCAAGTAACATGAACAATAAGAAAATTTATGTAGAATTAGTATATGGCTTATAAAATGATCATATCAATGATAAAAAGGATATGAATATTTATGGAAAATGAAACTTCTAATGATTACAATAAGGTGAATTTTTTAGGGGAATGTTAATGAAAAACTACTAAAGTTATAAATATTACCATCATGTAATTAGAAATATTTTCTTAGTAATAAATTCATATATTTTGGAGGATAAAAGAAAATTTTTAAAAACTAATAAAATATTTTTATATATATATATTTAATTTTGTAAAAATAAAAAAATATAGAATAATATAAATATAGTAAAATGGTTTTAGTAGTGGGAAATTATTTTAAAATTATATACTTTAAAAAAATACCATTCGACACTTTTTAATGAAATTATAAAATTTAACTTTGAAAAAAATAAGAAATATTAAATTCAAATAATTTAAAATTTTATGGATAACATCAAAAGTATTTTATATACATTTTTTGTAATAAAATTTGATTTTATAAAACTATTTTGATATATAAGGAAATGGAAAATAATATATATCCTCAAAGGGAAATAAAATCTGTATTTGTTTTATACATTTAATTACATGATTTGTGTTAAAAATAGAGTGAATGATTGATGAAATAAATGGAAACTTAATTAAAATCATGAGAACAAAAAAATAAATGGATTTTATGATGGATATATTATATTTTCCCTTAAACTAAAATTAATACAATCTCAAAAATTGGGATTCAAAAAACTTTACATCATTTTTATCATCTCAACTATAACCCATTGAATGAATAAACATGAATTAAAAAAATATTCATCATTAATAAATATTTTTTCACATTAAATATATCAGTGGGGTATTTTATAAACCACTAAAAATTTAATTAGTGATAAATAACATATAATATCCAATAAATTGTAAATTGAGTCGAAATGATTTACCAAAAACATCCCTTTAGTTGTGATTTAATTATACTCCTATAAAAGTTTTCATATAATTGATATTAATTTATTCCAAAACCATGTAAATATTAATAATATCACATATGATCCTCTTATAATATCTTATCACCTAATCATTAATTATATTTCATTACTACCATTATTTTGGGTGTCAAATTATTCATTTTCTTGAGAATGTCTTATTATGGATGTTCTTGTTATTTTTAATTATATAAACATAAATAATAAAAAATATTATATTAATTTTGTGAATATAAATTTTATTTATTAGATTCATGTTTTAAATCATTATTAAATTTGGTTATTTAATATGAATCACATCTCTTCATGGAGATGGTGGGTCATACGAACGCATGAGTCACATTATCATTTCTTTAATTTGGAAAAAGTCAATGAAGTAGAAAATATTATAATTTTACATACTAAAAAAATTAATATTTTTTTTAAATATTTATTTTTTCCATATGTATGACTATACATTTTTATCAGTTATGGAATAAAAATTACATCGTTTCGTGAGGTGGTAGTATGTCGTACATGTGTGAGATGGTTTTGTTTCCCATTTGAGGGAGGATGATATAGATAAAAAAACTGTTAAAATATAATAAAACTTATTATTTTTGAGATAATTTAGTTTTTATATTAAAATTTTCAATACATAATTGAATCTAATAAAAAATAAGTTAAAAAAGTGATTGGTGAAGATAATTACCTTCTCTTAGAAGAACCTCAATTGGATAACATATTATGGTCACTAGGGGTAGTATTATTGGGATAAGAAAAGATAAATAATTGATGTAATAATGATGATAAGATATTTTCTTAGGTTATGGTAAAGATAAATGGATGGAGGGGTTTTAATAGTATAGAGGATTATATGCCCTTTTAGAATTGGGGAGTGTGGCATAAATGTATATTTTCAATGTTTTATAATAATTTATAGTAACTTTATTTGAAATATGGTTCAAAAATATCTAATGTTATAAGGGAAAATTATAAGGTACATATAAAAACATAAAATTGTGCTTATTCTCCTTTTAGTTAATTTTTATTACTATCTTGTTTACATTAACCTCTTGGTAAACGAGTGTTAACCATAACCGTTATAATTAATTTTTTTAGTTTTTATAATTAGTTATGAATAGAAATTGAATAGACCATGTTACCTAATATTTATTATTCTTATTCAAAATAAGGATTCTATTTTATCAAATTCATGTCAAAATGGTTTAATAAATTAATTCAATAATAACTCAAAAAATATTTTGAAAAATGATTTTTCAATAAATTCAATTTTCAAGATTAAGATAATATTATATTTAATTTTAGATTGATAATATTTATTAAATATAATTAAATTAATTTATATATATGTATATATATATGTGTGTGTATAATATATAAATTTACATTAAATAATTCATCATTAAATATTACTTTAATTTACTAATTTGTGATAAAATTTTGGCTATTATAAGAATAAATTTTTTATGAAAATATTGGTGTTTACCACTAAATGATAATATCATTATCTATATCAAATTTATAGTCTATAAATTATTAATCAAAAATATTATAATAATTTAATATAAATATAGGGAAAAATATTTAAATTATACAATTTTTTTATTCATAAAATCCTATTTCTAAAGAAAATGTTCAAAAATTCATTCAAGGCTAATATTGACCTACTAAGTTAAAAATAAATATTTATCATATTAAATGTTCAGTTTTGTGGAATGAAATACTAAAATATGAATAGTATTAAATTATCATTAAATTATAATTCTCTCTTAGTATTATTTATTATTATGTTTTATACATTCCATTCATAAATGATTACAATGTCACTTGTGGGGTTGTGCGGGTTGTGGTGTGATAAGCCCTTAAGGCCTGAAAGAGTTAATCTAGACAATAATTCATAATCCTATCCATAAGTTTTTTACATTATTATACAAATTATTATTAAAAAAATATATCATAACATTATAATTGTCTAATAGGATGAGGAATGGTTGTTTAAGCTGTTGAATTTTTCATGTGGCCCCTTCAACTCATACGAATCAAAATTTTTACCATTACCCATCAATATCATTGGGGGACAAATAATAATGTGATTATCCTCAACATAAAAAGGATAATTATATAATTTTTATGACAACATTTTGGGTTATATCCTCATGACTTTTGTTTTTTATGTCAAACATAGTAATAATATACTTTATATTCCCATAATAGTCGTGGGATATGACCACCTAATGACTATTCCCCCAATGTAAAATAGGGAATACCATTTTTTGAAATGAAAAAAACATTAGAGTAAAATTAATTAAATAGGAATTTATGTAAATAGAATGACTTTTCATTATAAAATTAACACAATCTTAGGTAATTATTTGTGATAAATATCAAAGAATCCTGATATAACTTGAGATATTGAATCCCATTTGATGTATATTCCATGCTAAAAAAATTAATCACTTAAATAATAGATAGGGTTATAACTCCCTCCCTTAATCGATGTTAGAGGTGAAATAGTTATATAATTCTTACACCTTTTATTAAACATACAGGAGAGTAAATGTTTTCTTCTAATAGTGGATTTTTTTCATTCTTTTCTTTATTTGAACAATGATCTAGTATTATAGGTAGTCCATTATAGTCGACAACCATAAATTAGTGGGAAAACTGATGAGGATATCATCACATCATGTTATTTAATAGAATTTATCACATTGATCATTGTAAAACCCTTATAGTTTATGATGTATTATTTTTTAAATAAATATGATTTAATGGATAGTATTATTTATATATAACTCCATGTTTAAATGAATCATGATATTCTATTAATATATTAATATTTAAAACTAATGTTTTATCCAAGATATTCCATAGGAGGGTATGAGTAATACAATTTATATTAATAAAAATAATTCTTCTTATTTTTATAAAATGAATGAATTCATTTTTAATTGGATAAAAATTAAAAAAATGTAATTTAAAGATCAAAAAGATTTATTTTCTTAAAAAATATTTATTTGGAAAAAATGTATTATTATTATAAAAAATAAAATAATCGGTATTAATGAATTAATTTAATTTAATTTTTTTTTTAAAATTATTGTTTAAATATTTAAATATTCATATAATAGTTTTTATATGGAAAGGCATGGGGTAAAACTCTATTATGTTTCTTGAAATTGTTTTTTATGAAAACATTTATATTTCACATGGAAAACTAATATATAATGAGATTATACAACATTGATAAATGGAATCATATAAAATGGATTCAATATTTCGATTCAGCATAATTAATATATTTCAATGATGAAAAATTAATATTCGGTCATAATGAATTGTAAAATCAAAACATATTGTTTCCATGGTAAGGGTTAAAAAGGGATTACTGACAGTTAACCTAATAGGTAAGGTATAATAATTTATAAAAAATATTTTTTTTGGATTATTTGATTTTATTTCTACCTTTACATTACAATCATTTATTATTTTTAATTTTTAATCCATTGAACTTGGCTGATAAAGTATTATATTTTAATCTTTTGAAAAATTGCATGTACATCCTCTCCTTCATTTGTAAAAGGACACAACACATCCTCTCTTTCTCAGACTAAATGTGGTTTACAGATCACAAAATTACAACCCCAATTCCTTAATAGAATACCTACCCACATAATAGTGGAAATTTAATATCCATAAGTCCATTATTTCATTGATTATAGTGTAAAAAAAAGTTGGTTTCAAAATGAAGTGGTATAACGTCATAATAAGTAATTTCTTTTTTCTTTATAAATCCGCCTTTTCTAAATGTATGGTAATCAATATAAAATAATTTCATAAGTATCTTAAATATAAATAATTTTTTTATTATGATATATTGACCTTTTTTCCACTTATACATCAAATGGTAATTGAATGTATCACCCTTAGGTATGTGTAGACTTCGTCTCGGTGATGTGATGTGATTCATTTCCAATCACCATATTTAATTTTTGGTTATTATGATAGATTTAATGATTTTATATGACTTTAATGATGTAATAATTCTAATTTAAATATAATATTTTATCTTCTATCTTGTCTTTCTCTTCGTTTGAAAATGATAAGTTCACTCTTGTACACATATGTACTACCACTTAAACATAGTTATGTGACTTATTTACATTATCTATTTAAATCAATAAATAAAAATATTTATATAAGGAGTAAATATTATATAATTTAATGATTAATTTTATTGATGTTTTAAATTCACATCTAAGTTTAACATATAGGATCCATCAAACTTAATCATACATAGAAAATGAATCTCTTTTCACTCAAATGTACATTTTAATAAAGATATTATCAATAATATGTTAATCAAAAATTATAATGGAATAATAAAAAGTATCTTATCTATGAATATGGTTTTAGAATATATTTATAATTATCTTTTATTTATTTGAAATTATATTTTAACAAATATTAATAAAGAAATGATTAGAGCTAAGGGTTTGTGTTACAAACTAGTTTCTTTTTCAGTGTCTCAATGAAAACATTCCTTTAATGAAAATAATATTGAATTTAAGCATTAAAACCCAGAAAAATTTTTATCCTATGGATATTTATAGACTATATTTTTTTAATTCTACAATTTTATTTTGTTTAGGTTAAAATTATTGAAAAATGTCTTTAATGAGAAGAAAAACATATTTTCTATTTCAATAATGATATTTTTTATCTCTGTCAATACACATAAATTTTTTATTAATTTTCATACCTATATATGAAATGATTTAAAATGGAAATCCTCACTACTGTTTAATTTATTAAAAAGTTCTAAGTAGTAATATTTCAAAAAAATGAATTCGTCATTTTTGACATTCTAAAATGGCATGAAGAAATAATTTATTTAACATATAATACATGGAATTAAATTAATCTATTAATTAATTTTCATTACATTGAGGATTCAATTTCAATGTTCCATGTATATTTTCAAATAATGGAATTTTATTAAGATGCATGAAATATTTAGTTATATTGTTATCAAAAGGAAATGATATATTCTATTATTTTTAGTAGATGTTTCCATGAAATTTCAAAGGTATTTTTCATAAATGTTAAAATATTTTATGTATTTTTAGGATTCACGCAGAGCATAATCATTTTATACCATCTAATTTCATTCTCTAGATGCATTATGATTATGAAGATTTATTGATGATATTATGATACCCCTTTCATACCCACAAGTTACGTATGTTATTATGAATCCTTTATGAATCTCATTTTTTTCCATTCATAATGATATCATATAATTATGATTTATTTTTTAGTCATATTTAATTTCATCATTTTATGAAATAATGATTACATGAATGTTTTTTAATATTTTGGAACTTATATACAAGTTTTTCAATATGTTTTGGGTGGGGAAAGAATTATGTATCCCTCCAATTATTTGGGAAATGTGGATGGAGTAGGGAACCTACCAACCTATGAAGGTCTTTATAAATCCTATATGAATCCCAGGGTCACATCATGGAGGGTGAGTAGTTATGGGTTACTGTTGGAATATTATAGTGATACTACAACAATACAATAGTAGAATACATATTCATCTGATTTTAAAATTCAATCCATTGGTTTGGTACTATGAGAAATAAGGACTTCTATCCACTATTTTCCATATAGACATAGGGATAATGGTACACAAAGGAGCACTAGATGAATCAGGGTAATCAGTAAATAAGTGCATCATATCAATTGGGTAATATAGCCTATATTGATGTGGTACTACATTATGGGATGATCTAATGGTTGATTGGCCTATTTTTTTCAACCAACGATTCCTATAATCACTTAGGATCAAGGTGTGATATTCTAAAACATTTCAAGGAGAAAGACGTCGTGATGGTTCAAATAGATGGGGTGATGTAATTTGTGAATGGTGAAACCATGATAGAAGACATGATGTATCATGGATGGCAGCATGGCATGAAGACATGGACGAATTTCTAAGTGGTAAATCGAAATTTTGATAATGGAATTGGAATCACTTATATGTCCCTCCATTGAGACATAGTTTAAATGAGTTGTGCTCTACCATGAATTTATGTTGGAGTAGTGTAATGACAGGGATGATGGTAAGGGGAATTTTAGTGGGAAGACATGGATGAATATGAAATTTTTATCAAGTCATATTTGGACTTTGGTTTATCTACTTTTACATTAAATCCAAGGGGCCTCTAGGCCATCAAATTTTAATGAATATTACATACATTTTTCCCATGGGTCATGTTAGGTTTAACCCTAATCCATATTGAAAATAAGTCTATATTTCCTAAATAATTAATTGGCCATTTCCATATACCATAAAAAATAAACTTTTAAGTGATTAAAGAGTTATTAATAAGGATGTTACTCCTATTAGAATATTAGAAATTACCATATGAGAACTTCTATTATAAGAAATTTTCCACAATGATATACTTGGGAGTGAACTATCATAATGGAATTTATTTTTTATGGTTATGTGAATGCCAAAAAATTATGTATTATTCTTATGAAATGAACCCATGTATCATAATTGAATATTAATGATTTCATAACATTTTTTATGTATTTTTAATGAAGAAACATTATTATGTGATTCATTAATAATGAAATTTAAATGATAGTATATGATTGTCGAAATCTGTAGTAATTGTAACAATCTCTTATTCTTATCTTTTGTTCACTTGTGAACATTTATTGATATATTCAATGTATACCCTTAATATTCAAGTCATCCAACCCATTATTATGATTCATATCCCTCGATAATGATAAATATTTTATATATTCTATGAATTTGAATTATACTATTTAGGAAGATAATTATGCGATATGTTATAGATCATTCATGAAATATGATTATTATTGAATAACCTCATTGATTCCTAGTTTGGATTGAGAAATTATAGAGACCACATAGTCCTTGGTATGAATGGGTTTTTGTATTTTTTGAAAACATTAACTAAGGATCTCATAATACTAATGATGCGAGATTTGGTATGTATAGTTTTAGATATCATGATAAAAAGGTTTAGTGATACAAGAATGTTGTTTTGACAAGGGTTAGAGGATATTCGAGTTAGTTCAGAGTGAGATTGAGTTTTAATATTCACAAAGAATAATTTTTTAGTGGTGTAATCCAAATTTCCATTTTACAGAAGATGATCACATTACTATTTTCATAACATAGGAGAACCGTGTAGCTACTTCATCCATGTATCCAAATGATCCTTGCATTGAAATTATCTACATATTAAAATTTTAAAATAATATATTTATTATTATTTATGTAGATGATTAAATGAGTACGAAATAGTTGATATGTGATATAACTGATTGAATAATCATGTTTCCAATTTAGATTGTGGAGGTTATACAAATATAATTTCTATGTCGAACCATATATCAATTTACATCATAAATAATTTATTTTTAGAACAATATAGTTTATTTAACAACATGTTTCTATTTTAGATTTCTCACAACATACATATTGAGTATAATTAATCTTGATGATGCATGAATTATTTTTAATTACTCCATAATCATTGTATATGTTTTTCAATACATGACTATAGAATGAATTGTTGGAATTTGGAGGAACTCTAATGATGTTTCAAATTATTATTTTTATATGATGTAAAATACATTTTAAGACATGGTTTAGATACATACGTTAAAAACATATACATATATCATCGAGTGATAATATAAATGAAGATAAGATATCATTATTTATATAATGAAAATAATAATAGATATCATGGGGTTTATAACATATAAAGAAACCAAACTGATGAAACTGTCAGTGCACTATAGAGAATTGATAGTGAGATATCATTCAATAAGATGTTCGGTATAGTATAATGAAAAAAACATGACTAAATTAACACATGATGGAGAATTTGTAGGGACAAAGATGAATCATAGATATTTTCAATCCATTAAGACTAAAATCTTTTTAATATCTTGTGTTTAAAAGTTTTGTGGTTTAAATATGAAAATATATATCCATTGATTTCATGGCTTTATTATGATGTGTACTTCCTTACATATTATGAAGGCTCATAGAGGGATATATATTTTTTTGATTACAAATAAATGTGGTTTTGTGTCGATCTTGTTTAGTTTTTATGACCATCTTTTGAATCACATCAAGATGTTTTTTTCAGTTATGAATTTTAAAATTTTTGGTCGCATAGTGAATGATTACATTTTAGTGAATTTCACAAGTGTAAATTTTGAAAATAATCCCTGGTTGGTTGGTATAAATCATCCATGTTAATGAGTAGTTTTCCAAAATAGATCTATATGTAATATAAATCTTCATTACTCATACTCACTATTTTCTAGAAAAATAATTTTAGAATATGTCATATAATTTTTGAGAGGATCTTACTCTAACATTTCATAGAGAATTTTTTTAAAGTAAATTATATAAAAACCCCTCCTTTAATTATCCCCCTACTAATAAGAGTAACCCGATCATGATAGAAACATAAATTGTTATCAAAGGGAGGTTCCCACTATTGTATCTTGAAAATTATCCTTTGGGTCAGTTATATTATCATCTATGTTAATATTATGGGTATAAAAACATTACAAATAAAAAATATCATTTTTGGAATAATAAAGGGATTCCATAACTTTTATCTATAGGATTGTATGTTTGGGATGCAATAAAAGTGGGTTTTTTTGTAATTATGAATGATGGTCACATGAAGTTTTCTCACAAGAAAAACATGGATGTGGATGGAAAATCACACAATACTATTCTCATGTCATTATTAGTGAATTTAACCATTAATTTTATGGTTATAATGAATAAAAAATAAATTTCAATAATGTTGGAATGTGGTTTAAAAATATGTAATTGAGAGAATAAATGTTTCATATTTAGAGAATAAAATTTTATAAAATTTAAATTGAAGAAGATGAATATTTTTAGAGAATATTTATAAGAGTAAATTAAATTTTATGTGAAATTTGATGCTTTGGTTAGAATAATGATGACTCCATGGTTGTAAATAAAATGATGTAAATTTTCTATTTTTATATTTGACACCAAAATTTCATAATTTGAAGATAGTAATAACCTTTCTCCTGATGATATATATATAATATTCTAATTTCATATGAATTAAAAAAACATATGACGTTAATAAATAATTATAAAGAATATATTTAATTTGAAGACATGAGAAATATGAATATTAAACATAATATTGAGGTTGTTGTGCAATTCATTTTGATAATAATAAAAAATACCAATGTTTCTATGTATTTATTCCTCAAAGGTTTGAATGATGAAAAATAATTAATAGAGAAACATGTTTTGGTTGATGTTTCATATGTAATTATCTTATAAATTTTTCAATTAATTTATTAGAGAATGATGATGAAGAATACAAATTCAAATATAATTAAAGAACTCGAGGATGGATGTTGAGGAAAAAATTGAAAAGAATTTTTTATGTCTCGTGGATGAAAAAATATATTTCCAATAACTAGAAGCATAAATATAATTATAAAATAAATGAAATCTAGTTTTACATCATGCAATAATTCTGATGAACAGGTAAAATAATGATTTTGGAATTTTATGACTCATGTTTATAATGTTATTGATTCATCAAGCAGTGGTTAATGTTATTTAGGACTAATAGATTATGAATTAATTCTCAAATTTCAACATGAAGAATTCCTTAAAAAACCCAATACTGAAGAAGGATTATATTTCAATTTTTATAAAGAATAAAAACATTCATGATGAAACGAATAATAAAAAAAACATGACAAATAATAAATTAGAAAATAAAAATCTCAAATTAATGGATGTGAAATTTTTTAAATTAATCAAGGATATTGATGAAAACATGTCATTATAAGATAATAAACTATCAATGAAAAAAATGGGTTTATTTTAATAATTATATTAAAAATACAATAAAATACTTTAAGTACCCTATTGACATTAAGCATGAATCCTATATAGATACTGAAAAAAATTTATACTAATGTTCCCTTCTGAGGAAAATTTATCCCCAATCCTGAACTCTAAAAATAATGTTTTAAATATTTTTTCATTAAAATGGTGGACAATAAAAAATAAATATAAATTTTATAAAAAAACATCATGAAATAAAACAATTGAATAAAAGAATCTTCATAATCAATGAAAAAATAATACTGAACCAGTAAGCCAAATAACATATTCTGGATAGAAGATTAATGGATATAGCCATATATTTTCATTAAAATTAAAATTTTAGGGTTAAAATTTCTTTTTTAAAATAATCTAGAATTAATAATTGACATGTTAGTATATGATATATCTATTGTGGAGAAGGTAAAAACACTATATAGATAGTTATAATTATAAGAAATATGATTCTGGAATAATGTGTGATGAAAAGGAAACATTGTACAAGTTGATAAAAAATATTTATTATCTATACCAACTATATGTAAATTGTGATAAAAAGGGACATAGTGTAGAAAAATATATGAAAATCCTACTTGGTCGGTTCCCTCTGAAGTATAAATGGAAACTTTTTCCAATGATAAATGTATAGAAGTAATTTTTGAATAAGATTATTTTTAATGAATTAATAAAGAGAAGGGAATCATTATTATTTTTTGGATGTTCATCTGACATGATATTTGATTCTATGTTTTTTAGTAATATTGGGAAACAAGAAGTGGGATTAATAAAATTTGTTAATTAATCTTTCTCAAAAATCAATGGTGTTGGAATAACATAGATTGAGATAAATAGTTTGAAAGAAGATGATCTTCGTTATATTTATGGGCCGAAACACAACTTGTTGAGTGTGAACAAACATTTTTACATGGTAATGAGTTTAATTTAAAATAAAATAATTTCATCATTAAATGTGATGATTTTTAATAACTATTTATAAATTAAATATATTAAATAAAAACATATTCTTGATTTTTGATCCATCTAATATGTTTTAATTGATCATGTTAGATGAAATCATATTATGTAATTGAATACATTTGTATCTTAAATAATTATGTTTCAAATATATTTTAAATAATGATATGCTGATAGAATTATCCAATGTTAATAGTGCTCAATATAGAATTTGTGGTATATGTTAAAATTGAAAGACAAATATGAAGGCTTAGAAGCTGGTGGAAATTAATTCCACAAGGCCATTAAAATTGGTCAACAAGTATCATTATAAACACATGTGAATAAAAATACAATGAAATATATATTTCATAAATTTTACCAATGATTTCACTTAGATTACTAGTGTTCTTTTCATAAATCATAAATATAAGTCCATTATAGGTTTAATAATATACAAAATTCTGTTTTAAAATGAGCTTCGTATGCATATCAAAAAACTCATATATGACAATGAGAAAGAATTTACATGTGGTTTTTTTAATGTATATTACAAAAAATTGAATCAATAATCACCAGATAAAAACATATAAATGAAAATATAATATAATTTTATAAAGTAAGAATATTAAAAATTTTGAAATGGGAAAAATAATACTGGTTGAGAGTGTTATCTGGAAATATTTCTTAGGAGAAGGATTGTGTACTTCTATTCACATTCACAATAGACGAATATTAACACCTAAGACACCTCCAATTTCATATGAAATTTGGTTCTAAATAATACATTAGTGAAATATTTCAAGATATTTAGCAAATAATTTCATTTTAAAATCAAATGAAACATACTGGAAGAATTATAATAGAAGGCTGATGATGGAGCCTTTATGGGTTATGTATCTAATATAAATATAAAATGAATCTAGAATAAAAGGATTCATAATATTTTTGTGTTTTCATATGTGAAAACAGAAAAATATATGTGGAAAATGATAAAATATGTTCATATATATTTTTACTATATTGAATAAAACCACCCACATATTTTTAATGAAATTTGTGAAAAGGTAAATAATATCAGAATGAAAATAGTTAGTGTAGTTTTACAATGTTCAAGTAGTAATTTTTTAGTTATTAGTGGTAATTCAAAATAGTTTTAAAGAATGAATAATATTTTTCTTGATACATTTTCAACTGTTAAAAGAATAAGGACAATAAAAATTTTCATGGAAGTTTCTACTCACAATATTTGCCGTGTTTAATAAATAGTTTTGAAATTATCCTTTCTATATGGTGATTTTTATGGAGAAGTATATATTGAGAAAAATAATTTTTTTATAATAAAAATTGTTATTTTCATGGTTTATATATTGAATAATTAATTTTATGGTATGAATCTATCCCCTAGATCATTGTATCTAAATTAGAAGGATGTTTAATGGGTATGAAGTTAAGTAATGGTATGGTTTATGTGAAATAAGTGAACAAAGTGAAATTCATTGTAATTATCTATATGTATGACAAGGCTATTTTTTTACATAAGGACTTTCTCTATAAAAAGTTTTTTTATCTGTTTAAAATTCACCTTTAGATATCCATGTATAGTGAGATCAAATAATTTATCATATTTAAAATTGAGAAGAAAAAAAATTAATATTTATCTCTCAAGAAAATAATTGTGTAAAATTACTTTAGTTGATTGAAAGTAAGATGATAAATATATTTCAACTCCAAACTCTATTAGAACTAGAATTTTCAAGAAGCATTCTAGAATATTTTTTTAATGAAATTATTTTTAATGACACATTATAAGACTAATTTATCATAAACCATAATGTCCATAAATAACTTGTATAGTGACACTGTGTTGTATATTTTATGGTGAACCGGAGGAATTTCACTAGTTACATACGAAAATAATACTAATACTTATGAAAAGAACTATGGTCCATGTTCTTCTATATGGGGAAATTATGATATGAAAATTATGGTCTTCACAAAGTTGGATTAGGCCGATGACATAGTATATTGAAGTATAAAATCAAGTGTAATATTTTTTCAGGGTTATGGATTTGAGAGTGGGTATTTAAAGTAGCATAATTCAATGAATATTATCATAACTAAGGTATAATATGTACCTTCAATGCATGACTTTATAGAAATTATTTGGATGTAAGTGAAGTTAAAATATATAATGTTTTATACTATAAGATTTCTATTTTTTGGTAATCAATGTACTATTTGGATTTCTATAAATCTATTCTGAAATTATTGTTCCATGTACATTTGTATCCTATTATATTTTATAAAATAAATGATTTCCAGTAGATAAATTTATCCTGAATTAATTTTTAAAAATTTAAAACTAAATTAATTTTCAATAAATTTATACCAATATAGATTTTTGTGAAGTTAAAGATGAATCTACATGCTCATCATGCCTTATAAACATGAATTTCTTTTTATCTATTATTACATGGTCCTTTTGATTGTATTTACAATGTGTGTGATATGTTTAGTATAAAAGGGGTGTGTGTATTTTCATTTGTAGAGGGAGTTTGAAGTTCAAGTTAAAGGATGGGTGAATGGATTTATTACATCTATATCAGTATTATAGGGGGATCCTATTTAATTTTTAAGAAATATAAATGGGAGATGGATGACCCACATGGGTTTGTGAATTTTACTGAGAATTGTTGAAGATCCTTTCGTCTTTGGTATGATTTCGTTTTTTCATTAGTCCACATCCTTATCATGAGATCTCATAAATATTTCAATTCATAATCTTTAATGTATATTTTAAAATATTATGGAAGAATTATCTGTGATAAAAGGGATTCATTTGATAAGTGATGGAGGACATTCAAGTGATTTGTTATTGTGATCAATTATTTTTTTTATTTCATGTAGATTTATATTTAATGGATTAATCCATGTAACTAATTTGGTGTAGATTATCATGTAGATTAGATCACACAATTTTCCAATCACATAGAAGATTCTTCAACATAGATGAATTATCCATATAGTTGAATATTTTATGTCACTGAATTTAGAATTCACATAGTAGTTCTCAATCACGTACCCAATTTCATTGAAATAACATAGCTAATTTGTGATATAGATAATTAAATGATCACATAGTCAATTAATTTTAAACAATATTATATGTAGATGATTTAAATGTAGAAAAAATAAACATTTTACAATGTAGTTGATTTCTATATAGGATTGTGTGTCCAACTACTCTTCACATTTCATTTCTAGATATATCACTATGTGATTATTGAGGATAATTAATTATGATTATTCATGAATTGTTTTGAATTACTCAAAAAAAATTAGTAATTTCTTTTCAATAATTGAATAAAGTATGATTTGAAGGAATTTTGGGTGAGTCTTATGGAGTATTAAATGTTTATTATTTTATTCTATAAAATTATTTTTGATCCATGATGTATATATTATCATGAATTACTATTATAGATAGTGTGTATTGATAATAAACATAGTTATCATGGACCATTATTTATGTAGACAATTATAGTAGGGATATAATAAAGATTACAGGGTGTGTTCTGAATAGAGATACTAAAACGGAAGAAATAAATGAAGAAAACAAGAGAGATAATTGTGATAAAACTATCTATGAGAAATGTGAGTTGGAATCTATATAAATGTACGACCCCATTTATAGATGGATATAATATTACACTTCAGGAACCAATATATATTTAATTTCACATTATTAGGAGTTACGGGGTTTCATTATAAGAATATATATATGGATCCATTTCATGGATAAAATATAAGTAGAACTTCCTTAAATATTCCATAGGCTCGAAAAACGATATCATTATTCATATTCACCAAATAATACAGGTTTTATACTAAACATATTATGTTTCTATAATAATATTTTGTATCACAATGGGGATCTAGTTTGTTGGGTGTAAATCTATAAATGTGTTGTTGGATGTTGCATGATTTTTGTTAAGTAAATTTCACTTGAGTAAACATTGAAAATTATTTTTAGTTAGGGTAGTAACCATCCATTAGAATGAGAAGGATTCCACACTAGATTTGAACTTTTAAAAAATATTCATAACCCTTTCCATTTATGTCAAATATGATTGTGTGATGTTCTGTTATTTCTATTTTATGTGATTTTTACTCTAAAAAGTCATAGTGATTTTTTTTGTTTTAATGAAATTGTTAAAACATCCTTACATTGATTCACCCTCGTCTTAGTAGAGGAAATTGATTGTGATTGGCACATCAATTATGCATCTAGTCTAAAATACACTAAACCTTTAAAGATCTCATTCATGTATTATTGTGAAATTTATTGAATAAACATATATAATGATTCAATATTAATGTATGAATTTCTCATCTCACATCAATTGTTATTATTTTATGGTTTCATTATTTTTTAGATTAGTGTTAGAAAATAGTAGTTAAAACCCCTTTAAGTAAGTATATTACTTGGATAACAAACTCAATTTCTAATAAATAATAGATTATATTATATATATCTCTATTTGGATATAGGAATGTGGATCTAGATATGGACCATATGCACCTAGGGGTAATAATATAAAAAGGGGTGGATTTGGGATTAACTTGATCATCACTATTTCATGTTGAGTGGGCCTAATACTGCATAGCTAGTCAAACACTCATGAGGGATATGATGGGGTTACATTAATAATTTTTAATGAACCAATATGAAAATTTTTAATAGACGATAGCCATGAATAACCAATATTATACCTTTGGTATCATTAATTGAAAATAATGTTTCATGATATAAATATTCAAATAATTATTTTTTCATGATTATATTACAGTTAACTATGAAAATTGTTTCTCAAACTATGTTTTTTATAGTAATTTTATTGATATAGCAGTAATATTTTGAACAAAAATGTGACTATCAAGGCAATGACCATCCTCATTGGAAACAAAATGAAATTAGTATTTGGATAATATTTTTTTTAAACTCACCCCACATTCTGAGGTTAATAACTATATAATTAATCACGTTGAACATCAAAAATAACAAAAGACTATAACATATAATTAATATTTTTTGCAGGAATCTATACCATCCATCAGTGCTTCTTCCAATACAATAATATATACATAAAAGATCACTACAACTAAAAATGTATGTTCTATTCTACAGTGTTTGTAACTAGAAAATTATTTTTTGAATTAAATCCTTCATAAGGTGTTTAGATTAATGGGAGACACTTTTCATTATTATTATGAAAGAGGATAAAATTGAATACCTTACATGGGACAATTTTATGAATTTATATTCCAATAATTATTTTCCATGTACACCATTCACAAAAAGGAATTGTGATTTAATGAAATATAGGAGAATGATAAAAATACATTAATAATAATGTGTTAAATTTACCCTAACATACATAATATTATTCTTACATTATATTTGATCATAAAGTAAAAGTTGGCCAATTTTTTACTTCCTCAATAACATTTCTATGAATGTAATTATCAAGAAGTGACTTCAATAGCTATGAAGAAACTGTTTGATGTCCTCTCAAGCTAGAAATATAAATATCATACACTTAGTGTTCATGTGGTTTATGTAATAATAAGTGAATGATGTAATATTTAGTAAATTATAATAATATAACTCCTTAATGAAATTAAATTAATAATATATCATTTCAAAAATATTGAACGGGTCATGGAGGTAATATCCTTATAGGTTATGGTAAATTTATTAAGTGTTTAAAATAAGGGCATCAAGAAAAACATTGTTGATGTTATGTGAATCCATAATTCAATGAATTAAATAGAGAAAAATAACAACTAAATGTACCAAATACACTCTAATTAATTAATTGTATAACTATTGAAATTATTCTGGTTAGTTCATGAATCTGATTCTTCATGTTGCTAATCGGTGTTACGAACTAATTAATCCTATAGAAAAAAAGTAAATATCATGTGATCATACCTGCTAAAGTGGGTCATGAGAATGATATGTTTAAAGTTACACATATTATACAACCTATAATTAAAAATAATGTATTTTAACTTTTTTATACCCACTATTTTATATATTACAATGTTAATAAGATTATTACATCACCGCATCAAAGATTCGATGTTTTGTTTTCTGTAAGAACTCTAAATTTTATGATTATTTTATCAGATGTCTATATCTCATCTATGATAGACATATATTTAATTTTCTTCCTAAATAACTTTTTATCTCCATATATTTTAATTTTATGTGATTTTGTTAATTTATATGTATTTAATATATATATATATAATAAAACTTACCAAGGAAGGGAAGTCATATTTGATATTCCAAGCCAAACTATGATCATATTTTGGTGAAAGGATGATTATAAATAGTTAATGGAAATTTATTTCATTTTAATCATCCACTACCTATTCATGAATGATATTTGTCTAAAATAGTTTAGGACAAAGTAAACAACAATGATATTGTAATTTTTGTGGATAATCTGACTTGTCTTCGGTCTTGTAAGAAGATTTCCAAGGCAGGAAAAGAAATTCTTGTGAAGTCAGTGGCACAAGCGATCCCTTCTTATGCTATGTCACTTTTTAAATTCCCAGAAACTCTCGTTGATAAAATCCACTCCAAATTGGCCAATATTTGGTGGGGTTCTCATGAGGGAAAACATAACTCACACTGGATGTCTTGGGAGAAGCTGTGCATTTCAAAATTTCCTAGGGGGCTTGGTTTTAGGAATCTCAAATGGTTTAATGAGGCTCTTTTGGAAAAGAAAGGATGGTGCCTCCTCTCCCATCTTCATACCATGTTCTTAAAGGTTTGGTGTGCAAAATATTTCCCTCATTCTGACTTCTTGCATGCCCGGATAGGGCCACGACCACGTTTTATGTGGAAAAGCATCTAGGGGGGGAAATATCCCCTAGATATAAGCTACGTCTGGAGAATTTTTTATGGGAATAATGTTTATTTTTGTAAGTATTCTTGGCTGACAAATGGTGTTAACCATAAGGTCTCCTCGTCCATAGTTCCTGGGTTCGAAGATAGAAGGGTACGCGATAAGATCAATGACTCGCTTGAGGACTAGGATCGGGAAAATATTTTTAGCTAGTTTAATGAGGTTGATCATCAACTCATCCTGAGTATTCCTCTCACACTAGGGATGGGAATTGACCAGATTTTCTAGACTGGGGAGTCTCATGGAAAATATTCTGTCCACTCGGGTTATAAATTGCGGGTCCAAGGTGTGGCATAGGCCTTCCCTGATTCATGATGGAAGAGCATATGGTCACTCTCTTCTCCCCCTAAGTTGAAATTTTTTTAGTGGTAGGTCTGCTCTGGGGTTCTCCCAACCCATGACTTTTAGGTGCGGTGACATTTGGAAAAGGATGACATCTGTCTGTTGTGCCTCCAGCAGGTGGAATCCCCTCTGCATGCAATTCTTTCTTTTCGTGAGGTGGAAGGGGTGTGGAAGTCATCGAAACCGTATTTTGGTTTGTGTTTTGATCTTTCAATGGGGCTAGTCCAAAATCTATTAAAATGGGTGTCGTCTCTTGAACCGAGAGTGGTGGGGTTGAATTTTACAATTTCTTGGATGGTGTGGAATCGACGAAATTATTTCATTTTCCAAATGAAGGTGACCCATGATCATCTTTGGGTGGAAACAGCTAGGAAATGGATGAACGCACTACTGGAAATTCAGGCTATAGCCACAATTTTAAACCATGGCTATAGGTCTTCAAACCGTGGCTATAGGTAATAGCCATGGTTTGAGGAACCGTGGCTATGTTTGGAGTGGCTATAGGCCTAGAATTATAGCCATTTTTTGGAACAGTGGCTATAGGTCTAGAGCCATGGTTTAAACTGTGGCTATAGGTATACATCCACGGTTCTAACCATGGTAATATCTCTATATCCACAGTTTAGAACTGTGACTATACTATAGGAGGGATATAATTTATTTCCACGGTTAGAAACTTTAGCATGAGACCTATGGCCACAGTTTTTCACCATGGCTATAGGGTCTAAAAAAGCATAAAATAATATCCCCCTGCAATGGACCACCCCTACAAACCCCTCCCTCCTTATTCCCGGAAAAACCCTGAACACCCCTCGGATAGACCCTAGACACCCCACGGATAGACCCTGGACACCCCCCCCCAGACAGCCCCTTGACACCCCCTGGACAGCCCCTAGACACCCCCCCCCCCCAGACACTGGACACCCCACCAGACCTTGGAAATATCCCCCTAGACAACCCAGACCTCCACTCCCTTGGATAGCCACCCCCACCCTCCTGAACAGACCCTTGACCCCCCCCCCCCCAGAACCTGGACACCACCACATACCCCCCCCCCAAACCCTAGACAGATCCCCCTAGACAACCCGTACCTCCACTCCCCTGGACAGACCCTAGAACACCCCCCCCCCCCCAGAACCTGGACACCCCCCAGTCCTGCCCCCCCCCCCCCCCCCCGACCTGTTTCATCTCCCCCCTTCCCCTACCATCCCCCACTTGCACCCCCTACGAACCCCCAATTGCACCCCTACTAGTCCCCTCCCCCTGCCAGTTTCCCCCTTCCCCCCCCCCCCCTTGTCAGTCTCCTCCAAATTAAATTATACATGAAAGCTACTTACATAATAAGAATTAAACAAATAAAAATATAAAAAACACATAACTTCACTTACATGAGTCTCCCTATAAGAAAAAGTATCAAAGAAGTCTGGAACCAGCTCAAAAGTACATACAGCAAAAGGTAGAACACAGTAGTGCTCATCCCATAAAATTATGGTAAAACAAAACACCATAGAATATTCACAAACAATATAACTCAATAAACAATAATATTTCACCCCCACCCCCTGTTGGACCCCCCTGGACAGCACCCCCCCCCCCCCCCTATTACTACACCCCCCTGAACAGCAGCCCCCCCAGACAGTAGCCCCCTCTACTGAACCCCCTGGACAGAATCCCCCTGCTGGACCCCCTGAACAGCATCCCCCCTACTGAATCCCTGTGGATAGAACTCCCCCCTGGACCCCCCTAAACAGCTCCCCCCTTGGACCCCATGGACAGCATCCCCCCCCCCCCCCCGAACAGCATCCCCCACCCCCCTTCTGATCCCCCTGGACAAAACCACCCCCTTCTGGACCCTCCTAAACAACTCCCCTCCCCCCAGACCCCCATGGACAGGAGCCCCCCCCCCCCACCCCTGCACCCCCCTGGACAGAAGACACCCCCTATTGTGTGGCTAATTATATGGAGGTGTATTGGTGTGTGTTGTGGTTCTTCCTAGTTTCAGGTTGGGTGGGGAGGGGTTACTAAGGTGGAGGGGTGTATGTTCATAGGGAGTGGTATGCAAGTTACATTGGATGATTCTTAAGGTTGAGGCTAGGAGATAATTGGTTTATCCAATAGAGACTTATAGAGATTCTCATAGTGGTGTTATAGGTTTCTTGTGGAGTATTTAGGATGTGGGGTTGTGAGTTTCGTGTTGCTGTTTGGAATTATAGGACCATTGAAGATGGGTTTTAGCTAGGGGTGTTGTTGTTTGGATTTTTCTACATGGTGTAGTATATGATACACTTACATGGGGCATGGTGCTGGTTGGCTTGTGATTTCTACTATGGTTGGTAACATGTTTTGGGTGCATAGGGGTTGGCTTTCTGGTGTTTCTTGTCTGTTTTGGATTACTATTGTAGGATTCTGGTTCTCTTGATTGTCTAGTGTGGTGGATATAGTTTGGGGTGGGTCTTTAGGTGGTGGTTTGGAGTAAGTTCATCTGTCTTCTGCTCAGTTTCCCTATCTTGGGTCTATTTTCTATGTTTGTGGAAATTCATATCAGATTCAAATTTGAAGCCACTATATTCCTTCAATTTTCTTTTTGTAGAAGTGTAGTGTCAACAAGTAATAGGTATTTCTCTCAATTAAAGCACCAAGTTGATTGGTGTTTCCAATAGGTAGAGATAAATAGGACTTGAGTTTTTCTCTCTTCTGATTAGTTCAAACTAGTATAGAATGAAAAATAATTATACAGACTTACCTCCAGGGAGAATATGGATCTGCGATCTCTAGAACTATCCAGGCTCTAGAAAATAACTGAATACCCTTCCCTAATGGTCCTGACATCCAATTTATTTAACAAACCATTTACCATTGAAGTCTAATTACAATAGTTCCCCCCAGTAGTAACATTCCAATACCAGCATTTTGTTTGAATCTCTGAGAAGGTTGCCTCCTTTTAGGGAAACTGACTACACCATTAAGCTAAAAATAGGGTCCAAACTCGTGAATATCAATCCATAAAAGCATTCTTACAACATGAAAATTTAAATAGAGAATCCAATATAGGAACTATTGTAATTAGGATTTATCATACATAGTCACATACCATATTTGATTCCGATAATAGTGGTTAAAATGAAATATAAGGAGTGGTGAATTTGTATTGACTATCATGCTTTAAACTAACTAATAGTTCTCGATAAGCATCATATTCTTGTAATTGATTGCATGAAGTGAATTATTTTACCAAGTTGGATTCAAAGTCAGGTTTCCACCAGGTATGAATGAGGGATAGTTAAATTGGAAAAATAGTGTTCAAGACTTACAAGGGAAACAATGAATATATAGTTATGACATTTGTTTTGATTAATTCACCAACAACCTTCTAAGAATAAATGACCAACATATTTCAGGTAATGTGGTGAGAGTTATTTTTTTATGATATATTACTCTATAAAAGTGGATGGGAGGAGCACCAAGAAATGTTGTAATAGATTTTACAACTAATGAGAAATAATGCCTTACATTCTAAAAAGTGTAATTTTGGAAAATGAAAAGTGGAGTATTTCGGGAATATTTTTTCAGAAGAAGGTGTTTCCATGGATCTTAAGAAACCATAGGTAGTGGTGGAGTGGAAAGAACCATTACATTTTAAGGAGATAAGAGGTTTCCTCAGACTTATTGGGTTCTATTAAAAGTTTATAAGAGATTATGGCAAGATTGTAAGACATTTTATGGTATTAAAAAAAGTGGAGTTTATTCGGGTTGTTGATGGTGTAGGGATTTCTATGGTGGATGTTCTAAAATTCCCTTGAGATGCTGGAAGTTGCAGGTAGGGAGGCATGTTTTTGGTATATGGGTGGTTCTCATTCTAGGGTGGGTGCATGTTGACTACTTGGTGGGTCTAGAGGTGTTTGATTCAAGGTGGGTATTAGCACACATTTGGATCAGGGACTGTTTGGGGATTCTTTAGGTTGTATGATGGGTTAGGCGTGGGTGATGTGGGGCACTTTGGAAGGATGGTACTAGTTGACTACTGGTTTTTTAGACTTTCTTATGGTGGGGTGGTCCATTTTTATGCAAGGTGTTCAGATGGTGATGGATGGGGACAGATGGTGGTATGGGGATGATTTGGTTTCTAGCTAATATTTTCGGTGTTTTGTCTACTATAGGTGCTTATTGTGGTTGGATCTGGTGTGGTTTAGGGTTCTTGTGCAAGTAGGTGTTAGTTTATTGGCCATTAGTTAGCATGGTTTTCTAGAGGTCTTTCACTCTAGGCTTTCTTTGGATATGGATGCTAGTCTGGTTGGTTGATATTGGCTTCGGGGTTGGGGGTTCAGTGGTTCTATTTATTTAGATAAAGCTAGACTTTTGGATGGGTGATGGATTTTGGAAACTTGTGGGTGGGTGGGTGGGTGTGTGTGTGTGGGTGGGTGGTTGTGAGTGATTTCATGAATGTGGATGGGTTGTTGGTTTCTATAATTTGTGACTACTTCTTTTAGTGTTTTTATATTTCTCCTTTAGCCACCTTGTTTCCTTGGTTATACTTCCCCTAGGAGTGCTTGTTGGTTTTGTGCTTGGGAGCTTCTGTGATTCCTTCTACAGGTTTTTAAGTGGTGCATATGTTGGGATCATGTGATATTTTGTGGGTTTCTAGTGTAATATTGGTATGATACAATATATATATATTTATGTATGTATGGGGTATTCATTAGATGAAATGTGGAAAAACTAGTGATGGAAGTTGTAAAAATGGAAATTAAAAGAAATGAAAAGGAAATAAAAGGGGAAGGGGGATAATCAATTAGGACCCAATGGATACTTTCTCCTTAAAACCCTAATTATAAAGCACCAAAAAGGTTGATCACTCCTTTGATAATACTTACATGAATTAACCTAAGATCACAAGAAACAAAAACATAATAATTTTAGAAAATATGAAAATTCATAATTAACATTCAATGGGTACAAAGAGGTGGCTATTTATAGCCAAATGTGAGGGATACATGTCAAAATACCTGGCCCAAAAAACATCTAAACCCTAACACACAATTTTTTAATATCTTTACACATGTCCATGAATTTTGGGGACAATATATCCACCAAGAATACTTTTTGACATCACCATAAAAACATTGGAGATTCCCACCATGAAATTGGAGTTCAGGGGCTAGTGAGGGCAGGAACTAGTGGTTGGGGCGGTTTTGTAGGTGGCAGAGGGTTGGCATGAGTGTTTTGTAGGAGGCTGGGAGGTGGTGGCTGGTGTGGTGACTGGTGCGTGCTGAATTGCAGGAGGATAGGCTGGTGCGGGCTCGAATGCAGGTGGAAGGGGGTTGGAATGCTGGGGGAAGGGGGCTAGTTGCAGGTGTGGGGGATGGTGCCAGCTGATTCGAAGGTGGCAGAGGGGGCTGTTGCGAGCTGGAATGTTGGTGGCAGCGGGCTGAAATAAAGGTGGAAGGGGGCTGGTGTGGGCTGGATGTGGCTGGAGCAAGGCCAAATCATGGCATTACCGCAGCGTGACCATGGCGTGTTGTCCTGGTCCAACGACATCCATGGGGCAGCATCTTCCATCCAAGAGTGAATGGAGCATAAGGAGGTGGGGCAACATTCTGGTCATCGCCCCGCCGGCAGAAATTGTGATTAGTCAGTCTCAACATTGATCACAAGACTCATGGAATACTATCACTCCGAACCTCCATAGCGTGTCGTCCTGGAGCAGGGCCAAATCACAGCGTTATCGCGGCATGACCGCGGCGTGTTGGACTGGTCCAGTGACATCTGCGGGGTAGCATCTTCCGTCCAGGAGTGAATGAAGCATGAGGAGGTGGGGAAACATTCCGACCGTCGCCTCACCCAAAGAAATTGTGTTTAGTCAGTCTCAACATTGATCACAAGACTCTTGAAATACTATCACAGTGAACCACCGCGGGGTGTCATATGGAGCAGGTCCAAATCATGGAATTAATGCGGCATGACTGCATCGTGACAGCGGCGTGACTGAGGAGTGACTACAGCGTGACTGCGGTGTGATCGTGGCATGTTGGCCCGGTCTAGTGACATCCGCGGGGCAGCATCTTCTGACCAGGAGCGAAGGGAGCAGGAGGAGGCAGGGCAACATTCCGGTCATCGCCCCACCGGCAGAAATTGTGATTAGTCAGTCCCAAAATTGATCACAAGACTCATGGAATACTATCACTGCAAGCCGCCACTGGGTGTCACCCTGGATCAAGGCCAAATCAAGGTGTGACCACAGCGTCATCGCGGCGTGACCACGGCGTGTTGGTCCGGTCTAGCGACATCCGTGGGGTAGCATCATCCGTCCAGGAGAGAAGGGAGTGGGAGGAGTGTAACACCTGAGATTTTTATGAGAAATATTTTGCTTTTATGTTGTATACATCATCAAAGGAATATTTCACTACACACAACACTATCTTGTCTTTCTTTACACGCAATCGTGACCTTCCTCGATAGCTTTCATTGTACGCAATACCGAGTTTCACTAGACAACGATATGCTATTAAAATATTATTAAAACTAGCCGTTATGAATAGTAATACCCACTTTTTGAAATTTTATAAATTTTATATTTCAAAATGGACTTCATTTTTGGATTTGGAATATCAAAATTAGCCTAGGGTGAATTTTTTGTATTTTTCTGAGAACTTTCAATTTTTGATGAATAATGAAAACACTAGGTTACTATTTAAAAACCGACTTTTTATTTAAATAATTATTTATTTTATTTAAATTTATTTTATTTCAATATTGATACATAATCCCTATATAAGTTTAAATTAATTCATTGGAGTCATTTTATAATAATTTTATATATATAACAATTTTATTGAACTTTTCACCACCTTTTACCCACCTCCTAGGAGAGTTTGAAAATTTACATAAAACATAATTTTACCACTTCTGTGAGTGGAATTTCAAAAATCCGAGAGACACGGTTAATATCAAGGAGTAAAATGTGGTTTAATAATATAAAAATAATTTTTGGTGAATAGTAACTTTCTACTTTTATTTACAACGGTTAAAAGTAAATAGGGTAAATATGGTATTATTATTACCCTAACACATGTTCTAATTATATTGGATAAGTTTAATTCGACCAAAAACAACCGTAGAAATAAAATATGACCATTTTGGTCCACTTGTATTAGATTAGGACATTTAATATTATTTTATTTAAAGAGGAGTGAAAATAGTAAAAATCAATGTTTAATAACAAAAACATTTTTAATATAGGGTTATAAATAATATAAATTAGACTGTGAATATTAATTAGAAATATAAAAAGATTTCCTACATAATGGAATTTTATTTATAATTTTTATACTTTAAATAATTTAATTTATTTATGACACAATGATGATGCAGTAATTACCTTATTAAAGAAATATTTACATAATTCATATTATAAATACCCAAATAAATGTAATTTGAGACTTTTTATGAATTACAATAATTTTATAGGTTAATATGACATATTGGTATTTATTTAATTAACTTTTTTAGAACTAATAATGCTTTTATGATTTTCACAAAAATAAATTACCAAATAGTTTCAAAATTGACATAAAATAGTTTTTTAAACAAATATTATATTATTAATTTTTATTTTATTCAGAAAAATCTATGGTTTGTCCAAATTACTTAGATAAGGTTATATATATTAATAATTAACCACTTGGGGTTCGTTTGTCTTGTTATAGAAAGTTTATTAACCATATAGCGTAAGAAAACAACAAGACACGGTAAAAGTTAAATTATTTAACTTAGAGTTAAATCTAAATGATAAAGTTAAAATAGAAAATTAAACTTGTCTAAAATCTATTGGTTGAAATTATTTCGACCCATACCCACCTTAGTTTCTAAATAAATCAATTTGGAGCTATTAAAAACCGAATATGACTTTATTACAAAATAATATTTTAAGTTTTTTCTAAGGTGTCCCTCTCCTCCCTTATAAAAGGGAACCTCATCTCTCTCTTCCTCACACCACTTTGAGCCTTCATGCTCGAAAACACCCTACCAATTTCTCTTCTCCACTTCCCTAGAAACATCCAAGAGGTCCTGTTATTCTTAAAAGACCATCTTTAGTGCCCTAAGAAGAGGTTAAGAAGAGGCACTTCAAAGAAGAGGTAATGTCCATTACTGATTCTTTCAACTTTATTTCTTCTTCTACTTCTTCTTCTTTAGTTTTTTCATTATTAAGTAATAACATCAGAATAACTAATATACTAATATGTTATTATAAATATGAAACAATCCTATTTCACCTTCTATCCATCCTATGGAAAATGAAATCATCGTGCGTGCGTACGTACGAAATAACGTCTCCACGCCGTGGTGTAATCTTTTTTCCACCACCACCTTAATTGGATTGGTATAATGGTGTAAAGAATAACTATATATGATTATTGTAAAGTTATATTTATTCTAAAATAGTATAAAATTACTTCAATACAATTACACGATCATGGGAATGATATCATCCCCCGTGCATACGTATGGCCTACCGTCTCCACGATGTGATGTGACTCGTTCTACATGATCTTCATTGCATAATGATTATATAAATGAATTTAATGAATAAATATGATATATATTACACTAATACCATTCTATAAATGAGGTATCTATAACCTAAAAAAATAATAAGAATTTATTCATCAAAACACGCATAAGAACAAAAAGCAATAAACACCCGAATAACAAGTAGCAATGAAATATTACTAATAAGAAGCTAAGAATATGACCATATATGATATCATAACAGTGATTAATATTCTAGAATAAGTCAATAACATTATTTAAAACATTATATAGGAGTTTCGGACACGTATGAAGCAAATTGGACCTAAGGTAAGGGAAAATATCGCAATCTCATTTTTATCAGAGATTGTTTATACTTTAGAATTTATAAGGGAATATTTATCATCCACATACATGTTTACTCAATATATAATATTATTTCTATCCTCCTATTATTGTTTAAATCCAATTTTACCCAATGGTTTGTTTTTAGTAATATATGTGAAAGGAATCTTTTGTCGTTTTTAGTACGAGGTACTTTTTTGACTTTTTCGGCCAAAGTACGAGAAGAATGTTTTTCTTTAACTTATACTGCACGAATGGATTTTTAGAAAAGTATTTCCATGAAGTTTTCTTTACATGTTTTCAATTTTTTTTAATTAACTTCTTTTAGTTTAAAATTTTATGACATGTTAAGAAAGGAAAAAAAAATTTAAGTAGAAAGGATATTTTCCTTAAGAATGAAGTTCAAGTGTTTTATCAAAATTATTTTCCATCTAAGATAATTTAGGGTTCTGTTTATATACCTATTTTTACATTGATTTTATTATGTTATGATGGAATTATTTTTATGATGTCCTTTTATCTTATATGGATTATGTTATGATGGCATGAAGTTTAAGAATCCCATTTTTATTACATGGGTTATGCTATGATTTATGATTTTGTGGAACACATAAAAATGGTTTCATTATGAGATGGGTGGGACTTGTATCTCCCTCCAATTCAATGGGTAAAGATTTATATCTCATGAGATAGACATGGCTGGAATGGCAGGTTAATTCGGTTCAGTGATAAAAGACTGAAACGAGGGGTGAACTCGGTTCAAGTATGGACTTTTTCCGATAAGATAGTCTTGGAAATGAGTCTTGACTACTAAGAAATGATTATCTATGATTATGTGTGTATGCCACAAATTTTTCTGTTATGATTATTGGGATTACATTTCACTACTATGATTTATCCCATGTTATGAAATTATGATCTCTTTTGCAGGTTAATATTTTCAAAATGTTATGTTCTTATGAATATGATATGATTGGTATTTCTTTTGTTTACCATTACTAATCATTTCAGCTCACACTTTTGTATGTTTTATTTTCCCCAGGTCAAGAAGAAGGGTATTAAGTAAGATATTCCAAAAGGGACTCTAGATGTGATAAAATAAAAGGGAGATAGTGTAGATGATTTATGAACCAATGTTTTATGTTTCCCAGTTTCTAAAAACACTATACTTATATGGTCCTTTCATGGTTTTGTTATATGTTGTAATAAATATGCTTCAATTTTGAAGTAATAACAATATATGTAAAGTATGGGTCTTTATAGTTGGTATCAGAGGAAAGGTATAGTCAACCTTTGGAAACTAGGATGTGAAATCCTTAGTAAGAACCCTAAGGATAAGTCTAAGCATAGAACAAAATCATAGTGTTTTAGAAATGGCCATGAACAACCTATGATAAGACCTTAAGTGTGAAATTTTATTCTTGATTATGTGGTTTTCCTATTATAATTAGTGTTTCTCACACTATTCTTCTTGGTTTTAGTCAATGGCTGGAACCCAAAGGAACCGTGTTAATGTTGAATGTGATGGGCAATGCAATGATTTCCCCCCTGAACAACCAAATGTTATGGGAGATGGAATGAAAAATCTTGTCTCTATGCTCACACATCTTTCTCAAAATACGAATCATGCAGGACTTCCAAACGAGCAAAGGAAGGAGAAACATTCTATTGAATCCTTCATGAAGTAGCATCCACCCTCATTCCATGGGTCTACTGATCCATTAGTGGCTGAACGGTGGAATAGTACCACTAAAAAGATATTTTCAATTCGTCAATATTCCAAACATGATAAAGTCTTCTTAGTAGTATATCGTTTGGAAGGTGAAGCTGATAAATGGTGGAATATTATATAGAATATGAGGCAAAGGGAAGAAATTGAGTCCATGGAATGGGACGAGTTCAAGAACTTATTTTTTCAATAAGTACTTCCCTCGTATTATTTAAACAAATATAGAGAAGGAGTTTCTTTAACTAAAGCAAAAGGATGATTAATTGTTTGGTACCTACAAAGAAAATTTTGTAAGACTTGCAAGGTATGCTTCTGGGATTATTATCCAACCTGAGAGTAAGATCGATCAATTCTTTAGTGGCTTAAAACTAAGTCTTCGAAGAGATTTAGACAAAAGGGACTTCAATAGCTACGAGGAAATTGTTTGATGTGCTATCAAGGTTGAGATGGAGATTGGAGTAACCCATCAATCATATGGGTTTGATAAGAAGAAGAAAATGGAAATCAAAGGTAAATCTAAAGAGCACACTGAAAAGAAGATGAGTTTTCCCTTATGCTCAAAGTGTGGAAAGAAACCTGGATCAAGTTTTCTTAAAAGGACAAGTAAATGTTTCAAATATGTAAATGAAGGTCATCGGGCATTTGAATGTCGCAATAATGGGAAGAAGATGTCTAATGATGCGAACAAAGAAAAGTCTACACAGGGTGCACCTCCTACACTTCAATGTTACAAGTGCAAGGAAATGAGGCATTATGCCAATCAATGCCCTAATCCAAGGGTTGTTGATGATGATCGACATCAACAAACTCTTAAGGATAAAGACAAAGGAATGTTACATGCAATTTCTTTCAGCGATGTGGAATATGATAACAAAGTGGTGCAAGGTACACTTACCATCCACTCTAATGTAAAAGATGTTTTATTTGATTCTGGATCCACCCACTCTTTTATTTATGATGAATTTTCTAAGGGTAACGCCATATTACCTCAGCAGTTACATATTGAGTTAGTTGTGACAACCCCTAATGGAACAACAGTCGCATCAAGATTTTACAATTCTTCTCTGATTAAAGTTTGTGGGAAATTGCTTCCTGCAAATCTTATGATCCTTCCTATAGGAGAATTTGATGTGATTCTTGGCATGGATTGGCTTTCCTTATACAGATCTCATATCAATTGCCAAAGAAGGTAAGTCACGTTTCATATTCCATATCAATCTATGATCATTTATCGATGCAAGGATGAATATATCTTAACATTGGAAATTTCATCCATCATATGGGTCTTGATTCCACTAAATGAATTTTATTTAACTCAAATGGTTGGAGATAAACTCATAATTAAGAATATTCCTATTGTACGGGAGTTTGATGATGTATTTCTTGAGGAATTTTAAGGTCTCCCACCAAATCGTGAAGTTGAGTTTTCAATAGAACACATACCGGGTGCTATGCCTATTTCAAAGACACCTTATAGAATGGCCCCAATTGAGTTGCATGAATTGAAAAAGAAACTCCAAGAGAATCTCGATAAGGGATTCATACGCCCTATTGCATCACCTTGGGGAGCACTTCTTCTATTTGTTAAGAAGAAATATGGATCAATGAGACTCTACATTGATTATCGAGAACTTAACAAGATCACTATCAAGAACAAATATCTTCTCCCATGCATTGATGACTTATTTGAACGACTACGCGGAGCTCAATACTTTTCCAAAATTTATCTTCGTTTAGGGTATCATCAATTGAGGGTCAAAAGGGAGGATATACCAAAGACAGCTTTCTGTACAAGGTATGGACACTATGAATTTCTAGTGATGCCATTTGGTCTTACTAATGCCCCTTATATCTTCATGGATCTAATGAATAGAGTCCTTAGAGACTATCTTGATTAGTTTATGGTATTATATATAGACATTATTCTTGTCTATTCAAAGAGAAAGTAAGAACATGAAGATCACTTGAGAATTGTATTAAAGACCCTGAGAAAGGATAATATTTATGCCAAATTTACCAAGTGTGAATTTTGGCTTCAAAAAGATTCATTTTTGGGTCACATAATCTCAAAAGATGGGATATCCGTGGAACCAGCAAAAATAGAGGTTATCAAAAGATGGTCGAGACCAACAACAGTAACTGAGATCTGAAGTTTTCTTGGTTTGAATAGATATTATCGATGTTTTGTGAAATATTTTTCAAGATTATCTAACCCACTCACTAAATTGACTCAGAAAGGAGTTAAGTTTGTTTGGACAGAGGAATGTCAAGTTAATTTCAAGGATTTAAATAGAAGATTATCCAATGAACCTATGCTCACATTTCCTTGTAGTGGAGAAAGGTTTGTGATCTAAAGTGATGTATCCAAGAAGAGATTGGGGTGTGTTCTCATGAAAAACGATATGGTGATAGCTTATTCCTTACGACATTTGAAAATCCATGAGAAAAATTATCCAACTCATGATTTGGAGTTAGCTATGGTAATCATTGCATTAAAAATATGGAGGCATTATCTTTATTGTGAAAGGTGTGATATTTATACTGATCATAAACGTTTAAAGTATATTTTCACCCAAAAGGAGCTAAATATGCACCAAAGTAGATAGTTTGAGCTGATTAAGGATTACGACTGCTCAATTCATTACCACCCTTGGAAATAAAACAAGGTGGAAGATGCATTAAGTCGACAAGAACATGCTAGCTTATCCATAATAGTGATCACAAAAGATCCAATATTTATGTATTTACAAAGGATAGATCATGGAATTATAATGGAAGGGGAAAAATCATATCTTTCTCAAATGAATGTTCAAACATCTATACATGTGAAGATTAAATAGGCACAGAAAGAAGATGTACATTTACAAAAGAAGGTGAGAAATGTTCCTAAATTTCACTTTGATTATGATGAAATAATAAGTTCAGGAATCAGGTTTGTGTTCCTCCCATCCTAGAATTAAAGAAGGATCCGCCGGATGAGGCTCATAGTTCTTAATTCTCTATTCATCTTGGAAGCACAAAGATTTATAGGGACCTGAAAGAGTACTTCTTTTGGGATGGCATGAAAAGAGATGTTGTTGAATATTTATCTCGATGCTTGGTTTGTCTGCAAGTTAAAGCTGGGAGACAAAAGCCTAAGGGGATGTTACAACCATTACCCATACACGAATGGAAATGGGAAAACATCACTATGGACTTTGTCACCAGACTTCATAAAACATCCAAAGGCAATAATGCTATCTAGGCCATAGTTGATCGTCTTATGAAGTCGGCACACTTCATTACTATTAGAGAGGATTTCTCTCTTGATCAGCTTTCCAGGATATATGTAAAGGAAGTGGTAAGATTGCATTGAGTACCACTTTCCATTATATCTGATCGGGATATGAGGTTTACCGTGATGTTTTGGTGAAGTATTATGCATACTTTAGATACAGAGTTGAGTTTCAGTACTGCTTATCATCCTCAGACAGACGGTCAGTCTGAGAGAACAATTCAAACTCTAGAAGATATGTTAAGATCTTGCTCTATGGATTTCAATGAAGGTTGGGATCAACACATAACATTGGTGGAATTTTCTTATAATAATAGCTTTCACTCCAATATTCAGATGGATCCTTATGAAGCTCTCTATGGAAAGAAATTCCGAACTCCAACTTGATGGGATGAAGTTGGGGAAAGAAATCTATTAGGACCTGACCTTGTTGATGAGATGGCCGAAAAGGTCCGATCTATTCAACAACACATAAGAGCAGCTCAGAGTCGACAAAAAATTTATGCTGACAACCAAAGAAAAGACCTAGAGTTTGAAGTGAGTGATAAATTGTTATTACAAATATCTCTTTGGAAGAGAGTAATGAGATTTGGAAAGAAGGGAAAGCTGAGCCCTAGGTATATTGGTTCTTTCGAAATACTGGATCGTGTTGGGAAGGTAGCTTACCGATTGGTGCTTCATCGAATCTCTCTCAAGTTCATGATGTGTTCCATGTATCTCTCATGTGAAAGTACATATCTGATCCTTCACATGTACTAAGCTTAGAATTTGTACCGTTGGAGGAAGATCTTTCTTACAAAGAACAGCCGATTGAGATTTTGGATAGTAGCAAAAAAGTCTTATGGAATAAGACCACTCACTTGGTGAAAGTTTTATCGAGGAACCACCAATTATAAGAAGTTATGTGGGAGCTTGAGGATATGATGAGGGAGATGTATCCTCAACTGTTTGTTACAAAGTGACGAATTTCGATGGAGAAATTCATTTTAAGGGGGGTAGAATGTAAGACCCAAGATTTTTATGAGAAATTTTTTGTTTTTATTTTATATACATCATCAAAGGAATATTTCACTACACACAACACTATATTGGCTTGTTTTACACGCAATCGTGACCTTCCTCGATAGCTTGCATTGTACGCAATACTGAGTTTCACTAAACAGCGATATGCTATTAAAATATTATTAAAACTAACCGTTTTGAATAGTAATATGAACTTTTTGAAATTTTATAAATTTTATCTTTCAAAATGGACTTCATTTTTGGATTCGTAATATCAAAATTAGCCTAGGGTGAGTTTTTGGTATTTTTCTATAAACTTTCAATTTTTGATGAATAGTGAAAACACTAGGTTACTATTTAAAAACCGACTTTTTATTTGAATAATTATTTTTTTTATTTAAATTTATTTTAGGTCAAAATTTATACATAATACCTATAAAAGTTCAAAGTAATTCATTGGGGTCATTTTGTAATAATTTTATATATATAAAAATTGTGTTAAACTTTTCACCATCTTTTACCCACCTCCTAGGAGAGTTTGAAAATTTACATAAAACATAATTTTACCACTTCTTTGAGTGGAATTTCAAAAATCCGAGAGACACGGTTAATATCAAGTATTAAAATGTGGTTCAATAAGATAAATATAATTTTTGGTAAGTGGTAACTTTTTACTTTTATTTATTACGGTTAAAAGTATATAGGGTAATTAAGGGTATAAATCGTATAATTATTAACCTAAAACATGTTATAATTCTTTTGGATAAGTTTAATTCGACCAAAAACAACCTTAGGAACAAAATATGACCATTTATGTCCACTTGGATTAGATTAGGACATTTAATATTATTTTATTTAAAGAAGAGTGGAAATAGTTAAAATCAAAGTTTAATAACTAAAACATTTTTTACATATGGTTATAAATAATATAAATTCACCTATAAATATTAATTATAAATATAAAAATATTTCCTACATAATGGTATTTTATTTATAATTTTTATACTTTAAATAATTTAATTTATTTATGACACAATGATGATGTAGTAATTACCTTATTAAGGAAATATTAACATAATTGATATTATAAATACCCAAATAAATGTAATTGGAGACTTTTTATGAATTAAACTAATTTTATAGGTTAATATGACATATTAGTATTGATTTAATGACCTTTTTTTGAACTAATCATACTGCTATGAGTTTCAAAAAAATCAATTAGCAAATAGTGTCAATATTGACATAAAATAGTTTTTAAAACACATATTATATTATTAATTGTTATTTTACTCCTAAAAATATATGGTTTGGCCAAATGACTTAGATAAGGTTATATATATTCTTAATGAACCACTTGGTCTTCTTTTGTCATGTTATAATATGTTTACTAACCATATACCATAAGAAAACAAGAAGATACGGTAAAAGTTAAATTATTTAACTTAGAGTTAAATCTAAATGATAAGGTTAAAATAGTAACCTAAACTTTTCTAAAATCTACTAGTTGAGATTATTTCGACCCCTATCCACCTTAGTTTCGAAATAAATCAATTTGGAGCTATTAAAAACTGAATATGACTTTATTATAAAATAATATTTTAAGTTTTTCCTAAGGTGCCCTTCTCTTCCCATATAAAAGGGCACCTCCTCCCTCTCCTCCTCACACCACTTTGATCCTTAAATCTCATCCAACCCCAGACAATTTCTCTTCTCCACTTCCCTAGAAACATCCTAGAGGTATTTTTCTTCTTCAAATTCCATCTTTACTGCCCTAAGAGGAGGTTAAGAAAAGGCACTTCAAAGAAGAGATAATGCCTGTTACCGATTCTTTCAACTTTATTTCTTCTTCTACTTCTTATTCTTCAACTATTCCACTATGAAGTAATAACATCAGAATAAATAATATTCTAATATGTTATTATAAATATTAAACAACCCTATTTCACCTTCTATCCATCCTACAGAAAATGAAATCACCGCGCGTGCGTACATACGGAATATCGTCTCCACGCCGTGGTGTAATCTGTTTTCCACCACCACCTTACTTGGATGGGTATAATGGTGTACATAATAACTATATATGATTATTGTAAATTGATATTGATTCTAAAATAGTATACATACACTTAAATACAATTAAACGATCATGGGAACGATATCATCGCTCGTGCGTACGTACGGCCTACCGTCTCCACGATGTGATGCGACTCATTCTACATGATCTTCATTGGATAATGATTATATAAATGAATTTAATGAATAAATATTATATATATTACACTAATACCATTCTATAAATGAGTTATCTATAACCTAAAAATAATAATAAGAATTTATTTGACAAAACACGCATAAGAACAAAAAGCAATAAACACCCGAATAATAAGTAGAAATGAAATATTACTAATAAGAAGCTAATAATATGACCATATATGATATCATAACAATGAGTAAGATTCTGGAATAAGTCAATAACATTATTTAAATAATTATACAGAAGGTTCAGACACGTACGAAGCAAATCGGACCTAAGGTCTGGGAAAATCTCGCAATCTCAATTTTATCTGAGATTGTTAATACTTCAGAATTTACGGGGGAATATTTATCATCCACATCCATGTTTCCTCAATATGTAATATTATTTTTATCCTACTATGATTATTTAAATCAAATTTTACCCATTGTTAAGTTTTTATTAAAAGATATGAAAGGAATATTTTGTGGTTTTTAGTATGAGGTACTTTTTTTACATTTCCGACAAAAGTACGAGAAGAATGTTTTTATTTAACATATATGACATGAATGGATTTTTAGATCATTATTTCCATGAAGCTTACTTTAAAAGTTTTCATTTTTATTTTTAATTATCTTCTTTTAATTTAAAATTTTATGACATGTTAAGAAAGGAAAAAAAAATTTGAAGTATAAAGGATATTTTCCTCAAGAATGAAGTTTAAGTGTTTTATCAAAATTATTTTCCATATAAAATAATATAGAGTTCTATTTATATCCTTATTTTTACATTGATTTGTTTATGTTATCTTGGAATTATTTTTATGATGTCCTTTTATCTTACATGTATTATGTTATGATGGGATGAAGTTTAAGAATCACATCTTTATTACATGGGTTATGCTATGATTTATGATTTTGTGGAACAATAAGAATAGTTTAATTATGAGATTTGTGGGACCTATATATCCCTCTAATTAATTGGGTAAAGATTTATATCTCATGAGATAGACATGGCTGGAATGGCAGGTTAATCGGGTTCAGTGATACAGGACTGAAATGAGGAGTGAACTTGGTTCAGAATTGAACTTTATCTGATAAGATAGTCATGGCAATGTGTCTTGACTACTAAGAAATGATTCTCTATGATTATGTGTGTATGCCACAAAGTTTTATGGTAAGATTATTGGGATTACATTTCACTACTATGATTTATCCCATGTTATGAAATTATGATCTCTTTTGCAGGTGAAGATTTTTAAAATATTATGTTCTTATGAATATGATATGATTGATATTTATTTTGTTTACCCTTACTGAGAATTTGAGCTCACCCATTTGTATGGTTTCGTTTTCCTAGGTCAAGAAGAAGGGTATTAAGTATGATATGCCAAAAGGGACTCCAGATGTGATAAAATAAAAGGGAGACAGCGTAGATGATTTATGAACCAGTTATTTATGTTTCCCAATTTCTAAAGACACTAAACCTATATGGTTCTTTCATGGTTTTGTTATATGTTGTAATAAGTATGCTTCAATTCTTAAGTAATAACAATATATGTAAAGTATGGGTCGTTATAAAGAGGCGGGGAAATATTTCGACCGTCGCCCCACTGGAAGATGATAGAACAGATCAACTATTTAATATGCTATAACAAGTGATCTCCAGAGAAGGTTGTAGCGAGCAGCACAATGATGCAACCTCTAAAGGTAAAAAAATGATGTAAAAGAATCATACACCATACACAAACCATTTAAAAATTCATTCACTTTTCCTAAACATGGAAATTTTATTTATAATATTCAAAGTGTAAAAAAAAGTGTCATGGTCAATGCATATGCCTACTCGGGAAATTTCATTTGAGTTAAACGAGTATGATAAGCCAATTTATATTATTCAAAGAAAACAAAAACTAACTAGAAACAAAACAACCACCAACAAGAGGATATGAAAGACTCAAACCAAATCTAAACATGATACAAATAACTATCACTACTCTTTAGTTTAGAAGACAGCACACCTCTATTGGAGGGGTTTTATTATAAAATCATGGAATTGCTTTATCACAAAATTCATTTAATTATATTTAACATTTATTCTAAAACTCATTTGGCACAAATGAAATTCAATAATTTAAACAACTAGATCAACATAACTATCACTGTGAGTTTTCGCAGACAGCGCACCTCCGTTGGAGGGGTTTTATTATAAAAACATGACTTTATTTATCAAATGAAAAATTATATTAAAGAACACTTATTCAAGATATGAAATTCAATATAATTAAGCAGAATTAAAAAATATGATGTTTCTTCTAGAAATGGAAATGAACACATTGATTTAAGGTTCAAACATTCCAAGAGGTTTCTAAAGGGTTTGTTTGTAGAACCAAAAACTTCCAATGATTCCATATCCATTTTGACCTACTTTCCAAAGGTAGGTGATCATTATTTGTGAACCTATGAGTCTTAAGAATTTGCATTGGTCGGGGGGATGGGAGGTCAGACTCATCACACCTTTTTGAGGGGAATTTTTGTCTACTCCGGGACTCTCTTTATAGATTTAAGTTATGTTCATGAATCCTTATTAAATTACCAAGTATGAAAATGGGTGTTCCTTTAGATCTAACAATCAATGATTAATATGTATGAGATTTAGAGAATCTTTTATATGTATTCAAGGTTCTTCATCAATAGAGAATCATCTGTATTTGTTAGAGATTCTTAGTCAATGGTATCCTTCGACACATTATATAGAAATCTCTTGGTCATTATGATAACCATACTGGTTTTAAATCCAATCAGTGGGGCACTTAAAGTTTATTATCATTTAGAAGGACATAGATTATTTCAGAATTGGGATCATACCCACAGATTGGCTACCTACATATCCTTTCTCTTAGAAAAGAAATCAGAACCCATGTAGTTCGAGTAAATAAATATGAGGTTTATGTATGTTTGATGGAAAGAAATATGTCATAATTACTTTTACACTCTAAGCTCACGTGAGTCATTCTCGGTTTGAGAAACAAGAGGTGTTGGTAAAACCAGATAATTGTGCCATGAAAGATGTAATTATAAGAAATGATGTGGGGCTTATGTATGTATGAATACCCAGATAGATGAAGATTAGGATTTACTTTAGGAAAGAATCTTGGGAACAAGGTCCATAAAGGTATATGTTCTTTATGTAGATTTGGATACTTAACTTAGGACTAAATCCTTATAAGTATTCCCAAATTAGAGAGGACTTATGATTGGGTTTTAATACTGATAAGTAAGCCCAAATCAAAAGTAAATTAAGACTAGTTAAGAGAAATTATGACTGAGGCTTACTCTTAATGAAGAGGCCCAGGTTAAAGGGAATTATGACTGCGGCTTACTCCTGAAAAGGAATCCCAGGTTAAGGGAATTTGGATTTTGGGAACTTGGGGCTTACTCCTAAAGAGGATTCCCATATTAAAAGAATTATGTTTGGTGCTTACTCCTGAGGAGGATGCCCAAAATTAAGGTAACTTGAATACTGAGGATTACTCCTGAAAAGGAGGCCCAAGTTAGTGGACTTGGGGCTTACTCCTAAGGAGGATGCCCAAATTTGGGATTTTGAGATTGGGACTTACTCCTGAGAAAGAGGCCCATATTAAAGATCCTCTCATCTTTAAAGTATGAGGTTGAATGAATGAAATCTCTAACATTAGTGACATAAAGATATGAAAATCACTAGGTTTTGAAAAATGTTCCACAGAATTTCTTTCAGATAAGGAAGCCAACAAAGGAACCATGCCATAAATTGATTGGAAGAGGGTTCTGAAGGCTAAAATTTTAAGAGGAGAGGAGGATTTGAAGAATATAAGTGAATAGGTAGGAGGGGCACCCAAAAAGAGAGAGAGACGCAAGTCCTGCGTGGGCACACAAGTCCTGGTCGCGCAAGTATACTTGCGCAACAGATGGGTAATTAGGCGACGGTCAACCCTTAGGGTAATACTTGGGTGAGACTTGGATCAATCCCTTAGTATTATCCCTTAAGGCTTCAAAAAGAGTGGCGCACAAGTTTTATTGAAGGGATAATGTGGAGCACAATTGTGGCCATTTCCCTTAATGGTTGGCCACTTAGGCGCACAAGTGTTGATGAGTTTCAACACTTAGGCCATGTTTCCCCTATTTAGAGCTTTCTATTCTCGGTAAGAAATAACCTTAGAAGTGTTTGGAATAATTCTAGAAGAGACTAGTGTGCCGAGAGCTCAAATCTGAGTTTTGGAATTTTTTTGTTTTCAAATGGGGGCCCACAAGGGGTATTTATAAGCTGCTGAAGACCCTGGGAAAAAATCAAAGAGGGGGCGCAAGTTACCTACGTGACCACTATGCAGCGCGCAAGTATACTTATGCGAACATGATGAAACTTCAGTGACCCATGTGGGAGGAAATCCTCCTTCATGGATTTGTCGATTTTAGATGTTTCTTCAAGGGATGAATAACATTGGATTAAGGTATTTACCTTTTTTAGTCATTAGAATTTGTGACGGAAAAGAGCTTCAACAAAATTCCCCCCTCAGATTTAGATCTGAAAGAAATGAGGATGTCACTATGAGGTAAAGAAGAAGACCAAGGAACATGCAGTGTGCAAGTGTTGAGCGTGCAAATAGTGGCGCACAAAGGTGAGTCATGCAGGCTTCAGTGCACAGGGGTGCGGCCTTGCCTATATATAGGTGGTCATTCCTCGCGCAAAGCACTAAATCCGAATGCTTCCAAGATCTCATCGTGCAAGTTTCCTTTGCTGTGAAAGTTACTCAGTTTTCCACAGCATCCTTTTATGTTGCGCTGCTGTAGAGGTATTTGGACTTGCGCGGTGATACCTGTGCGCCAAAACATGCATGACACACTTATACTTGCGCACCAACTTTGGAACTTGCGCACCTTAATTCCTTATCCAATTTTTTTCTTTTATTCACAAATTTTATGAAAAATCAACTTACATAAGAGTTAAGTATTCAACTTTTGTACAGATTAAATGGATCCTAGAAGAATCGAAACTGCTGATGAACTGGCCAGCAAGCGAATTGATGATATGATGAACATTGTAGAAAATAATTATTATACTATCTATGATAGCACTCTTCCAGATTTGTCCAAGTACCTGAATAATTATCATCTTGTCTTCCCATAGAGTATTTATCTACCTTTGTATGGCTATGTTCATCTGGGAGAAGTCATCATTCCAGAGGCAAAGAACTATCTCATAATTTCTTGGTTTCAAAATTACACCAATTTTTATTCAGCAAAAATCTCAAGTGGAGGAGCATTTATATTTATTGGAACAGTGGAGAAGGCCTACATAATGCATCATAGCCATTGTACCTTAGATATGAAACCTCACAAGCCTGAGCTATAACCACATTGTTATCCCTCAATTTTCTGAAACTCTTAAATGGATCAATCCAAAGGCTAGAAGAAGAGTTGAGACTTTCGTCCAGGAGGACGTGTGAAGCCAACTTGTATGTGTGCATACTGGGTGCGACAAACCTGCGCAGAGTTTGTCGAGGATTTAAAATGAGCTTCAATATATGAAGCTTTCTGGGCTAGGGAAACATATTTATAGAGGAATGATGACTTTGTGCTGGAGATACTCAGCCATTGGACTCCAGAAACCAATTCATTCCATCTGACTCATGAATAATTAGGCATCAGTCTGTGGGATGTTCACAAGAACTCAGGGGCTCTAATTTTGTGTGATATGTATAATGAATTCTCCCCTCCCCCCAAGGCAACTTGGAATTATTCAAAGAAGACACCGGCTTTAACACAGGAATTATTGAAAATCTTCCACAAGCTCAAGAGTTTAGAGACCTCCCTAACTCATTCTAGAAAGGGTATTCATCCAAAGTAGTGGATGAATATGTTTCTTACCAAGAAGCATGAGAAGGAGACGAAGGAGAAGGGATCAAAGGGGAAGGGGCCCACCTGTACTCGTCCTACAACCTACCCCAAAATAGAGAAGAAGGGTGCTCCTGGAACATTCTGGACAACTCTATAAGTAGGAGAATTTGAGAAGTGGGGATACGAAGTGAATCAGAGAATCCCAAAAAAGACTCACCTGGCGGGCTTATTAGCCTTGTAGCTCAGTGTTTATCTTTTTCCAGTCAGGGATTCAAGGGGAGGCATCAGTCCAGGGACCTTTGTTGTTGTAGCCAAGTTGTCTGAGGGGAAATGGTCGGGTTGGCTACCCCCATTTTAGAAAAGTTTCACAAGAGTTTTCTCCATGTCTTCATGGGTAATTCTCCTTTGAGAATAGTGGTACCATTCCAAGTTTTGTGGGGATGTACCACCACTCACTTCAAAATATATAATGTACAGAATGAAGTAAGATCCATGAAAGTTCTTTCAGGCCATCAGTACAGGCATTCTCTAGAATTGCTCCGCTAGATCTCAATTCCTATGACATGAAGGTGAGGATGAGAATGTATGAGGAATTCAATTTCCGTCCTTAAGGAAACCCGCCAACTGGGAAGTTTTTTGAGGATGGAACCGCCGGTCTGGAATTGAGGGCATACATGCTGGCTTGTAGAGATAGTGTACTAGCCACCAGGATTGACGGAGATATTATATGTGAGGCCTATGCTCTATACACATTTGCACACCAATTCAAGTGTCTGTAACAGACTATTGTCTCCCCTTCTATGCATGTCAAGTCATAGTAGCATCTGATGGTTTCCCAATAACTATGGTTGCTGACATCTAAAGAGAAGACTGGGGTAGTGTTTGATCTACCAGTTGATAAAGCGGCTAGTAACTTAACTACATGGTATGCTGAGAACTGGATATAATCATACCCTGGAGGGGTGTTGAATCACCGGTTTTATCAGGTGGGGAAATGTAAAAGAACTGTAGAGAAAGAACCCCTTCAACTAGAAGGTGATTCTTTTACACCACCCAGAGCTGATTCGCCAGGTTATTCACCTAGGGCCGACTCGCTGGATTCCCAGGATGGGGATGATGAGGCACAACATGTGGAAAAGCGGCCTCATGCCAGATATAATCCCCCTATCAGAATCAAGAGACCAACTCCATCGACTCCTAGTGAGTTACTTCATTGGGCCAATTTAATCACCATTAATTTATAGAGCAACAAGTCTTATTTTCTTATCCATTATTTGTAGTTGTAGGAGCTAGGAAGAAGCTGAAGTATAAAATTTTAGGACCCTCCTCAAAGCCTTCTAGTACACATGATCAATATCTATGACCAGAGGATGTCCAGAAATGGCGAAGTTTATATTGCGGTGCTGAAACTGCCTGGCTGGATCTGTGCGAGGGGCTACAAATCCTTGGAATAGGGAATCTTTGGGCTTCTACAGATATCTGTTACAAGGATAACCTCGATGAAGTGCGGGCTTACAATAGAGAGCTGGAGATGCTTCTATATTCCACTGATGATTCCAGTCCTATAACCAAGCAGGTGAAGGAAATGATAAATCATCACACCACTGAGGGTGGTTCCGAAGATGAGGAGTGGAACGATTACATGACTCCAGAAGATGTAAGTCTCTTTCCTTATTTTCATTGCAACTTGATTTTAGTCAAATCTATGTTACTCAAGGAAATTATTTTCTTTATCCTGAATCTTGCAAAGAAAGGAACTGCAAAGTTTCCTTCACCATAGTATAGCCCTGGTGGTACTGCCATTGGGGTTAATGAATCTCCTCGTGGGCAAGGTGAAATATCTCCAGGACAAAAAGCCATGGATGAGGAATTAGACATGGCATTTCATTCTCTAATTCATGTACCTATAGATGATGATACCCTCACTCCCAAAAATCCAAAGAAGAAAAAGCATAGAAGGAGGAAGTCCACAGCTAAACGCTTCATCAGTAGTGGTAATTCCTTCAGATAATCATGAGTCTTAACCCATGAAAAGATTACTCGTACTTTTTGGGATTGCAATGGCTTATTCAATTTCCCCTTTTTGGGAGAGGACTGGCCCTCCTCTAAGAACAATGGAGGGTGCTGGTGAATAATCACAAGCTCATGATGGCTTGGATACTCTTGAAGAGGAACTAGCATCTGTTCCCAGTATCACTCCTACTACTACTACAAGAAGAGAACAACCTGCTTTTGGTAAGTTAAAAATTCTTCATAAAATATTGAATAAAACATCGACTGACTTCAATTCTATGGTACTTTAGGTTCAACCCCTGCACTAGAGCATTTGGAGGCCATTGCAACAGATGCCTCTATTTTATCTGAAGAATCTATCCGGGGTCAGAGGACATGGAATGGAGGTCGCCAAGAAGACATATCGAATGCTCCCACTGGTGAGATTAACCAAGAATCTAAGATTACATGGGATGAAATGATGGAACTTGGCACATATTTTGAAGATTTTTTAGATCATGTTAAATTACCATTTAATTTAGAAGATTATGGACGTGAGTGTTCTCCTTCGTCCTATTAAAAATAACTTCTTATTACATCTATAATCATCATCGGTTCAAATGTGCAGTTCTATCTGAGAAAACTGCTGAACTGCCAATGCCTGAAGGGGGTATAGAAAACCCTAATATTGCAGAGACATTACCTCAAGTGAAGCTTAACATGGTGGAGCATTCTAAACCTCATCCAGAAAATCCTGTTGAATCTAGGAAACATAGGGAGGATCCTTCTCAAGTTACCGATCAACCGTTGGTTAAGAGATAAAAAAAATTTCGACTGTACTTAATTTACAAGACACCCAATCAACATTTTGTATCCTTTGAAACTAAAAAAACATTCAATTGATTATACAGGGCCATCAATTTCAGTGGCTAGATCTGGAGGTGAAGCCTCAGCTTCCACCCCAATGGGAATAGAATGTGAAGAAACATGGGTCAAGGGGGGAGGAGTAGAATAGGGCACTTCCCTGAGTGTGTTAATCCTGGATTATATTCCCCTCTGTGACAGTGATGCTGAATTAGACCCAGAGATACAAAAGGTGCTCCAATTTTCATGACGCAAGGCATGGTAGAACATATAGAAGATCATATCTAAAGTGCCTTTAGAGGAGCTGTCATCATAGATTCCTCAACAGTCGTCCCTGATCATCATGTTGGGACATGGTGGTTTTGGATATCAAAAGATCAATTACATGGTAAAACAATTCATCTTAAGAAGGGAGCAGGAGCAGAAGTACCAGTAATATTTAACCAGAGTAAGGATATCAGCCAATATCTACGAATTTGAGGCTACGGTATCCCGAGCTAAGGCTGATCATGCTACCAAGTTGAAGGAGCTGAAGCATAAGATCAAGGAGAAGGTTGTCCAGCAGATGCACCTTCAGAAACAGTTGAATGTTGTTATTAGGGAACTTGACCAAGTGAACAATTCACTGGAAGTAGTTCAAAAAAATTGTATGAAAGACATTATTGAAGCCAAGAAATCACTCCATCATGCTGAAAAGGGTGAAGTTGGTCGAGTTCATGAGCTTCAAGTGGCTTGTGATGAAGCTCGGGATGCTGTAAATAAAATAAGGATTTATGTTGATAGCCTTTTGTAATTTTTGGAAAAGAGAAGAGACTCCAGTCTGTGTATGTCCTTCTAACTTTTGTGCATCAAATAAAAAACACTTTCTTCCTCAATCATTTGTTCATACCTTCTTATGATAGCTTATTTAAATTTTTTACTTAATCCAATGGGCCTAGTAAGCATAGTTTGATTTTTTCTAGGATTATTATAAATAACCCTAAAAACATTGAATCTTTTAATTGTTCAATATTACCTAAATCATACTAAATGTATGTTTAGTGAGTCGGGACTTGAATTTTGTTCAGAGTTTGCTTTTCTTTTTTTGTGGGCAGTTTAAAGTCATGAACATCAGACATAAAAAGGATAATGTTTAAGGTCAAAATAGCTTTGACCGAATGGATTAACATTGACTCAATTCCTTGATAATTTATCTGAAAACATATTACCATGTTCATGTATGAGGGAAAACATGTAAACGATGACATAAGATATTTTGAATCTGAGGAATGATATGAAAAATGGATAAAATTCATTAGAAGAAGTAGTTCACAAGAATGATGTTACCACTATTTAACAAACCTGTTAGGGGGTTGAATAATGCATGGCCACATAAGGTCATTGGATGCATAGTCAAATAATAGCATCTTTTAGCTGACAGGTCCATTATGTAGACTACTTATGCAAGGCTGCCTAAGGGAATGTGCTAAATTTTCATGCAAAAGAACTCTCAAATATTTACTTTTCTACTGCTAAAAAGCCAATGGAAGTTTATGGGGATTCAAATTTTCCAAAGCATAGAGTTTTTTGTATGGAGAGAGGTACTTAAATATGGAGAAGATATTTCCAAACAAGATTTTCTATGAACTGGATGAATGTCACTCCTATAAAGGTCTGAACCAAATGCAGGGAAGGGTAATATAAACTATAGACTTGAATACTTTCAGATAATGAAAAGGAGTTTGGGAAAAAAAATGTTAAGGATGGCTATTTTTTTGCGGATCTCTACATATTTTCGTTAAGAAAACTAAGTAAAAAAAGGTTTTCCTCCCAAGAATGAAGTTACCATTATTTGAAAACCCCGTTTGGGGGTTAAATTATGCAGGTCCACCTAACGGCATTGGCTGCATAGTCAAATAATAGTATCTTTTGGCTGACAAGTATGTGATGTAGACTACTTATGCAAGGTCGTCTAAGGGCACGTGCTGCATAGTCAGGCAAAAGAACTCTCAAGTATCAAACATTTTGTGACCAAAATCCAAGAAAAGGGATATGGTGATCTGGAAGTATTTAAGGTTAGGAGTATGACACATAAAAATGGTCATTGGTTCAATGCATGTAGAGATACATAAACTAATGCTAACCATAATCATGTTGTGGATGGGTCCTGAATTGAAATGTTGGACTTCACTATGTATCCCATAAGGATAGAAATCAATCCATAAGTAGTTTCTTGAAACACAGTTTAACATCATGTGGGATTAGAGTATAGGAAATCTTATTTTAGGGTCATAGATCTCGGACCATAATAATGAATACACTGTGTGTGTTTTCACAGGGACTTTTCAGCCAGGGGACTGAAAGTGGAATTTGGGGTTAGGCCTAAAGACTTGGGGCTATATTCAAGGGATGCTCAAACGTTCATACATATCCCATAAGGATGGGAATCAATCCACAGGTAGTTCTTGAAATACCCTTTGTATAGATTTGGTTCGTACAAGTGAATGGTGAAAGGGGGACTTTAGCGCAATGATGGATTGGACCAAGATAAAAGGTTCACGCATTGCAATGTTTTCATGTAGTCTTTGGAATATAAAATGATTAGAGATAAATGCAAATAATGATTCCCACTCAGGTGAGGGTGTCAAAGAATGTTGTAGTTTATTGTCGTACCGGACAAAACGTGTGAATAGTTTAACGTCATATATCAAGGAAGATGGTGAACCAATGTAAAAAGTATTGGTTCTAGGGCTGCTTCCCATATCAACATCATATGAGATGGAGGTGAACCGATGTGAAGAGATTGGTTTTGGTCTTGAACCTCAGTAGGTTGCCTACGTGCTCATCCTAGAAGGCAAGGATCAAATTCCACATAGTTCAATTAAATAATAAATTGGTGATCAATTTGTTCTTGAAGACAACGACCTAAAAATGGTGTTGGGACTTACACATGGTTAGCGGCCCAGAGAGGGTGTTATGGTTGAAGTTTACTCTAATCTCATTTGAGTCATACTCAGTGCGAGAAACAAGAGGTTGCAACAACCTTAAGGATACACAGTTTAAGGTCATGTAGGACGTGTGAAGGGACAGTGCAGTTTAAAGTCTTGTAGTGAGGACTATTTGTGCTACGCAGTTTACTGTCATGTAGCAGGGACAAAATACAGTTTAACGTCATGTAGGAAAAATATAGGGACACAGTTTAATGTCATGTTGGACAATAAGGGTGTTGTACATTTTAGCATCTTGTAGCTATGATGATGGGGACAATACAGTTTAACGTCATGTTGGACGAAAAGGGGACTGTGCAGTTTAAGGTCTTGCAGTAAGGACAAAAAAGGACACAGTTTAATGTCATGTTGGACGTATTAGGGACTTTTTAATAGTTTAACGTCATGTTAGACGATGGAATAGTTTAACGTCATGTTAGACGATGGAATAGTTTAACGTCATGTTGGACAATGGTGTGAATAGTTTAAGATCATATGCATGGACTGTAGATTATACAATTTAACATCTTCATGGACATAAGGTACTTCTGTACAGTTTAGCATCATGGAGCTAGAACATCACATTTTAACATCGTGTTAGATGTAAGTGAAAATAGTTTAAGGTCATATGCATGAACCATGAGATGTATTTGTATTATACAAAATACTTCTACACAAATCTGGCATTGGTTGGAGTCGTGATGAGTTCTCCATCCAATGATATTAATGAATAAGCTCCATTGGAGTAGACCTTATGTATTGAGTAAGGTCCTTCCAACTTTGGCTCAAGCTTGGGAGGTTTCTTTATTTATCATTAGATTTCTAAGAACCAATACCAATTCTCCCTAAATGAATGAATGAAGGTGAACTTTTTTGTTGAAATCTCATGCTATTCGATTCTGATAGACTTATAAGTGGTGAAAGGTGCACAATCTTTTCTCATATAATTGTTCCAATTCATTCAATTGATTTTGAGATTTTTCATCTATAGACGACTGATCACAAATGGATACCTTGAGTGAGGGTAATTGAACCTCAATGGGAAAGACTGCTTTTGTTCCATATACCAATGAGTATGGAGTTGACCGTGTTGCAGTGCTGGTGGTGGTCCGATAAGCCCATAAAGCATGAAAGATTTTATCAGCCCATGATTTCTAATCTTTATCCACCATCTTTCGCAGTATTTTTGAAAGAGTATTTTTGAAGGATTCTATTTTTCCATTAGCTACTGCATGATACCCAGAGGAATGGTTGGATTTGATTTTGTATTCTTGATACAACTTCCTTACCTCGAATGAGCAAAAGTTTGTGCCATTGTCCATCAATATGTTATGAGGGAAACCGAATCTGGTAATGATGTTAAAATTTATGAAGCTAACAATGGTTTTAGAACTAACTTCTTTGAGAGGTATTTCCTCTTCCCATTTGGAAAAGAATTCAGTAGTAGTAAGAATGTACTTAAACTTCTTGGTTGTAGCTGAAGGATAAGGTCCTACTACATCCATTCCCCATGTGTCAAATGTCCATGAGTATTTAGCTATATGAGGTAACTCTGGGGGTTGATGAATGAAGTTGGAATGTACTTGGAAAGAATGAAACTTATTTGTGAAATCAACACAATCTTGTATCATTGACGAAAAAAATTATCCAATCCTTCGAATTTGATCAGATAGTCTATGTCCAGACTGGTGGGAACCACAGACTCCAACATGAACTTCTTTCATGAAAACCATTGTCTCTTCACCGTCAATGCATCTGAAGAGAAATCCATCAAAACCACTTTTGTAAATAATTTTCTCTAAGTGATCTGGGCTATCATAAAGAGTAAAATTGACCACATGTCACCGGATTTGTTCTTTCCTGTCTCTATCAGGTGGAAGTGTTCCATTTTGAAGGTATTCCCTGATAGGTGTCATCCATCCTATTCTATGACCATAAGGTTTAGGAATGGGACTAATTTCATTGATTTCCGCTATTCTAGTTTGAACATAAGGTGAAATTGTACGATGGTGGGAAATATTGATGGATGTCTCATCCCAATTTGGATCTTCTAGAGTTGTGGCTATATTATCTAGTGCATCAGCATGAGCATTTTGTGATATCAGGACATAAGAAAATGTCAGTTCTGAAGTAAATTCCGACAATAACTCTCTAACATAATCATACAAAGGGATTAAATATTCTTTTCTAATAGCATAATCCCCATTGATTTTTTTTATTACCAGGTCAGAATCACCTTTCACCTTTAAGTGATTCACTTGTGCTCGAAGCTCCAACTCTAATCCTGCGACGAGAGCTTGATATTCTGCTTCATTATTTGTACCGCCTCCTTATAATGAGAAGGAATAAGGTAGAACTGCCTTTTCTAGGGAAATAAGCACAATTCCTAACCCAACTTTTTTGAATTTAGGATCTTCCATTTTCTTCCCCATTGGACTTCTGGAAGCACCATCAAAGTACATTTCCCACATTTGAAGATTATCTTGAATAGAAAAGACTTATTCGTTAGGAAGTTCAATATCTAAAGATGTATCTTCTACTAAAGGGTGTTCGACAAGGAAATCAGCTAGAGCTTGGCCCTTTATTTCCTTTTAAGACACATACTGGATATCAAATTGCTGCAAAATAACTATCCACCTTTCCAAACATCCTATAAGCATTGGATGACTAAGGATGAATTTGAGCGGGTTATTACGAGATACCAATTAGACCTCATGATGTTTCAAGTAGTGTCTCAACTTCTGAACATCAAAGATTAACTCTAGGAAGCACTTCTCAATATTTTAATATCGGGTTTCTACTTCATGCTTTGTTCGACTGATATAGTAGAGGTTGTTTTCATTCCTAGCATCATTCTTCTGAGCAAGAAAGGCACCCAATGATCGCTCTAAAGCTATCACATAGAGGATAAGTGGTCTTCCTTCCACAGGTGGCATTAACACCATTGTACTCAAAAGATATTTCTTGATAATATCGAATGCTTCTTGACATTATTCAGTCCACTGGTAAGTGACTCCCTTCTTCATCAATTTGGTGAAGGGTAAACTTTTTCCTGCTATATTGGCGAGGAAACACCGAATATAGGCTAAGTGTCCTTGAATTCCTCTAAATGATTTCAAATTATGAGGAGGTGACATACCAAGGATTGACATTATATTCTCAGGATATACTTTGATACCACGATGGCATACAACAAAGCTGAGAAATTTTCCTGAGGTTACCCCAAAAGCACATTTTAAGGGGTTCATCTTCAAATTATATTTCTGAAGTTTGTGGAATATGACTTCCAAATCATCCAATTTATTAAAAAGTTTCTTGGATTTAACCACCAAATCGTCCACATAACATTCACCAAACATCCTTAAAAAGGGTTTGAAGACACAATGCATGGCACACTGATATGTTACGCCAGTATTATTTAGCCAAAGGGCATTACCCGATAGAAAAACACACCCTGAGGGGGCTCTGAAAGCTGTAGATTCTTCAGCTTCTAAAGCCTTTTGAATTTGATTATATCCAGAATATACATTCATATAGGAAATTGATTCATAGATAGTTGTTGCATCAATCAAGAGATCTGTAATCGGAACTAGAAAATCATCCTTAGGACAATGCCGATTAAGATCTCTCAAATCAATGAAAACTCTAATTTGTCCATTCTTTTTTTTCCCAGGAACAATATTTGCCAAACACTTGGGATATTGAACTTCTATGATGAAGTTATCTTTGATAATCTTATCCAATTTAGCTTAAATTTTGGATGCAAAGGTTGGGTGTGTTCTTCTAGCGGCTTGCTTAAATCCTCGATGTTCTTCTAGAAAACCCAAATGATGAGTAGCAACATCAGGATCAAGCCCTGGGATCTCTGTATAGTTCCAATAAAATATATATCAATTTTGCTTTAAAAATGAAACATACATTTCTTTCTCTTCAAGATTCATGGCCGAACTAATTAAAGTGGGGTGTGGATCTTATTTTGTACCTAGATTTATTTCTCTGAGTTCATCCACGGTGGTAGAGATACCCTCTTCAAATGATGGAGGATCATCCTTGAGATCTTCCTCTTCTTCTTCAACATGTGTTATTTCTTCTATTTCTACCTGCATAGTAGATGATGAAGTAAAATATCAATGATCAGAAGAGATGTTAAAATTTGAACATATTGAAGAAGAATCTTCCATTTCCAACCCAATTGATGATGAAGGGTCTTCCTTGGGTAATAAATAGGAGATGATGGATTGAGAATCGACATCATCATTCACCTCTGACTTTGCTATAACTTCTTCTGGCCTGTTTGGTGAATTATAAACTTGCTGGATTTCAACAGATGAAATGAATACATCCCCATTTGAGCTTTCATCATTGCTTGGTGAATCACCAATTTCACCCATGCTGTCTGGCTTAATTGTCGTAATTGACATTATGGAGGTTTCCATAAGAGTATTTTGATTTGGGTCTATCATGTCAATTTGACTGATAGGAAACACATAATCTGCACTCACATGTGTAAATGGATTTACTAGAATCTTTTCCAAACCAAATGGAGCATCAACCTTAGTAACCTCTCTTGCTGTGGATTCCTCCTTACCCTTTATGTGATAGAATACCTCCTCAATGTATTGAGATTCACATGTTATGAATGGTGATTTATCACCGTACAATGTCCCAATATGACCATTGAAACAATATTTGAGACATTGATGGTATGATGAAGGGATAGCTGCATGTTGATGTAGCCAAGGTCTTCCCAACAAGATGTTGAAGGCTATGTCATGATCAACAACCATGAAATCTGAATTGGATACAAGATCTCCAAACTGAGTTCTAAGTGTAATCTCACCCAGTGGTTCTTGTTCATTTTTATCATATCCTTGTAACATCAAAGTAGAAGAAGATAAATTAGATTCTGTGTGCCCCAATCGACAAAGTGTACGAATGGTGATGAGGTTGACTCATGAACCATTATCAATGACAACTCTTCAGACGTCTGCACCATTGACCTTGCCAGATAAATACAAAGGTCTAATTCGTACATGCACAACATAATTTTCATCCTCATCTGTGAAAGATATTACTTCATGGAATTCTGCAGGATTATTCTCAACATGGTAGACTTTAGCTGCAGCAATTTCAGTTTCAAATTCCTTAGGACTTGAAAAATCCTTGATTAGTGCCTCCTGAAGATCCGTTGATAAATTTAAAGAATCCAAAATTGATAACTTGGCTGGTAATTGGGCCTATTGTTTCAATGAATCATACTTTTGATCCAAAGGTCTGCATTTCCCAACAGGAACATGTCGTTTCACAGTTTCCTTAGAGGTTGATGCTATGGAAGTAGATGCATCTTGTATCGGGGTAGGAGTTGGTAATACTTATGGCTTTGGAATATTAGACCGAATAGATTTATTTACTTGCTGAGAGGAAGAAGGTGGAATCTCTAACCAATCCTCTAGAATAATTGATCCAGGACTGAGTCTACTATTGGTGGAAGAATTTTCTTGTTCTTGTTGAGCCTGCTGAAGGGCTCTGCCATGAGTTTCTGCTGCATACACAGTCCTAGCAGGGGTAGTATTGGAATAGTGGTTTCTGGGATATCCACGTCTTCCTCTGTATCTCAGACTTCTGGAACTCCCTCTATTTCCTCTTTTTGATACAGGGAACTCAAGATCATTATGATCATAGTCGTGACTGGCATAAGGATCAGTTAAATGAATCATATTAACAGAACCAAAGATCAACTCTTCATATGATGAATATTCTACCTGATTATCCTATATAGGTTGTGCTGTTTGGCAGGGTAGTTCCCATTTAGGCTTTGAAGTAGATGGCATAAAATCTTCTAGAGTCAAAGACAGCTTGGGATTTGATACGATCTCACCTTCTTGTGATTGTTCCTCTTTATTTTAATTATGTTGTTTCTTTGAGGATTTTTTCACTGATGAAGAGGGTTTTGTTGTGGCATTCATAGAAAAAGACACAATTGGTTTCTTTAATTGCATTCACAAAATGGAATGAGTTTGGTTGATCATTTTTCTGACCATCCAATCATCATATTTCTGCGCATTTTTGTTTTTGACTTCTTTCCACTCACCTTCTTCCTCTGGATTTGTGGCAGTAACACATGCAACCTGAGCTAAAGAACCTTTCAAATTGACTTGTACCAAGACCACCATATTTTTCAGGAGGACTTTGAACACAAAACACTCTTGAATGGGATGCCCCAACATCTGATGAAATGAGAAATAATTGGGACAGTCTTCATCTCCTTCCTTGTTTGGCCTTTTGGGTCTTGGAAATTGAACCAAATTATTTTCCAGAGCCGAAATGAAGTAACCAGTAACTTGTTCATTTCAAAAAGAGTAAAATTTTCTCTTTAAATCTTCAAATTGTTTTTGTATTTGATCTCTTTGATCATATTTACAAAATGGCCTCTATTGTTGACGCTCAGGAGGTGGAGCCCTTTGAGAAGATGAAGGCCTTGAAGTAGAAGCAGGTACAGGTGCTTGTTTAAGAATAACTGTAACAGTCTCTACTTTACCCATTCTCCTTCCTAGAGCTGATGGAATTACATGAGCTTTATCCTTAGTCATTATAGGAGAGTCTTCAATCTGTTGATTGATTGAAGTATGGTCTCAAAACCCTGTTGTGTATTTCACAGGAATCAACGATGTGCGTAATTCATCACGTAGATTTGCCACACAAATTGGTAACAACTCTTCTTGAGGGATTGCTAAACTTAGGAAATATGTTAATCCCTTCCAACGAGCAATGAAATCTGAAACCCATTAATTCTCCATTTTCTTACAATTTGTAAGATAAAAAAATGTTTTCTTTGGAAATGTTGAGCTGAATTGAAGAAGGAATTGTTGACGAAGATCCTCCCACCTGGTAATTGACTGGGATTGCAAGCTTGTATACCAGACAAAATCAAGCCCTTATAATGACTATACAAAACACCTGAGCTTAAATAATTTTTTTTTCTAAGGGGTTCTCATCATAGTATCGTAATGAGAAAAAAAATGTGTGAAGTGTTGCTCTGGGTCTCCCGAACCATTAAAGATTGGGAATGTGGTACTTGCAAAATTTGATGGGGGAGGAATTGTGTCTACCCATTTAGGGTAAGATCTCTTCTCCAATTGAACCGGTGCATGATTTCCTTCCATATCTTCCAACCAGGCTATTAATGACTCAATGGTAGTCATTAAATTTTGAGAAACATCTGGTTGAGCTTGGACCTGTGTAGGTGCAATAACTGGAGATTGGATAGGTGTGGCGACCGGGACTGCCACTAATGGTAGTATAGCCGGTTGTTGTTGCATATGACCCATAGGATTAGACCTCTAAGGGTGTGCTGGTAAAGGAGGATACTCTTGATCCATCTCAGTAGCCGCAAAAAATTCCCTTAGCTGACTGACTCCATCACACCTAGGAGGAAGACTACTTTGAAGTAGTTCTGCATTCAACCTCATTAATTCTTTCATCTATTCCTCTTATTGTACAAATCTTTTCTCTAGTGAGAGTGATTGGACTTCTCTAGAGGAAGGGTACGTAACCTGATTCTTCCCATTTCTTTTTTTGGATGCCTTTCCGAGAGGGGGAAGTTGGTTATTTGAAGGAATACCCAGATAATGGGTAAGCCTTTGATTTCTTGTACGCATACCTTCTTCATTTGTGTCTGTGTGTACATCTTCTTGAGCAGAAACCTCTTCATCTGATCCCTCTGAGTGAGCCACATCTGGATAATTAGAAACAATGACATTGATGAAATTAATTGATGCATAACGCATTGCATCTCTTTTATTGACATTTCTGTGATATTTTCTTCTTCTATGTCCTTATTAAGACACTACCTTTTGTTGATTCGATACCTCAGGAGCTTCTTGACGAACCGTAATGTAGAGGGAATATCCTGATAATCAGGCTCTTCATTCCTCTTGTGGATTCTTCCCTAATCGAGAGAATAATTACTTTCTCTGAGGGAGAGATTGAGGATTTGAAAAAGTCCCTAGTCCTGTGGACTAGGGCTGTTCCTACTGTTTATGCTCAACTCCTCAAATCCTATTTATTGATTCTGAGGGTTGGGTTAAAAGAGTCCCCAGTCTGGAAAGATGGGGTGGTTCTTGAGCTACTACATCTGATACTTTCTTGAAATCTCTACTGATCTTACGTAATTTAGTCCAGAAATTGGCTGGATGCATTAACCTGTATCCACACTTATCACCTAGCTCAAAAGACCATTAGATGATTTCTGACACTTTTGTCACCTGATTATGTGCATGCTCAAAACGAGAATCTTGTTCGATGTTCACATTTTCCTGATGCAAAAGTAATTCAAGAACTTGTTCTCTGTATTCCTAATTCTAGGAAGAACTATTTGAGACCTGCTCTTGAGCAAGCCTTTGATTACAAACAAAGCCAATTGGTTGTTACCTGCCATGGGCAATAACATTGCATGAGACCACTTTCGGTGTGCTTGGTTGACCGGAGAGTACAGTGAAATGAAGTGATCCATGAACACCCCATCCACTAATATGAATACCAGATGGTGCATTGGTAATTAACTGGTGCAACCTTCTTAGTGCTCCATGGCATGAACACTAAAGGGCTCTCTATTGCTTTTCAGCCTTTAGATATCGATAAACTGAGAGAGAAGACAAATCAATTTGGTGTTGTAAACCTTCTATTATCTTTACATAATTTTCATATTCATGATAAGATAATATTTTATTTTTCAATTGAAAAAGGGTTTTCCACATGTTGAGACGAATATCTTGAATACAATCTTCCGTCAACATCTCTGGATTGTCATACTGAGAGTCATCCAAAGGCCAAAACATAACTGGCACTTCACATTTCGCTAGTTGTTTTCTCATATTCAGTACTTCCTCCTTATCATTTAATGAAGATTCTTCAACCTGTTTAGACCAAAGTTGGTGCTTCTTTGTTGATTCATCAGATTCAACAAGATCATTAGAGAATTCACTTATCAAACTAGAAGATGCATGACTCAGGGGTGGTTCGGAGAATGACCTACACCTCAGGCTATCTTCTGATTGGGAAATTATTTCACATACGATTGGTAAAGCATCAGACATGACTGGATTAACATTTTCAAGTGCCTCATGATAAGAGGGCCTTCTCATCACTACATTGTCCATTGGAGCAATTTCCAGGAAATGCGAATTACAACTGCGGAGAGGATTTTCACAGCTAAATTCATTATCATGGGGAGGACCACCATGGTGGGTTACAGAAAAAGATGAAACATTTTTCTCCTTGATCTTCTGCCCATGCAAAGGGTTATCGTGACTTTCATATGAAGATGATACTTCAAGATAGACCGAACTATCATAAAGCAAGCCTTCATGAGGAACAGTCTGATGCAGACCTTCGGAATTAATGTTACCACTATTGGGAACTCAGAGAGTAGAATCTTGAGTTGCAACAGATAATTTTCTGAGTGCATCAAGAACTCCAGCATCGAGCAAGGTATTATTACATATTGGCCCTTGATTTCGTGACTGTGTTGGATGGGTATTTTTCTTAGATGCCTTATTAATCACTTTGGGAACCACTTGTTGAAGAAAGTGGTTATTATGGGCAGGTGTATATGCATGCTCAAGAGAAAGGATCAGGTTAGGCTGAATATGTCCACACAAACCAGGTGTATGTGACTGACTTGGTTGTCTGTATGACATGGGGGAGTATTCCCGACAACCCTCTTGGACTAGAAAAGAGTTGTGTGTCTATTATAAAGTGAACTACTGAAGTGTCACTCCACTGGTAGGGATAGATTTTCATTTCTTTCCATGTGATGTTTTTGAATCTGTTTTAATATCCTAGAAAGCATCTAGAATATGAGCAGGGATTTGCTTCTGCTCCTTCACCATTGTTAGAATATGTTTGGTGACATTAGCTAACAGAAAGGGAATATACGTCCATTCCATGCTTGAAGTAGGTGTGTGTTCCGACTCTTGTCCTCATTTTCCTGCTAGTGAGTTTTGACAGTACTCATGTATGGGGGCAGAGAGTTGAGTCTTCCTCCTATTTTTCATTGGGGCTTTCCAATTGACTTCTTTGGGTGATACCAAATGAGACTGCTGGTAGGCTTGATCAATACTAGCAGGTGTATGTGCCTGGTTATTACACTCCACCGAATGTAGTTGATAAACGTCCTTCAATACTGGCAGACGACGCTGCTGGCAGGATTGATGAGTGTATGCAAGCGTATGTTTCTGTTTACTAGTTGTCAACACATTGGGTTGGTTGGCTTCATCGTATGTAGTCAGACGAGCCTGTTAACTAGATGATGATTTATAAATAGCTGTATGTTTCTGTCTATAGAACTCCACAGAAATTACCTGGTGGGAATGGCGTTTTGCTACCAGAAGAGTCTACTGGATAGTGGAATTAAAACAGACAGGTGTGTGTGCCCACTCATTTCTTGCCACCAAGTTAGGTTGGTGGACTTCTCTGAAGATGGTAGAGAAAATAACCTGCTCACTGTTGACTGGTCGTCGCCTTTGGTGGTTCTTCCTGCCTGCTTGGGTCCGAGGAACCTGAGCCGAACGCCTTGAGATGACACCCTCATCATGTTGAAGGCACACTACCACACAAGTTTGGTAGAGATTGTTAATGGGATCCCTTGGGAAGGACTCATGTATCTTTGAATTAATGCCTTAGTGACCTTATCATTCACCTCCTCAGAATATGGGAGGGAATGGTTGTTTTGTTCCGGATATAACAACTCGAAACAGTTGGGGACGATGGTTGGCACCGCCTTCTTCTCGATCGCTGGTCATCGTTGTCCGGATGACCAGGGTGAATTATTAACTTGGAGGGCTTTTTGAGTGGCCTCCAGAGTCAAAATGGTACCATGTTGACAGTATTTTGTAACTAGTTCATTTGATACCCAGCATTGAAGATACTGAGTAGGTGATGTCGTCCTCAGAGCGGACGACGATCCAGCAGGAGTAGCAGCAAAGGTATTCACAGAAAAGGCATTCACAGGTGTGAACTTAAGAGAAGACATTTCTGTAACATAGAATATCTTGTAAAAGAGTGCATGTTTGATATAACAGCCATAATCAAGATAATTTCGGTCACAACATCTTTTGGATGAGCACATATGTTATTGATTGTTTTGTTGGCCCTCTCATTGAGTTTAAATAGGGGCCTAAAAAATAGGTAAAACATCATTTTAACTTGGTTAGGGGTTTACGTTGGGTTCACCATTTTTTGTTTCCTCTAGATATGGGAATGACCTCATTGATTTAAGGTTCAAACATTCCAAGCGGTTTCTAACGGTTTTGTTCATAGAACTAGAAACATCCAATGATTCTATATCCATTTGGACCTACTTTCTAAAGGTAGGTGCTCAGTAGTTGCAAACCGATGAGGCTTAAGAAATTTTATTGGTCGAGAGGATGAGAGGTCAGACTCATCACACCTTTTTGAGGGGAATTATTGTTTACTCTAGGACTCTCTTTATAGATTTATGTTATGTTCATGAATCCTTATTAAATTACCAAGTATGAAAAGGAGCTTTCCTTGAAATCTGACAATCAATGATTAATATATATGAGATTTAGGGAATCTTTTATATGTATTTGAGGTTCTTCATCGATAGAGAATCATATGTATTTGTTAGATATTCTTAGTTAATGGTATCCTTCAACACATTATATAGAAGTCCCTTGGTCATTATGATAACCATACTGGTTTTAAAGCCACTCAGTGGGGCACTTGAAGTTTATTTTCATTCAGAAGGACATAGATTATTTCAGAATTGGGATTGTACCCACAGATGGGCTACCTACGTATCCTTTGTTTTAGAAAAGGAATTAGAACCCACATAGTTCGAGTAAAGAAATATGAGGTTTATGCATGATTGATGGCTCAAAGAAAGATGTCATAATTACTTTTACACTCTAAGCTCACGTGAGTCATGCTCGGTGTGAGAAATAATAGGTATTGGTAAAACCAGACAATTATGCCATGAAAGATCCAATTATAAGAAATGATGTGGGGCTTATGTATATATGACTGCCCAGATAGATGAATATTAGGATTTAATTCAGGGAAGAAACCTGGGAACAAGGTCCATAAATGTATATGTGCTTCATGGGGATTTGGATACTTAACTTAGGTCTTAATCCTGAGAAGGATGCCCAAATTAGAGAGGACTTATGATTGGGTTTTAATCATGAGAAGGAATCCCAAATCAAAAGTAAATTAAGACTGGTTAAGAGAAATTATGACTGGGGATTACTCTTAAAGAAGAGGCCCAGGTTAAAGGGAATTATGACTGGGGCTTACTCCTGAAAAGGAATCCCATGTTAAGGGAATTTGTATTTTTGGAACATGGGGCTTACTTCTAAGGAGGATGCCCATATTAAAAGAATTATGGTTGGAGCTTACTCCTGGGGAGGATTCCCAAAATTAAGTGAACTTGAAGACTGGGGCTTACTCATGAAAAGGAGGCCCAGGTTAGGGGACTTGGGGCTTACTCCTAAGGAGGATGCCCAAATTTTGGATTTTGAGATTGGGACTTACTCCTGATAAGGAGGCCCATATTAAAGATCCTATCATCTTTAAAGGATGAGGATTAATGAATGAAATCTCTAACCATAGTGACATAAAGTTTTGTAAATCACTAGGTTTTGAAAAATGTTCCACAGAATTCCTTTCAGATAAGGAAGAAAACAAATAAACCATGCCATAAATGGCTTTGAAGAGGGTTCTGAAGGCTAAATTTTGAAGAGGAGAGGTGGATTTGAAGAAAGAAAGTGAATAGGTAGGAGGGGCACCCAAAAAGACAGAGGAGCGCATGTCCTTCCTGGGTGCGCAAGTCCTGGTCGCGCAAGTATACTTGCACAACACATGGGTACTTGCATGAAGTTCAACCCTTAGGCTAATACTTGGGTGAGACCTTGCTCAAGCCCTTATTATTATCCCTAAAGGCTTCCAAAAGAGTGACACTCATGTTTTATTGAAGGGATAAGGTAGTGCGCAAGTGTGGCCATTTCCCTTAAGGTCTGGCCACTTAGGCGCACAAGTGTTGATGAGTTTCAACTCTTAGGCTTTGTTTCCCCTATTTAGAGATTCCTATTCTAGGTATAAAATTACCATAGAAGTTCTCGGAGGACTTCCAGAAGAGACTAGGGCACTGGGAGCTTGAATCTGAGTTTTGGAATTTTCCTGTTTTCAAATGGGGGGCCCACAAGAGGTATTTATAGGTTGTTGAAGACCCTGGGTGAAAATCAAAGAGGTCACACAAGTCACTTGTGCGACCACTATGTGGCGCGCAAGCATACTTGCGCGACCCAAGTGGGAGGAAATCCTTCTTCTTGCGTTTTTTGATTTTTGATGTTTCTTCAAAGGATGAATCACTTTGGATTATGGTATTTCCCTTTTTTAGTCGTTAGACATTGTGAAGGAATGGAGCATCAACAGAAGCTAAATTCAATTTAAAGCATTATTAAATTAAAGAGGCTAAAAGAGGGATCCTACCTCAAGGTGGAACAAAACTATCCACTTCAGATCATGGAGATTTCTAACTAAAAGTTGTTGCTCCCCCACTGGATATATGCACCTTCACACATTAAATGTATTTTACAAAAACCTTCAAATTAAATGGGAAATGTCTCACATACAATTTAAAGAGGATGGTGGAAAACATAAAAAACATTAAAAACAAAGTAGAAACACAAACCTAGATGTTTGTTTATGCTTCCAAAAATAATTTGATTGGATCTTTAATGGGTGCATGAGGTGTTGTACAGCTTTTTTCCTTCCCAGAAAACACAAGAAAAATGTTATTAAATAGTAAAATAACTAAAGGAAATAAATGAAAAGAAAAGGGAAAGAATTTTATGTTTCAAACCCCAAACAGGGGCTATTATTAACTTTTCCATAGCTGGACAGTTCCAGCAGGTCAACCCTAGTCCATTTGTGGGTGTGGTCATCAGAGTAGAAATCGCCTCATCTTGTTTATATTGAGTGCTGATTGTAGTTCCCCTTGAACTTAAAATTGAGTGAAGTCAATATGAAGTCCATTAAGTCCTCTCAGTAGCTCTTCCTGGTATGCACCCCCTTAGCATCAACAAGACTAATTAAGTTACAGTTCTTATACAATAATAAACAAGAACCCAAAGGATTAATGAGATATAACATAGAAGTAGGGTCATGTATATAAGAGTTCATAAAGAAAAAATGTTAAAGCCATGAATTATTGGTCTAATACAAGCCAAATAAGTCTAATTAATGAACTGTTTAATCTCAAACCACAAAGAAATAGTAAAAATAAAATATGGAATATCAATGTTTTTTATCCAGATAATGGTATTTAAATATTTATCTGGAATTTCAATATAGACATCCATAGGAATGAATAATGAGAAAATACACCTCTCAACATTATAGTTATATTATGGTAATAAGAAATAAACGAACATGCCAAAATGTTACCTTGGAGTAGTATGGCACATTAAGAGTAAATTTCATTAAGAGTACATTATCAAATACATTAGTCTTATGGATGGTAAAATTTACGTCATTGACATGTCCCCTACCCCCTGCCCCCTTCCCCATATCCCCTACCCCCTCCCCCATACCCCCTGCCCCCTGCCCCCTGCCCCCTCCACCCCTCCACCCTACCCCCCCCCCCTGCACCCTGCACCCTGCCCCATGCCCCCTACCCCCCTCCACCCAGCCCCCTAGCCTGTACAGCCCCCATACAACTCCCCCCCACTGCCCCTACCCCCACTCCACCCTCCCCACTACCCTCTCCCACCATCCCCCCTCCACTCATCCCCCTATCCTGCACAACCCCCCTGCACCCCCCCCCCTCCACCCTACCTCATTCCCCCTTCCCCCCTCCACCCAGCCCCTAGCCTATACAGCCCCCCCTGCACCACCCCCTGCCCCCATCCATCCATTTCCTGTTGCTAAATAATGTTTTTGTATTATGTACAAGTGTTTTATGAACCTAATTTTCCTATGATACTAAACATTTGGATCTTGGAATGTTTTATTATGTTATTTATCTTAAAAATTTTGTAATAGACATGTACAAATAGTTTAGTTTTCTATATAATGACATCCCAATGTCCCTTTACATAGTTTTACATGAATATGATAACAAATAACACTATAAGCACAATATATTATTGAGTACATATCATTGTATACATTAAAATTCCAACACCTGAGGAATATGGACCTTTCCCCATGTATTGGAACTCTTCTTCCATTGTGAGTTCTTATGCCTTGGTCAAGTTGAAGTGGCATGCAGGATGGGTATTCATTATTTCTCATCTATTCGTGGCCAACCTTTTAATGATCCTATTGATATACTCTTTCTGGGTTATTACTAAATCTACATTCTTATTATTTATTTATATACATATCCACAATATCTTCTCAAATTTATTAGATGTTATAATGCTTATATTTAGTGATAATATTTCCAAAAAATAAACTTTTTCATTCTACTAATAACACATTATTATTATCCATAATTTTTATCATTTATAAACATCATTCTATTAATTAATTTAGTAAACCCACTTATTTTCAAGTTCTTTTTTACCCACTTAATGTTCAACCATATCAGATTTTTTTAACTTCAAAGAAGCCATCTCTTTATTCATGGAATATTACACTAATTTGAATAAAAAAATCATAGTTTAATTTGGATTTTCATGTGTCTATTCATTCAATAAAAGTATATAATTAATTTAAACCCCATACCTTTGAACCAGACTCCTAATTTTGGTTGAACTCATCAACTAAATCATATTTTCTAAAATACTCAACTTAGTTCTTCCTAGATGTACATGAATTTATATTATTTAAATGTTGAACATGTACTTTCACTACTCCCATCCATGATTTTGCTGCACATAAACTCTTTTGATGAACAAATGATTTTTTTAATTTTTATAATTCAAGTTCCTTAAGCACTAGAATCTGAGTTTTTAGGAATTTATTAACTTCTAGTGACCTTCCTATGATCAACATGGGATTTAACTATGGGTTCTTCATTAATATCATTCCTAATAAAGTTCTAACCATTAAAAAAACTATTTCATTTAAGAAAATATCTCTCCTTTAGAGGATTTTTTTATTCATCATCCCATAAATGATATCCAAAATCATTATAATCATATCCAAGGAAGAAACACATTTTATATTTTGATTCAAGTTTTTCTCATTCCTGAGAATTTACAAGTATATATGGTAAACTAAATTTATATTTTAGATATATAACATCAGGTCTCTTTACAAACCATGGATCCTTAAGATTTTATTTCACTTTTTCCAATAGTAGGCTTTTATTGGTGAGATATACTATTGTGTTGAGATCCCCTTCCAAAATCACCTTAGGTATTACTAAGTGATGCCTCATACTCAAAACTTTCTCTACCCGAGACCTATTCATTCTTCCAGAAAATTCATTCTATTGTAATGTTCTGATAACCATCATCTCATGTCTTATTCCATTATTTTGATAGATTTTATAGAAATTGAGTGCACCGTACCCACCTCCATTGTCTATTAGTAAACAATTCAGCTTTTTATTGTACTCCCATTATGGAAAATCATTCCATGAAGTAAACATAAATACATCAAATTTTTTATTCTAAAAAAAATCCTTACCTTTCTAGTTGCACCATCAATGACATTAATTAATTAAATTCAAACAACATAGTATTTTATAGGGGTAGGTCCCAAAACATCTTCATAGACAAACTCCAACTTTTGGTTTCTATGATTCTAAAAATCTAAGTTGAAAAAAACATTTCTCTTCTTTCCTAACACAGAACATTCACACATTCTAATTTATTTATGATCGAGATTTGTTATTATATAATTCTATAGAACCTTTAAATTCTTTTCACTAAGGTGATTAAACCAATAGTAAAAAAAATTAGATAATCAAAGTAATACTTATAAAAATTTCCCTTCTAGTTAAATTTCTTGTGAAGTAAATAATTCCATCATTTACTCCTTGTGTATCTATCATTTATCCATCAGTAAATTTCTTTACCCTATTTTCAAAACTATTCCTAATTGCTACATAATTATGTTTCCAATTTAAAATTAGATTTATTCAGAAATCATGGATGTTTGAAACTTCCATTAACTTTAATAATCATCCTTTATTTATTTATATTCTTAGTTATAATTTTCCAATAAATTACAGGGATTAAAAATTCACCAGGTAATACTCATGTGTGTTCTACAAGAAAATTTTAATGACTACGAAAGTTTTTATTAGTCACATTTATGAACATAAAAATGATAGATTAATACAGTTTTCATCATCATTTGTTTCTTTCTTGCTTTGTTAACATGAGATTAGACCTAACCCGAATCCCCCCATCCCTAACACTTGGCTAATTTCACACCTTAAATTAGGTAATGCTTTTTACATCTAATGAGATCACTATATTTATGGTACTGGGGTTAAAACCCAATATTCTTTTCACATAGGGCATGGGAGTAGAAACAATATGATGCGTTTTAGTACTAAGTAGTAAACCAAATCCACTATTCTTATTATAATGTCATGTAAACCAAATCCTCTATTATAGGAAAAAATTCTCTATGAGTAATTAATTTGGAACAACCTATGGGCCGATACAATATTGGAATTGTAATAATTTTTTTAATACAGTTAGTTTTCACCATAATTCAACAAGTCACAAACTAAAAAAAGAGATAGAAAAGGAAAATAAGTTATTATCTATGTGTAGAGACATACCTATCTTAAAATTAAGATAAATAATAGAGAATATAGTAGACTGAAAAATAGGCCCTTGCTGAAATCCCAGGGAGGAGCAGTAGAAAGAGTTGAATTTCAGGAAACCATATCTTGTTGTGTAAAGATAAACAAAGAAATTGATAACAAATATAAAAACATGCTAATTCATCAAGAATAATACCTTTCATGTTTCCATCACCTGGAATAAAAACCATTTCCCATAGTGCAATCATAGCATCAAGATGGCCTGACACCAAGAGAAAGTATCCATCAAAGCAGTTTGATGAAAAAAAGGCTTGGGGAATCCCTTCCACCTGAGAAAACTATAGGAAAGGAAGAAATGATCATCTTGTAAATTAATACATTGACATATATAGATTCTTTAATGGAAACTGACATAGATACCCTTATAGATGATAATTCATCAAGAATAATACCTTTCATGATTCTATCACCTAGAATAAAAACCCTTTTGCTCGGCACAACCATAGCTCCAAGTTTGCTGGACACCTAGAGTAAGTATCCATCAAAGCAGTTTGATGATACAAAGGCATGGTAAATCCCTTCCACCAGAGAAAACCTTGGGAAAGGCAGAATCTGCATACCTGAATGGAATAAAAGATGAACCTGTTTGAAAAACAATATGAACAAATTAGAACCAAAATATGAACCTGTTAAATTATGGAATAAAAGTTGAACCTGTTTGAAAAGATGGCACTAACTGGGCCTTCCTAACTCAACTCCTTGGAGAGGTTATTTGTATGTGTTGTGTTGTAATGTTATCTCCTTGTATAATTAAAATAACAAAACATAAAACATTAAGATATAAGGTAAAATATAAATAATATAAATATACGATACAATACACGCACCATTTATCAGTAAAATATCATACACAGTTTAGCTCGTGTTTTGGTTGTGTTTGAATAGCACACTTGAAGCACAAAATAACATCATTTGGAATTTCTAGAGCCTGTAAAACGTTAACAAATTGCCTCAGCGAAGTAAAATATCAGGCACTTGTAGCAACACAACATAACCACAATATACCTTATAGACATTTCTATGGTTTAGGTAGGCATCAGTAAATGTATGTTTCTGCTTTACAACTTCCTGGATGAATGAATTTAGTTGGAAGGAAACAAAAATAAAAAATGGGAAAGGTAACCAAAGTCACAAGTTTTTCCTCACTCATTCTTAATAACTTCCCCACCTTCCAGATGTAATCGGGTTGAGTCGGGTATAAAGTATCATAACTTAAGTCCCTCAAAATCCTCATCCCTAGGATCTATTTTGCTGGAACATGATTCTTCATCTTCAAACTTCTAGAAAATTTGATATTTATCTCATCAACTATATCTTTTATTGGACTTTAAATAATAATATCATTAACATGGATATATAGGATGATAAAGATTCAATATTAGAAAAAATTCAGTCAATAGTAATGATTTGTATTGTTTCAGATGAAATGTTTTTTCATCGTGAAGTAATTAATCTTCTAATTCTGCTTCCTTGTTTCTGAGAGAAATAGTACAAAAGTAGCTTTCACTTTGTGCTTCACTTGAATGATAGTCAACCAGAGTGGCTGAATAAGTCCACAAATCTAAAACACTCAAATTAATGGGAGTTTTAAATATGGTTTGATATTGATTCCCTCCATGTGTTTAGATCATAAGTGATAATAGAGTAGACTTTTAGGTAGAATATTGCTAAAAAATAAAATTTTAGAAGCTGAAGGAGGAAGGGGATGGTATATTGAGGTATAAGATACAGCTAGTTGTGAAAGTTTTTTTTCTGGATCATGGATACATTTTGGAAGAACACTAGAAGATATCTTCTAGAAATTTCTTAGTCAGAAACAACGTATCAATATTCAATCCCACACTATGGTTTCAAAGACTTAGAAGGATATGGACATAAATCATAACACTACAATGAAAAAACCACTTCAAAGGGACACATACAAGAGTATCAAAATATAATTATCAAAATGAAATAAAGAAAAAAATATATATATATTTACATTGTTAAGATATGATTCCTACTCCACAAGGAGATTACTATTTTATTTTTATTTAAGGATATCCAAAATTATTACAATTTACGAATACTGATTAAATAATCCATGTTAATAAATATAGTAGAATCCGTATTGTAAAACTAGATGTCATGTCTTTTAATCTGTACGAGGAGTGATTCTATATATATCATAGCTTCACAACTATCTATCCATTCCATCAAAGGATCCCACCACCTAAAATCATTCACCTAGTACATTGTGCATATTATAAAATATCATGAGAAAAACATTATGTTTGATTCAATAATAAACTAGTATATTATCTTTTCTAAAATATTCCAAGAGTAAAAACATAGATACTCTTCAATCAGGGAAAATATATGAAATTCCTTTTCATTTCCAACACAACTTCATTATGATAAGTTGTTGGGTAATATTTTATTTTAATTTTCTGACTGCACCATCGAGTTAAAGTAACTATTATTCTTCTATAATTTGTAGCTAATGCTCCATTATTTCCATCAATGTTCCATAAATTACTCTTCTAGAATTTATCCTTCTATTTGACTATGTTTTGGATCCTAAAAATGGTTTTCACACACATAGATGAATCATAACAATCTTCAAAATTTGGAATCTTTTTTGGGGATTCACTACTGAGTCCCCCATCAACTTCTATAAACCTATTTCTATTCCTCAAACTTTCTTAACAGATATATGGTTCCCCCATGATGATTTTATTTATCCTAGCTCAACTGAGGTGAATATCCCCTCAAAACCTTCTTAACAATGACCTTTTTTAGTATATCTACCATATTTTGAGTCCCTTCTATCTTTACATATATCCAGTACTCTATCCCCGAAAAACTTATAGATAATGTGATAATTCCTCAAAATATTCTTCATACGAGATTAAAACATCATATTTTTTACTAATCCAATCATAATCCTTGATTCAAAAAACAACATCTCATCATATTTCCTCCTTTTGAGATCTTTAAATGTCCCCTTCAACCCAAACAACTGCTTTCCAACTTCTATTAAAGAAATATAATCTACTTTTATTATTCAGAGTGAAAATATCAATTAAATATTTAACATTTTCCACGAATCCTTTCCTCTTAAATTGAACACATATATAGTGGTTCTCTTTCAAGTGTAAGAATATCTCTCAAAGTATGACATAGAAAAACCTGGAAATGACTCATATATTTTGAAGGAAATTTCAAAGCTTCTAGAACCCTTTCATTTCTATAAAACCCACTTCACCTCAAACCAATATTATCTTACAGGATTCTATGTGTTCTTTCTCCTTTCTCAATTTGAAATGTTCAACTAGGGGTGTGGTCATTGGTTTCACCTTTCCCATGATTAAGTGATCCACCAATTTGTAAATGTAATCGAAATAATTTAGGTACAAAGTACCAAAACATAAGTCCCTCAAAATCCTCATCCAAAAGATCCATTTATTCATACTAGTGTTTATCATCTCAAAACTTTTGGACAATTCAATATTCATCACATTGACCCTTTCCTTTACTGGATTGGAAATAATCATATTATGAGCATAGTTATGTGGGATGATGTATATCCTATCATCAAACACCCAGCAATAACAAAAAAGATTTTTATTGCTCTAGATGAACTTCAACTTCACAATGAAGTTATTAAAATTCCAATTCTATTGCCTTGGTGCCAAGTACAAAGGTATGAAATAAACTTGTGTTGCTTGTATCTAATGGATGATGGAGAACCCAATAGCTTAAAAGAGGAAAGATATTTGAAAGACATTAATTAGTTGGAGTTATACATGAGGGGTGATAATGATTCCCTCCATGTGTATGGGACATGGTAGAAAATGGAGAGGCCTGATAGAAATAAATTTATTCAGAATAAATAGATGTATCAGCTGGAGTAGTTAGCGGATGATAGATAGAGTTACAAGGCTTGACTATTTGTGAGAGGGTTTTTTGGGTGCATGGATATCTTCCAGAATACCCCTTAAACATTTCCTCCAAAACTAAATTATGAGGAATCAAAGTACAGATAGTTGATCTCATTCTTTGAAGTCTATAACTTAAAAAACTACGTACCTATATCACCACAATGAAATTTACAAACCACTAAAAATGAACACAGACAATAGTATTGGAAGAAAATGATTGAAACAGAAGAATTAAATTGAGAAACGAAAATTTAACCCCATTGTCTCAAACTCAATAAAATTAAACTTTGTATAATGGGGAATGTGTATAAACATCAATATCCTACTTGTTACCTGAAAATATTAAGCCTCATTCTAGTAAGTTTATTATTACCCAGTGTGCAGAGGAGTTGTTGAAGATAAGGTTACTCAATTCAAAATTAATCAGATTTAATATACCAATAGAGAGGTGAGGTGACAGCAGAGAGGTGAGGTGACAGTAGAAAAGTGGGTAGGTTGTGTCGGTAGGGAGGTGGGCTGGCAGTGCCGGAGCTGCGTCGGTAGGGAAGCGTCGGAGCTGGTGGGGAGGTTTTTTGGCTTCATCGGAGCTCAAGGGGGAGGAGGAATCACGAGAGGAGGGCGCCGCTGTGGGAGAGTTTGTCGGGGATGAGGGTGTCGCTGTGAGAGACGGTTGCACAGTGATATCGCCAGGGAGATCATCGGGAGGAGGAGACGTCGTCAGGGAGGAGGGCTACGTGGTTATTGGGCTACGAATCAGGGGAGGAGGAGGAGAGCTACGGGGATGAGGAGACACTGTCGAGGAGGAGGGTTGTGCAGTGATAGGGCTGCGAATCGGGGGAGGAGAGGAGGGCTGCGGGGAGGAGAAGATGTCATCAGGGAAGAGTTATTTGTGGTGATAGGGGTGTGAATTAGGAGAAGAGGAGAAGAGCTGTGGATCGGGGGAGGATGAGGAGCCTGATACATATTGGGAAAAAAACGATGCATGTGGTGTAATATTGATTTAACCACAGAGATTTAATTAAACCGTGGAAATAAAATAGCTATAGCCACAGACCTATAAAACCATGGCTATAGGTCCATGACTATAGACCAAATTTTTAGTAGTGACGGTTTGAAGAATAATGATACAGTTCCTTCTTCTGGAAACACTCAGTAGATAGCCCCTTCCTGACTCCCCCCCCCCTCGATGGTTTTCTCAGGATAACTACATATGCTACGGTCTCAGCCAATTCCAGGGTCGGTATTGGACTCATTGCTCATAACAGTTGTGTCCAGAATGTGGAAGCTCAGTGTCGTGTTGTGCCTTGCTCATGGAGTCCTATGGTTGCAGAGGCCCCTGCCATCCTTTACGGGATCCTTTTGGCCCATTCAAAAAATTGGCCCAAGGTTTTGGTGGAATCCGACTGCCTCTAAGTGGTGTACTCTCTATCATCAATGGACGATGACTCTCAACCGTATGGCCTTATCTTGAGGAATATTTGGTCTTTAACCGAAGGATTTGCTGTATGAAATTTTTCTTTTATCAAGTGATGAGGGAATATGAAAGCTCATTGTTTGGACCATTTTGGGAAAGCTTGGGGTGATCATTGTTTGGTTGACTCGTTGCCTTCTTGGCTTTGTAGACCTAGTTTTCTTGATCAGTAATTTTTCTTATCTTTTCTCAAAAAAATTATATTTTTAATTGTTTATGCTTATACAGATGTATTTTTCGATGAATTTCCTAGTCATCCCCAATTAATGAAGATGGTTTTTAAATAGAACTCACAAATAATGTTATTCATATTTAAAATACACTATGTAAAATTCCCCTAATTTAAGTGTTGGAAATGAAGAAGAAACTCCTACATAATATTTATAAGATACTTATATTCCAAAGTGCATAACCATGGCGTGCACCTATTATGTTTTAATTAAAAATTATAGTCTATTATGTATTTACATTGATTATGGAGTACCTAACATGATAAATATCAAAAAAGTGTCCCCACACTATACTGATAACTTCTCATATCAATTGTGTGAAGCAATGGATATTTCCATTATTGAAATATATTTTTAAAATCATTAATTACAAGTTAGGAAAGGAATATAACTAATATTTCATTCTATATGAGGTATACTCATTATGAATTTATTTTTATTCCATTTGGACACACAAATATTTCTGATATCTTTATATATTTAATGAATATAGTGTTTAGATATTACCTTGATAAATTTCTGTAGTATTTACATATGATATTCTCATATATTAAAATTGATATTAAGATCATAAATAAACTTTTAAGATTGTGTTGAATAATTAGATAAAGGATAATTTGTACACTTAATTTAAAAGGTGTTCATTTTAACGATAGAGAGTAAAATTACTAATCCATATAATCTCTAGTGATATTATATTAGTGGATCCATTAATGATGGATGTAATTGATCCATGTACCAAACAAAACATGGTAACTGATATCCATTATTTTCGTAGTTTGGATGAAAATTAATGGTTCAATGTAAGGTGTTTTCTATATATATTTACTCTAATAACCATTTTTATTCATAAGTGATCCATGTTCCTTTGGATTGATGAATGTGAAAAAAAATTAAGGAGTCAAAAATAATTTTGTTCAGTGAATATGGGAATTGACTACACTACAATGGATTAGGATTTTTTATCTTTAGTAATTTATCTAATAAGGGACTATTATGTGTTCTTATGAAAAATGATATGGTGATATATTGTTCCTTATGATAATTGAATATTCATATGTAAAATTATGCCACTAATTATTTAGAGATGAAATCAATAGTTTTTCTAATGAAACTATGGAAGTATTGTATTTATAGTAAAATTAGTGATGTATATTTCAATCATAAAACAATAAAGTAAATATTTACATAGAAAGTTTCAAATATGTCCAATGGATATGGTTGGATTTAATTAATGATTATAAGTGATCATTTTATAACCACCCTGGGAAGTGGAACACGGTGGGTGATGATTTTTGTTTAAAAGACCATTATAGTTTATTTATAATGAATATTTAAAGAGATCCAATATTTACAGATTTCGTAATATAGACCATGAAATAATTATGAATGGGGATGTACCATATACATATCAGATAAATTTTCAACCATCCATCCATGTCGTGACTAAAAATACATAGAATGATGATGTGTAACTGAAGAAGAAGCTATGAAATATTCATAATTCCAACTATGGTTAAGATTGATTAATAATTTCTTGAAACTCACTATGTTTCATGTCAACACCAACCATTAAGAAGATGTTGTTTAATGATTGTCAAAGTTAATCATTACCTATTCTTCGTGAATATATGAAGATGCGTAGAGTTATAAATGAGTACTTCTGGTAGGATAAAATGAAAAAGGGATATATTAGCTATTGTATCTCGATGTCTAGTTCATTAGAAAGTTATTGATATGACATATAATTAGAATGTATTTACTTATCCCTTACCAAACTAGAATATAAATTGAAAAATATTACCATGAATTTCATCATCGTACTCCCCAAAAGATACAATGGGAAAATTATTTTTGAGTACTAGTCAATCTTCCTAGGAAGGTGTAAAAATTCATTTTATTAAAAATGATCTCTCTCATATATAGATTTAATTAATACACAATAAGTGAGTGTAATGTTTTTATGTAGTGCCACATTTTATTTCATTTTACTTGGAACCAAGTTTTGCATTGATTTTTTGTGGAAGTCTTATGTTGACAATGAATATGAATCCCAACAATAACAATGTATAACATAATTAGATTGATGTTCAGTATGAGAGAACTATTAAAAACCTGAATGAGATGATGAGATTATAAATTTTGTATTTAAAATTTTTTTGGGATCAACAACTTCAAATGATAAAATACTCCAACGACAAAAGATTTAACTCATTCATTCATATAGATCCTCATGAAGCCTTATATATAAGAATGTGCAGTTCTAAAATGTATTCAGATGATGGTTGAAAAATAATAAAATCAATATTTAATATATATATATAAATTGAATATAATTTCAGATAATCTCAACAATACATGAGGATAGAATATATTTGATATTATATTTAATGATGACATTCATCAAAAATATCTGAATTTTGACATTATTGATAAGTTATTCATGTGAATTTCTTCATGGAAGAATAATAATAGATTCTAATTTAAGGTAATTTTGATCCCTATTTATGAAATTACCATTAATATTCTTGATCATGTTTGGATATATTATAATTTCATGGAACATCAAATTAATCCATCTCATGTTTTCGATTTTTCCTAGGTATCTCTTTGAAGTAATTACATGTATGATCTTTAAATGTACTAATATCATATATCATACCACTAGATCATTATCTCTCTTATGTAAAACAATAAAGGGATTATCTAGTTCATGATCAATGTTAGGAAGTGTTTTGAAACATGACCACTCAAATGTGAAATGTTCATTTTTTAAACCATAAGTTTTCAGAATTAATATCGAAATACGAGGATGTGATGACTCATAAGTGTCCTAGGTTGATTATATGTGAGTTTTTTAATTTTTATAGAACATTTCATATAATGGGGTAGAATATTTTATTAGGAAATTTTATAATATATTTCTATTTAAATAAATTTTACTTCCCTAATATATTTCCTAACATGAAATACTGAATTTAAATAAACCCCAATATACTATTAAAATATTATTATTTGATGTGATAGATATCTCCTAGTAATTAATTTATAAATTATGAATTGTAATAAATAAAATATGAAAACATAGTGTTTATATATTTTTAAAATAAAAAAATTAATTTTTGATTTGTTAAAATTTAAAATAAAATCTTCTGAAGGAAAAAAATAGATTTTTTTAGAAAAACAGATTTTGACCATAATGTGTTTTTATCATAAAAATTTAAATTAAAATGTATTTTTTAATTATTTTAATTAAATTTGAATAAAATATTTTCATTAAAATATTTTAACATTCATCTAATTGTTTTTTCAAGGAAATGAATGAAGGTAATTGAATGATTTCCTTATGAATTTTTTCTTTCTAAAAATGAATTTGTTTTGTTTTGTATAGTTATCATAAAATGATTCAATACAACATATATAAATATAATCCTTAAAAAATTTAAATTTTATAAATTAACATAGTTAATAAAATTTATTAACATGATATTTGTTTTTTGTGATGAATTGTATATATAGTAAAAAGAATACCATAGTTATAATTTAAAACCAAGTAGAGGGGGTTAACCTGGGAGATAAAAATTAACATATCTCATCTCAATGCTACATTTTTTATTATAAAATTAAGAATCCCACAACTAACAATACTCCAGGGAGGTCATACAAGACATGTTTAAGGCAGCGTAAAACAATGGGGGTCATGTTGGTCTCCCCTAATCAAGTTCACCACTTCCAGATTCATTTGAAGAGAACTAGAAAAATACAAAATATTGGTACCCTGATCATCGACCGTCATGGATGCCAAATAATCATGTACTTTGTTAACTTAACTCCATGTATGAATAAACTGTATATTTTTTTTGAGGCTTCCTCTCACTTCTCGATATTATAAGCAATCGACCAAAGAGGTTGCCTCTATAGAATTTGTTTGTACCTTTAACCTATCACATAAAACATTCACTTCGCTTATTGGTTGACTTAATTTAGACCTTATCATTCTATTTTTTCTAATACTTTTCATTTTGGAACAACTTGACATTAGTAAGACATAATTATGATTAAACAAATCTTAGTGTGTCATATACATCCCTTATAAAAGGACAACACATATCCTATCTTCATCACACATCATGAGAATTGAATATAAGACAATAAATTCCCTACTAACATTTTAATAACCCTCCTGATATAATAAACTTATTTATATGAACAAAATAACTCCCTTGTAAGGATTAAGGTGTAATCCAATAGAGGTTTCTCTACTAAGATGTATAACTCGTATTGATGTTATTTAAATTATGTTTATTCTTATGTACTATATAAATATAATAAATTCATTATAATTTAATGAATTCAGTGTCTCTAATATTTAAAATTGTAATTTTTAATATTGATCATCAATTTTAAAATTATTTTCTAGATAATTGGAAATTAAAGTATCAGTTCTTCATACATGTGGACTACCACATATAGGTAGCAATATGATTCATTTTACATCACTATAGATAACAGTTGGATATGATTATATATTTATTTTTTATATAAAAAATGTAAAAAATAATTAATCTTATCAAATTATAATATCTTATACACCTCCATACCTTTCCATTCAATAGAAAATGATAATGTCACTATGTGTATGTGTGGACTACCACCACCACACAAAGATGTGATCAATTTTTCATCACCATATTATATGAATAATCCTAAAATTAGATATGTATAATAATTATGATTTGTATGTGATGATTATTTCTCAATATATTGTGAAACAATTACCAATGTGCAATTACTGGGACCATTGAATCAAAATATGTGAGGAAAATAGAACATTTATCTCCTGAATACCCATTATAAAGAAATTTTAAAAGTAAAAGGATAATGAGAAATAAAAAGAGATAAAAATATAATTTGATTTATGAATATGTTTTTGTAATATACTTAAAATAAATATATATATTTTTTATAGTATATTTGTTCAAATAATAATCAAGATGACACTTGTGGTAAGGGTTTTTGTGACAACCTCTTTTATTTTTGAGATTCTCTATTATAAATTTCTATTGATGGAAACTATATTTATTATAAACATTTATCCTCATATGTTATATTCTATATTTTAATTATTTTTCATATATTTGATCTATTTTTTAACTTGGGTATATAATATTTTCTTGAAAATTGTTTTCAAGGAAATCAGATTTATTTCAACATTAGTAAATGAACATTTTCTCTCATATCATTTATCATTAATGTTTTTTAATAATATTCTTTCATACAACTGAAATAATTCGATATATTAATTTTCACTAATATTTAATTTTTATTTAATGGTTTAAAATATAATATTTATAATAGTCTAAGAAAAAAGTAATTATTAAAATACTACAATGGTGAGAAAATAATGGTTTTGTGGAATTTATATAGAAAGAAAAATCTACTCACCATAAGGACCATTATTTTCATTTTATATTTGTTTATATGTTTCTATGATTATTTAAATAAAATTATTTTCCCAATATTCATTGAATTATAAGTTAAAATTATATCAATAAAAAATCATATTTTAGCTCGTCTTCATGGAAAGGATCAAATAATCATTTAATGGTTTTTGAAAAATATTTTATCATCCCTTAATGATTGTAATGATTTGGCAGGGATATGATTTTATGATACTATCCACATTAATTTTCATTATGTATTATATTGATTATTATTTTAGGAGGATTATATGAGACCTATTAGTTTCCTAGGGGTATATTAAGTAATGATGAATCCTCTATGAAACCTATTTCATTTTGATGGGCATCGTTGTGATGGAATGATGAAATGTTTATGAACTATGTTTCTATTCCATGTATTTTTATATGATAACATGAAAATAAAAATTGATCATGTCGTTCAAATCTATATGGTTTTAATTATAAGATAGGTGGGACAAGTGTTATATCTTCACATAATTCATTGGTTAAAGATGATCTAGTTAATAATATCCTAGGAGAAGATGGAGTTAATAAATATACAATGTTATAAGAAGTAAAATAGATTTATGCTTCTAATAATAATGATAAAAATGTCATAGTATGAATTTTAATTATAGAATATTATGCCTAGTAGTAGACATATGAGTGAAACTTGACTAAAGAAGTGATTTTATAGGATTGTATTTCTAAAAAAATCAATTTACGTATGATTTTGGTATCATATAAAGGGTCATTATGGATTAATGATTATTATGTTATTTTATTATTTATACATTTTTAAATAAATTCACTTATACTATGATTTATGATTAACAATAATTATCTGATTGGATATTATTATTGAATGTTATGATAATGTTCTTAGACCCTTATTATTATATTATTATCACTACTTATCATTGATTAACATATCCAATTTCTACCATAACTATGAATCTATGGTCCCATTTTCTTATTTTTTCATTCCATATGTTATGAATAATTTTTTATATAGGTTATACTTAATAAGTGTTCATTCTGAAAATATCTTTGTGGGAGATGTTGAATAACATTCAAGTATTACCAATATTTTACATCTACTCTCAAATTTTACTGATAATTTTGGGTCTGAAAGAAATTATTATTTTTAATTAATTGAATATTAATCCAAATTGATGAAATATTAATTTTAGAAATTATCTAGTCACATCAACCATCTATATATTATATCAAAATAATTGATAAATTATATTGTGATGTATGATTCAAATAATCATATCTTTGAGGTATAGATCCTCTAAAAATATATATGTTCTTTATAAAACATCAATGTGGTTATTTTAAAGTACTCATAATTTTGATACCATTTCTTCATATGGTATTTTTACAATTAGATTTCAAACACTGTCCAATAATTGGAACTATTTAACTTTTTCAATGGCACTTTGTCCAATCTATTTCTTAATTTTTGGATCATATTTTCCATTAAAAAGCAGTAGTGTCACTAAAAATTAATGATTCGACAATAGGAAGATTATAATGTATTGATAAACCACTTAATTACTACCATAACCTTCAGAATATGAATATAATATATAAAAAGATCATTTATTATGGGGATAAAGACTGTTCCTAGACCGACTGATTTTTACCATGGATCAACCATTATTTTTCCTATGGGGATCATTGACACTAGATAAAAATATATTTCCAATATTTTGAGTGGATTATGTATGGAAAATAAATCATTTTTGATGAGATATAATTATATTATTTCTTTCTTGAAGATCGAATGTCCCAAATAAATGTATAGCAATGCATTCCCATTTATAAATTTCAGTGGAGTATATTGTATATCAAAATTTTGTAGTATAACCTCATCACATGTAATTCATCCTATTATCATTATAAATCTAAGGATATATGTGATAATTTTTAAATATGATTTTACTGATACATTAGGTTTCCTTAAATAATTCTCAAGTTTCTATATTGTAATGGCCAGTTTAAGGAAATTGTACTTAATATCAGAATATCTGGTCTTGATATAAATAATTGTTCCTCAAAGCTGGTAAAATATATTTTCCTTGCCAACATAATTCATATAGTAAAGTATTCATACAAATTATTTCTCTTGAATTACCACATAATTAATAAATGGTTTCCCTTCAATGGGAGATATCAAAATTAGTTGGTAGAGAAGATACCACTAGATGTTATTGAATGATTAATGGAATAATTCAACAAAATTATAGATAATTCAATCCATCATTCATCATGTGAAGTGTAAAAAAATTAAATCTATATTTTAAGTATGGTTTAACAGACCAAGATAATATCATATATATTCCATTTTAAATAATTTCAATAGATTACGGTACACACAACCCCAACTATAAAAGAATGCTAAAATGGTATACTAATATAACCTGGACATTAAATTGGGTAGTATGAATAGGAATAGATAAATAATCAAATTAAATTTATTACTCATCTATAAATTAACATTAATGTTCTCAATTTATTATTAAAAAAATATGAATCCTTTAAATGAAATGTAAATATTTTCCTAAATACATTATTTTATCTAAATAAATATTTCATCCTATTTTTCTTATTTCATATAAAACTATTTTTTTAGAACTTTTAAAATATTTATATACTAAATTTAACTACATATTTTAAATCCTTTTTTAATAATTTAGTAGTTATTTAGTGAAAACATTATAAAATTAAAAATAATTTAATTAATAGTGATAAAAACAAATTTTTATTAGAGATTAATTTAATTTTGAACCATTAGAAAAGATATATACTTATTAAAATTATTATAAAATTAAAATTAATTCAATTATATTTTATTTATTATAATTTAGTTCATATTTATCAATTGTATATTCAATTGTAAAAGAAAATCTTTTTATACATATGAACAGTTTTCTATTTTAGAATAGTTTTTTTATTATGTCAGTGTGTTTAGCATTAAATCAAATTATTCATCTTATTTGAAGTTAAAATTATGAAATTTATTACATAATTTGAATCATCGAAATTATTAAAAGTTAAAAAAATCTTATTTATTTTTTGTCAAAATGGATAATAAAAGTAGTAAAAGAAACATGTTGTTAATGTTTTCACGGTTTTACCATGGGTTAATATATGAATATTGTGGTTAAAATGACGTGAAAAATTGTCCGATTAAAATTTTATGAATATATTTTACAGTCATATATCATATTTTTAGTAATAATTTCTATTTTATCCCTTTTTAATGTTAATATATTGGTATAATATATTCATTCCAAAAATTCCAAGTTTTCCTTTCCCACCACAAAAAAAGAACCCACTCTCTATTCCACTTCAGATTTCCAAATCCCTCTAGATCATAATATACATTCCTAAATATCTTCATTAAATCCATACATAGGAAAAAGAGACATTTTTATCCTAAAATCAATCTAGGTAGGATTTAAGTAAAACCTAAAGAGGATGTCAAAAGAAGAGGTATAGTTCTTAACCACACCTTTACATTTTATATAGTATTATTACCATATAAATTATAAATAAAATATATAAAAATAATTAAAATTGTATCGAAAATATTTTTAGAATTTATTATGTTAATGAGATTACCTATATCTAACTATTATTCCATAAAATGGGAAATGAAACCGTCAACCGTGTGTAAAGAGGACTACCACATCACGAACTAATGTAGATCATTTTCCATCACGACCTCTAATATCTGGATATAATAAGGTCTTTAATTAATATATATTATATTTTTTATATCATTAGAATTATGTAATTATAATATCATATATAACTTCTAACCTTCCAACCTATTAGAAAATGATAACATTTATTATGTGTAGTGAGAAATATCGTCTCCATAAAGCGATGTGAAACATATTTCATTTTCTATTAATATCAATAAAAATTATGATATATTTAATAAAGATATATAATATATTATATAATAAATATTCTTTAATGTAAAAATATTATATACCCTTCATCCGTTCTATCAATCAAAAAAAAGAAAAATTACATTCAAGCGTATATGTTATCCACCATCTTCAAGAATGGTGTATCTCATTTTCCTAAATCTAGCTTTTATTAAATATTATGAATACTTTTATAACATATACAGATTATATTATATCTTGGGTAAAATTATAGGTATTATGGGATCATGATCAACGTATAATTACCGATACTACCAAACCAAAACAAACATGACAATAAATCAGTTATCACCCACAATAGTTATTTTGTTAATCAACTTTTAATAAAAAGTTTAAAAAATATATAATAAAATATTCAATTGGATTATATATCTGGTTTTTGTTTTTAATTTTTTTATTATAAATCTATATTAATTATATATTGTTTCCACACAAGTATGACTAAGATCATACATGACATAAGGGTTTCTTGTCTCACTTTTATTATTATGATACATCTACTATATTCACTACTTGTTTTCTGTGGTGTATGTAACAACCCATCAATATGTTATGCCATGATGTTTTTTACATAATGGTATTTAATGATTCATTTTTTGTCATTTCATCCATGGGGATTATGAGAAAATATTTACCAATGTTTTAATGATTTATTTTATAATCTCATCAATATTCACTATTGTTTTTTCTAAGACTCCAACTTTGGAATTATACTAAATTCATATCATAAAAACAATATATCTAGTTATACTATTTTTATTCATGAATGTTTCATATAATAATACCATTTTCTTATCTTTTTGAATGAAAATCATACAGAAAATGATTTAAAGAAAAGATAATATTATTTTAATATTCAGTCAAAAATGATTTCTCTTCGATACACGTTTTATGAAAAAATATTTCCTAGAATATTATTTACATTAAAAATATAATTTACAGGTTATATTTTTACACTATATTAAATATTTACAAAATTTATTGAAATGAATATTCATGCTATTTTCCCGAAGAGGTACTTATTTATCTTTTTACTATGTTGAGAAAGGAACGTTTTCTGTATGCAATATAAGGAATTAATATCCATAATAAAAACTAAATTCATTTTACATTCCTATATATGTTTCCAAAATTCTTCAAAAATAAAATTATTTTCCTAATATTTTGGAGTTTTTTAATTTTCTAAAGTAATTATCATTATTAAAATGATATTTTCCTGAAGATTATTTTTATTTAAGTTTAATGGTTTCTTTATTAATAATTAATCATAACATAAAATTTAAATATAAATCATTGGGGATTGTTTATTGATACCATAAATATTATTTCTCTAGATGGTATGTTACTAGTTTGACTGGAGATTTATAATTTTGATTCCATTCCCTATATTACTCTAAATTATTTTTTATTGTGTTTATTGACTGGATACGTTATTAATATTTCAAATCCAAGTTATTAATATTAACGTATATTTTGATTATGTTTTTTCCCATTAATATGAGGAATGAATTCGACTTAGTAGGTGAGGGGTGGGTCCCTCTATATCCCCTTGATGAATTGATAGGTCTCATTAGACAAATTAATTTTGGTATTTGGATGATTCCTTTCTCATTTATGTAAGATGTATTTAAAGGAGGCCTTGATTTTATGGTTATGATGAACAAGATTATTAATTCCCTCATTATGATATTATTTATTAATCTCCATGTGATTATGTAATTTGTTGAAATATCCATGGATGTGTTTCAAGATCATTTCATTAATTACATGGAATTGTTTGATCATCATTAATTCCTTCAATATAATTCTATATGTTCAGGTTATTAATTTAATGGATTGTGGTTTTAGTTATCAAACGTTATATATTGATTACACATTATATATTCAATATTGATTCTATTAAATTAATACAATTAATTTGAAATTGATATAAAACCTTTCTTATATTTACATTCCCTAGGATGCTAACAAATTTATAATGATTTCTACTTGAGGGATGTGCCCAAGGGAATAATGGTGTACACATTTTAAATTTTATGTTTTATTTTACTTTTTCATTTTTATTGTCAGATGAATGAATGTATCTAGTTTTCCAGGACTACTAAACTATTTAGTCATTTGGTATGTAATCACGTATATTGGGATCTAATGCAACAACATAACCATCGACTCTATGATACTATTTTCAGGGTCTTTATAGTTGTTATGAGAAAATATCTTTTATAATAATTGAGAACTAGATTTAGGAAAATAATTATTAGTGATTAATAACATTTGACTGAAATTAATGATATAACTAAGAATATGATAAAATTTTAATATTCTAGTAAGGTATATATTTTTTGGATTTATTTAAAATTAATCCCAATAATGATACTACAAGTAGATTAGGGTCTCACATAAATGTGCCTAGGGGTAAAAACATTGGGAATTGAATTGAGGTATTTCACTCATTGAACACCTAGTGCTTAAAAACTGGCCTTATTGTACAATTGTTTTTAATATCTATAAGGATATTCATGGGTTTATTCACATTTTATTTATAATCCATTACGAATTATTTGGAAATATATAGTTTCAAATTTTCCAAAATAAAAAATTCTATGAGAATCTGATTATTTATGCATAATATTTTCAATTTGTGTTATTTGTTTAATATGTTTTGGGATTATATATTCTGTTTCATAATGTTATGATCTAATTTATTATATTGCATTTTTTAGAAACTTCACCATGGAGGAGGAATGATAACCATATCAGTACATGTATTTAATGTAACGATTTACCTCCTAGGAAAGATAATGACATATAGATGGAGCTATATCTAGAAATTCTCAAATAATAACTATATTGGGGTAGCTAACTAGGGTTAATTAAAATAATAATTACTATGTGGAGTATCCTACTAATCGAAAATGTGATTGAACAATGTTATACCACATCATACATTATAAACCTTCATAATTCATTAGGAATTTAAATTGTTTTGTATCCAGGAAATGGATATGTTTCACAAATAATATATTTCATATCCTGGGATGTAATGAAATGGATGAAGTTTTTTTTGTAGATTATAATTTTTTGGGGAATGAAAATCAATTGTATTCATTGATTCAATATAACAATATTGAATAAAAAATATAAAATCAAGAGTTTAAATTTTTTATGTTATTCATTTTATAAATATTTTCCTCACGAAAAATGATATGAAATGGAGGGAAAATTCTTGAGTCTAATAAAATATGATGTCCAAATTGATTTTATGTATGAATAAAACTTCAAAATTTTAATATAAAATATTTTTTATTACATATTAAATCCATATATAATGACTGATTATTCCATTTATGGAATTAATCTAATCATTCGAAGGGAATTGGTCTCCCAAAAATTCTTATCATGTGAGGGAATAGTATTATATGGTATCATGATAGATAAATAATTATCCAAGAAATATGAATTTTAATTAATGATATTTAAGAAGAGGGAATCTAAGAAATATAGAAAAGTAAATACATAAAATGGGGAGAAGGGAATAGTAGAAGTTTCATCTTCAAATATAAGTGAAAAGAAACACTATGGAACATTCTTGATGGGAATGGGAGTTTTCTATATTAATGTATTATAACGTCTTGGAATGTTCTTGTAATTTTTTTATTTATATTAAATTATTTTGAGACCCTGACTTTTGAAGACACGTAATTCTGAGGTCTGGAGAGTCCGTAATGAAATTTTGAACTTTTTTTAAGGTACATTCATTAAATGTGCGAGTAGGATTTTATATCTTTTCAACCGTTGCATGGATATAAAATCTTAGGGCACCTTTGAATTTAGAACTTCGATATTTTCACAGAAGTGACATAACTTCGACTGGAAAGGGTAGAGAAGATTGGTTATTTTTTGGATTTTTTGGGAAAATAAAAAAATAATTTAAGTGAATTATTTTATTTTCTTTCTCACTATGGAGAGGCAGACTGTGACGTGGTGGGAAGAGAGAGGGCGGAGGAGATGCGCATCAATGAGGCTCATTAATGACTCATTAACCACACAATGTAATGACACTTTAATGAAGTGTAACAGCGATGTTGTTTCATAAATAAAACAGCATAACGACGCAACGTCACATCATAATGGGAACATTGCAACGTGACCTTATTTATAATTCAACGTGCTGGGAAAATATAGATTAAATAAATTTGAGGATTATCAATCAAACCGCTGATAGACATCCACTCCATTAAAGAACAACAAACGCTGGATGAACTTTATCTTCTATGTCAACGTCATAACCCCTTGAGGATGAATGTGCGGTAATGAACATCAAAGAGGTATGGGTTTTTGATTCTTTGTTCTTCGTCATCCATTTATAAATGAGGAATACAGATTAACCAGAGAACATGTGAATTTGTGGATATCGTGTTCTTTTGGGAGGGTGACTTTTTTGCAGTTTCTTTATATATGATTTTATTATCTTTTTTGTTAAAATTTCGATCTTCATACCTCCATTTTTTTTGTAAACTTCTAACGTGGACGGCTCATGTCAACACGAACAAGGCACAATCCCCTCCGCTGTGGGTGTTATTCATGGACAAACTTTCAAATTAACTGAATGGAAGTTTTGAGACCATCACGGTGGAGAGGACGATCCCCCAAAAATGCAGGCACCAGGGGCACGATGAATGGACCACCAATGCGGACTCGGTGGTCCGCTGAAGTATCCAGCAGCACGTCGGTGCCAGCAGTGGCACCGAAGCCTACCAGTGGGGGACTATAGTGGTAGCTTCTAGTGGGATGTGGTGCACTACAATGGCATGCTAGATGAAGGGCAATAGCAGGATCGGGCTGCAATGCAGCAGGGGAAGCCTCCAGCAGAGCTGGCAACTGTAGGAGGCGGACACGGATGCTTGACCGCTTCCAAGGGTAGGGGATGTGGCACTGAGCCACGTCTTACAGGACAGGCCACAGTCTCTTGACCATGGTGAAGGAGACAACCCATGGGGTGATGGCGGGGCATGGATGCAGCACCCATCCACGTCTAGTGTGGCTGACTGGACAGCCTCTTGCGGACGAGACGAGGCGCAAATCCCCAGTGGGCCAGACTCGCGGCTCCCTGGGTCATCTCGGTCCCACTACCCAGTGGGCCGGACCCAAGCCCAGTTGGCTGGACTACACCAACAGGACAGACCTACGCCCTCTTCAGGTCATGCCGGACAAGACCGGGTTGCTGGCAGACTCGACAGGTTGCACCCTCGGCTAACCAGGCCGGGTCTAGTTAGGCCTATTGGGCATGGCCCACTAGAAAGGCCAGGCTAGACCAACCCCAACCCACACCAAGTAAGTTCGGATCTGTCATAATGAAACACGGTGTGTGAAACCCTCATGTCAGGTTGGTGGGGTCTATCTGATCGGGTCGAACCGGGCCCCATCACAACCGGCCCCCTGATTACTAAAACACACGTATCTTGAAAACTGTGCCTCCGATTGATGGGTTGTTTGCAGAATTGGGACCCTCTAGAATAGGTGGATCAATCGGCATCATTTTGGGGTGACTTTCATGAATGTAGAGAAGTTAATAATGGATTGAGGAGTGGTTCACCCAAGCACGCTACATATAAAACCTTACGGTTGGCTGAGACCTAAAGACTGCTCAAGGATGGCCCAGTGGGAAATGGTGTTATGTTACCCAACTGACCCATGGTGGGGAGAGTATATGTGTGACCCAACATACCCACATTACTTGACATGAGGAGTCCCTCAGTTCAGCCAAGGTGGGAAGCAACTCTGTGTAACCTCGTATGCCCATGGTGGGGAGAGGCTCTATGGGACCCAACATACCCAAGGTACTCATAAGGGATTAATACCATAGTAGTTTAAGGTTAGTGAGAAGCATCTCTCTATGACCCTGTAGGCCCACTGTACTAGATAAAGAATTTTTTCTCCAATGGCCGAGTAGTTCGACATTTGTGATTGACGATGCAACTAAAACAACCCTAGAATATACCTGGTTGTGAACTGCCTTGTGTTTCATGTTTACTTTGAGGAATTATGGTGTGTTGTTTCTTTTTTTGGTCCCTACTGAGTATTGTTTTACTCAGTCGTACATAAGCTTCATATTCACATGTTGTGTCTGGTTCAGGTGACTGAAGTTTTTATTGGGGTGCTCAAGGAGATAGGATGGATAGGCGCTACGATGGTGGACATGGTGGCCTTAGACCAGGAGGGTTCATGTAGTATCGGGTGGATAAAATTTACTATTTCGTCTTTATGTAGCATCACTACTTTCAAAATTATGTGAGTTTTACTATAGATGGCCATCAGATCACTTTTTGTACTTTACAAATTTTTAGTACTTTTTCTTGGGTTTTTATTCTGGCACACATTATTTTAGCTCTACTTAAACTCAATTTATTCAGTAGTATGTTGTTACCCTTTTTTGAGTTGGGACTTGGTTGGTCATGTGTGTGCATACAGTCATCAAGGCTATTGCCTCCCACTTGCAGGTTGATGCCTTCAACGCTAGTCATAATCCCCTGACATTCGAGAGGCGGGTTTGTGGTAGTCCCTGTACGAGCCTCGGGTGATGAGTCATAAAAAAGTGGTATCAGAGGGTGGTAAGTTTCCTCTTAAAGATAGGAAGTTCGATGTTTTTTTTTTGGTAAATAGTGTTAAGTGTTACAATTTTGACTCTCAGATTCATGACTTCCAATGTTGGTGCGGCGTCCGACATATCCATACACAAAGACCTTGAATTCAATTTTCAGCTTCATACATGAAAACAATGGTAGCATAAGTGTATACATTTTTTTAATAAGATTCATATCACTAGTTATAACCTTATAAACACTATACATATTGATCTATCTCATGATTCCTCCACATAGATGACCAGATAGGATCCGAATACAAGGTCGTGAGGACAGCCCGCCTAGTTATGAGGTGTCCGTACAAGGACTAGTTCTAGAGATGGCCCCACTCGGTGGTGCACCAGTGCTACCACCACCTTATGGTCATCATCTACATCTAGTAGTTGTGGTAAAGTACATTCGTGGACTTATTTCCCTACCTGAGTTTTAGAGATAAATACCTCCCTAGTTCAGTGGAGAGGGAGATGCTCAGGTCACTGAGGATTGGCGGGAGGCTGTGACACTAGTCTTCTGCTTTGGGAGGACACCGCCTAACTAGATGGCTATCTTGGAAGTGAGAATTCTACAGGGCTCGTTAGAAATATGGTGGAGTTTGACCATCCAAAATCATGATGAGGTAACCCTAACTTAGGTTGACTTTGAGAGACTTTTCTAGGATGATTTTTCCCCATGACCTTTCACTCTATGCGCATCCAGGTGTTTCTTCACCTATAGCAGGACAGTATGACGGTGGCCAGGTACTCAGCAATGTTCATGTAGCTTTCCTACTACTCTATAGATATTATTTGAGACCCTTTCATCAGGATCCGAGCCTTTGAGCATGGGCTTAGGCAAGAAATTAGTGATTCAGTGGTGTCTTTGAGAATACCTAATCAGTCCAGGGTGCTAGAGTGATCCCTTCAGATGGAGAGTTTCTTGGTAGAGCTGGCACCCATAGATAGTGCCACCAGCAGACCCCAGGTGGAAGAGTCTTCAATAGGCAGTAGAGAGCAGACGTGTGGACCCGTGAAGGCTAGGTCTTTCAAAGGACGACCCTAGGACTCAGGGTCGGTGGTGCGGGGCTCCCAGTTTGGAGGGAGTCAGTAGGGAGTCAGGCAGTGCTACACGTGCGGTGGGTAGAGACATGTGGCACGTGACTACCTGACCCACTATACATATGACTGGCATATGATCGAGGGGTCTCTGAGGCAACAAAAGTGGTTCGAGCAAGGAGTTCTGTAGGGAGGAAAACATGGCAGGTGAGCTACCCGAGCAGCGAGTGGTGGGAGATGCTTTGAGATTTTATCTCCACCACCCCAAGGTGGTCCACCATAACCTCAAGAAGTAGGAGGATGGTGGCATTCTCAGATCTAGGCAGTAGAGTCTCACAACCATGGCACTCCAGATATGATCTGATATATGGTCTGTGTCTTATCCACCCTAGATGTAGTACTTATAGATATAGGTTCTGGTTACTCCTTATTTTCCAAAACTCTTGTTCGGATCTTATATATTCCGATGGAGCCATTGGCTCAATACTAACTTCTAGAGACTCCTACGGGAGATGATTCGATGATTACACATCGGTTTCGGCAGTGTGAGCTTACCCTATGAGGTGACAGATTCAGCTAGGATCTCCTAGTAGTAGCGTCGAGACCTTACGACATAATCTTGGGTAAAGACTGGTTATCCTCATTCCATGATTAGATTTACCATTTTATGATTATGGTGCGGTGTGTCCACATATATGGGACAAGGTTTTCCTTCACCAGAGAAAAGGAAACCCTTGCAGTATAAGGTGGACACTCTTTGTGGAGGGTGAAACTGATCACTCACCTGTTGGATAGCCTCACCCTTGGCGTAGTTGAATAGAGGAGTCTAAGTTCTCCTATCATGGTGGATGAGTTCGAAGATTTTTTCCTAACGAGGTTCTATAACTACCTCCTCATAGAGATGTAGACTTCTGTATCGACCTGTACCCTAGGAAAACACTAATATCCACACTAGAATATTGAATAGCTTCTACAGAACTTCACGAACTAAGTTTACAACTGGAGGACATGCCGAATAAGGGGTTCTTAAGTCCTATTACTTCACCATGGGAAGCCACAGTGCTTTTTTCCAAGAAGTTAGATGGGATTTTGAGGTTTTACATGGACTTCTGGCACCTGAACTAGGTGAATGTGAAGAAAATGTACCCACTTCCAAGAATTGATGACCTCTTCAACCAGATAAATGGAGATAAATGGTTCTCAAAGATAAACCTCAATACAGGCTACCACCAGCTTCAGGTACGGGATGAAGATATTCTAAAGACAGACTTTAGGTGCTGTTTTGACCACTATGAGTTTCCGGTGATGCCTATCGTCATGAAAAACCCCCAACAGTGTTCATGGGTGTCAGAAATAATATCTTCCAACACTACCTTGACCAGTTTGTCGTGGTCTTCATCGATGACATCTTGGTGTATTCTGTGTCAAAGGAGCAGCATGCTACACACCTACGGATAGTATTGTATACACTATGAGAGCACCAGCTTTTTTGTATTCTCTCTAAGTGTCATTTTTGGATACAGGAGGTCTAATTTGTAGGACATGTCATCTTAGACGCTGGACTTGCATTAGATCTGGTGAAGATAGAGTTTGTGCTTTCTTATGAGCCACCCAGGAGCATGACTGAGGTGTAGAGCATCTTAGGGATGGCTAGTTACTAATAAAGGTTCTTTCCCCACTTCTCCAGAGTTTCAGCACCCTTTCAGTTTTGACACATAACGGATATCTCTACGTGTGGAAGGAGAAATGCCCACAGAGTTCCCAGGAGCTAAAGTAGATACTGACTAGTGCCCCCATCTTGAGATTATATGAGAAGGTTATGGGGTATTTAGTTTAATATGATGTATTAGGGAATTGAATTGGTTGTGTTCTAATGCAAGAGCAAGCAATGATCGCCTACGACTCATGATAGTTGAGGTAGCATGATCAGAACTATGTGAACCACAACCTAGAGTTAGCAGTAGTGGTCTTTGCCTTGAAGATGTGGCGGCACTACTTGATGGGTGAGAGGTTCATCATTTACTCAAACCAAAAGGGTCTCTAGTATTTCTTCTCCCATAAGGACCTGAACCTAAGATATATATTACGGATAGAGTTCCTACAAGAATATGATTTTGAGATAGTCTATACTCTTAGAAAGGGGAATGTGGTGGCAGACGCACTCATCAGGAGGACTGGGTTGCAGTTGTTGAGTGAGTAAAAAGAGAAGATAGATGCGATGCAGATATCTCTTGTGGATGATGGTGAAGCTATTTACCACCATTCTATGGATATTACTCCCCCACTCATACAACAAGTCCAGGAGGCATAGATGGGAGGTGTTTACTGTGAGCCCCGATGTTCTCAGATATCATTATGATGGGATCCAAATAGATTTTTGATAGGTGTAGGTCACATCGTCCTTTTGAGAGGGTGCACCTTAGTACCAGTGGAGTTTTAGGAGGAGGTGTTGAGGGAGTTCCACAATTCCCCTCTGGTGGTATATCCTGGTGTGGAAAATAAGTACTAGGACATCCAACATTTGTACTAGTGGCCAGGGATGGTGAAAGTAGTGGCTCAATTTAATTCATGATGCCTCACATGTCATCAAGTGAAGGTCGAGCACCAGGTTCCAGAAAGCTTGACTCATCCACTCAAGGTACAAGAGAGGAAATGGGATCATATCTTTATGGACTTCTGGATGGGGTTATGACGTACATATAGAGGCCACGACTCTATTTGGGAGATCATTAACCGCCTCATCAAGGTGGCTCACTTCCCACCCATTCGAGGGAAGGGAATGGTAGAGGGATTGGGATGCCTCTGCATCAAGGAGATAGTGTGTCTTCATGGGGTTCCTTTGATAATTGTCTTAGATCATGACGCCTGCTTTATATACTAGTTGTGGAAGAGATTACATGAGGTATTTAGGAAAAATCTGCTTTTGAGCACAGCTTTTCATCCCCAATCTGATGGTCGGACAGAGCAGACCATACGAACCTTGGAGTACATGATTCATTCTTGTGTCCTTGAATTTGGATCTAGTTGGGAGTACCACGGATTGAGTTTGAATACAAAAACACATATCATTCCACCATAGGCATGGCACCATTTGAGGCCTTGTACGGGTGGCCTTGAAGATCACCTATATGTTGGACAGACCCAGGGGAGTCGGCACTCAATGTTCCAGAGTTGGTACGAGCTACCCCTGAGAAGGTTTAGATCATCCAAGTGCAGATGAGGACAACACAGAGTAGGAAGTTGTCTTATGTAAATAAGAGATGGATACCCTTGGAGTTCGAGGAGGGAGTTCATGTGTTCCTTTGAGTCTCACCCTGACGAGGATTGTGGAGATTTGGGCAGGGCAGCAAGCAATCTCCAAGGTTCATCGGACCTTTTGAGATCTTGAGTAGAGGTGGAGAGGTGGAATACTGCCTGCCTCTTCCCCTAGATATTCACTAGGTTCATGATGATTTCCATTTTTCACTGCTGATGAGGTACGTGCATGATCTATCACACGTCATCGACTAGGGAGAGTAGGAAATTAAAGATGGTGTGACGTTTGTGTAGTTCTTAGTGGAGGTTGAGGATCAAAATGAGCAGGTCCTATGCAGATGTTGGATTCCTCTATTGTGTGTATGATGGCAGTACCTGAATCTAAAAGAGATCACATGGGTTCAGAAGTCTCAGATTTGTGCTTAGTACCCCAATCTTTTTATTTAGTTTTTGTTTTGGATTTCAAGGACATAATTCCCTTAGGTAGGAAGAATTTAACATCTCAGAATTTTAGTGTAATTATTTTGATTTATATTGAATTATTTTGACATTGAAAAATTTGACGATACGTAATTCTGAGGTTTGGAGATCCTGGAATAGAATTTTGAACTTTCTTTAATGTACGCTTATTAAACGTGCGAGTGGGATTTTATATCTTCTTAATTGTCACTCAGACCAAAATTATTAGGGAAAATTTGAATTAAAAATGTCTGGATTCTCCTATAAATGACTTATCTTCGGCCAGCTATGGCCGAGCAGAAATGTTATTTTTTGAAATTTTTGAGAAAGATAATAAAATAATTTAAGTTATTTATATTATTTTATTTCTCACTTTAGAGAGGCTAACAGCGACATTGCGGGGCAGCGACAGGGTGGAGATGATTCACATCAATGAGGATCGTTAAGGGATCATTAAACTCAAAGTGTAATGATGATTTAATGAAATTTAATATCAAAACAACGCGATGTCACATCATAATGGGAACGTTGCGACGTGTTAATATTTATAATGCAATGCAATTAAAAAAATATGGATTAAAGAAATTAGAGGAGTCTCTAGATAATTTCAGATATACTTCCACCATAGAAAAGAAAGAAAAATTCTAGCAGAACGCCATCTTCTACATCAACCTATTAACCCCATGAGGATGACTGTGCGGCAATGAACTTCAAATAGGTAGGGTTTTTTGATTCGTTGTTCTTACCCATCCATTTCTAAATGATGAACGAGGACTAACCAACAAAAAAGATGATATGTTGTCTATGCGTTCTTGCAGATGGGTTTCTTCTTTGGGGTTTCTTTATCTGAGAATTAATTATCTTTGTTTTTCAAATTAAAATCTCTGGACCTCCCTTGTTTTTTAAAATTCTTATGTGGAGGGCCTGGGCCGACACGAACAAGGCTCGAGCCCCCCCCCCCCATGGGTGTTCTTCATGGAAAAAGATTCAAATCAATAGAAATAAATTTTTCATACTGTCTTGGTTGAGAGAAAGATCCCCAGAAAAGGCCGGTGCAAGAAGCACGAAGAACGGACCACCGATGTGGACATAGTGGTCTTTAGAAGAATCTGTCTGTGTGTCGGCGCAAGCGGTGCCACCAACTACTACCAGTAGTGGCCCATAGTGGTGGTCATGCGTGGTAGGTGGCATGCACTGATGGAATCCTGGTTGAAAGTCTGTAGTCGGTCTAAGCTACAATATAGTAGGAGAAGATTCCAGAAGATCCAGTGGCTAGAGCCGACAGACGTAGTCGCTTGACCACGTCAGAGGGTAGTGGTCGCAAAAACAATTCATGTCTCGCGCGACAGGCCATTGTTGTGAAAACGAGTCATGTCTCGCTCGACAGGCCATTGTCGCTTGACTGTGATGGTGGAGGCACACCGCAGTAACCCGTGGGGAAATGGCGGGGCACGGAAGCGGCTCCTGGCTATGTCCAGTGAGGCTGACAGGTCCACCTCGTGTAGATTGGACAGGGCGTGAACCCCCAGTGGGCCGAACCCACGGCTCACCAGGCCCAGCCGATCCCACAGCCCAACGCACCAAACCACGCTGGTGGGTCGGGGACAAGCACAGTGGGCTAGACCATGCGGGCAGGCCATATCCACAACCTCTTTGGGTTGTGCTGGGCTAGGCCTAGTCGCCAGGCAACTCAACAAGCTGGACCCTCGGCCAACTGGGTCGAGTTTAGCGAGGCGTATTGGGTTTGTAAAACTAACCAGGCAAGAAGAGACTGACCACAACCCACACCTGGTTAGGTCAGGTCCGTGAAAATGTACCAGGGTATGTAGAACCCCCGAGCCGGGTTGGTCGGGTCAGACCGGGCCCCATCACAACTAGTCCCCTAGTTAGTAAAATGATTGTATCTTGAAAACCACATGTCTGATTGACGTGTCATTTACTGTGTTGGGACCCTATCAAGAAGGAATAATGTTCAACATGCTTTGTGTTGACTTTCATGGATGACAAGAAGTGATGAATGGATTGAGGAGTGGTTCTCCCAAGCACGCTACATACAGAATCCTGCGGTTGGCTAAGACCAGAATACTGCTTGAGGATGGACCTGTGGGAAGCAGCTCTGTGTGACCCAGCAGGCCCATGGTGGGGAATGGCTCTATGTGATTTGGAAGACCCAAGGTACTCAACAGGAGTAGTAACTCAGTTTGGCCAATGTGGGAAGCATCTCTATTTGACCTGACATGCCCACTATGGGCAGCGGCTTGTTGTAACCCTACATACCCATGGTACTCATAAAGGATTAGTACCACAGTAGTTCAAGGTTAGTGGTAAGAGGCTACATATGACCTAACATTCCCACTATACTTGATAGATGAGTTCTCCAGTGGTTGAGGTGTTTGAAGTTTTTGATTGGTGATGCTACTGTTACTTCCCTAGAATATACCTGGTGTGATCTGCCTTGTGTTTCGTGCTTTACTTGGAGGATTTTTTGTATATTATTTATTTTTTGGGATCCCTAATGAATATTGTGTTACTCAACCCTGGATGGACTTCATCCTCACATGTTGTGTATGGTGCAGAAGACTGACATTTCGATAGGGGTGCTAAGGGAGTTGGGATGGACGGATGCTACGACAATGGACTTGGTAGCCTAGGTCCAAGTGGGGCCCATTAGGACTGGGTGGATAGGACATACTAATTTTTCTTCTAGTAGCTTCACTACTCTCACAATCAAGTGGGTTTTACTGTAGATGGCCACGAGATAACTTTTCATACTTTATAGTTTTTAGTACTTTTTCATGGGTTTGTATTCTGGCCCACATTCTTTTAGTTGTACTTTAACTCAGTTTTTTCAGTGGTATGATGTTTTCCATTTGTGAGTTGGGACTTGGTTTGGAATGTGTGTGCATACAGGTGTCCAGGGTAATGCTTCCCACTTTCAGTTTGACACCTACAGTGCTAATTGTAAGCCCCTAGCCTTCTAGAGGTGGGATTGTGGTAGTAATGGCACTGGCCCCAGGGGACGGTTCATGACATGGAGAGAATGGAAATCATTCTCATTATTTCAAGTGAAATTAAGAAGCATCCAATTTTCAAAACATTAATTAAAATTATATGGGATACTATTAAAATGATATTTCTATACATTAAGGGAGTATTCAATAGAAAATGAAATGGGAGAAAGCATAAGCATTTTTTATCCCAACAACTAAGGCTGAATACCCTACTGATGTGGTGGAATGTACATTAATCATAATCTGAAATTTGGCACATGATTTATTTTATTTTAGATATATAAGATCTATTATATCTTATATGTTTTCTATGATAATTAGATATTTTCATTGAACCATAATGAAGGATTTCTCAGTCAATACTTATTGTGATAGTCTGACCACAATAAAGATGTGTCAGTTAGTTACCATAATTTTTCTTAAACATGGATTATTTTTGGAAAAAATTATTATAACTATGTTTTATTTTCATATAATCTTTTGTTATATACCTTATTTCAAAATATAGTGAAATTTTATATTAAAATGAGATAGAAATTATGAATTGATATAAACATGTAGAATTATTTTTCTTTATAGGGGAGTGTTCATCAAATGAGTAGTGTTCATATTCACTACTAGTATCTCTTATGAATGAGATCCTAATAGAATAATAGAGGAAATAATATATAGATGTAATATTTTATCATCACATTAAGGACATACATATCGTACAAGAATACATTGATGTAATTACAAAGGAATTACCTGAACATCCACAAGAGTGTCAAGTTGATTTTAAAAGTTATGTAATCTCTAAATGAAAACATATATCAAATACTCACTAATGAATTTCCATTACATAATTAGTATACTTAACCAAAAGAATAGATAAGTTATGTGATAAGGGATCTATAATCACTAGTTTTTAACCATGGGGACCCACTGTTCTTTTTGTTCGAAATGAATATGGAACTATAATGTTTTCATTTAAAATAGTGAAAGAAATGTAATCACAATAATGAAAAAGAATAGTCAACCTCACATGGATGATTTATTCGATAATCTACACAGAGCTCAATATTTTTCAAATCTTGACCTTGGTTCTATGTATCATCCATTTAGAGTAATGGAGGAAGATAATGTTAAATATATATTTGAATAAGGTATGAACTTTATGAATATATTATGATGCCTTTTTTACTAATAAACTCTCTAGCATCATAGATAAAATAAAAAATGTATTTATGGAATATGTTTATAATTTTGTTGTGGTATTTATTGAGGATATAATAGTGTAATCAATGAAAATACAATGTTTTATTTTATGTGTTAAAATGTATTATAATATTTGTGTATGTATCTATTATTCCAATAATATCAAACCATTTAATCCTTTGAGATGTGATCACTTGTACGTAGAACCAATTTAGTAATGCATTCAAAAACTCTAGGATGCTATTTTTTTGTCATTATATTGGGTTATTTTGACAGGTTTAGGACACTCTTATTTTTACTTTTTCTTGGTAGGATAATCTAATTTTCAATATTTGGAGAATATATGGCCAAGGAAAGAAACATGTTAATTCTATAATTCAAAATTACTAAATTTCCGATATAACACCTCTTCTAAGAGTCTAAATAGTGTTCCTAAAGTTGTTATCATGGTCTTCATAGCTCTTAGAGTACACCAATATATATAGATATATTATGAAACAATGTTTGTTGGATAATATGATGTGGGAAATTACTGACTATGTGTCCAGAAAATTGATTGTCATCAAGTGAATGTTGAAAGATAGAATCATAGATGAGTAATGAAACCTATTCCTATTGCTATGATGAATTATGATGAAATTTTTCACGAATTTGACATTGGATAAAAAAATATTCTTATAATGAATAATGTAAGAATAATTATTGTTCATACCCTCACTAAATCTACAAATTTCCATTTAATAAGAGTATATCTTTATATGGATATCCTTGATTTAATATATATAAATGATGTTATAAAACATCATAGAGAACATATTTCATTGTTTTCTAATCATCATCCATGGTTTAGATCACAATTATGAAAAATTCAACTGAAGACCCTTGATACAAATATTTATTTGATCTCCTCTTATCACATTCAAACTGATGGAATGTATTGAAGAACTACATAAACATTAAATTACATATTGAGGCATTATTATCTAGATAGTAATTGAATGTGATATCAATATTTTCCTTTGGTAGAGTTCTCCTAAAACAATATCTACCATTCAAGTATTCAAATGGAACCATATGAAGCATTATATTGATATATATTTAATAATACAATATGTTGGGAAGAATTTGGTGAAAGAAAGTGTGTTGGACCTGAATATATGAGAGAGATAATAAAAAATATATATACTACTCAAGCACATATCATATCAAATCAAGGAAAAAAGATCTATGTTAATAACCACATGAATAATTTGTAATATGAAGTTGGAGATCATGTTCTCCTTAAATTATTCCAATGGAATGGTGTTATAATGTTTGGATAGAAATGGAAATAGTGCCCCATGTATAGTGGACCTTTTTAAATATGATAAAAAATTAGATCTTTGACTTTAAAATTGGATATTCCATCATGTATCTATAATGTACATTACATGTTCCATATATCATTGTTAAGGAAGTACATTCTTGGACCAACTCATGTCCTTGACTTTGAATAAATGGTACTAAAAATTGATCTATCTTATTGTGAATATCTTATGTGGATTTCGGATACTTGCAAACAAGATTTGAGGAATCTGATAACCCATATAGTAATTGTACATTGGAGAAAGTAGAACATATAAGAGGTAATATGGGAACCTGGGGAGGTTATAATAATAAACTATCTAAATAATTTCATATGTTGACATTCTATAAATTAGTGGAAAATTTATTTATAGGATGGAAGAATATGAAAATCCCAATATTTATCATATTACTTTTTTAATATATTCAGTATCTTCAATATCTAATGATACATGTAATCCAAGTCTAAAAGAACCATAAAATAGTATATCGTTTTAACCATTTTGGTAAATGGGTGGGTATTAAGAGGACCAACAAAATTATGAAAATAATAAATTTTCAAAATTACGAAAGATATTTATTTTTTATAAATTTATTATAAATAAAAATAAAAAACATATAAAATAAATACAAATTTTTTTCATCAAAAAATTGTTTCTTTATTAAAAAACTGATTTTTCATGATTTGAAAACATATTTTAAATTTAGTTTTTACCATTTCTCAAAATTTTATTTGAAAAAATAAAATAATTTTCTAAATATAAATTTAAAAATTATATTAGATTGAATTTTTGAGAAATCAATAAAAAGATTTATTATTTGATGAATATTGAAAAAATAATTAATATTCATGATGAAAATTGATTTTTTAAAATAATTTTAAAATATAAATTTCGTTTTAAATTACATTTAATATTTAATTAGTTTAATTATATTGTAATTAAATCAACTTATCTCTTTTGAATCTTTTATATTATAAATTTTTTAAAAAAAATATTTTTTTTCTTTTAAAAATGTTTCTTTTTGAAAAACCATTTCTCATCAAATCATTTGGTTTAAAATTAATTAAAATTATTTAAAATATATGAATTTAATTTAAATAAATGGATTTAATATTTTTAATCAACATAATTAATATTATATAATATGTTCAACTTATTTTTTCATAATAAATAGTGAAAATATTAAAAATTAATTATTATGGTAATGGATAAAATGGGTTTATTGAGGAATTAATATGCCATTATATGTGTTAAAATGAATTAAATTCATTTATAATTACAATTTGTTTAAATCATGAAAATTATAAATAAAGTTTTATTTAATTGCATATTCAGCACAAAGCATTGAGTCCAGAATGTGGTGCATGAAAAATTGAGTTAGACTACATTTCACGCAAGAATGAATTTTACCAAACAACAATATAATATTAATATTAATATATTGTAGTTATCTCCTATCTATTATAATTATGTGACTTAATATGATTAAATAACTCATGAAAATATATATTTAATATTTATTTATCAATTAATAATATAATAATAATCATTTGAAAGAAAAAATAAATGTTTTCAGAAAAATTAAATTTTTTCTTAAAGAACGTTTGATTTTTCCTAGGGAAAAAATTACTATTATATTTATAAAATATTATAAAATTTCATCAATAATTTAATCTCCATATTTGAAATAATAATAACAAAAATATCTTAGGGTTAATTGATTTTATATTTTTTAAATGTATCATTTTTTGATGAATAATGAAAAATATTGAATTTATAATGAAACTAAATTTTAGTTAAATAATTTATAAGGTAATATTTTATTACTAATTGGTTTTAAATTAAAATTAAATATTATTTATAATAGATATTTAAATTTAGTTAGTTTGAATAGTTTTCAAATTGAATTCAGATAAAAAAACATTTCATATTGTTAAACATTGTCACTTTAAAAACCCCCTTTCTCATCACATCTCTCAGATTAATTTTTAATTAAATTATTCCACTAGAGTGAGTTTAATTTTTTTTAATGGATTAAATACTATTAAAATATATTAATTTTTAATTTCAAATTTTCTCAACATATTTTTTACCAAAATGATTAGTGAAAATAGATACATTTGATCATAATAAATTTTGTAAAAATGAGTTTACTTTGTGGTTAAACTAAGAACATAATGTGTACAATGACTTAAAAAAAGTTCCAAAATAAATTTTATAGACATATATATACCCTTAAAACCATAATATAGTTTTCTATGAGTTATTTGAAAAATGTTCCATGAAATGATCCTATATAAAATGTTGAGTAAATAAAAAGACAAAAGTGATAGTTATCCTCCAATTAATATATATAAAGCATTGGGGTTTGTAAAAATCAAAATATTTTCAGTTATATATTTCCCTTTGAAAGATAAAAGATATTATTTTAATATTATAATTTATCTTAACTTCTTATATATGAATTATTTTTTAAATCTTCTTAAGAAATGCTAACAAAATAATACTTTTTTAGTAATTAACAAAAATAAATGATACTGAAAATATTAATGGTGAAGTAAATTGAATGAATTATTATATTACATTAATATTATAGGTTCATATATCATGTTACACAGATGTGAAATAAATATATTTGGACTCAATCATTTTATTTATATCATTTAAATCAAATAAATTAAATAATGTTGGAATTTATATTAATGTTATTTTATGAGAGGTTATATTTTATTAAATGATTTAAAATTACAGAAAAAATCAAAATACAAGTTATTTACAAATGTTAAAAAATTTCAAAAATGATCCATTAATGGACCAATAAATCTATTATAATGACCATACTGACCCTTAGATATAAAAAAACTTAGTTAGCACATTTATTATTAAAAAAGTATTCTTGAAAGTTACATGTACTTGTGTTAACAATAATTTTGAAAAATTAGGATCTTTATAATAAAATTCGATATCATATTTATAATAAATTTTTATAATTTTTATAATAATCCATGATTTAATTATTTCTTATTGGATAAATTAAATTGGGTTTAATACTAGTAAATATAATAAAAAACAAAAATGGTAAAATAAAGAAACATAGGTGTTGAGTAAAACAATTATTAGAAAAATGTGTTTTATTGTGTAGTTGATGTGTTTCTAGAACCCATAATTATTTAAATAAATAATTATAAATATTTTATCCAAATTATCTAAGAAATATATCCCAATAGTAAATACTATTGAGTATTTACAAGAATACCACTCCTCCTCAACTATAAATGGGAACCCACTCCCCCCATCATTAACACCTCTCATGTAATTTTCCTCATCCAAAACATACAAATACCAGTCCAAAAAATGTATCCTCTAATCCTAGAATAATTTTTTTTTCATAAATAAATATATTTATGTTTTCATTGAAAAACTAAAGAGGATACCGGAAGAAGAGGTAATGATCTTCTGAAAATGATTTTTTTATTATTTTCACCTCCACCTCCTTCAATTCATATTATACAATGAATATAAAATATCATCAGTACCATACATATAATAATATGTTTTTATGTTATGGTTATTATATTAAATTTCACATTCATCGATCAAAGGGTTTATGAAATAACTATTCATGTGTACGATAAACTACCACCTCACAAACTATGGTTATTTGTTTTCCCATTACCACCTTTAGTGGTAGGTAATAATGATATATTTAAAGTTTATATATAATATATATGATATTTATGATGTCATTATGCTTTTTTAATTATTATATTACACATAACTTCACACTTTTAATTTTTTTTAGAATACGATAATGTCGTTGGTGTGTACGGTGAACTACTGCCTTATGATGCAATGCATTTTGTACACGCTTTATAAGGAATGTATTAAGGATAGGTTTATAAAGAATATGTGATATATATATATATAATTAAAAGGATAATGGGATTGATATATATATATATATTACTTTTATTTCATTATATATGATAATAAAATTGTAACAACGTTCATGCGTAGGTATGACCTACCATTTCCATGAACTATGTATTTCATTTGCTATCACAAAATATGATGGATTACTATAAATACATATATAATAAATATATATGATTTTTAAATCATATTTAACATTCTTGAGGTGATTAAATCATCATATAAGTTACTGGAAAAAATAACAGGTAGAAACATACTTGAAAAGAAAATCAGTTATTACCTAAAATAAAGGAAATAAGGGGATATTATCAACAAAAGGGTGATAATATGTCATAAAAGAATCATATATGATACTAATAATATGAAAAAGTTTTTATTATGAATTAGTAACATGATAATAATCATTATACAGAAATTAAAATATAATTCATCCAAAAGTTAGAGTAAGGTTCGATATTTCATCTAAATTTACATTCCATTGGGACTTATTTGTTATTATGCACCAATTTCATTTTATCAGGTTTATATAATGACCCATTGACATGTGATGTCATTATTTTTTCATTATTTAAGTTATTTTATATTTCAATTGAAATTAATTTATCCAATTTATTTGGATGGAAAATTAAAAAGTTTTAAAAGTTATTGTGAAATCATACTTTCTTATTTGATTGTTATGTTTATCTTCAAACAGTCACCTTATTGTAATCATTTTTCACTATAATTAAATTTATGCTAAATTTCCATATTCTAGTGTAATATTTTTGATTATTTCCAAATCCATATTCAATATTTAAATACATTATTTTCATTTAATTATATTTTATTAATTAGGTAAATATTGATAAATATACATCCTTTACTTACTAATGATATTAGATAAGGGACATTACTTATGAATTAAATTAATCATTTGATCATTGGACTAGATTGACATGTTTTGGGGACTATTTAATGTAATTCCCTTGATAGATTGTTAGTATAATGAGATGAGTCATTTGGAAAAATTAGTTGGGTTTTTACCCCTTATGTTTTAAACAGTCTTTTAAAAGGTTGTGATGCTAATGGTTCCATGTTCTAAGAAAAAAATAGAGTATATTATTTAATCATTTCCTTCATTTGGAATTCATTTTTTATTATTATGCATGATTTTTTATATTAAATTGTGTATGGATTCATTTCATTATCAGTTTATTGATTTAATTGAATCTGTTTCAGTTATTTACCTTTCTATATGCTTATGCATTATACTAATATTTATGTGGAATGTGAGGTCAGTTTATATTTTTTTGTTTTGATTGAGATTTTTGACTCAAGATATCTTATGATATATATAACCCTTACTAATAAATTAAGATCATAATTATTTTGTTTTTTTCCCATGATTTTTTAAAATATAACTTTGAATTTTTTTTCATTTATGAAATTTATTAAATTTTTTATGTATAATATTTTTGAATATTTAAAATGTAAAATGGGAATAATGTTTATTTTCAGTTATTAAATACTACTAAACTGATTAGTCCATTGAAATTTTATTCCATTTTAATCATTCTAAATTAATAATTTAAGGTATGAGATTTGGGATTCAACGGTTGAGTTCTTCATAATATTATTTCCATATATTGAACATATATCAGAAAATTGTTGATGATGAGACATTTTAGAGATTTTATGTGATAAACCTGTGTAAAATTTATTCTTTTAAAAAAATTAAACTGTGTCCATCCCCACAATTATAAAATAGGAAAAATCTCATAACCTATTAACACATCCAATGTCCATTGGTTAATAAAATATCCCCTCAGATGTTATTTGAATATTACTCTAAATGAAATTTATGCACTGTTTATACAAGAAAAATATTCTAGGATAACATTATGTATAAACAAAAAAGATGTTGTTTGAATAATAGTTTTAATTTATAACCATACGTTGAATTTTTCCTTCATCGATTATCAATGTAACATCACTATAAATAATTATAGAATAGTAACAGAATTATATCCCCAATAATGAGATGTTATTAAGATAATTTAATGACCCATACCCATCTCCTCCTCTAGGAAATGAGATACAAAACTATCAATCATTTGTAAGGAGAACCACCACCTCATGAATCGATGAAAAACATTTTCCATCACTGACTCTAGTAGTATGATTTAATGATAGATTAAATATTTATATATTATATATATGAAAAATTTACACTTTTTTAATTTTAAAATCAAATATACCTTTTTACCTTCCAATCCATCGGAAAATGATAACATCTCATATGTGTACATGTGGACTACCACCTACACAACGTAATTTGAAATGTTATTAATTTTAGATACATGGATGGTAGAGAGAGTATATTTAATTTAAATATATGATATATATGATATAATAATTAATTTTAAATGTTATAATATAATTTACATCTATTTTTTCCATTTATTAAAAAATGAAACCAATATTCATGCACATATATGGAATTCTGTCTCTAAGAAAGTTGTAACTCACTTCTCTAAATCTATAATTTATGAACTATTATTAATAATTATATAAAGAATATATATGATATATATCATTTATAAAATTCATAATATTATGTATCCATGATCAAATTATAAGGTCTTAAACTACCTAAATAAAATATACATGAAAAAAATTAGTTAGCATAAGGAATAGTGTTTTTAGTAAATATTTGTGAATAAATATGTGATAAAATGTTATTATAAATAATATATGGTATGATATATTTGATTATGGTTACATAATTGATTTATAAAAAAATATTTAATTATAATATTATTGGTTCAGATACCTGCACTTGAAATCAGATTGAATGTAAGGAGTTCTCAGTTTTACATTCCTAGCACATATGTCATATTCACCATTTATTTATATTATTTTCTGTATGAACTTACCCTTTTTTATGTCATTATCATGAATATAAAAAATATTAATGGTATTAAATTTTTCATTTGATGTTATTTATTTAATTGTTCATATGAATCATTATTACCAATGTGGAAATTGATTAGGTCAAAATCTCATCATTATTATGGATTTATTAACATTAAGCCTCCCTTGGGAGAATTTTTTGAAATTACTATCATAAATCAAATTATTTTTATTATAATATATTTATTCATGAAATTCCCAAATAATATTCTCACTTTTTCTGTTTGGAATTCATTATGATTGATATAATAATTTGAAGAAAATTTAACATTATTTCTCTCTTCAGTAGAAAATTTTTTTCATCCATATCCATTATTTTTAGAAGTAATTCAATTTTTTTATCATTATAAAAATAATTTATTAGATATATTTTTACCCATGTTTTAATTTATTATAAAAATAATTGAATACAATATGCATTTCCTTTTTTAAATGGTTCATTTTTTCCTTTCTACAACAGTTAGAAAATAATGTTTTTTAATAACATGTATTTAATTTACCACCTTCATGACCACAAATTTATTGGAAGGATAATTTTATAGTTTCCATTAGTATTTTAAATGAAAATTTATTTTGAAATATTATGGAAATGTGTATTTTATGAATTTAGTTTTCAAAATGAAAAATATATTTCACTCCAGAATAATTTTAAGTGAATATTTATTTATCAATATTCTTTAACAACAACACTCATTTTACTAATTGTCACATCCATATCCTTCTGTTAAGGTACTGGTTTCTCTTATATTCTTCAACTGACTCCCCCCTTGGTTTACCCTAGGCATAACTTGAATTTATATATTTTTTGAAATCTTTTGGGTAGCTATAATGGGTCATACGGTTTGGCCACACAGTCTACTAAACCATTCAAACAAATCATGCATAGCTTTCTAGGTCATTAAAAATCTTTTTTAATTTCAATTTTTCCCTTCTAAAATATCCATATTGTATCAATTTCTTCCCCATTTTGTGTCTAGCATCCATGTACAACCTCTAAACTCTCTCAACCTCCCTTGGAACTAAATTTTTATGGGGGATTTGGTGTAGGAAATTCATTATCTGTCAAGTAAGTGAGTTTACTTCTATTCTCCTTCATTTCTCATAGGGTTCTACCCACGTTTATTGATTCTCCAAATGTACAGAAGCTAGGGATTCATATCTAGGGTTTTTTTGGAGTTTCTTGGTCCAATATTATAGTTTTAGGTTTGTTTCCACTCCCTTCTAGTGAGGTCGTAGTGCGGTTGAAGTATCGCACAATGATTTGAAGTTTTTTTCACTTTTCATAGGTGATTCCATGCGTAAGAATTATTTTATCAGTTTTATTATTTGTATTTATATTTTTAGCATGTTCCTCATTCATTTTTTTTTTGTGTGAAAACTATTTTTTATAGTATTTGTTAAGCGTCTTATTTTTAAGTGCCATTTTTCTGTGAAATGGGTGTTTTTCATGTGCATCCCTTGTTGTACCAATTGGGTTTGTTTTATAATAAAATTAATGGAATTATTAAAATGTTTTAATACTACCAATTGTGGTTTGGTATAATATTGTTATGCATTTGGATTTAAAAATGGATTTTATGTGTGATGTTTTGTTATACTGTTTGAAATTGTATTATGGAAATTCTAAGTGCTTTATTCAGTTATATGAATGGTGAAAATCATGTTTAGATACTATTTTGAGTGTGTATGAATATAACTAGCGTTTTTATATGTAAATGGAATTTGATGGCATGTGGAACTTATTTGAGGACAAAGAAGGAAACTCGGGTATCTTGGTGGGCAAACGTTTACTAATATGCTAGTGATCTGCAGTGGTTTTGTCCATGTTTCACATAGAAAGATTAATGCTGAAAATAATTAAAAACTATAATGACGATGATTGGGGACCACAAGGTTGTGGGTATTTTCCCTACTAGTGTCTTGTTCATGAGAACATATATTTTTTCTGGTTACTTTTACACCGTGATACGTGATGTTGGGGCCCATAGCTAGCTAGTACCTAGGGGTGTTCTTGTTACTAGTGATCGTTGAATATTTTGTATTTACCATTTTATTATGGTGAGTTTGGATAGAAAATTATGTATATTACATGTTTTATTTAAATGTATTCATTGTATAAGGCTACCCCTTTGAAAACTATTTTCATTTAAAAGATTCACATTAGAAATTTTTGCTACAGTTTCATGATTATAAAAACATGAAATATTTTTATCTTCTAATGATTATCACATGAAATACTTGGGCGGTATACTCTTGGGATTTTTCTCACACCTTACATAAACTTTTGGGTGTAAGTATACATGATTGTGTTCGACACAGGTAATGGAAATACCTTTATAGATGGTGGTTCAGGTTGTTAGTTTCCTTCCATTGTGTGGTGTTGTAGAGACATATCGTGGGTGAAGATACCTTGAAATTTTGTGGTCCATAAGATATATTTCTATAACTTTTGTCGTCTTCATCCTCTTTTGTCATGTTTAAAACTTTATATTTTGTTTTTAAGTTTATTTTAGGCTTATTGGGTTGAATTTTTAGATTTTTTCATTCATGATTATTGGTTCTTTTATGTATCCTAACTTAGGTAAATCATTCTCAGACCAATGTTTATGGTACCCAAGCACTTTTTATAGCATTTTGAAATAGGTAACACCCTTCGGGAATTTCTATGGGTAGAGTGTGGTGCCAATTTTGATGATGACCAGATTCGGTTCATGACAAAATGGTATAAAATGAGGTTAATATTTTTGGGTCATATCAATATTTAAGTATGAGTCTTGATAGATATGAGATTAGACCATGAGTTCTCAGAGTTTTGGTAATGAGTAGGGTGCATGTCTTGTTCCTCTCATCAAAAACATCGAGTCACAAAGGGATGCTTTAATAGACTGTTTGGATTCTGTTTTCAGTGAGACTTCTCGACTGCAGACTGCATGTGGAAATCAAGTGGGAGTGACCTAGTGGTTTATTTCACTATTGTGATGTGTTTTACATATTTATATTTTTTTAATTTCTGAAATATATTTTTAATTTTTGTACTGATGATTTCATTTGTGATTTTTGCCTTGTGTCGCAACATGCCTCCTTGGAAAGCTCACGTGCACCCACGGGGGGCCGCTAGAGGGAGAACTCCCTCACCGATCATTCAATATATGGTAGATGATGTGGTAAGGTATGTCTAAGCCATAGGACAGGGAGTATCTCCCATTCCTTCTCCAGCTAGAGAAGAAAATTCTTTCCCTTGGAAGGACAAAGCCGAGAAGTTCCTAAAGAACAATCCCCCCTTTTTTTAAAGTAGCACAGATGCCCAAGAAGTGTACGAGTGTCTCGAAAATAATAACTTTATGTTAGATTTCTCAGAAATTCATGAGGAGGTTAGGCTTCAATGTACCTTTTTTTTAGAGGATCACAAACATAAGTTGTGGGAATCAGGGCCTCAAACAGGGAAGAATGAATAGATTAAATGGAAATACTTCAAGGTGGTTTTCAATGATCAATACTACCGTGAGGTCTTGTCATATTCTAGATCCTGAGAGTTCATGGATCTTTTCCAGGGGGACTATTCAGTGATAGAGTATTCCAACCATTTCACTGAAAAGGTTATCATGCTCATGAAATCATCTCTAATGAATATATTAAGGCTCAAAGGCATGAGAAAGGCATAAATCTAGAGATATATTCCCAGGTCTTCTTAGTCATGATAAATAATTCTGCTGAGGTGGTTGACAGAGATTGTATGGTAGATATTGAACATAATGTTTGATTTGGATTTTCTAGGATTGTATTGGTGATGGTCAGTGGTACTTTATCTAAAAAGAAGAGGAAGCATGTGGAGGAGTAGAAGAAGGGAGGTGGCAGTTGTGGCCACACTTCCAGGAAGCATTCATCTGTGGCATCGGACGTGTAGTCCTTCTTGTGCCACTACTATGGGAGCCTAGGGTACATCTTACCATCATGAAAATATCCTTTGAATCCCTATGATCAGTTTTGAGGTATGGGACACTTGCATCATTTTTGTAGGATGGAAGGTCCACTCAAAAGTGGGGCAGGGTCTATGGCCTCCAAGGGGATGTTAGTTCAGTCAGAGCCATACAGGATGGTGGGATAATGGTTTAGGGGTTCTGAAGGTAGCTCCTGTTCCTCATCAAGGTAGAGCCAGTTTAGGGAAAATCCATAGTCGAGCATCCATTTTCAGGCATAGAGTTGTAATATTCATGTTGTGAAGCAGGCACTAGGGGGATCGAATGCAGGGACTTTGATTGTCTAAGGTACCATTTTGATTGAATCTTCTATAGCTAATAATCTTTTTGATACTGGTTATTTTTTTAGTTATCTTGGCCCGTATATTGAGCACACTGAATTTTCCAACTGAGTTGTTATATGTTCTGATGGATTTAGTGACACCACTGGGTAAGAAGTAGTAGGGACTTAGGTTCCCGTAGTGTGCACTTACATTGTCTGGGGTTGAGATGGAGTGGGACCTCTTGGTATTAGATATGGATATCATTTCCAAAATCCTCAATATGGATTAGCTAGTTCATTTTCAAGTGCACATCAATTTTTATTGGCGGGTGGAGAGTTTCATGAAACCTAATGGAAGTCCTAATGTTTTTATGGGGAATGGGATCCTTGGTTGGGTCATGTAGGACCTACACTCATAGATTTTGGAAATATTATCTTCAATTAATAACCGATCATGCTAAAGGATGATGGTAATGAGCATTTTGGAAGACTACATTACTATGTGGATGAGTTCCCAGAGGTATTTCTAGATGATTTTTCGAGATTTCCCCTGGAGCAGGATGTTTATTTCTCGATTGATTTGGCATTGGGAACACAACTGATATATCTTATCTTGAACCATATGGCCCCCACTGAGATGAAATAATTAAATATACTTATAGACATTTTTTAATCCAATGTATTCGTTCACCTAAGCATCTATCCTAGGGCTGCTCCTATCCTTTTTGTAAAGAAGGATGATGGATCCCTCTGGTTGTGTAGTGAATACCAAAAGCTAAACAAGGTAACCATAAAGAAAAAATTTCTTTTCCCTGAATTGATGAATTTCATGATCAGCTAAAGGGTTTGAAGTTGTCTTATAAGATATACATGTGTTCTGTTTACCATCAACTTAATGAGATAGTGGATGATATCTCGAAGATAGCTTTCTGAAGTTGGTACAACCACTTTGAGTACTTTGTCATGAATTTTGGGTTAACCAATGCTCCTTGATTATTATAGCACTCATGAATACGATATTCCACTAGTATCTCAATTCCATTTTAATTGTATTTCGGGATGATATTCATGTTTACTCTATATTTGAGGAGGACCATGAAAATCACTTGTGGATTGTGTTGGGAACCTTTCGGGATAATTGCCTTTATGAAAAGTTTTCCATGTTTACTTTTTGGATCAGGGAAGTGAAGTTTCTGGGTCATGTGATCTCAAAGTAGGGGGTTTTGTTGGACCCCTAGAAGATCAGTGCAGTGATTTCATGGGAGCATCTGAAGAACGTGTTTGAGATCCATATTTTCCTCACCTTGGTTGGTTATTATAAGAATTTTTTCAGGGATTTATCTCATCTTTCATCGCACATGACCACGCTCACCCGAAAAGGGGTGATGTATTTTGGGGCCCAAACTGTGAGGCATCCTTGGAGGATCTAAAAAGGTGGTTGACTAACACCCACATGTTAAACTTTCCAGAATTTGGAAAGGGATATTTATTGTATTGTGATGCTTCAAGTATGGGTCTCAGATGTGTGCTCATTCAAAATCATCACATGGTGGCATATGGATATCACTATCTCTAACCACTTGAAAAAAAATACCCAACCCATGACTTGGAGTTTCTAGATATGATGCATGATTTAATGACTTGGATTCTATACCTCTTTGGGGTGGGGGGTTGGTCTACTCTTATCACAAGAGCCTATACTACATTTTCTTGCAGAAGAATCCTAATCTACAGGAGCACTATTTGATAAAATATCTATAGAGGTTAAATATATATACCATCTAAACACTAGGAAAGGGTAATGTGGTGGATAACACCTTTAGTATAAGATTACCAGTGAAGTAATTGAGTAAATATAGTGATGTGTATTCTTTAATGGGGCTCTTTAATCTGTTACGAATGGAGAACAAGGAGCATAGTTGTTTCATAGTTCTTTTAAACAAGTGTTCTAGTTTTAAGAATCACTATTTGCAGGTGGTTTCCATTGAATTTATTTATGGAACCAGAAAGATTCAACATTTCTTTATAAAAATGGGACCTTCTTTCCAAAGGCAGGCATTCGTTAACTTTGAACTTTAGGATACTTAAGAACATGCATTGGTCTAGAGGATGGGAGGTCGGACTCATCACACCCCTTTGGGGGAAATTATTTTCTAATCTGGGACACTCTTTGTAAATTTAAGATATTTTCATGAATCCTTATTAATTCACCAAGTATATCATAATTAACCCTTGGAATTTACAATCACTTGTTAACAGGTGTGAAATTTAGAATCATTGGTATGCATTCAAGGTTCTTTATCAATGGAAACATCTATATGTATTTGAGGTTTTCCATCAATGGTATCCTCTAATATACTGATTAGAGATTCTTTTAATCATCTTTGTGAAGATACTAGTTTTTAATCTACTTAGTGGGGCACTCTGGAATTTATTTTCATCCACAGAGACGAAGGTTTGTTTTGATCTTGGGATCATGGCTGTAAAATGGGATACCTACATATCCTTGTGAAAGGAATTAGAACACTTGTAGTTTGGTGTCACTTAATAGGAAACATGATTCCTTTTAAGGTCATGTGATAAGGACCATTAAGTGAATGGTGCTTAGTCAAAACTTAGTGTGGGACATATGCTGAAATAGCCTAAGGAACATATAAAGGATATGAGTTTCGAAGTAGGATCAGACCCTATTGAGAATATGGCCCAAGGAGGACATAGTTGATTTGAAGTGTTGGTTTGAACCTCAAGGAGGCTTCCAACGTATCCCATATGAATGGGAATCAAAGACCACATAGTTCGATATATCTCATAGAAGGGTATGGTCCTCTAAGAAATATGAGTTTGGGATTACTTTCTTAAAAGGATGCCTTGATGATTTAAAAGATTGAATTATGGGATTATTTACTAAGGAGGATGCCTAGTGGGCTTGGACCATGAGAAGGCTTCCAACATATCCTGGTTTGAACAAAAATCATAGTTCACATAGTTCCTTTAATGTGTGTTTGTGCACATGTTGTAACCATCACGTATCTATAAGCCCACATGAGTCATGCTTGGTGTGAGAAACAAGAGGATGAGAAAGATTCAACAATGACACTTCACACTTTTCCTCCTCCGCTGATGGAAGAGGGCACGTCAATCATGGAATAGGGCGAGTTGATGAGCCTTCCCTTTGTTCTATTTGCATTGGGCAAGGGTCCAATGTAAGGAGGAAGGGATGAAGGTGAGGGGCTTATACTAAGATTACTGCCATAAAATTGTTTATGGGTCACCTCTTTGAGAAAGGAGAGTCCAAGACCCAACCCTCCTCCAAAATGGGAACTTCTCAACACTATTTCTAGGAGAATGATCCATGTGACTACGGATATACAAACCCACATACATTTCATGAATCCTAAACCAATTTTAAAACAAATGTGGGAAACCTCTGATTGCGGAAATACAAACCCAAATAGGAGACACACTAATTTCCCTTTCCCAAAGGTTTGATAAGATAGGAGGTTTTGGTAGAGGCTTCAACATAGTCTCTTTAAGATAAGATAACCAAGTAAGGAGATACCCTACCATGAATGGCTTTTAAAAAAAAACTTACTTGAGTTGGTCACGTAGGTACCTTATTCAAGTATGTCTCATAGGTACCCCACATTATTGTACCGTGTAGGTCTAACGCGTAGGTATACCATGCAGGTATGGCGCGTAGGTATACCATGCAAGTATGAATGATGACTGAAGTATATGAAGACCTTCAAAACATTCTTATCCCATTTAACTATATCTTCTCTCGTGGTCTACAGAGCTACCTGGCACAATTTGAGGGATCTAGGCGAAAGAGCTATGCAATGAGAGCATCAAGAGAGTCTTTCAATTTTTTTCAGTACTCAAATGGGGAGCCCAAGGGTTCTATTTATAGGCACAGATGAGGCTTGGCCGAAGGAATGTTGCTCGTGTAGGTACTTCATGCAGCTCTACCGCATAGGTGCTCCGTGTAGGTGCAGAAAACATCTTTGGGCCTGGAGATCTACCATGTAGGTCGGCCACCCAGATATTCTGCGTAGGTGTACAAAACAACTTCGAGTGCAGAGATCGGCCACGTGGTTCAACCGCGTAGGTCGGCCACGTAGCTCTTCCACGTAGGTGTACAAAACATCTTTGGGCGCTGAGATCTATCGTGTAGGTCAACCACATAGTTTAGCCATGAATCTCGTCCACGTAGGTGTGAAAAACAACTTCAGGTGCGGAGATTTTCTGCATAGGTCTACTATGTAGGTCGGGAATGCAGATCCATTGTGTAGGCCTATGAAGCTACTCCATCGCGATGTTATTTGGGAGTATTGTGGATTTTCTTTTGTACTCCTTGAACCTTTCATTGTGATTTGAAATATCTAGAGTTTGTCTACATAATATTTTGGTTACATTCTCAAGTAGTGTCAAAAATTCCCCCCCCCTCACTATTGGATCCAAAATATACAAAAGGGTTCGAGTCCTGAGGTGGAAATTTTGGGAAAAAATATTAGGGATGTATTGCTGAAGACCACAAGTTTTCAGTGCAGGTTCTTCAAGGAGGTATGACGTAGAGCGGTTACACACAGTTCGAACGTGGAGGTCTTCCATTGCCATAAATAGGTCTCAACCTTTTCAATTTCTCCACCAATTCTTTTCTATGAAAAAAAACTTTTTGTGGATCTCGTTGCCTAGATCGTTCACTCAGCTTCATCGCATTGTGCTCTCACATAATTTCATCGAAATTTCTTTAAGTTAAAATTATTTATGCGATAGATCTACGCCAAAGGACTTCACCAATGGGGTTGTTATAGGATCCTTGGGGAAGGACCTACATGATCGACCTCATTGAAGGACCTACATGACAGGCCTTATCGAAGGACCTACACGACAGGCCTCATCGAAGGACCTACGCAAACAATGTCATTTACCAAATTGTTTTTATTTCCTCTTTAAAATTATGACCTACAAGTTTGGTAATTCTTTTGTAGGAAATAATGACTCATTTGGTGACTCATACTGAAGAATCTAAGGCTCACCAAAATTAAATTATGAAAATCATCGGACCAGACTATTATGAAACTTTTTAGAGTACTCTTCATGGGATATAGAAGGGTCTAATTCCATTACAATGTGACTATCCAAAAATTTCTTACTTACCCTTATATGGGCATGGTATTTTGCAAGATGCACATGTTCCATCTATTAATAAGTATGTTCCAAAGAATTGGTTTCATCAATACTCCAACTATAACTGCATAAATATTAGTGCAAGGGGGCTCCAATACATGGAGTAACAGTTCTTATTAGTTTAATTCTTCATTATAGTGGTTTCACTCCAGATATAAAGGATCATGTTGTAGAGCCAATATCGTATTGCTATGATTCCACTTTTCGGGCTTCTCAAACAGATCAATCTAATTATAGGAAAGAAGATTGGGACATTTATTCTGGAGGAGGTGTAAAACCTGAGTGGATGTGGGCATTCTGGGTATGTTTGACTTGTGTAGAATTCAGAAAAGAGTTATCAAATGTTCATATCTACAAATCTCTCTGGATGGCGAAAACATATGTTTATATAAAAAATTGATTTCATTCCTGATTTACTGAGTCGATGGAGTCCACAAACAAATTCCTTTCATTTGATACATGGTGATGTCGGTACTAGTCTCTGGGATGTTTACCAAATAGGTGTAATTCTCATTCATAGGGAAATGTATGATGAATTCATCCCACATGTAACAAATTGGGGTGATATTACTAGAACACCATCGCTGGCCCATGAATTATTTAAGATAGTGAAGAATTTACACAAGGAAAAGAAAGATATCCATGATAGAGTGTGGATGTAAGCCTTATTATAACCAACAACAGAGGAAGGTCCAACCTGTAGATGTCCTCTTGTTTGTACTTCTAAAGATAACCAAGGTAGTTCAGGCACATATTGGCTTATGCTGGAAAGAGGCAATTATTAACACTGGGGATATAAATTCAAACCCAATATAGATGAAAAAGTACGCTTAGCTACCTTCCTTGTTATATGGATAAGTGTTTATTTTCTTCCAGTCCATGAATCTGAAGGTGGTGTAAGATCAGGAAATTTAATCATTGAAGTTAAATTGGTAGAAGGGAAGTATATTGGGCTAGAAACCCCTGTATTAGCAAGAATTCACAATCTCCTACTATATTTATACAATGGAAAGGCTCTATTTAGAATTGCAAGGCCATTCCAAGTGTTGTGTGGTTGGATTACAACACATTTTTCTTTATTCTCAGTGTTGAATTCATTCAAAGTTCCCAATGGTCAGTTCACTCCATTTTTACAGAAAGTTTTTGGGATTCAGCCTCAGAACATGAGACCTGAAAAGGTGCTAAAGGTATTGAATGTCTCAGGATAATTCAACTCTTTTTCTTTTCGATAACCCACCAGTTGGAACATTTATTGATGACAGTAATGAAAGGAATTATGAGTTCAGATCTTATAAGATGGCATTAAGGGATGGAATATTATTAACCAGGATTTATGGTGAAATTATCTTCAAGGCTTATATCCTCTATAGGTTTTCTCTTCAGTTCAGATACCTTTAACAATCAAACACATTTCCAACCATGTATGTCTGACATGAAAAAAATCCCAATGGTAGCATGAAAATTATGCATTCTAGCAGCTTTAGAGGTATCGAAATTGTCGATTACATTAACTCTATCAAATGCATCGATCGGGTTGGAAGCTAGGTATGCCAAATATTAGGTTTCTTCATATCCTCAAGGGGATTTGACAAAAGGAATATATCGAGTGGTGGCTACAATTATTTTTGCATGTGGAATCCATGGTAAAAAGTCCATGGCTAGAGATGCTATAGAAGTTTCAGAGGATTCAGTTTCCTCAAAACATCTTCACAGGAGGTATAATAGGAAGACCATGGTTAGAGAAGCAAAACATCCAACACCAAGGTGATCTAGTAGCCACCATCAAACAAATATTTTTATTCCATCTGTTGAAATTTTTGAAGAAAGGAGGACTGAATAAGTTCTGCAATCAGAAGTTGTTGAATCTCCTCCACAGTCAACCATACCAAGAATGAATTATGTGTTACCTTCATCCATTCATCATTGGGAGAGTGTAACTTGTGATCTTAGGGATGCCTGGGTATTTAACCAGCATGGAATTCAAAAACTAGATATTGGTGACATCAAGGCACCTTTTGATTGCAATCTGAACAATAAATTGGCTGAAGTATAGAAGTATATTGTGGATCTGGAGGTTTTTATATATGCAAAGAATGAACAAATCCTAGACGCTAAATTGCTATCTCATATGCAGGACTTATGAGTCCATGAAGGGGTAATTATTGACTCTGAGAAGGAGGGAGATATTTATATTAATACTGAGAATGTATTTCCCTTTTTCTTTTGTCTCAACTCTGCTTTACCATTTACAATCATTAATCTTGATGAAAGTGTATTTGTGTAGATTGAATGTAGAGAAGAGATCTCTAGACCAATTCTTGAATCACCTAAGTATGGTCCTGTGGGATCTCCCATTGATGCAACAAATGATCCTCGAAGGTTGCCAGAACATTCTCTAGGAGTAAGAATCATGACTGGGGTAATGGTGATAGATAATACTTAACCATTACCTCCAGTTTCTTCTTCTAAGTGGAGTGTTTCAATCTCTCCCTAAGCTTTTCAACAAAAATGCAAGAGAGCAATGAGATTGATTCGAAGTGTTCACCGAAGGAGTAAGTATTTATACGATCCTTAGGGCATACAGCATGCTCAATATATTCTAGTAACCATGTTTTATCCTCTTGTAAGATCTATGTCTCTCTCCTCTATCAAGGTATTAAGAGTTGATTATTCAAGAACAGAAGAAGAATCTCTAGGGGAAACCCAGGTCCATGCTGAAGAATCTATAATTTTAGTAGACAATTTGTCAAAAGATTCAGAAACACCTGCTTCTGGCTATGGTGAGAGAGAGGAAAACCATGGTATGATTAAATACATTCCTTATTTTCTTCTATCAAAGGATCCTGAAATAATCAACACTGATATTTATATTTCTTTAGAAGAAAGGAATCAAGATCCAGGGTAATCTAAGAAAAATGATGATGTTTACCCAATCCTGGAAATACCTGATGCTTTCCTAAAAATTGAAGATATAATGGAACAAAATATCATCGGAGCCAATTTGGGCATCAACCAACATTTGTTGGATACCTTAATTTGTAAGGATACTATAACATTTCAGGTTATATACACTGAAATGAGGGACACCCTTTATCCAAATATTGATATTACAGGTTCTATCAAGGATTTTGGGGATTTCAATGAGGAATTTCAAAGTTCTAAGTTCCTATTCTTGAAATTTCCATACATAATTTGTTCTTATACTTGATTATTTACATAAAAGTTCACCTTATATAGCATTATCTACAAAAAAATGTCATAAAGGCTCTTCAAGAACAGGGTGTTCCACTTTATCCTTTTGATATGGCTGGAGAAATACCTATAGAGGATCCTTCATCGAGAGATGTTCAAGATCCTTCAAATGTCATAACTGAGAAAATTCAAGAAAATTATCCTTCTCAAGAAACATCTACTCAAAACACTGAAGCTGAGAATACGGGGAATGAATCCACTTAAGTAGCTGACTTATTATTGGGTAAATATAATCAGCTATTTGAATCATATTTTTTTCTTCCATTTAAACAAATAATGACCTTGATTTAACATTGAGGGTTATCAGTTCCAGGATCAGAAAGTTAAACTTTTACTGTCCCAAGAGAAGTAGAAAAAGGTAACCCTTTAAGCCACCTGTTTCAGGAGTACATTTTACCTCATGGTAGTGACTCAGATTCAGACTTAGAGATGCAATATGCTCTTGGTATGGCACGTAAGAATACATGGTGGCATATCTAGAGCATAATTTTTGAAAATAATTTAGAATGATTTTTGTCCCATTTTTCAAAACTCCCATCACTATTCAGCATAATGGGATTAGGTGGATTTAATTATTGGCCAGTATATGATTCCATGAAAGAGACTATTTGCCGATGGGAGTAGGAGCATAAGCTACAACAAGATTTTGAAGAGGCTAAATGACTCATCAATATTGATGGATTTCAAGGTGAAGTAGTTTAGGCGGAGGCAAATTATAATAAGAAATCACTCGAGATTATCCAATAAATCAAAGAAACCATGAAAGAGTAATTAAATCTTCAACAGCAACTAGATGTTGTTCATAACAATCTTGATCAGTTGAATCAGACATTAGGATAAACCCAATTAGAGGGGATACCTGCCATTTCATCTGCTAAGGAAGCACTACATCAGGCTGAAGAGACTGGAGTTTCTCAACTATCTCAACATCAACTGGTAGTTGATAGAGCTTATGAAGAGATCCAACAAATGAAAAGTCATGTTGAGAGTTTATTCTAAAACATGATAGAGAGGCTCTATTTTGTGGATGGACCTCTATTTTCATATAAATGAATGAAATTTTGTTTTCAATCATATAAATCATAATTCCTAGTTTTCATGATTTCAATATGAAAAGTAAATGATGATAATGATTCCTTTATGTTAAAAATTCATTAAAATAATAATAAGAATGAAGTGCTCAAAATTTTCTTATTAAGACGAAGGACCTAATGAGCATAGTTTGATTATTCCTAGGGTTATATGGATAACCCTACAAATTTTTTATCTTTTGAACTCTTTTTTTATTTCTCAATATTACCTAAATCATACCAAAAATGTATGTTTATTGAGCTGGGGGTCGACTTTTGTCCAGATTTCCCTATGCGGTTTTCTAATCTAGCGAGTACCACATCTCTTATCATTGGCAATTTAGATTCATGCTTGTCAGACTATAAAGGTATAGTATTTATGGTCAAATATATTCGACCATAAACATTGAAATTAGATCCCAAATAAGACTATGTGGCTAATAATTGCCTTAATATTCTTTAAATATTTCCAAGGGGAATCTTGTGTCATGATTTTTATTGTCAGCAAATCTAAAACCTATATCAACATAAGGGGAGTCTTTTCCAAGAATAAAATTACCATTATTTGACAAACCCGCCATGGGGTGTCTATTATGTAGGTCCAACTGAGGCATATTCTACATATCCAAATAGTGTCATCTTTTGACTGATAGGCATGTTATGTAGGCAATTTATGCATGGCTGCCTAAGGGCACATGCTGCATAGTCAAAAAAAAGAGCTCTTTGAAGTTTAACATTTTACTGTTAATAGATAGGGGAAAATAAGATTTGGGTGACTCAAGACCATAGTGTGTGGTTTTTCCATGGAAAGTAATTTTAAGATTGAAAAAAGGATATTTAGACCGACATAAGTCAAAAATAGGAAAACCATTTCTATACCTATTTGGTGAATGAGTAATGGTTAAAATTTATCAGAAAAGGGAATTTCTGATATCATATTGTGCAGTTTTATGTCATGCAGTAAGGACATTTTACTGTGCAGTTTTAAGTCTTTCAGTGAGGATATTGTACTGTGCAGTTTTAAGTCATGTATTGAGGACGTTATACTGTGTAGTTTTAAGTCATGCAGTGAGGACATTGGGTGGATTTAATTTAGTGTCTAACTCTGACAAAAAATATGAAACTCTCCCAATTTCTTGATAATTTTTTTGGAAATATACTGTCATATTCAAGTAAGAAAGGGGAAATTCTAAATTGTGATTTGTGAATTTCTGAAACCGAGTAATGATATGGGAAAAGAGCTACAACCATTATAGGAAGTCTTTTCCCAGAACGAAGTTACCATTATTTGAAAAAATCATTTTGGGGTTTGTATTATGCAAGGCCAACTAGGTAATATGTTGCATAGCCAAATAGTAGAATCTTTTGACTGACAGTCCTGTCATGTTGGAAATTTATGCAAGGCCTCCTAAGAGTGTGTGCTACATAGTTAGGCAAAATATCACTTAGATGTTTGATGTTATATTGCTAAAAGTCTAACAATGTTTATGGAGATTTAGATTTTCCAAAGTATAGAGTTTGGTTTAAAGAGAAATATACATGTATATGGAAAGGGTATTTCCAATAAAGATATCCAAAATTGGAGGAATAGGACTTTTACTATGGTCTGACCCAAATGTAAAAGATATGGTGCTTGTAGTTTTATGTCATACAACTAGAACCAGAAATGGAAACAACATATAACATTTGGCCATGTGATTCATGGTTATTTCGTAGTGCATCGAACACATGGTGATGGAAATGCATAAAATATGTTCTTGAAGACTTTCATATTGTGAGAAATATAATGGGACAATTATACTTCAATGACTATTTTAAAATACAGATTCTTGTATATTTTCATCAAATATTAAAGGTGAAAGGATATTATAACCAAGAAAGATGTTACCATATTTTGTCAAACCCATTATGGGGGCTGTGTTATGTAGGGCCAACTAGGGAATATGCTACGTAGACAAATAATGGCATATTTTGACTAACATGCTTATTATGTAGGCAATTTATATAAGGCTGCCTAAGGGCACAAGCTGTATAGTCAAACAAAAGAGATCTCAAATATTGGAAACCTTGTCACTAGAAATGGTAAGAAAGATTATGAAAATCTGAAAATATTCATGATTAAGAGTGTGAAATATGGAAGGGGGTTATGCCCAATGCATATGAGAAATATTTCAACCAACATTGGCAATGAATTTTATGTCCTTTACACAGATCTGACTCATATGTAAAATGGATAATTTCTTTGTTTCCTTTGAATAAATATGGCGATGTGTAGTTTTGATTCATGTAATGAGGACATTATACTATTTAGTTTTAAGTCATATAGTGAAGACATTATAATTTGAAGTTTTAATTCATTTAGTGAAGACATTATTAAAACCATAAGAAATTAAAATACCTTATATAAATAATCCATTTACCCAATTCATAATCTCATGTGATCTATGCTTGATATGAGAAACAAGGAGGAGTAAGGGTTTCTTTTATAATGCAAAGGTGATGAAAATGAAGAATAGGGTTATTATATTTCCATGTAGTTTAACATCATGTGGTAAGGACGATGATGAACCGATGTGGAAGGAAAACATATTGTAACTTGGTTAAGGGATAAAACCCAAGTGTCACAATATGTCTTGTTTGGTAAAGGATCAAGTCATACATAATTCTTAAAACATTTCCTATGCAGATTTGATTATCATACAATAAATAAATGGTTTTTTATCACAGTTGGGCCAAAAATTGGTGATTTTGGCATCTCTACATATCTCATTAAAAATGAGAATCAAGCCATATATAGTTCTTGAAACAACCATTCCTCATGCTATGTTTGACATGAATAACGGGGGATTTAACATGTTCTGAGATAACGGAAAGTATTTGATACATATACTGGTATAAGGACCAAATTATATATCTTATAGAAACACTCTGTATAGATCTTATTCATATACAAAAGGATAAAAGAAAATAAGAATATTTTGTGATTGTGGCTGGGCCCAAAATTAGAGATTTTGGTGTCTCTACGTATCTCATTGAAAATGAGAATCAAGCCATATGTAATTCTTGAAACATGGTCTCTATGCAGATCTGATTCCAAAAAAAATAAAGAGAGGGACTCATTACTACTACGGAGTTGTGATGACTCCAAGGACGTTTGATTATGGATACTTCTAACATCTTAGAGATAAAATGTTAGTTGTAAAAATTATGTCATGCAGCTTAACGTCATTCAACAAGGATGAATATGCTATGCACTTTAATGTCATTTTTCATCGATGCTTATGGTTGTTATGTAGTTTAATGTCTTGCAGAAAGGACATGGGGGCTGTGTAGTTGTAAGTCTTACAGCAACGACTAAGATGTATAATTACACAAAGTATTTCTTCAAGAATCTCGCATTAGTTGGAGTTGTAATGAGCTCTCCATCCATTGAGATTAAAGCATAGGCCCCATTAGAATAGTCCTTATCTATGGAATAAGGTCCTTCCCATTTTGGTTCATGTTTTGGAGGTTTCTTTCCTGGTGTCATTGGATTCTTAAGGACCAATACCAATTCTCCATGAAGGAATGAATGAAGGCGAACTTTCTTAATAAAAGCTCACGTTATTCTATTCTTATAGACTTTTGAATGATGCAATGTATGTAATGTTTTCTCATCTAATCTTTCTAACTCATTAAATCATTTCTGAAACCTTTCATCTATAGAAAATTGATCATATATTGCAACTCTAAGTAAAGGAAATTTTATTTCAATTGGAAAAACTGCTACAGTTCCATATACCAATGAATAAGGAGTTTCTTGGGTAGTAGTACAGGTAGTTGTCCAATAAGCCCATAAATCATTAAAAATATTATCAGGTCATGATTTCTTATCTTTATCAACCATCATCAGGAGGATATTTGATAGAGTCTTATTGAGATCCCCTATCTGTCCATTGGCCACTGGATGATAGCAAGATGGATGGTTGGACTTGATATTATGTTCCTAATACCACTTTTTTACTATAGCATAACAAAAATAGGAGCCATTGTCCAGAGAAATAGTATGAGGGATGTCAAATTTGGTGATGATATTAGTTTTGAAAAAACTAACAATACTTTTGGCTCTGACTTCCTTGAGAGGTATTGCCTCATCCCATTTAGATAATAAGTCAGTAGTAGTGAGGATATACTTGAACTGCTTAGCCGTGGTTGGAGGATAAGGTCCTACTACATCCATTACCCTTGTGGAAAATGGCTAGGAGTATTTAGCTATATGTATCAACTCTGGGGTTGATGAATGAAGTTGGCATGCACACGACCTGGATGACATTTCTTAGTGAAATATGTACAATCTTGTGTCATTGAAGGCCAAAAGTATCCAAGCCTTCTGATCTGATCAAAGAGTCTCTGCCCTGGTTGATGGGCCCCACAAGCTCCTGAATGTACTTCTTTCATGAAAGATGTGGTCTCTTCTCCATCAATACATCTGAAAATAATTCCATAAAATCTTCGATTTTAAGGATCTTTTAGTGGTATGGATTATCATAAAGAGTAAATTGGCCTCTCATCGCCGGATCTGCTCTTTCTTAGCCCTATTTGGTGGAAGTATCCCATTTTGAAGATATTCCAGGATGGATGTTCTCCATCCCATGGTATGACAATATGGTTTAGAAATAGGGTTAATTTAATTAATTTCCTCCCTTTTGATTTGAACAAAAGGTAAAACCACATGGCAATGGGTTATGCTGATAACTGTCTCATCCCGATTTGGATCTACTAAGGATGTAGCTGCATTAGCCAGTGCATCTTCCTGGGATTTTTGTGATAGTTGGACATAAGAAAATGTCATATCTAAGGAAAATTCATCCATTAACTCTATAATTTAATAACACAAAGTTATTAACTCTTCTTTTATGATAGATTATTCCCCATTGATTTGTTTTATTACCAATTCTGAATCACCTTTTACCCCTAAATGATCTATTTTCACCTAAATGGCCAATTCCAAACCTATGATGAGAACTTGATACTCTACTTCATTATTGTTACCACCTTCCGATATTATCAAATAATAGGGAAATGCTAACTATTCTAGGAAAATAAGTACAATTCCTAATCCAATTTTGTTGGGTTTAGGGTTTTCCAGTCTCTTCCCTATTGGAATTCTGGAAGCACAATCAAAATACATTTCGCATGTTTGGGAATTATCTTGAATAGAGAAGACCTCTTCATTAGGAAGTTCAGTATTAAATGATGTATCTTTAGTTGATGGATGCTCAGCAAGGAAATCATCCATAGTTTGGCCTTTTATTGCCTTTTGTGGCACAAACTGGATATCAAACTATTATAAAATAACTGCCCACCATTCCAGGCACCCTGTAAGCATAGGATGGATAAGGATAAATTTGAGAAGGCTATTATGAGACACCAATTAGACCTCATGATGTTGCAAGTAGTGCCTTAATTTTGGAACTGCAAAGATTAATTCTAGGCAGCCCCTCTAAATACTAGAATACCAAGTTTCCACATCAAGCATAGTTCGACTAAGATAGTACATGATGTTTTCATTCCCAGCGCCATTCTATTGGGAGAGAAAGGCACATAGTAATCGCTCTAAAGATGTCACGTAGAGAATAAGTGGTCTTCCTTCAACAGGTGTCATTAGTACTCATAGAATAAAGAAATATTTCTTTAGGGTATTTAATGATTCTTGGAAATCTTCAGTCCATTGGTAAGTGACTCCCATCTTCATTAATCTGGGGAAGGGTAAACACTTGCCTACCAAATTGGATATAGGCCAAGTGTCCTTGGAATCCTCTTAATTATATTAAATTTTGAAGAGGTGACATACCAAGGATAGATTTTTTTTTTCTGAGGATCAACTTTGATACCATGATGGCATACAACGAAGCAAAGTAATTTTCCTGAGCTTACCCTGAAAGCACATTTCAAGGGGTTCATCTTCAAATTGTGTTGCTGAAGTTTATTGAATATGGTTTCCAAATTAGATAAATGATTGGAACATTGTCTATATTTGACTACCAAATAATCCACATAACATTCAAAAAAAATTCCCTAAGAGGGTTTTGAAGATATGGTGCATGGCACGTTGGTATGTTGTGCATGTATTCTTTAAGGTAAAGGGTATTACCCGATAACAAAACATTCCTTGAGGAAATATAAAGGCTATAGATTCTTTATCCTTTGGGGCCATTTGGATTTTATTATATCCAAAATATTCATCCTTGAAGGAAAGAGCAACGTAGCTATCTTTTTCATCAATTAGAAGTTTTGTAATCGGGATTGGAAAATCATCTTTAGGGCAATGCCAGATAAGTTCTCTGAAATCAAAGCAAACATTAATTTTCCCATAATTATTTTTCACTAGGACAATATTGGCCAACCATTTGGGATACTAAACTTCCCTGACAATGTTAGACTTTATAATATTATCAATTATAGCCTCAATTTTAGAGGTATGAGTTGGGTTTGTTCTCCTTACCGCTTGCTTGAATCCACAATATTCCTCTAGAAAACCCAAATTATGGGTGGCTACATTAGGATTTAGACCAGGCATTTCTATAGAAATCCAAAAAAAATATCTCGATGTTGTTTTATAAAGGAAGTATACACCTCTTACTCTTCAGAGTTCATTGTCGCACTAATTAGATTGGGTCGTGGATCTTCTTCGGTACCCAGATTTATTTCTCTGAGATCGTCCACAGTAGTATAGACACCTTCTTCAAATGCCGGAGGAAAATCCCCAAGATCTTCCTCTTCTTCTTCATTATGTGTTACCTTTTCTGTTTACATTTTCATGGTAGATGACAAGGAAAAACTCCCAGAGTTAGGGGAGGAGTCAGTATTTTAACATTTTGAAGCAGAGGCCACCATATCTGACCCTACTAATGACTAAGGGTCATCCTAGGGTAATAAAGAGGGATTGATGGATTGAGAATCAACATATTTGTCTTCCCCTAGCATTTCTACAATTTCTTATACTCTGATTGATGAAGTAGAGGCTTGTTTTAGTTTAGCATATGAAATGAAAACATCTCCATTCAGGCATCCATCATTGCATGGTGTATCAATAATTTCTCAAGTGTTGTCCGGCTCAATTTTTTCAATTTACATTATGGAAATTACTGGATTAGGGAATGGATTTGGATTTACCCTTTCAATTTGATTTATGGGTAGCACATAATCTTTACTCAAATGCATGAATGGATTTTCTATAAAATTTCCCAACCCAATTGTATCTTTAACTCTGGTTATTTCCTCCATCATGGACTTCATTCCTTTTGTGTGATAAAATTCTGCCTCAATGTATTGAGATTCACATGTCCTGAATGGAGCCTTGTGACCATACAATGTTCTGATTTGACCATTAAAATAGTGTTTTAGACATTGGTGGTATAAATAGGGTATGGTTGGATGTTGATGCAGCCAAGGCCTTCCAAGAAGAATATTGAAGGTTGTATCTTGACGAACAATCATGAAATCTGAATTAAAAACAAGATCTCCAAACTGAGTTCTGAGTGTAATTTCTCCCAAAGGTTCTTGTTCATTATTATCATATTCTTGCAACATTAAAGTCAAAAGAGATAAGTCAGATTCAGTCAGGCCAAATCGATGAAGTGTATGAACAATAATGAGGTTGACCCCGGAGCCATTATCAGTAAAGCCTCGTCAAATATCTATGTCATTGAATTTTCTAGAAAAATACAAAGGTCTGATATGTCCATGTACCGTATGGTCTTCATCTTCATCTGTAAAATATATGATAGCATGAAATTCTGCAAAATAAATCTCTATACGGTAAAGGTCAGCAGCAGAAACTTCGTTTTCAAATTATTGAGGACTTAACAAGGCCTCAATAAGTGCTTCTCAAAGATCTTTTGAAATATTCCAAGAATCAAAAATTTATAACTTGGCCGGTACTTGGGCAAATTGTATTAAGACATCCTACTTTTGGTCCAAATGTCTGTGTTTCCAAGCATGGATGTGGTTTTGCAGGTGCTTTGGAAGTTGATTCTTCTGTTATAGATGTACTTTGTGTTGGAGAAAAATCTGGAAATACTGCTGACTTTGGTAAATTAGACCAACAAATTCTCTTCATTTGTTGAGAAGAAGATGGTGTGTCTTCTAATTGGTCATCCAAAATAAATGTGTCTAAACCGATATTTTCTTTTATAGAAGAAACTTCTTATTCCTTTTGAGCCCGTTGAAGGGATCTTCCATGAGTTTCTGCCACATATATGGTTCGAGCATGGGTAGAGTTAAAATGGTGGTTTCTATAATTCTAACATCTTCTCTTGTATCCTCGACCTTGGACACTTCCTCTTGTTCCCCATTTAGGTACAAGGAATTTTGGCTCAGTATAATTAGAATCACCATTGTCATAAGGATTCATTAAATGTATAACATTATCAAAACCAAAGATCAATTCTTCCTCTGATGAAGATTCTTATTTATAGGTTAATTCTGGTTGTACCATTTGGTGGTTCGGTGCCCATGATTTTGAAATAGATGGCATAAATTCTACCAGGGTTAAGGATAACTTTGGCCTTGACACAAGCCCATCTTCTTCTAAATGCTCTTTTTATTTGTTATCACTTTTCTTCTTTGAGGAATGGCCTTTTGATGAATATGGATTTGCTGTGACAGGAGTGGTAGAAGACACAATTGGTTGTTTCAACTGCGTTTGTAAAATAGCATGAGTCTGGTTAAACATTTCACTGATCATTCAATCTTTATATTTTTGAACACTTTAACATTTAACCTCTTTCCATTCTCCCTCTTATTCTGGATTTGTAGTAGTGAGACATGCTACTTGAGATGATGAACTTTTCAAGTTCACTTGTCCAGAGTCTACCATCTTTTGTAGGAGGTCTTTGAAAATAAATCACTCTATAATGGGGTGTCCCAACATCTGATGAAAGGGACAATAATTCAGACGATCTTCATCTCCATCTTTATTTTACTTCTTCGGCCTTGGCAACTAAACCAAATTGTTTTCCAAGGATGAGATGAATTAGCCCAGAACGTACTCATTCCTGAAAGAATAATCTTTATTTTTAATTCCTCAAACTATTTCCGCCTTTGATCTATTTTATCATCTTTATGAGGTGGTCATTATTGTTGATGAAACTCAGGAGGCAAGGCCCTTCGGTATGATGAAGGTCTTGAAGTAGAAGCAGCTACAGGTGCCTGTTTGAGTGTGACTGTAGTAGCATCTACCTTTCCTATTCTCCTTCCTAGAACTGATGTAATTACATGAGTTTTAGACTTAGTTTCTATAATAGAGTCTTCTATCTACTGGGTGATTGAAGTAAGGTCTCAAAACCCTCCCGTGTATTTCACAAGGATCAGTGGTGTGAGTAACTCATCACGCAGATTTTCCACACAGATTGGCAACAACTCTTTTTCAGGGAGTGCTAAACATAAGGAATATGTTAATCCCTTACATCGAGTAATGAAATATGATACTCTTTCATTCTCCCTTTATTTAAAATTGGTATGATCAAAACTATCATCTTTGGTAGTGTTGAGATAAATTGAAGAAGGAATTTCTGACGAAGATCTTACCACCTAGTAATTGATCAAGATTGAAAACTTGTATACTAGACAAAAGCTGGTCCTTGTAATGACTACACAAAACACCTAATCTTAACTACTTCTTGTTGTTGGGAAGTTCCCATCATAGGATCACAAAGTGAAACAAAATTTGTTAAGTGTTGTTTCGGATCTCCCGAACCATTAAATATTGGCAATGTGGTATTCACCAAACATGGTGGAGGAGGAATTTCATCCACCCATTCAGGGTAAGATCTCTTTTCCAGCTGAACTTTTGCACGTCATTCCTCCATAGCATCCAATAGAGTCGTTAATGCCTCGATTTTGTTCCTAATCATTTGGGGAACATCTGAATGAGCAGGAACCTATGCAGGTATAGCAACTGGATCTTGATCTGGTGCAACAACCGGTAAGACCACTAATGGTGGTGCTGATATCTGCCTTGGATAACCCATGGGAATAGGACTATCATGATGTATATGATCTTTCCTTGATTGTGTACCAAATGTAGGGAATTCATTAGGCACATATGTAGTTACTACAAATCCCCTTTGTTGATGAGATCCAATAAGATTTGCAACTTGAGGACTTTCCTAGGGAGTACGTCTAGCAGAAATACTGTTTCTAAATAACTATGTATTGAGTGTTTTTAACTCCTTTATTTCCTATTCTAGTCATGTAAATATTTCTTCAAGTGAAAGAGATTAACCTTCTCTAGTGTAAAAGTGAGATTCAGTCTGACTTTTTCCTTTCCCCTTGTAAGATATCTTTTAGAGAGGGGGTTGGTTATTTGAAGACATACCTAAATTTTGAGTAACCCTCTGATTTCGGGTATGGACACCTTCTTTATTTTACTCGTTGTGTACCATATTATGGAAAAGAACTTCGTCTCCTGATTCCCCTGAAATGGACTTATTTTCTAGAGGATCCTCTTTAATGGGGTTAATAACATTCACTGATTCATAATGCATTGATGGCATTCTGTCAGTGTTTCTACTGGATCGTCTCCCTTTTTTTCTTTCACGAGACTCCATTCTCCTATATGAAGAATTCCCTGGAATATTTTGGCAGATATTAATATGAAGGGAATCATTGGATAGTTCAGTTGTATGATTTTCATATGGATTCTTCCCTAATCGCGAGAAAACTGACTTCCGTTGAGGAGGGGATTATAGATGTGAAAAAGCCCCCAGCCTTGCAGGCTGGGGTTGATCATGTTCTTATTCTTCAAATCATGGAACATTGTTTAATGAATTTGAAGGTTGAATTAAATGAGCCCCCAACCTGGCATGCAAGGGTGATTCTTGAATTTCTACAGCCGAAATTCATGCAACTGGTCTTCTGATTTTGTGTATTTTGGTTCGGACATTAGCTAGGTTCATCATCTGACAATCACTTAAATCACCTATTTTAGAAGATCACTATGCAATTTCAGACATTTTCATCCTCTGACACCTGACATCCTCTAAGAGGGATTCCTGTTAAATATTCTTAGATGCTTGATGTAATAGTATCTCAACAACATCTTTTCTTTGGGTCTGATTCTGATGAGAACTAGTTGAGGAATGTTCTTGAGCGTACATGTGATTATATACAAAACCTATTGATTGGGGTCGGCTGTGGGCATTAACATTGCATGAAACCACTTTTGGTGGAATTTTTTGATTTTGGAATGTAGTGAAATACAATGCTCCATATGCACCCCATCCTATGATGTGAACACTAGATGGGGAATCAGAAATTAACTTGCATACCCTCTTTAGAGCATTGAGACAAGCACACTGAAGGGTTCTCTATTTTTTTCAACCCTTGGATTTTAGGAAACTGAAAGAGATGCCATGTCAATTTGGTACTATAACCCTTCTATTACCTTCACATGATTTTGATATTCATCATATGGTAAGACCATAGTTTTAAAATGATGAAGAATTTTCCATAAGTTGAGACGAATGTCATGAACACGACCTTCTATCCTCAATTCTGGAATATCATACTGATAATTTTCCGAAGGTCAGAACATGATTGGGATTTCTCATTTAGCTAATTGTTTCTTTATTTTCACTACATCTTCATTATCTTTCACAAGAGGATTCTCTACTTAATCTGAACAGAGTGAATGATCTATATTAGAAGATAATTGACCTAAAGGAGGTTCAAATAATGATTGTTCCCTTAAGATGACTTATTTTTTAGAATGTGTTTCACCCATCAATGACAAGGCATCAGACATGACTGGCCTTGTGTTTTTAAGTGCCTCGAGATAGGGTGGATTTCTCATTACAACATTTTCAATTATGGAATTGTCTTTAAAATTTGAAATACCACTACAGAGAGGACTTTTTCAGTGAATTCCATCCTAGTGATAATCCCCACGATGGATTACAGAAATGGATAAATCGTCTCTATCCTTGGTCTTATAGCCACATGGTGGGTTGTCTTGGCTCTCACCTTGAGATAGACACTCTGGATTGACCGAATTTTCATGAAGAAAGCCTTCATGATGATGTTTCTAATGAGAAACATCATAATTACAACTACCACCCTCGAAATTTATTAATGAGAGGATAGGATCTTGAACTAAAAGAGATAAATGTATGAGGGCTTCAAGAACTCCAGCAATAAGTGGAGCTAAATCACATCTTGGATCTTCAAATTTCCAATGGTGTTTGGTGAGACTACTTTTTGGATTTTTTATTATAATTAGTTTGGGCCACCTGCTAGGAGAAGTGGTTATAATGGGTAGGTGTATGTGCCTTCCTTGGATTATTTACCGGAATGGACCAATTAACTCCAATTGAAAAGGTTGTATGTTCCCGATCCGGTTGTCCATATGATATGGGGGAATATGCCCAATGACCCTCCTGAACTGAAATAGAGGCGTGTATCTGCTCTAGGAAGGCATGCCAATGTGTAATCCCATATATGGGGACATATTTATATGTTTTTTCCCCTGATACTACTAAATTATTTGTTAATATATCTTAGTATGCTTCCAGAATATGGTCATGGATATGCGTCTACACATTCACCATTGATAAGATGTGTTTGGTGACTTCGGCTGCCAGAATGAGAATATAAATCCATTATATATCTGGAGTACGTGTATGTGCCTTCTCTTGTACTCCTTTTCCTATCAATGGATACTGAAAGTACTCATGCATGGGGATAGAGGGTTGGGTCTGCCCCAAATTTTTCATTGGAGCTATCTGAATGACTTCTCCGGGTGCTACCAAACAAGACTACTGGTAGACTTGATGAACATTGGCAGGTATATGTGCCTTTTGGTTGTTTTCCGTTAAGTATGATTGATGGACATCCTTTAATACTGGAAAACTATACTGTTGACTGAATTGGTGACTGTAAATAGGTGTATGTTCTTGTTTTCCAGTTGCCACCATATTAGATTTGTGGGCTTCTTTAAATGTAGTAAGATGAGCCTGCTGACTGGCTGATATCTTGAAAGCAGGTGTGTGTGCCTGTTCACAATACTCCACCGGGTTTATCTGGTGGGATTGGTGGGTTTCTATCAGACGAGTCTGCTGAGAAACAAAATTAGGATGGATGGGTGTATGTACCTGCTTGTTGTTTGCTATCAAGTTAAATTGATGGACTTCTCTGAAGGAGGCATAGGTGAGAACCTTCTCCCTATTGACCAAACATTTTCCCTGGTGGTTCGTCTTGAATTCCCACATCTGAGAAACATAGGATGAACATCTAGAGGTAAAACCCACATCATGTTGGGGGTTCACTACCGCATGATTTTGAAGGCGGTGATTTCTGATGGGAGTCCTCAAGGAATACTCTTACATTCTTGAATCGAGGCCTTGAGTGACCTCTTGATCCACCTTTTTGTAGTTTGGGAGGTACTATTTGTTGTGTTCTGGGGATAAAGACCTAAAATGGTTTGAGATTGTGGATAGAACTATTTTCTTCTTGATCATAGGTCATCGTTGGCTGGATGATTGAGGATTTTTGTTGACATGGAGGGCCTGTCGAGCATCCTCTAATGTCAGAATTGTATTGTGCTGGCGATATTCCTTCCCCAGCATATTAGAGACCCAGTGTTGAAGATGCTGGGTTGGTGATGATGTCCTTCCCATGGATAAAGATCCATCTTGAGTAGCGGTCGATAAGTTCACAAATGTTGTCTTGGAGAGAGTCATTCTTTGGATTGAAGGGAGTTCTATGGAAAACTGAGTAAAACAACAAGACCTATTAAAACAACATATTTTTAGATAGATACATGAATGATTAATTACTTTGTCTTGCCTTCCTTTATCAATTTATAGGGTCCTAATAGGTGGGTAACATTATTAACTTGGTTAAGGATTCACGTAGGGTTCACCCTTTTTGTTTCATAATTCCTTGAAAAAAATGTTCTAGTTTGAAGAATTAATATTTTTAGGTGGGTTCCATTGGATTTATTTATGGAACTGGAAACTTACAATAGTTCTTTATCCAAAAGGGGACCTACTTTTCCAAAGGAATGTGTTCATTAAGTTTGAACTTTATGATACTTAAGTACATACATTGGTCGAGAAGATGAGAGGTCGGACTCATCACAACAATTTGGGGGGGATTATTGTCTACTCTGGGACACTATTTTTAAATTTAAGATATTTTCATGAATCTTCATTAATTTACCATGTATATCATAAGTATCCCTTAGACTTTACAATCACTTATTAACATGTTGTTTCCTACGCTTCCGCCGGGGCGCGTGCACATCCGTCCGTCCGCGGAGGAGGACGCGCGGCTTTGTTGCCCCGCATTCCCGCTTTCCAAAGGCGGGTGACATTCGTTCCTTGTTCAGGTGTGTCTTCTCCTAGATAGAAACGGGATGATGGGATGTTGGTTCTTCCATCTGTGGATTCCTCCTCGGAGCTCGTCACCTAGTCCGGGTCTCCCTCATAGATTTAATACGTAGTTCGTGAAACTCTTCTCAGTGCCATGTTTCCATGGACGCCGGTTAATTACACTGCTTCTGTCGGGACATTCCAAAGGGTCCAGTCAGGGCAGAAACCTTCAGTCGGGGGAGTAGTCACGTTGAGGCATCAGTAGCGTGTCTGGATGCTGGGTAACCTGGCGTGTTTGTCTGTCATCCCTGGTCACAGGGCTTCTCGAGGGCGTGGAAGCCCGAGGCATCCCACATCGAACGTGGGGAATTATATGCCATAGACACATATCTTAGGTTTTCCTCAGCTTCCCGTGTTTAACACAGGGTATGCCGCGAGTTTAACGTCCAGCGGAGACGGATCAGTCCGATCAGAGCATTAGCTAGGATGGATCGGTTTGAGGGATTTCTCTTGAAGGGATGCTGATACTGGGGCCAGTCCATAGGCGGTTGTGAAGAGTGTACCGACATGGTCTCGTCGGGATATGACGGTCCGGGCGAGGATCAGGGTGGATAGTGGATGAATGGAGCAGAGGGGAGTGAAATGGGACCATCGCAGGGGCGACGGTGGAGTTGGGCTTGAGCCTTGAAGAGGCTTCCTACGTATCCCCGTGGCAGGGAATCAAAGTCCGCGTAGTTCGGGACGGTGCCGGTAAACCGGCATGAGGGTGGACCTTGGTCCGATGGGCATTGTCAGCGAACCGACGTGAAAGTAGACCCGTGAGTCCACCAATGGTGGGCTTGAACCTCAGGAAGGTTTCCTACGTACCATGCCTTGACATGGATCAAAGTCCTCATAGTTCAAAGGATTGATGGAATACAGTTTAACGTCATGCGGGATGATAGTGAACCCTGACGTGAATGAACGATGGGCGATGGGTGTCGGCGAACCGACATAAACGAGGGACCTTGGTCTGATGGGAGATGGGAGTTTGGCACACCGACAAGGAGACGGTTTGGGCCAATGATTGTTGGGCTTGAACCTCGAGAAGGTTTCCTACGTACCATGCCTTGACATGGATCAAAGACCTCGTAGTTCAGATGGAATACAGTTTAACATCGTGCTAGACATAGGTAGAACTCGACATGAATTGGATGATGGGTGGGCTTGAACCTCATGGAGGCTTCCTACATACCATGCCTTGACATGGATCAAAGACCTCGTAGTTCAAATGGGGCTTTGTCGGCGAACCGACGTGAAGGTGGACCTTGGTCCACTTGTGGTGGGCTTGAACCTCGAGAAGGTTTCCTACGTACCATTCCTTGACATGGATCAAAGTCCTCGTAGTTCGGGTTGGTCTTTATCGGCAAACCGACGTGAAGGTGGACCTTGGTCCACTTGTGGTGGGCTTGAACCTTGGGAAGGTTTCCTACATACCATGCCTTGACATGGATCAAAGACCTCGTAGTTCAGATGGAATGGGTGTGCAGTTTAATGTCATGCGGGACAAGGGGGTGTGCAGTTTAACGTCATGCTGGACGGGGGTGTGACCCGACGTGAAAGTAGACCCGTGAGTCCACTAGTGGTGGGCTTGAACCTCGTGGAGGATTCCTACGTACCATGCCTTGGCATGGATCAAAGTCCTCGTAGTTCGGGTGAAAATGGGTCGCAACGGCTTACCACTGGACCAGAATGCAGTTTAACATCGTGCTGGACGGGAATGAGACCCGACGTGAAATGACGGGTGGGCTTGAACCTCAGGGAGGCTTCCTACGTACCATGCCTTGGCATGGATCAAAGTCCTCGTAGTTTGATCTAGAGTGGGTGTCAGGGTCGGTGCTCACTCTAATCCCACGTGAGTCATGCTCGGTGTGAGAAACAAGAGGCTGCAAGGACCTGACAATCACGTCGCGAAGGATGCGTCCGTGAGAAGCGAAGAGGGGCTTAGGCGTTAAGCGGCCCATGGTGCTGGGACTTACTCCAGGATGGAGGCCCATGGTGCGACAAAGCGCGATAAAGAAGGACCTTGGCCCAATGATGGGAGGTACCTCGTCCCATATCACGCCCTCCACTGACCTTGGTAGTGTGGAAGTACGGAGATGCAGAGGTGCAGCCATCCGTTGGAAAGCTAGGGTCTCCCTTCTCCTACGAACATACGTCACTCTAAAAAGGAGGATATCATCCCTTGTGGATGGGTGATTCCATTCCCGTGGAGACGAGGGGTGTAACGAATGTTCGAGCTGGGGGACCCTTCGTGAGAGACACGAGGTCGGATCACAGTTTATCGTCATGTGTTGAGGACGCGGTGCTTGGCAGTTTAACGTCCTGCAGCTCAGACGAGGTGGGTTCATTCCACACCCCTAGGACATACATAACTGGTACCCTCTGGTCCTTGGGGAAGGGAAGGTATCAGTAAGGCCATGGTCAAGGGGGGTTGTGGGACAAACCATCAAAGGTTCCACGTTAGCGTGGCTATGCGAAGAATCAATAGCCGTTAGCGTGCCTATACAAAGAAGCATTAGGCGAAGCAACGCTACGGGTGGTATTGTCCATGGGACTTTGAAATCACATCGTGCAAACCTGGAGGGTTGCACGGGAAGAGGAATCTCTAAGCAAAGGAGTGTGCTTTGCGAAGTGGAGTGCCTTGGCCTTAGCATGGGGCATGGGTGCGGATGGAAGGTGCTTCGCGAAGTGGAACAGTGTTCGCGGAGCACTACCTCGCGAAGAAGGGGTGTCTCGCGAAGCAGGGTCCTGCAAAGCAATGTACTTCGCGAAGTGGAGCACCCTGGCCTTAGCACGGGGCGTGGGTGTGAATGGAATGTGCTTCGCGAAGTGGAACAGTGTTCGCGGAGCACTGCCTCACGAAGAAGGGGTGTCTCGCGAAGCAGGGTCCTGCAAAGCAATGTGCTTCGCGAAGTGGAGCGATCCTGCCTTAGCATAGGGATCACTAGTATGAGTTGGGTGTTTCGCGAAGCACAAGTGCTCCGCGGCTGCCCGGGTTCCCTTGGGAATCCCCTTCCTTCGCGAATGCCCTTGAGCTTCACGAAGGGCATCCCTCTCAGAAGAGGGGCTCAAAACAAAACAAAGGAGAGTCATCTCGCGAAGTAGGAATACCTCGCGGAGCTCATGATTCCCGGGGCAAAGCGTGCTTCGCAATTCGGGAGAGGAGAAGCCGAAAGGTCGGATTGTCCGTCTGCGGGACTCGGGGGGAGGTCGGTATTTATAGGGAAGGGGCGCCGCGAAGCAGAACTCGCGGGCCACCTCCGGTGCTTCGCGGCGGCTCGCAAACGTCAAATGCGTTCGCGGAGCATCACCGCCTCTGGAGCTTCGCGGCGGCTCGCGAACGTCAAATGCGTTCGCGGAGCATCACCGCCTCTGGAGCTTCGCGGCGGCTTGTGAACGTCAAATGCGTTCGCGGAGCATCACCGCCTCTGGAGCTTCGCGGCGGCTCGCGAACGTCAAATGCGTTCGCGGAGCATCACCGCCTCTAGAGCTTCATGAGGCCGCGAGGGTCGGAGCGCTTCGTGGCGGGACTTCGCGAGGGTGCTTCGTGGCGGGTCTTCGCGAGGCGGCGCGCCTGCATTCCTTTTTTGCTCCTTTATTTCGGGCCATATTTTGGCGCCAACAAATTCCCCTCCTCAGACTTGGAGCCGCGGAGGGCAAGGGTTGAATTCTGAGGGAAAATCGCCAAAATTGTTGGAGGTTCACGATGCCGCTCCGCGAAGGGGGCCCGCGATCCTGAAGGGGGCTGCGGATCCGGACGCGTCGTGATGCTCCGTGCGGGGGAGGTGCGCCACGATGCTCTGAGGTCGTAGCCTATAAATAGGAGGGTCGACCTCTTTTGTCTTCACGTGCCTTCCTTGTCTTTTTGTTCTCTCGACTTCGCGATGCTCCGCGTACTCCGTGACAGCCCTCCGTGAATCGAGCTTCGCGGCGAACCGCAGGTCTCCGGCTCCGCGTCCGCGCTAAGCGAACCTCTACTTGTTGGCCTTTTCCGGGCTTCACAACTTTCTCTCGTGACCGATCTTCGCGATTCTTCTTCGCGATTCAGCTTCGCGGTCAAGCTTCGCGATCCAGCTGAAAAAAATCTTTTCTGAGGGCCAGAGTTAGAATGGCCCATCAAGAGGCTGTATTGGGGGTACTTGCGGATGCTGCTCGTCGGGATGAAATGGACAACTACCCAGGCTTGAGGGAGATGGTCTGAAGCCATTCGGACCACACTTCTTTGACAGATCTGTTATCAGAGGGTCGGAAGGATTATCCGCAATGCAAGAAACTGCCACTGTACGGCTTCGGGATGGGGGATGACGTCTTTATCCCTGAGGCGAGTAGGGATGAACCAGCTTGCTGGTTCAAGAGCATACCATGCCAACACCAATGGTTCAGGGCGGCCGATGGTCATGCACAGGAGAACTTCACACCCGTCACCGCTGACTGTCTCTACAACCATGTGAATGACATTGACAGGAGGCCACTGCAACCGGAGACGTCCCCTCCTCTCTACCGCACCATAATGAAGGCGGCTTTGTAGGATTCGAAGAAAGGATGGTCCGATGAGTGGGACCTGTGCCAGGGCGGCAACATTACCGATGACTGGGCCTGGGCCTACTGGGTAGGCGCCTCATGCGAGGAGTTCGGGGCCGAGCTGAGGAGAGTGGGGTTTTATGAGGCGGTGTGGGCCTCCCAATTCCACATTTACCAACCAAAGCAACTGCTGCTGGAATTGCTGAGTAGATTGTCGTCCAGGACCAACACTTTCCATATGCATCACGGGGAGGTGGGCATCAGCCTGTGGGATGTCCACCAGATTTCTGGGGTCCCGATCTTGGGGGCCATGTATGACGAATTCCTCCCCTTCATCAGTGCGTGGGAGGATACGGATCAAATGTCGTGACTGGCGTCGGCGCTGATGGGACTTGTCCCTGGAGAGGACAAGAAGGCAGTGAGGGATATCCATTTTAGGATATGGTTCAAATGCTTCCTGAACTTCCCAGAGAATCGAGAGTTCCCTCTGAGGCCTCGAACTTGTCCGAGAGCGGCCCAACGGGGCAAGGGGAACTCGTACTGGCGGGTCTTGGAGGACAGCCAATGGAAGACTTGGGGTTTCAGTGTGAGCATTGAACAACAACCGATAGTCAGGCTGGCGGCGTTCATCGCGGCTCTCATCTGTTGTTGGAGCCTACCAGTGAGAGATACAAGCATGGGGGTATGGCCCAGCTCGTTTATCATGGCGTCGATGATGGCCATGGGGCAGCGTATCAATCTAGGGATTCTGATGCTCACCAAACTGTACAGAATGTTGCGGCACATTGGCGAGGGCAAGAAGCCGCCAAGGATATGTGGGCCCTTACACCTCCTGTATGGGCGGATCGCAGCGCATATCAGGGGGATTTATGAGTATCCAAACCCCACTTCACCGCCGGGATCGAACTTCTGCCCCTCCATCCTGAATGCGGTCGGGAGCTTCCCGCTCAAACTGACTGTTCCGATGGTACTGAATCGGGTGTGGAGGGCGGACGAGTTTAATTTCCACCCCTTCCCCTTGCCGACGGGGGTACTTACTGATGACGGGTGGGGAACGTAGGAACATCGAGCCTACCTCCTGGCCTTTCGAGGTGGAGTTTTGGTGGCCCGAATAGATCGTGAGCCACTCTGCGAACCGTACACCCCACATCGGTTTGCGAGGCAGTTCTGGTGCCTCCAGCGGCTGACCCCATAGGTCTACTGGGAGGTGCGTCACGAGGAGCACCCTTGTGTGATGAGGCAGCTGTGGCTCATGTTCACACGGGAAGATGGGAAGATGCGGATTGCCTTGCCTCCATCCACCGCTACTTTCGGATTGGTGAAGAAGTACGCCATCAGTTGGGAGGCTGCTTACCCAGGAGAGATGCTGAAGTAACCAACTATTCATGTCGGCGACGGTGGGCCTCCTCTATCTCGAGGTCGGGGTCGGAGGGCAGCTAGGGCCGCTCGTGATAGCGGGGCTGCCATGGCGGCGAGACCCGCACCGGCCGAGGGTATGGCAACAGTGGTGGATCCAGTGATTCTGGAGGAGCAGGGTCATCGAGAGGGGCGGCCACCGAGGGGATTTCGTAGGATATCCACTCAGGCTCCGGGGAAGCATCTGTGTCATATTGACATGGCAGAGGATGCTGTTTTCCTGGAAGCTTGGTACATTTGGTATATCAACCGGCAATTCCTCAGTCCACCCAAGATATGGGCCCACCTGAATCGCCTAGGGATGGAATTGCTGGGGATAGGCCCAGTTCGGGTGGGATTCATGGTGCCTCCAACGGAGGCAGAACAATACCTGACCAAGCTGGAGGATTACGTCCACTCTAGTGGTGTCCCTCGCCCGATGACAGACCGGGTGAGGGTACTGTTGAATCAGATGGTCCCTCCACAGTTATCGGCTGCCGATCTGAGGGAGCGCTTTCCTTTTCCGGAGGAATCAGAGGACACCTCTTGGGAGGATGAGGCCGGAGGAGGGAGCCCGTTGGAGGAGGGCGAGGTCGGAGACCAAGGCTCAGAATCCGACGACTTTGCGGAGGCTCTCAAGGTAGCACTCCAAACTTCTCTCCTTACGATCCGTTCTTGGGTCACTATGGACTTCTCACCAATGTTTGAGCCATGAAGGAGGAACTTGTCCGCAGGCCTCGTCCTCGCTCCTTGGCGGGTGATGATGCGGGACCTTCAGAACCCGCGCCTATGGCTGCGTCCAGCTCCGCGTCTAGTGGGGCCAGGGCGCCTGAGGTGGCTCCTTCGGAATTTTCAGACCTTCCAACAGTATACGGAGGGCCTCTTCCTGGAGTCCAATCAGCACCAGCTCAAGAGCAGGGCCAGGAGGTCGATCTCTGTAAGTCTCCTCTACCGGTCTCCCCGTTATCACATGTAGACCATGCCAACTAACGTTTGTGTCTCTCTCTGTCGTACAGTTCTTCGACTGGCGTGGGCTACTGCGGCAAGACTGGTTGGGATGTCTGGTGGCGTCCCTCCTAGGGGCATGCCGGTGATAGTGGCAATAGTCCCCCCATCTTCTCAAGCTGCGACGCACACCATCACTGGCGGGACCATCAGCAGGGCCGTACCCGAAGTCATTGAGGTGGACTCCGAGGAAGAGGATCAACCAGTCGGTCCCAGTCCTGTCGCGCCTGCTTCGGCGTCAGGTGTCGTACCGGATTCAACACCAGATGTAGATCCTTCCGAGGATTTCTTGCGGGCCTATCCCACGTACGAGCCTGCCAATCGCCCGGACTGGGACGAAACGGCCTCCGACGAGGAAGACAGCAGCATAGTCTGCCGCCGGTCGTGGAAGCTGATCACGCGCTTTATCAAGGACACCCCCCAAGTGCAATGGCTGGCCGAAATGGATAGACTCTGCTCGCGATTGCACGAGCTATGTGATGGGGGAGTGGATGCCCAATGTCCTCACGCGCTCATCCGAGATCTTATGGCTGAGAAGATCTGGGAGCATGATTGTGGGCTCAGCATGGGCTGGCAGCGGAGAAAGGCGACCAGCATCAAGAAGCTCCAGGAGGCTAAAGGTGAGGTCCAACAGATGCAGACCCAGGCGGACGAGCTTTCAGCCTCTCTTGACGCACAATCTGAGCTGGTCTCACGGTTGAAGGCCCAGCTGGCAGAGGCAAAAGAGCAGATGAGGCAGACCTCTGAAAAGATGGCTGCCGTTCAAGCCGGCATAGAGAGGGCCAAAGCCAGGACCGACGAACTGCTCCCCACCGCTGTTGAGGAGGAGCGGGAGCTGATTCAGCGGCAGCAAGCCTTGGATGCCGCAAGTCAACGGGTGGCGGAGCTGCAACGCTCTTTTGATGGGGTCAACCCGTCCATCGGGGGAGTCAACCCCCAGGTATTGTAACAAACCCAAAAACCTTTAATTGGTACTTTCGTGCTTCCATTTTCTTTCTTTATTTGTTTTGAATGCTGTAGCGCACATGATTTCCACTATTTGAATTGCCTTGTTACATCCCTACAATGTTTGCGGGACGTTCGGTGACAATTCTCCAAGCCCACGTGGGTCGAGCCCGATGTGAGAAACAGGAGATAATTACCCTTTCATCCCACCTAACATGGGAATGTGGATCATGCTCCGTGCATCCAGGATTCGGATTACCAGTCCGGATCTCTGAAAGACGGGAGAGGCTTGATCAGAGAAGGAACTTTCAGGATAACCGACCGTTTCTTCAACGTGCTCTTATGCACGAACGGGGCAACGCTAGGGGCGCTGAAATCGGTCCAAACAGATGAAAATGGGAAATGTGAGTCACAATACCCCAGATTCCGGAACACTCTGGAGACGGCGTGACAATAAAGGACAACCGCTAACCGTGGCGGAGAAACGGAATCCTTACTGCGTTAGCCTGAAATGGGGACAACAAATGAGCATCGACCGCTGACCGTATTCGCAACGTGGGATTTTATCAATTTGTTGTCGATCAATCTTTCAGGACACTAGCCCAGTACAGTAGGCGGACCATAGGTCAGACATCCATACTGTTAGGGGGTCCTTCCAGACATGACCCATCTTTTGGAACGTTGGCCAAGGACGGTAGGTGAGCCAAGGCGGCGTGAGACCAGGCCGTTAGGGGGTTCCTTTAGACATGAAAGAGGACGAGGGTCCGAATAAGGGGCACGCAAAGCATGAAATATGGAGTGATGGTTTGTCTGAACTGAATCCAACACTCATGAAGTTACACCACCGTGGTGGGAGCACACCAGACGGGTGCATCGGTCTGATCATGGATCATTCCTTCTTTGGGACAGGGCCTCTCTGGCGAGGGGGCATGTCACTTCCCAAGGAGATCTTGGGTCATCCTGAACTTGTTCAGGGTAGAATCGCAGTTTAGTGTCATGCGTTGAGGACACACAGACTCCTGTAACGCCATATGATAGGATGTGGAGAAAAAGGAAAGATCCCAGGGAGCGTGTGGCGCGGTATATATGAAACCGACGTGAATGAGGACTTGGGGTCCAAATCATACCACATACCCTTGGAGGAAACTATTCAGGTCGAGGGACCAAGAGTGAGGATTAGGCTGGGCCCGAAGCAGAGTGGTCGGGCGTTCCTACGTACCCCATGAGGTTGGTAATCAAGCCATATGTAGTTCTGAAAGCGCAGTTTAACGTCATGAGGGACGATGAGAAGCCTGGCCGTGTTGGTACACATCCTGCCAAAACTACTAAGCCCACGTGAGTCGTGCTCGGTGTGGGAAACAAGCAGTAGTGGTGGGAATTTCCCGACAAAAAGGGGCAGGTTAGGGCAAAAGGACGCTCGGTGAATACCGGCCCAGTGACACTAACATGATCATTTGGCGCACCTAGATGCGCGAAGAGAAAGAGCCGAGTATGATGGAATTCCACTTGAACATGAGGAAGTGGAAATGTGTGAATCATAGCGCTCACGATTCAGACCATGATGATGGCGGCGTGACGATGGAGGATAACTGCTGACCATGTTCGCAACACAGCATCCTATCGCATTGGCCTAGAATGGGGACAGACAAATGAGGGTTGACCATTGACCATGTTCGAAACACGATACCATGTCACAAATGTTGTCAAATATCCGTAGGGACGTTGTCCCGAAACGATTGGAGGGCCCTTAGGTCCAGCATTCATGGAGAGCCCTTAAGCCTAGTATCCATGTCGTCCGAGGGTCCTTTTGGATGTGGAAGAGGATGAGGATCCAAATAGCGAGATCACGAAGCTTGGTCATGGGATGAGGGGAATGTCCCTATGAAAATCCCACACTTCGGACTCTTTGTTGAAACACATCTAAATACGGCAATGAGACGTATAAGATAGCGGGAGCAGATTCCTTTCCCATGGGGAGATCTTAGTTTAGGGTCATAGAATTCGGACCATGGATGGGTAAAGGGAGCAGAGATTACATGTAAATTCAGTTTCAAGACCCGACATGAATGAGGACCTAAGCCCTACTTACCATGCATTCTCTGGGAAAATTCTCAAGTCGAGTCGAGGGACCGAACACGAAGGTTAGGCTGGGCCCACGGGAAAGTTTCTAGGTGCTCCTACATATCTCATAAAGATGAGAATCAAGCCATACGTAGTTCTGGATGGATCTTAGTTTATGGTCTTAGAGCTCGGACCATGGGAGCCCTGAAGGACGTCGTATTGCAGCTTTGTACCTTTGACATGTAAAGGTGCACTAAGGGATAGTGCCGAAAGTGTTGAGATTCCACCTGAACATGATGAGGTGGAAAATGATGTGAATCATGCAACCAACATTCTAGGACTGAAGGGGATGGCGTCGCGACAGAGGATTGCTGCTGACCATGTTCGCAACACAGAATCCTATCGCGTTAGCTTGAAATGGGGACAAACAAATGAGCATCGACCGCTGACCGTATTCGCAACGCAGGATCTTATCGATTTGTTGTCCAAAACCCTCGGGGGCGTTGGCCCGTAACAGTAGGAGAGCCTTTGGGCGTAGTATCCATGCCGTTATTGGGGGGTCCCTCCAGGTGTGAATGGTAATGGAAGCCCGAATGGAGGGGAACACGAAGCTTGACAAGTGGAAGGAACTTGACCAAGTTGAATCTGACACTCTCGGTCCTAGACCAGAGTACTCTTAACACATGGGTTGGTAGCTGTATGGAGTCGAGGGACTCGACTTGAAGGTGACCGAGAGATGGTGGATTCTCGGGAGAAGGGGGCATGGTGCCCAAAGCCTTGCATCATGCCTACATATCCCCCTCCTGGGGAGGGATAGACCAAATGGCCTAGGTGACCGGGAGATCAGGAGATCTCTAAGAGGTGGGGCTGGACCCGAATCCTAGACATTCAGGTGGTCCTATGTATCCCATGAGGATGGGAATCAAGCCACATGTAGATCTGAAAGGGTGCCTTTCAATGTCATGTTGGAAAAGGAATATGAGGGCTAACTCTCAAAACGGGGGTGCGTGTGGTGCAACTATTGCAAACCCGACGTGAATGAGGACATAATCCCACACTACGCCACGCAGTCCCGTAGTCGGGGTCCTGAAGGCAGGACCAGAGGGGTGGATTAGCTGAACTCAAGCTGGACCCAGAGACAAGGGGTCTGGGCATTCCTACGTATCCTATCAAGATAGGAATCACACTAGACGTAGTTCCAGATGAGAATCTTAGTTTATGGTCTTAGATCTCAGACCGTAAGTGGTGACCATTCCCGAGTAAGCACAGATTTCAACCCGATCCCTAATCCCATGTGAGATAAACTCAGTGTGGGAAACAAGGGGGGTATCCTCATCGCAATACTTGGGGTGAGTCGAACGGGCGTTGGTAGAGAGTCCCGAAGGATACCTTCTACACGGCTTGTTCCCCCAACGCGCAGACGTGCACGGAGGAAAAGTACCAAGGGTTCCGAGACTCCACTTGGACATGGTGAAGTGATGAAGGGCGTGAATTGTGCACACGACATTTTGGGCTGAATGGGATGGCGTGGCGAGAGAGGAAAACTGTTAACCATGGTGGAAACACAGCATCCATCGCATTATCCTGAGGTGGGAATGACTAACAAGCATTGACCGTTGACCATATTCGCAACGCGGGATTTTATCGATTTGTTGTCCAAAACACTCGGGGGCGTTGGCCCGTAACGGTAGGAGAGCCCTTGGGCGTAGTATCCAGGCCGTTCTTGGGGGTCCCTCCGGGTGTGGAAGATGATGGAAGCCCTGATGCAGGGATACACAAAGCCTGGAAAGCGGGTGCGGACGTGTCTGAGTAAAGCTTGGCCTTCCAGGTAATAAACCAGAGTACTCTTAGGCACATTGGTGAACCGCCGAAAAGGGATCGACGAAACAGATCAGTAAGGAGAGGTACATGGCGTGGTCATTACGAGATCGACGTGAATGAGGACATAATCCCACACCACACCATATAATCCTCTCATGAAGGAAGGGTTGGCCAAGGGGGCAAGATGGGATGAAGATTCCCGAGGGATGGGGCTGGACTCGAATCCTAGACATTCAGGTGGTCCTACGTATCCCATGAGGATGGGAATCAAGTCACACATAGTTCTCCAAATTTAGTTTAACGTCATACAGGACGAGAAGGGGAGTAACGTACCCCTAAACATGGGAGGTGTACGGTATGGCGAAGAAGTCGTCGTGAATGAGGACATAGTCCCACACCACACTATACACTCCTATAAGGGAGGACCTGGGTCGTGGCCCGGAAAGGACAAGGGGCCTGATGGTTAGGCACTGGTCAGGAAGGCTTGACCTGCTTGCATTTTAACGTCTTGCAATGAGGACGAGGGTCAGGGACCCGAGAAGGCCAAGGGTCCTAAGGCTGGGCCTCGTAAAGGAGGGCGTACGACATAGTACATGATCCGACGTGAATGAGGACATAATACCACACCACATCATACACCCCGGGTGAAGGATTGGGCAGAGGGGCCCGAGAAGGCTATGGGGCCTATGGTCAGACATCAGTCAGGAAGGCCTGACTGGGTTGCAGTTTAACGTCTTACAGTAAGGACGTAGGGCCGGGCCCGAGGAGGCCAAGGGGCCTGAGGCTGGGCCTTGTAAGGGAGGGCGTACGGCATGGTACATGATCCTGACGTGAATGAGGACATAGTCCCACACCACACCGTACACCCCTATGGGGAATCAGAGTCGTGGGCCCGATCGCTAGCACCGCCCCGGGAGAAGCTTGTCACCTCGGGATGGGGCAAAATGAATCACTTCACTCGATTTCTGGGACATCATGGGGTGGACCCAAAGGTCCGGGACACTTTTGACCATGTTCGAAACACAACGTTCCTATGGTAACCTGATATGGAAGCAACAAGTGAGCGTCGACCGCTGACCAAATTCGCAACGCGGGACTTTTATCGGCTTGTTGCTTGAAACCCTCAGGGGCGTTGGCCCGTAACGGTAGGAGAGCCCTTGGACGTTGTATCCAGGCCATTCTTGGGGGTCCCTCTGGGTGTGAAAGATGATGGAATCCTAGTCAAGGAGTGGATGAAGCATAGTTGTGTCCATCCATGAAAGGGGAAAACATATCCATGGGGGATGTATAGCCGGGTTGAGGCTTGCTCGATGTGAGTTGGGGCAAAAGTGTGCACCCTGCCATATCTTGACCTGAGGGTAAGATCTTGGCTTTTGGGCTGGGCCAACGGACGAAATGTCCGGGCGTTCCTACGTATCTCATGAGGATGAGAATCAAGCCATACGTAGTTCTTGAAGGCCATCCAGTTTAGCGTCATGTGGTGAGGACGTGGAAGGATAGAAGAATGGGAGTGGGCGCATGGTGTGACCCTTACAATCCTTGTGTGAGCGGGGTCGTTTGAGCGGGGCTAAGAAAGTCTACTCCTGCTGCACAAAGATTCTCCAAGGAAACTACCCCCAGGGGGGAATAGTGTAAGAGAAATGCTTAGGGTTGGGCTCAAGACGAGGCGTCCGAGTGTTCCTACATATCCCATGAAGATGGAAATCAAGCCACACGTAGTTCTTGACATGCATTTTAGCGTCATGCGAGACAAATAGAATCTCATTTGGGGATGTGTATGGTGCGGCAAGTAATCCAAAATGAATGAGGACGTAGTCCTACACCACACCGTACGACCCCGCAAGAGGATAAATCGGGGAAAAAACCAAGGGGGCCTGGGGCCAGACTGCGGTCAGAGAGACCTGACCGGCTTGCGGTTTAACGTCTCGCAGTGAAGAAGGCAGCCAGGGGCCCAAGGAGGCCAAGGGGCCTGAGGCTGAGCCTCGTTCAGGAAGGCCTGACTGGCTTGCAGTTTAACGTCTTGCAGTAAGGACGGAGATGCAGTTTAAGGTCGTGCGGGACCATGGAGGCCAAGGGGCCTGAGGCTGAGCCTCGGTCAGGAAGGCCTGACTGGCATGCAGTTTAACGTCTTGTAGTAAGGACGGCGATGCAGTTTAAGGTCATGCAGGACCATCTTGCAGTTTAGGGTCGTGCAGGACCCTTTCGCAGTTTAGGGTCGTGCAGGACCACCTTGCAGTTTAGGGTCATGCAGGACCCTCTCGCAGTTTAGGGTCGTGCAGGACAACCTTGCAGTTTAGGGTCGTGCAGGACCCTCTCGCAGTTTAGGGTCGTGCAGGACCACCTTGCAGTTTAGGGTCATGCAGGACCCTCTCGCAGTTTAGGGTCGTGCAGGACCACCTTGCAGTTTAGGGTTGTGCAGGACCCTCTCGCAGTTTAGGGTCATGCAGGACCACTGTTGCCCTAGGCAAAGTATCGCTTGAGTAATTTGGCATTGGTGGGAGGGGTTATACGCTCTCCATCTGCGGTCACCAAGGAGTACGCTCCATTGGGGTAAACCTTATGGATGATATAAGGCCCTTCCCATTTGGGTTCTAATTTGGGCGGTTTCCCGCCAGGAATCATTGACGCTCGAAGGGCCAGTACCAGGTCGCCCTGTAGAAAAGAGCGGAGACGAACCTTCTTGTCGAAGGCCCTCGCTATCTTGTCCTGATGCCTTTCCAGATTGTGCAGGGCACGGAGCCGGTTCTCGTCCAGTGCTTCCAATTCAGCTAGACGGATCTCGGCTACCTCATCTGATGTCTGGTGATCATAAACTGCAGTGCGTAGCGACAGCAGCTGGATCTCAATGGGTAGGATGGCCTCATCTCCATACACTAGGGAATATGGGGTCACCTGGGTAGAGTTACAAGTCGTCATCCGATAAGCCCAGCGGGCGTTGGGGAGCTTGTCCGGCCAACTTTTCTTGTTCTGGCCAACCATCTTCTGCAGAATGTTAGAGAGGGTCTTGTTGAACGCCTCGATCTGTCCATTCGCCTGCGCGTGGTAGCGGGATGTATGGTTTGACTGGATGTTGTACTTGGCGTACAATTTCTTTAATTCAGCTGCTCAGAAGTCGGTGCCGTTATCGGTGAGGACGGCGTGAGGTACCCCAAACCAGTGGATAATATTGGAGCTCACAAAGTCAACGATGGAACGGGCCCTGACCTCTTTGAGCAGAACTGCCTCTGCCCACTTGGAGAAGAAATCTGCAGAAGTCAGGATGAACCTACACTGGTGGGCTGTTGCCGGTGGATATGGTCCCACTACATCAATCCCCCATACCGTAAAATGGCCAAGACTACTTGGTGGGGTGGAGGGGCTCTGGCGGCCGATGCAAGAAGTTGGCGTGAACTTGGCACGCGTGGCATCTCTTGGCATACCCAATGCAATCGTGGATCATAGAGGGCCAAAAGTACCCTAACCTCCAGATTTGATGGGACAGCTTCGGCCCAGCTTGATGGGCGCCACAGGAACCGGTGTGAACCTCTTGCATAACTTGAGGTATCTCTACTCCTTGGATGCAACGGAGTAGGACACCATCGAAACTCCGCTTATAAAGAATCCGTTCAAGACTGGGGCCACTCTGGAGGGTAAATTGCAGCGCGCGGCGTCGGATTCGCTCGCGCTCGGCCCGGTCGTCCGGGAGGAGACCATTTTGGAGATAATCGACAAAAGGTACCCTCCAGTCGAGAGTGGCTTCAATTACTGCGTCTGACGAACCTAGGATCCCTGACGTAGAGGGTCCGGCAGTGAGTTGACTTACCCGCAAGCCATCATCGTCCTCTTGGGTGACGGGAGCAATAACTCTCCGGTGTGCCACATGTATGATCAAATCATCTTGCTCGGGTTCTGCGATCGATGCGGCCAAGCCAGCCAAGGCGTCTGCTTGGCCGTTCTGCGATAGTGGGACATGGGTAACCTCTGGTCGAGAAGAGAATCGGGCCATTAGGCAGAGGGTGTATTCCAACAATGGTGCAAGCTCCAGCTTCCTGACGACGTAGTCGCCATTATCCTGTTTGATTACCAGCTCAGAATCTCCCTTCACATGTAGATGGGGAACATGGATCTCAAGGGCCAACTCGAGGCCGATAATGAGAGCCTGGTACTCTTCCTCGTTGTTCGTACAACCTTCTGATAACAGGAACGAGTATGGCAAGACGGCCTGTGCCGGGGTAATGAAGACAATACCCAGGCCCACCCTGTTGAGCTTGGGATCGTTGAGCCTCCTACCGGTGGGGCTCCGGGAGGCGCCGTCGAAATGCATTTTCCAACACGGGACATCATGATCGACCGAGAGGATCGTCTCGTCAGGGAAATCCAGGTCCAGGGATTGATCCGCGGAAGTTGGATGGGCAGCTAAAAAGTCTGCCAATGCCTGTCCGTTAATGGCCTTCTGAGGCACGAACCTGATATCAAACTGCTGGAGGATTACCACCCACCGTGCAAGTCGGCCAGTCAGCATGGGGCGGTTTAGGATGTACTTCAGTGGATCTACCCGGGAGACCACTTGCACCTTATGGTGCTGCAGGTAATGTCGCAACTTCTGCACGGCGAATACGAGCGCAAGGCAACTCTTTTCGATAGGGGAGTATCTTACCTCCGTATCGAGAAGCATGCGGCTGAGATAGTAGAGACTATTCTAAGTACCCTCGTTATTCTTCTGGGCGAGCAGCGCACCGAGGGATTTCTCCAGGGCGGTCACATAAAGGATCAGCGGCTTTCCGGAGACGGGTGGCATCAAGACCGGAGGTTGGAGCAGATACTACTTGATTTCCTCGAAGGCGTTCTGACACTCCTCATCCCATTCGTAGGCGGCACCCTTCTTCATGAGCCGGGAAAAGGGCTTACACTTGTCGTCCAGATTCGCGATGAATCGGCGTATATAGGCTAAGTGGGCTTGAAGGCCCCGAAGCTCCCGAATGTTGCTCGGGGGAGGCATTTGGATGATGGCCTTGATCTTCTCTAGGTCGATCTTGATACCTTGGTATCTGACAACAAAGCCCAGAAACTTCCCGGAGGTGACCTCGAAGGCACACTTCAACAGGTTCATCTTCAGGTGACGGGAATGGAGGAAACCGAACACTTCCTCGAGGTCTTTGAGATGGTTCTGGCGCTGACATGATTTGACTATGAGGTCTTCCACGTAGCATTCCACCAATGTCCCGAGGATCGGTTTGAATATGTGATGCATGGCCCTTTGATAAGTGGCACCTATATTCTTCAAACCGAATGGCATAACCTGGTAGCAGAATGTACCTTGGGGAGCCCTGAAGGTAGTGGATTCCTCGTCTTCGGGGGCCATCCGGATCTGGTTGTACCCGGAGTATCCATCCATGAAAGAGAGGGCTTGGAACCCAGCTGTAGCGTCAATAAATAACCCTGTCACCAGGAGTGGTAAGTCATCCTTTGGGCAGTGGCGATTAAGATCACGGAAGTCAATGCAGACTCTGATCTGCCCAGTCTTCTTCCTGACTGGCATAATGTTGGCAAGGCACTTGGGGTACTGGACCTCCTTAATGAAGTTGTCTTTGATAAGCTTGTCAACTTCGGCCTCAACCATAGCACCATGAGAAGGGTGCATTTTCCTGGGGGGCTTCTTAAACCCACGGTGTTTTGCCGGGAGGCCCAGACGGTGAACGACTACCTAGGGATCTAGTCCTGGCATCTCATTGTAACTCAAGGCAAACACATCACGGTGCCGTTTGAGGAAGTCTACGTACTGCTGCCGCTCCTCGGGGGACATGGCTGCACTGATCAATGTGGGTTTCGGATCTGCCTTGCTACCAAGGTTCACCTGTACCAGTTCATCAACCGTGGTAGAGACGCCTTCGTCAAAGGCGGGGGGAGCATCCTCCAGGTCTTCCTCCCCACCCGTAGGGGGACTTCCCGCGACGGAAGATAGTGTCGGGCTATCGAAACCCGAGGGGGAGCTGGTGCCAGCTTGGGCAGCAGCGGTCATCGCATCGGGAGACTCACTTTCCATTGAGACCGTAGCAATGAATGAATTCGATCATATCCCATCTGGCCTTCGGCCTAAGGGGCCACGTTTGATAATATCAAAACAGTGGTGACGTGTCGGCCTGAGTCGGTGGATTCCAGCCCGGCGGAAGAGACACATATGGCGTACCACTGTCGTCATAAGCTTGACGTCTCGGTACCATACAGGGGTAGGAGGTTCCGGGATGACCTGAGCCTGGTTGATGTAGGAGTACAAGGTGATTTTCCGCCATCGTTTGGACACGGGAACATGCCTTCCTTGCGTACTTGAAACAACAAAACATTGACCCATGTCGGGGGTCATAGCCTCCAACCGGTGGATCGGAAGGATGTAGGCGTCATCCATACTTGCCCAGGGATCACTTGTGACCGGGGCGGGTCCATCCTCACTTACTAGGATTTGTTTACCCTTACATTTGTAATAACCCGCATCCAGGTAGCGGGCCTCACAAGAAGCTAAAGGGGACGCATCTCCTTGGAGCACGCCTACTCGACCGTTGAGGGAGTACTTGAGGCACTGGTGATACGACGAAGGGACCGCTGCATGCAGATGGAGCCATGGCCTACCCATCAAAACATTGTAGGCAGTGTCCTGAGAGACAACCATGAACTCGGTGCTGGCAACCAAGCCACCGAACTGAGTCTTCAGGCGGATCTTGCCAACTGGGGTTTGCTCAGTCCTGTCGTACCCCTGGATCCTAAGGTCAGAGGGAGTCAAATCACCTTCAGACAGACCCAGCTTTCACAACGTCTGGGTCGGAATTAGATTGATTCCAGAACCCGTGTCAACGAGACAGTGGCGGATTTCCACGCCATTAAAGTGGCCAGTGATGTACAGCGGGCGAATGTTCCCCTGTATAGGAGGGTCCTCATCTTCACCGGAGAACGAGATAACTGCCTGACACTCGGCGTTTTCAATCGCCTCGGTATGGAAGGCTTCCGCAGCTGCTACCTCCGTCTCAAACTGGAGGGGGATTCTTAAGGCCTCGGCAAGTGCCTCGCGCATTTCGGATGACAGGAGAAGGGCCTCAAGGATGGAGAGCCTCGCCGGAATGCCAGTCAGGTGTTTAAATACATCATATTTGCATGCCAAACGCGAACCTATGCTTAGAGGAGGTTGCTCGGCACTTGGAGACACAGCGGGTCCTGCTGGTTGGACCGGCGATCGGCTAGTACTAGGTACATCCTGCTGCCTACTAGTTGAAGCCTGGAGGATAGTCGCCAGACTAGGATTGGGAAGCAGAGGCTGGTCTGTAGCCGGTTAAGACCGACTGTGATATGAACGGGGCAACTCTCCCCGATCCAGTAGCACGAACGGCGGTGGAGGTAGAGCTGAGGGCGTTAGATGGGGTTGCGCGTGCTGAGATCTGCGCTGAGCATGCTGCCTGGTCTCAGTAGCATGCACGGCTTGGCCAAAAGTGCCTGCTGACGTACCTCGATGACCGGCGCGATTGCGATCCGGCTGACGTTAACGTCGGCTGGGAACGTTGGGGAGGTCTGTCTGGCGTTCCCCCTCATCGGGGGTCATATAGGGCTTTACCAGCTCCACGGTGTTAACCGAAGTGTACCCCTGACTGTCGCTCGAGGAGTCATCCGCCACTGGGTGGATTCTGGGAGGAATCCCCATTTCAGGGGGCATAAAATCACCGAGAGTGTGGGATGACGACGGCACCGGGGGTGCACGCTGCTTCTTCTTGCGTCGCCGCTGCTTGCCCTTTTGGGAAGAGGTCGACTGCGAAGATGATGCAGAGGCACCGGATACTTCTTCTGAAGGCTCCGACTGCTTCAGGCGCGCCCGGATGATACCATGGGCACGGACTACAGTTTTTCGAGCCATCCAGTTGTCGTATTTCTGGGATCCACGGCTGGGGACCTGTTGCCACTCACTTTCGCTGTTGCTACCGATCTCTGATCCTGCAAAGACACCCGCCACTTGTGCTGGTGATGGGCCCAACTTGACTATGTTGTTATTGACCTGGTCTTGAATCCAGTCCTTAAACACATAGCATTTCTTGAGGGTGTGCCCCAGAATCCGATGATAAGGGTAGTAGTTGGGGTGATCAGAGAGATTCGCCTCTGCTGGCCTTCTGCACTCGGGCAGGCGCACAATCCCTTGCTCTAGAGCACTTCGGAAATAGCTAGGGACCTGATTTTCGTTAAACGAATAAGTCTGGTGCCTTCTTTCCGGATAGGGGGCCCTGGGGGCCTGTCCCTGATGAGGGGCCGGAGGGGCCTTCCAAGGAGGTGGCGCCTGATTGTCCCGCCTAGGTGGCGGTGGCGCATTACGCGGGGGAAGCTGTCGATTCTGGGGTGGTCGCTGCTGGGAAGGAGCCTCTGCTTGAGGTGGAGGACCTCTGCGGGGTTGCGGGGGTGGTGCCGCCGGCAGTAACTCCAGCTGCCTTGGGGCTTCTATTTGGGCCGCTGTGGCGGGTTCATCCCTGGCGGCCCTCCTGGCTGGGATCATGGGGGGCAACAAACGTGCCTGACTAGCCTGTTGCAGGGCTTCCTCGAGGCGCTGAGCCTTATATGAGAAATCCCTGAACCCTCCAGGGTAGTTCTGGGTGATCATAGAGGGTACCAGATCTGTCTTGACATTCCCCACACACATCGTCAGTAATTGCTCCTGAGTCAGTGGCATATCAAGGGAATACGTAAGTCCCTTCCACCGGGCGATGAAATCCGCAACCCGCTCATCAGGCCTCTACTTTCACTTGAAGAGGTCCGCAATGCTGGTCTTCCGCGTGGTGGAGCTGAACTGGTACAGGAACTGCCGGCGGAGATCCTCCCAACCGGTCACCGGTCTGATAGGGAGCTGGCTGTACCAAACGAATGCCGGACCTTCCAATGTCTGTACAAAACATCGGAGTTTAGCGGCTTCTTGCTAAGCCGGGGTCCCCAGCATGGGGCCACACCTAGAAGAGAAATGAGCCAAGTGCTGAGGCGGGTCCCCTGTCCCGTTGAAGGGCGAGAAAGTGGGGTTCCCAAAACCCGGAGGTGTGGGCATATCATCCACCCACACGGGATAAGGCTTGCCATCCGGTGGGACCGCCACCTGCCGCGTTTCTAACGCTTCAAGGCAGGCTGTGAGTGCCGCAATAAGATCATCCGGGCGTGGGTCCCTGTCTTGACGGGGATCCCTAACCACAAGTGCATTGCCAGGTTCTTCAACACGGTAGACGGCTTCGGCCGCTCGTTGGTCAACTGGCTGGACGACCTGCGGGGCGACTGGGGGAACCCGGACCGGATTCTTTGGGTTGCCCCGTCGCTCAGGGGGGGTTGGCGAAACGTATCGTGCCCTCTTGCCATACGTCCCAGCTTCTGCCCTGTCTGCGGCAATAGCATGATCAGGGTTTCCCAGAGGCATCTCACCGGGGAGAAATTGTTCCTTCCCCTACTGCCCCGGCCTGGGATTACCATAGTCGGGTTGCCGCTCTGCGGCGCGCTCAGCCAAGAGTTCGTCAACCAGCCTCTTCTGCTCGGCAAGCTGCTGGCGTAACATGGCCTTCTCGGAATCTTCGTCCATTTTCTGCACAGAGGCGGACAGGTCGGAGTGCTTGACAGTTCCGACGTGCTCCTTACCCTTGCCGGTGTTTTGACCGAGTGCCAGCGACTCGGTGGGTACGGGGAGGCCCAGTAGGTTCCTCTGCTGACGGGTAACTCTCCCTGATGGGTCCAGTAGTGGCGGTACGCCCTCGAGGGGTAAGTCTCCATCAAGGAGTTCGAGCTCGTCTTCCTTGTCCACGATGTTGTCCATGTGGACCGCAATGCCTCTCGAAGGCATGTCCTCGATGTCGCATAGCGAATCGGGCTGCCGTCGGATAGGATCAAAGAGGAGAGCAGCATAGTGTCCCCAACCACAGACTTGCACATGGGGGGTGGCTTCCCTGATGATTCTGTGGAGTTATTTAAGACTCTGAATGCATTTCCGTTGAAGGGCGCTCTGGCAGCCTGACGACTCAGGGTGCTGGGCCACAAGGAGTGCGGCCGCATCGATCAAGCGGCACTGCTCGCCGATTTCTTCAAAGTGCTCCCTACTTCTGGGGTACACCACCTGTTCGTAACGGAGGCGGAAGTGCGTCGCCCATATGGTTCGACAAAAGCACCCCACTTCTTCAGGGGTAAGAGACTTCGGTACGCGAAAATTCAGCGCCGCCGTCGGCCAGAATTTCTCTGGGAAGTAATCTGCTACAAGAATACTCCAGAAGATCCTGGGCTCGAACTCAGGGTCTGGCCCAGTGTTGCCCCAATCGTCAACCAGGGGCGGCTAAGGGACCGGTAGCGGCACCAAGGCGGACCTCTAGGATAGTAGACTTGGCGGCGGAGAATACGGCGAACGAGCTGACTGGCCGCCGAACTCTGGGCCATCCTCCGAAGAGCGAGGTGACCTGGCCACGATGTCACGGTACGATGGGCTGATATCCACAGCTTCCGGCACAGGAATCACAGCTACTGGTGACCGGTCATGTTGTCGCTATACTGCCATTGGCCCCCAAAATAGCTCTCTGTGGTCTCTGGTAGAGGTAGAGGGCGCTTCTGGTGACGACGGTGGCGATTGCGCGGTCGAGACCTGCGGAATTCCCAGAATCTCTTCCTCCTGGATGTACCTACGGAGGGAGATGGGAATCTGGTGGACCTCATGTTCCGGGAGAATGAGGCTAACACGTATGGTTCCTGCCCCAGTCCTTGATACGAAGGAGAAGGGAGAAGACTCCATGGCTGAGTCGCATTCTGCCTCAGATTCGGAGAAGCGGGCAGGTTTGATCTCCACCCGGGCTTTCCCAGGACTCTTCTTGTGGCGGCGACGACCTGCTCCCCTACCCCGGGGTGGCTCTTCGGGACAGGGTTGGTCCCTATCATGGAGTCCCGGGGCGGCGCTGGCGCCGTGGCGGAGAGGGACTCCACTCGAGATGGCCGAGGTGCAAGGGGAACCGGGGCAGATGTCGAAGGGTACATGGGGAGGGCCTCCATGAACAGCACCCGTGTAGGCGGGGCCTCTGTTGGAATTGGCAGGATCATGGGGAGGACCTCCATGGTCACTGCGGGCAGAGCGAGGCTGACCTTCACTCCTATAGTTGCTGGGGCGAGGAGGACCTTCGCCGGTTGCAGAGAGGACGTAGGGAGGGCCCCCACGTTGGAGAAGGACCGGATGCATGGCTCCTTCTGATCGGCGATCAGGGGTAGGAGGATGGACTCCATACTCCGTATGGTGGGCGCGGGAAAGATTTCCGCGCTGGGCGTCACTGCCGCGAGGCAGGTCTTCCTTGGGGATGGGGGTAGCCCGAGGCATGTCTCCATGACGGACTTCGGAGTGGGGAAGGCCCACGCTCTGTGAAGTAGTGGCACGAGGAGGAACTCCGTACGGGGTGATATCACCGCGGGTTAGCTCGCGGCGATCACCACTTGGGCTGGCAACCCGGAGAGTCAACCCAGCCTGCCCGTGGGGCGGTTGGGGTCTCGATCCTGGTCGGGTAAAAGAGTGCCCCTGCTCAGGGTATGCGGGGGCTTCGTGATGCACATCGGCGGTGGCTCGGGCCACTGTAGCTGTCGACGTGGACGTGCCTAGGCAAGCGTCCTCGGCCCAGGCCCGACGCTGACGTCGGGTCAGTCGAGCTGGTGCAGGTGGTGCAGGGGCATGGCCTCCCTACTCTTCCTGCGGAGCTGGACGGTGGCGCTGACGCGGCCGGGCGGGAGTTCTCGCCCGGAGCCCTTGGGTCGGGACCCTGAGTGGGCTGAGCCGGACGGCGCCCGCCTCTTCGGCGTAAGGCGAGGAGTTGTCAAGGCGTTCCGGGGACAGGCTCCCGAAACGGTTGAACGTTGGGGTGGGGAGCAGGGGCTCCCTGCGCGGCCTGTTAGGTCGGCGTTGACGGCGAGGCCTGGACGCCTCCAGGTCCAGGCGGGCCATATCCCTAGTTGGGATGACCCCTTCCTCCTCGTACCTGCGCACGAGGTTGTTGATCACCCTTCGCTGGATGACCTCAGAAGGGGAAAGGGGGTGTGGGAGCCCCATATTCCGCGATGTGGCAGTCGTCGTAGCAGTAACGGCGCCATGTGGGGTTGTCGTGGCGATGTTGCCCCTGCCCCTGCGTAGGCTAGCGGGCGATGATCGCGTCTCTGTAACAGAAACCTAGTTCCTAAGAAATGAAGGGATCAACTCATCAGCACTGAGAGGAAAAGGATTGATAGCCAGTGTCCCAGTGTCCTTCCATTCTCCATGTCTGTAAGAAGGATCCATGCCAACACGCTGTAGAACGGAGTGCCCCACGTTCTACTGCCCCGACTTCCGGTGAGTTTCACGACAGGACCGCTATTTTCTTGGCCAGACCAGGCGCCGGATATCTGGATCCGGCGACACGTCAATCTACTGGTGTCTCAAACGCTACTAATCTCTATACTGAGGAGAATAATTTCACGTCGAGTTCACCATTTCTGTTTCTGACGCTTCCGCTGGGGCGCGCGCGCATCCGTCCGTCCGCGGAGGAGGACGCGTGGCTTTGTTGCCCCGCATTCCCGCTTTCCAAAGGCGGGCGGCATTCATTCCTTGTTCAGGTGCGTCTGCTCCTTGATCGAAACGGGATGATGGGATGTCGGTTCTTCCCTCCGTGGATTCCTCCTCAGAGCTCGTCACCTAGTCCGGGTCTCCCTCATAGATTTAATACGTAGTTCGTGAAACTCTTCCCAGTGCCATGTTTCCATGGACGCCGGTTAATTACACTGCTTCTATCGGGACATTCCAAAGGGTCCAGTCAGGGCAGCAACCTTCAGTCGGGGGAGTAGTCACGTTGAGGCATCAGTAGCGTGTCTGGATGCTGGGGAACCTGGCGTGTTTGTCTGTCGTCCCTGGTCACAGGGATTCTCGAGGGCATAGAAGCCCGAGGCATCCCACATCGAACGCGGAGAATTATATGCCATAGACACATATCTGAGGTTTTCCTCATCTTCCCGTGTTTAACACAGGGTATGCCCCGAGTTTAACGTCCCGCAGAGACGGATCAGTCTGATCATAGAATTAGCTAGGATGGATCGGTTTGAGGGATTTCTCTTGAAGGGATACCGATACCGGGGACATCCCATAGGCGGCTATGAAGAGTGTACCGACATGGTCTCGTCGGGATATGATGGTCCGGGCGAGGATCAGGGTGGATAGTGGATGAATGGAGCGGAGGGGGGTGAAATGGGACCATCGTAGGGGCGACGGTGGAGTTGGGCTTGATCCTTGAAGAGGCTTCCTACGTATCCACGTGGCAGGGAATCAAAGTCCGCGTAGTTCGGGACGGTTCCAGTAAACCGGCATGAGGGTGGACCTTGGTCCGATGGGCATTGTCAGCGAACCGACGTGAAAGTAGACCCGTGAGTCCACCAATGGTGGGATTGAACCTTAGGAAGGTTTCCTACGTACCATGCCTTGACATGGGTCAAAGTCCTCGTAGTTCAAAGGATTGGTGGAATACAGTTTAACGTCATGCGGGACGATAGTGAACCCTGACGTGAATGAACGATGGGCGATGGGTGTCGGCGAACCGACGTAAACGAGGGACCTTGGTCTGATGGGAGATGGTAGTTTGGCACACCGACAAGGAGACGGTTTGGGCCAATGATTGTTGGGATTGAACCTCGAAAAGGTTTCCTACGTACCATGCCTTGACATGGATAAAAGACCTCCTAGTTCAGATGGAATACAGTTTAACGTCGTGCTGGACGTAGGTAGAACTCGACGTGAATTGGATGATGGGTGGGCTTGAACCTCATGGAGGATTCCTACGTAACATGCCTTGACAAGGATCAAAGAACTCGTAGTTCAAATGGGGCTTTTTCGGTGAACCGACGTGAAGGTGGACCTTGGTCCACTTGTGGTGGGATTGAACCTTGGGAAGGTTTCCTACGTACCATGCCTTGACATGGATCAAAGTCCTCGTAGTTCGGGTTGGTCTTTACCGGAGAACCGACGTGAAGGTGGACCTTGGTCCACTTGTGGTGGGCTTGAACCTTGGGAAGGTTTCCTACGTACCATGCCTTGACATGGATCAAATACCTCGTAGTTCAGATGGAATGGGTGTGCAGTTTAATGTCATGCAGGACAAGGGGGTGTGCAGTTTAACGTCATGCTGGATGGGGGTGTGACCCGACGTGAAAGTAGACCCGTGAGTCCACTAGTGGTGGGCTTGAACCTCGTGGAGGCAACCTACGTACCATGCCTTGGCATGGATCAAAGTCCTCATAGTTCGGGTGAAAATGGGTCGCAACGGCTTACCACTGGACTAGAATGCAGTTTAATGTCGTGCTAGACGGGAATGAGACCCGATGTGAAATGACGGGTGGGCTTGAACCTCAGGGAGGCTTCCTACGTACCATGCCTTGGCATGGATCAAAGTTCTCGTAGTTCGCTCTGGAATGGGTGTCAGGGTCGGTGCTCACTCTAAGCCCACGTGAGTCATGCTCGGTGTGAGAAACAAGAGGTTTCAAGGACCTGACGATCACGTCGCGAAGGATGCGTCCTTGAGAAGCGAAGAGGGGCTTACGCTTTAGGCGGCCCATGGTGCTGGGACTTACTCTAGGATGGAGGCCCATGGTGCGACAAAGCGCGAGAAAGATGGACCTTGGCCCAATAATGGGAGGTACCTCGTCCCATATAACGCCCTCCACTGACCTTGGTAGTGGGGAAGTACGGAGATGCAGAGGTGCAGCCATCCGTTGGGGAGCTAGGGTCGCCCTTCTCCTACGAACATACGTCACTCCGAAAAGGAGGATATCATCCTATGTGGATGGGTGATTCCATTCCCATGGAGACGAGTGGTGTAACGAATGTTCGAGCTGGGGGGACCCTTCGTGAGAGACACGAGGTCGGATCACAGTTTAACATCATGTGTTGAGGACATGGTGCTTGGCAGTTTAACGTCCTGCAGCTCGGACGAGGTGGGTTCATTCCACACCCCTAGGACATACATAACCGGTACCCTCTGGTCCTTGGGGAAGGGAAGGTATCAGTAAAGCCATGGTCAAGGGGGGTTGTGGGACGAACCATCAAAGGGTCCACGTTAGCATGGCTATACGAAGAAGCAATAGTTGTTAGCGTGCCTATGCGAAGAAGCATTAGGCGAAGCAACGCTACGGGTGGTATTGTCCATGGGACTTTGAAATCACATCGTGCAAACCTGGAGGGTTGCACGGGAAGAGGAATCGCTAAGCAAAGGAGTGTGCTTCACGAAGTAGAGTGCCTTGGCCTTAGAATGGGGCATGGGTGCGGATGGAAGGTGCTTCGCGAAGTGGAACAGTGTTCGCGGAGCACTGCCTCGTGAAGAAGGGGTGTCTCGCGAAGCAAGGTCCTGAAAAGCAATGTTCTTCGCGAAGTGGAGCGCCTTGGCCTTATCATGGGGCGTGGGTGTGAATGGAATGTGCTTCGCGAAGTGGAACAGTGTTCGCGGAGAACTGCCTCGCGAAGAAGGGGTGTCTCGCGAAGCAGGGTCCTGCAAAGCAATGTGCTTCGCGAAGTGGAGCGATCCTACCTTAGCATAGGGATCACTAGTATGAGTTGGGTGTTTCGCAAAGCACAAGTGCTCTGCGGCTGCCCGGGTTCCCTTGGGAATCCCCTTCCTTCACGAATGCCCTTGAGCTTCATGAAGGGAATCCCTCTCGGAAGAGGGACTCAAAACGAAACAAAGGAGAGTCGTCTCGGGAAGTAGGAATACCTCGCGGAGCTCATGATTCTCGGGGAAAAGCGTGCTTCGCGATTCGGGAGAGGAGAAGCTGAAAGGTCGGATTGTCCGTCTGGGGGACTCGGGGGGAGGTCTGTATTTATAGGGAAGGGGCGTCGCGAAGCAGAACTCGCGGGCCGCCTCCGGTGCTTCGCGGCGGCTCGCAAACGTCAAATGCGTTCGCGGAGCATCACCGCCTCTAGAGCTTCGCGGCAGCTCACGAACGTCAAATGCGTTCGCGAAGAATCACCGACTCTGGAGCTTCGCGGCGGCTCGCGAACGTCAAATGCGTTCACGGAGCATCACCGCCTCTGGAGCTTCGCGGAGGCTCGCGAACGTCAAATGCGTTCGCGGAGCATCACCACCTCTGGAGCTTCGCGAGGCCGCAAGGGTCGGAGCGCTTCATGGCCGGACTTTGTGAGGGTGCTTCGCGGCGGGTCTTCGAGAGGTGGCGCGCCTGCATTCCTTTTTTGCTCCTTTCTTTCGGGCCATATTTTGGCACCAACACATGTGTAAAATTTAGAATCAACAGTATGCATTCAAGGTTATTCATCAATAGAAACAACTGTATGTATTTGAGGTTTTCCATCAATGGTGTCCTCTAATATACTGATTAGAGATTCTTTTAATAATTATTGTGATGATACTGGTTTTTAAGACACTCAGTGGGGAACTCTAGAATTTATTATCATCTAGGGAGATGAAGATTTATTTTGATCTTGGGTCTGTGCTCGTAAAATGGGCTACCTACATACCCTTGTGAAATAAATCAGAACCCTCGTAGTTAGGTGTCGCTAAATTGGACACATCATACCTTTTAAGGTCATGTGATAAGGACCTTTAAGAGAGAGGTGCTTAGTCAAAACTTAGTGTGGGACTTATGCTAAAGGAGCACGAGGAACATGGAAAGGATATGAGTATCCAACTAGGATTAGACCCTATTGGGAATATGGCCCAAGGAGAACTGGGATGATTTGAAGTGTTGGGTTTGAACCTCAAGGAGGATTCCTACGTATCCCATATGAATGGGAATCAAATCCCATGTAGTTCGATAGATATCATAGGAGGGTATGGTCCTCCGAGAAAGATGAGTTTGGGATTACTTTATGAAAAGGATGCCTTGATGATTTGAAGATTGAATTTGGGGCTTATATCCTAAGGAGGATTCCCAGTGAGCTCAGGCCTTGAGAAGGCTTCCTATGTATCCTGGTTTGAATAGGAATCAGTGTTCTCGTAGTTCCTTTAATGAGTGTTTGTGCACATGTTGTAACCATCACCTATCTCAAAGCCCACAGGAGTCATGCTTGGTATGATAAACAAGAGGATGCGAAGAATTCAACAATAACACTTCACACTATTCCACCTCCACTGATGGAAGATGGCATGTTGACCGTGGAAGAGGGTGAGGCGATGAGCCTTCCCTCTATTCTATTTACATTTGAAAAGGGTTCTATATAAGGAGGAAGGGACGGAGGTGAGGGGATTATACTAGGATGGATTCCTTAAAATTGGTTCTGGGTCACCTCTTTGAGAAAGGAGAGGCCATGACCCAACCCTCCTCCAAACCGAGATTTTCCCAACACTGTTTCTGGGAGAATGGTCCATGTGACAGAGGATGTACAGACCCATATACATTTCATGAATCATGTCCCCATTGTTAAAAAAATTTGGGAATCCTCTGAATGTGGAAATAAAAAACCAAATAGGATACTCACTGATGTCCCTATCCCAAATGTTTGATAAGTTAGGATGTTTTGGTGGAGGCTTCAACTTAGTCCCTTTTAGATAAGGGATCTAAGTAAGGAGATACCCTTCCATGAATGTCTTAAAAAAGGCAGTTGAGTTGGTTCCATAGGTACCTCATGCAAGTATTCCACATAGGTACCTCGCGTTGTTGTACCGCGTAGGTAAAACGTGCAGGTATACCACATAGGTATGGCGTGAAGGTATACTGCTTAGGTATGGTACATAGGTATACCGTGCAGGTATGAATAATGACTAAAGTATGTGAAGACCTTCAAAACATGCTTATACCATTTAATTATCTCTTCTCTCGTGGTCTAGAGAGCTACCTGAGACAATTTGAGGGATATATGTGAAAGAGATACGCAATGAGAGCTTCAAGAGAGTCTTTCACTTTTTTCAGTCCTCAAATTGGGAGCCCAAGAATTTTATTTATACGTGAAGATGTGGCCTGGCCGAATGAATGTTTCTCATGCAGGTACTTCACGTAGCTCCTCCATGCAGGTGCTCTGCATAGGTACAGAAAACATCTTTGGGCCTAGATATCTTCCACGTAGGTCAACTGCCTAGGTTAGCTGTGCAGATTTTCCACATAGGTGTACAAAACTTCTTCGAGCGTGAAGATCTTCCACGTAGTTCAATCGCGTAGGTCAGTCGTGCAGCTCTTCCACATAGGTGTACAAAACATCTTTGGTCATGGAGATCTATCATGTAGGTTGGTCATCTAGATCTTCTTTGTCGGTATACAAAACATCTTTCGAGCATGAAGATCTGCCACGTCGGTCAACCATGCAGATCTGTCGCGTAGGCATATGAAGCTACTCTATCATGAAGCTCTTTGGGAGTATTGTTGATTCTCCTTTGTACACTTTGATCCTTGATTTATGATTTGAAATATCAGGAGTTCATCTTCATAATTTTTTTTGGTTACTTTTTCAAGTAGTTTCATCAATAGTGGCGGCACATTCATTACAAACTTTCAGTTGAATCCTACTCATTTAGAGATTATTTTGTAAGAGTAACCCAGTGATGAGATATGTTAGTGGTTGATGCAGTTTCTCTATAGTGGTAGACATCTTCTGATTAGTCTTTATCTCTTGAGGTAATCTTATGCTTCAAGGGTCGATCAGTGGTGTCAATATCTCTGAGGAAGGTGGTAATGCTAGATATCCACCAATCTCAGTGGTTCGTTCATCTATATTCTAAAAAAATGTACTATGATGTCTATCAGTAGTTCCGGTGGCCATGTATGAGATGATACATAGAGGACTTCATGTCGATATGTTACACATGTTAGTAGGTAAAAGAGCAGCATCAAAGATCCTCTGGTTTGCTCCATCCATTACCCATTCTTACTTGGAAATGGGACAAGTTCTCTGTGGATTTCATTGTAGTCATTCCTCATACACCTTGGGGTAAGAATTTTATCTAGGTATTGATTGATCATCTAACAACATTAGACCACTTCATTCCAAATAGAGATACAACTAAAGTGGATGAGTTAGGTTGATTGTATCTTCAGAAGGTGGTAAGGCTTCTTGGTGTGTCATCTACAATTTTCATGGATAGAGACCAATGTTTCAATTCTCAGTTTTAAGAACAACATTAGAATGCCTTGGGGTATCAAATTAAAATGAGAAGGTCATACTATCCTCAAATAGATATTCAAACATAGCAGGAAAATCAAATCTTTAGGGATATTCTTCATGCATGTGTTTTGGATTTTGGAGGTTGTTGGAATAGCCATTTAGGATTGGTCGAGTTTTCTTATAATAAAATTTAAAAATCCTCTATTCAAATGGAACCTTATGAGGTGCTATATGGTCAGCCTTTTCAGCCCCCTGTGTTGGGATGAAGGAGTTCAGACCTCACTATTAGGGTTGATCCTTGATCAAGAGGCATCTGAGGAGGTCAAGTTGATCAGGCAGTGGTTATTGACAGCTTAATGTCACCACAAATTTGATTATGATTATAGGATTTGATATCTAGAGTTCTCTATGGGTGATCTGGTATTCTTGAAGGTGTCCCCTTATTTGGGTAATCTTTTTTTGGGAAAGAAGGGAAAGATAATGATGAGATATATCGGGCCTTTTGAGATTACTAAGAAGATTGTAAAGGTGGAATACAGGTAATATTTTCATTCTCAGATGGAATATACACATGATTTTTTCGTTTCTCCCAATAGAATAAGTACAACTCGATCTGTCCCATGTGTGGAATTCAGAGGAGTTGGAAATAGAGCCTGACATGTCTATTTTTAGTGGTCAATGTGAATAGTTGATTCTCAAGACAAGGAGCTTTGGGTTAAGTCTATTCCACTAGTTTGAGTCCTCTGGAAACATGTGAATGATACCCATGATACATGAGAGTGGAATTAATGGGTTGATAAAGAATACACATTCTTATTTTTTTATCAAGCTTTGGGTTGACTTTCTGGTGAGGAAAGTTTTCATGGTGGGGATAATTGTTACATACATATTCTTCTTTTAAGGTAAATTTTCCTATTCCATTATTGGTCTACCATTCCCCCTTATAATTACCCTAGTCCCCCATGAATATGGATGTTTTTGGACATGTTTGTGTGGCCATAATGATCCGCATGGTTTACTAAAATGTGTGGAAAAACTGTTCACAGATGTCTAGGTTATTAAAAATATTTGTAATTACAATGTTTCCCTTCTGTAATAAACCATATTGCACCCATTTCATCCCCATTTCGTGCCTAAAATCCATTGAAATCCTATAATATATCTCAACCTCCCATGGAACTCAATTTTGAAGGGGGATTTGGTGGAGGAACTTCAACAATGCTCAAGTAAGTGGGTTTCTATCATTTATCCCTCATTTTCCTTAGGTTTTCTCCGACCTTTATTGATTATCCCAATGTTAAAAAGATAGTGCTTCATACCTAGGGTTTGTTTCTGAGTTTCCTAGTCCAATTTTGTGGTTTTAGTATCATTTTTACTCCCTTGTGGTGCGGTGGTGGTTCGGTTGAATTATCGTGAAAATATTTTAAGTTTTTGACACTTTTTGTAGGTAATTTAATGAGTTAGAATTATTTTATAGGTTGGATTTTCTAGATATATATTTATTGAATGTTCCCTTTTCATTATTTTTGGTGAGGAAACTATTTTTTGTAGCATTTTTAAAGCGATTGAGTTTCATATTCTATTTTTGTAAGAAAATGGGTATTTTTTGGTGCATTCCATGTTGTACAAATTGGGGTTGTTTTATAATTCATGGAATGGTTTAATTAAAAGGTTTTACTAAAAAACATTCTGGTTTGGTGTAATATTTGTAATCATTTTTCTTTAAAATATATTTTTAAATGGATTTTATGTGTGTAGTTTTGTTACACTTTGTGAAATTGTTTTATAGAAATACTAAGTGATTTATTGAGTTATATGAATGGTGAAAAGAATTTTTAATTACCATTTTGAGTGTGTATGAATAGAAGTATAGTTTTTATATGCAAATAGAATTTTATAGAATGTGGAACTTTTTTAAGCACAATGGGGGGAAATTGAGTATCAATTTGGGCATATGTGTATTAGTATGCTAGTGATCTGGAGTGGTTTTGTACCTATTTCACATAGCAATATTGAAGTTTAAATAACTAACAAAACAATAATGATGATGATTAGGGACCACTGTGTTGTGGGTTTGTTTCCTACTACTGGCTAGTGCATGGGAATGGATATTTTTTTAGTTAATTTTACACTGTGATATGAGGTACCTAGGCCTATTGCAAGCTAGTAACTAGGGATGTTCTTGTTGCTAGTGCTCATTGACTATTTGGTATATACCACTGGCTTATTATGTTTTTTGTTAAAAAATTAGGTATCTTTAATGTTTTATTTAAATTTATTCGTTCTCAGAGGTTAATCTTTTGAAAATTATTTTTATTTAAATGTTTCACTTTAGGAATTGTTGCTAACATTTCTTATTTTTAAAAACCTAAAAACATTTTTCATTCTAATTATTATCACATAGAATCATTGGGTGGTATAATATTTGAATTAGGTTCACATAATACATACACTTTTGGGTGTAAGTATACTTGATTATGATTGACATAGGTAAGGGAAATGCCTTTGGAGATTGTGGTACGGGTTGTTAGTTTCCTTCCATAGTGTGGTAAGGGAAATGCCTCAACGAGATTATTAGGTTACATGGAGTTTCTATTTACATTTTATCTGATCGGTATCCCATGTTCACATATATCTTTTGGAAGGTCCTTTGGAAGTCATTGGGAATATAATTAAATTTCAGTACATATTTTCATCCTCAATCAGATGGGCACTGAAAACGAACGATTCAGACTTTGGAAGATATGATTTGAGTTTGTTCAGTGAACTACCAGGGAAGTTGGGATTAGAATATTTCTTTAGTTGAGTTTTATTATAATAATATTTTTCATTCCAGTATTCAGATGGAACCTTTTGAGGCATTGTATGGGATGTGGTTTCGAACTTTAGTGTTTGGGGATGAAGTTGGTGAAAAAATGTTGATGGGTCCAGAATTAGTAGAAGAAGTGGCTGAGAAAGTGAAGATGATCCAGCAGCATATGAGGATAGATCAGAGTAGGCATAAATGTAACGCAGATAATAGAAGAAAAGACTTTTCAATTGAGGTAGGTGACCATGTTTTCCTTCAAATCTCTCCTTGGAAAAGTCTGATGCATTTTGGTAAGAAAGGGAAGTTAAGCTTGCGGTTCATCGGTACTTTTGAAATCATAGATAAAGTTGGAACAGTTATATACCAAGTAGATTTTCTTCCAAGTTTGTCTCAGGTGCACAATTTTTTTATATTTTGATGTTGAGAAAGTATGTTCTAGATTAAACTCATGTTTTGAGACCAGAAAGACTTCAGCAGGAAGAGAACCTTTCTTATGAAGAGAAACTAGTTCAGATTCTTGATCGAAGGGAACATGTATTGTAGAATAAGTTAATCCACCAAGTAAAGGTTTTGTGAAGATACCACATGGTAGAAGAAGCAACTTGGGAGTCTGAAAATGATATGAGTGAAAAGTACCCTCACTTGTTTAATAAGTAAATATAATAACAAGGATGCAATTTCCAAAAGGTGGGGAGAATGTAAAACTCCAAGGTATTATATAAATAAATTGATGTACATGAAACATTGTTTAGAGTAGATAATTATAACTATCCTTTAAATATAATTTTACTAATTCTATGTTTTGAATTTTAAAAAATTGTCATCTACAATTGTGGTCAGTATGTTATTTGGAGTCTGATGAAACCAACTTGTTTTTTCTTGAATTGTAACATACCCTTATAAATAGTAATATTAATAGTAATATTACCCTAATGAATAGTTAATTGTGTTATTATTTTATTTTCTTAAGGAATTATGATAATCAGATCCTGGTTAATTTTTTAATGTTATATAAAAGTAGTTATAGAATTAAATTTGTTAATTTTTTATTTAAGTATGATTTTTTTAAAAAAATAAATTAATAACTTTTAGAATATGTTTTTTGAAAAATGGAGTTAATTTTTTAATTCTACATGTCGAACAATTATAAAAGAAATTTTTTGGGTTTTTTATGAAATAGTTGATTTTTTGGTGAATAGTAAAAAATACAGTTTTGAGTTTCAGTGTGTTTAATGACATCATTAATGATGTAATAATGATTTAATAACTATGGATACTTATGTACAGTAAAATACATTATGAGGTGTCCTGGGTGGCTAATGCCATGGAAAAGCCCATTGTTTTGCAAATACCTCTAATGAGGTGTCCGTTGGAAATTATTAAAATATTCCCTCAATTTTTCTATAAATACCAACCCATTCCGTCATTAAAATAATTCCAAATTCCTCATCAACAAAGATATGAACTTCTTACCTCCCTTATATTCCTCCCAAGGTTTTATCAAGCCCCAAATGTCAAAACCTTCACGTTATTGGAGTTACTCTACAAGGTATGAAATTTCTCAACTTCTTTCTTTTTCCATTCATGTTCTCTTTTATGATGTATATAATTAAATAATTCATACCATATTATTATTTTGATATTATTCATGATATATTATGTATTATGATTCATTTATTTATTGTTTACCTATTTCCCTTCTCTCTTTAATTTTTTCTAAAACCATGTTTCATAGTCGTAAGGCTGTAGAATGTTTTTAAGGGATTTATCAACTATTCTTTTATTTTGAGTTCCTTAATTTTATTATTCTTTATTCATCTCATCTTACCCAAGAATCATGAACTATCTATAAATCATTTATATTCTAGATGTTTTCATGTTCATGGAAAGTTTTTCATCATTATTCTTCTCCTCTCCCACATATTCAAAGAATAAAAACATTGTCCGTGATGTGTCAAAAAATCGACATCGTGGACGATGTAATTTCAATTTTCTTTAATTTTTTTAAGTCTAGTGATGAAACATTTTTTAATGTTTTACCAGGTTATATATATATATATATATTATCTCATCTATGGTTCTAGAATTTTTTGTACACATGGTTTAAATTTATAAAATAAAATGAGGTTGTTATTATCAAACAACCACTAAAATGATCTAAACGAACATCATTAACATTTTAACTTATGAATAATCCTCATATAAATCATAAAAATGATAAATGGTATAAATAATGGTACTAGAAATACTTTAATACCTTTTCATTCCAATTCTGAATTTTCACTTCCAATCGACAAGAACATGAAACGATCATGGAAATCATATAAAGAGCTCTCCCAAAACAATGGAAGGAACAAAATACTAATAGTTAATGGGTAAAATGATGTTATAAGTTGATCATATAAGATTTTATAAAGATTAATATGTTTCTTTAAGATAATAATAACACTATTTTAACCATTATATATAAGGTTTAAACAAGTTGAAGTAAGACAATCCTGAGGTAAGGGAATTCTTAACCCGATTTCCATTCTTTGGGTCGACTTTCTACTTCGTTATTTGTGATGTATTAAAAAATATTGTGTGATGAATTATATTTATATTATGTTTATTTATCTATATTTATATTTTATATACATATTAAATCCACTCAATTATTATCACTTTAATTATATGATATTTATAAGGGGCTTTTCTTTTACAATCCTCTTTTAAAATTCTATTTTACAAAATTAAAAAGAAATGTTTTTATGCAATTATTATTATTGTATGATTTTGTTCTGGTTCTTGTGGATTTTTTATGATGAATTTTGGGACCTATATCTCCCTCAAATTCATTGGGAATGTTTAAGTTGGAGTTCATCTATATGGTTACTCCATGTATAACTATGATGGTTACACAAATTGTAAGGTGGTCGTGAGGGTTACAAATTATTAGGTAGCTGAGATGGTTAAATATTTTGTAACTTATATTCAATGATATCTTTGTAGTTTTATTTATGTTATAATGTTTTTTTGGGATATTTTTAAAATCTATTGTTTCACAAAGTAATTTTATATGGGTGACAAATATGTCTTTTGAAAATGATTTCACACGTCACAAGTGTTCATGGACTAATGTGTTCATTCCTTATTTTTATATACGTTAAAGGGCTTTTGGTTCTCATACCATGTCATTAAATGATTTTATAAGGTTATGAAGATGTTTAAGACAAACAATGAATCCAAGTTAAACATTTTAATATTTTTCAACAAAATCATGTTTTATGTTTTTATGTGTAATATTTGGAAACAAATGGGAATGGTTTTTAGTAGTATCCTCTTGTATGAATGTGGTATTTTATGAATATAAGGTTTACTAATTATCTAAACCTATAAACTCAAAAAGATCTTCAATGGGTAGTAATGTATATGCTTGACTAAAATTCAAAATTACATAACATTTTAAGGCAGGGTCCTTATATATTAACTCCTCTAAAACATCCCTATTCTCCTAGATTATCCATGAATATCAATCAAAATATACAACATAAGATCATAGGAAAAAAATAAAACATATGAAATGGGTGAGATAATATTCCCAATAAGTGTAAGAAATACAGTTGAATGTATCATAAACATAAACAATATGGTAAGTTGAATGACTGAAAAACAAATTCCATTAAGACATAATCTTGAGCATAATACAAAAGGAATAAAAGTTGATCAAGTAATACCATATAAATAATCACATGAAACTTAACCATGGATATTATAAAAGTATAATAATCACACTAAATATCAATAAATAATCTCATAATGAGGGAATGTATGATACAGGACATCTAAAACGTACTTCCAAGGCATCGGCCAAGAAGTATTCATAAGTGTGTAAGGCCTCGGCCAAAACACAATCTAGTTTATCTCATGAGACCTACAGATGGATCGAGGGGCTATAGTGGGACCCACCAATTATATACTAATTACAATAAATTTATCATATTAAATTGGTGAAACATTATAAAAATAAACATTCATATGGAAATTAGTGTATAAAATGTTAACAAATTTCTCTAAATAATAAACATAATCATAAACCACCCAGTATAATTTGATGAATTTATCAAAATAGAACATCCACATTAAAAAAGGAACATAAATAATTCAATAAATTTTATATATTGTATCATAATTGTTCAACCTCAATGAATAAAAATACACAACATACATTGCTAATGTAGGTGAATATACTTTAATAAAATTATTGTCAATTCTCAAAGAAAAATACCACATTTTCTTTGAAATAATTTTTTTTAAAGTTTTGTAATTATAAATTCAAAAAATTAATTTGAAAATTTCATTATACACATTTAAAGTATTCCTGAAGTCAATATGAGGTCATTAATGCGAGGAAATTTTCTAATTATGTATAATTTAAAAAAATCTTATAAATTTTGAAAACAATTAAAAAATTATTTTTTAAAAATAAATAAAGAGTCAACATTAACCAAATGAGTTGATTATTTTGATCATAAATAATAAAAACATAACAATATTAAATATATATTATTTTAATCAAAACTAATTTAAAACATAATCACTACATAAAAAATCAATGGAGTAAAATGTTAACCTAAATAATAAAAATTAGGTTACGATTTCTCTTAAAACTTCGCAAACAATCAAACCATATGCTTCATAAAATTAATGTTTGTTAAATGAAGCATTAAAAAATGATGGTAATGAGATTCATGATATGATATACCAAAGGGTAGTATACATACACCACATTTAGGTAAAAAGGTGTGAAGAAATCATATCTCAATGAAATAAAATTGAGATGAAGAAAACTGTTACCTTATGATCAAAAGCTTTATGCACTTGTACATAATGTCTCGGATAATAAAATTATATTCATTAATTACATAATTCAAAACATATTTAAACTAAATTTATTTTATTATAATTTTATATATATCATTTATGGAGATTATGATGAGTTATAATGTTTAATTTTTTTTTTCGGGAAACATCTATTTCATGGTATTACGGTTGATTGCATTATGTATAATTATGAGTGTTCTTTTTTAATGAAAAAAATATATAGAAGTGAATTTATTTAGTATTAATGAGAATAAAAATGTTTAAATGGTCTTTATATATCATGTTATGTATATTACAACGATGATTCATCAGATGAAACGTTATTTAAAATGATTTATTTTATTTTTGTGGATTTTACGACCATTCTGAACTTATATCATTTTATTTAATAGCATGATTATATTTTGGTTCCATAAAATTATAAAAATGATAATATTTATATTAAAATCTTATTTATAAATAATAATTGTTTTATTACCATCCATGAATGGGGTAATAAAAAATGTAAAATTGTTGTCCACGAAGGCAGTGAATCGACACCTTATAGATGAAGTTTTCATTTTTAGAATAAAAAGAGAAGAGAAAGGACATGATGATGGATATTCCTTTAACATAATAACATTATAGATTATATTTGATATTGGAGATATCATTATATTTTGTAAAGGTTATTTTATAAGATGATAATTGAAGGGAATAAATTAAAAGTGGAAGATGGAAGGTTTTACCTAATAAATGACTTCTCCTTGAGAACCGCCTTAAGGAATATGGAAATGGTCCTTCAATAAGACCCAAAAGACCAGAAATTAGATATGATGATTCTGAGAGAACATGAGATGAATATAATAAATATATAAATCTTATATGTAGTGAAGAGAAGGCTTGTGAGGGATGGTATTTATAGTGGAGGAGAGGGGTTTTTTTATATTTTTATTAATTGATTTTATTTTGTCTCAAGACATTCCATAGTTTTAATTCCCTTGAATAAATACAGTAAATAAAGAATGTTAGTTATAACTAATTTGTTCTTACCACATCTATACATTATCCAAGACTCAATAATTTATTTATTTACTTATAATGTAAAATACCATAATTAATCATATTTTTCTACTAATAGGACATTCAACTACTTCAGAAAAATTCCGAAAATGTGCATTATCCATTTTTTTATGTGTAGATTTAAAAAATTAAAAAAAAATCATAAGAATAATTATCTAAATATTATACATTTTATTTTTAAATAAAATCTATAATTATTTGAATAATATTTATTTTAATATTATAACCGATTCTATGACAATTTGAATAATTAACTATGGTCTCGTAAATTATCATATAATTATAATACAACAAAATATTAATTTATAAACCTATATTATTAAATTAAATTCATCTAAATAACTATAAAAATATTAAAAAATTAAATAAACATTTAATATTCAAAAAAATACCTACTTTAGTGTCCCGTGTTTTTGAACTAGAGGAACATCCAAGGATTCTGTTTTTATCATTGAGTGGATGATCCATTTTTTAAATTAAGAATTGGAATTAAATTGTGATATTTGGAACCCTTAAATGTGTTATTTGGATGTGTTTCAAGTCTTGGAAATTGTTTATTTTGTTAAGTCAGGTTCCAAGAGCATCGGGATCAGAAACCTCATGTCAGGAAGAGCTGACAATTGAGGACGGTTTGTTTAAACCTGTGAGGCCCAATGGAGGTAATTGTGTGACCTCATCCTATGGTGTATTAGGTGTCACATAGGTTGAACATTATTTTACCAAACTTTGTTCCAATCCCACATAGTTAGTTCCACTTAGGCAGTATACTCATAGTATTCATCACACGGTTCAAGCATGCTTTGGGAAACCGTCCCGGAAAAACCATGTGGGGTAGAGATCTTATGCAGTTAGAGCTGCCTAGGTGGTGCACTATTTTACCAAACCATGTGGCCAAACCATGTGAACTAGTTTTTTGGGTGAAATTAATTTTTCCCTTACTGATGATTTTAAACTCTTTTCCTTTCTCTCTACATTCTTTTCCTCCGATGTGGGATGATCCCTCTCTTATGAGTTCCATCTCTCTAACTTAGGCTTCAAGATATATTCTTCACATGGAACCAAATTCCTCTTCGTTTGAAGAAGTATAAATCACTTAGAGAGATCCTCCATCCCCTACTATATATTTTAATTATTCTACTCCATGTGTGGTATTATTTTCATGTTAATCATTTTTTCATATTTTCATGGAGTTGGTAGAATCCTTCGATTTTTACATTTTAGGTCGAATCAAGCCCTGATAATGGTTGAGTAGAGTGATACTACATCAATGTCTGTATTCCAGTATCTTTCCCATAATTTTGTCTCATTTTTAATGAGTTAACTCTATTCCATACCATGACTATTCTTGTGACACATAATTTATTCATAATAAATTAATTAAAATGGTTTATATTGTACTATGTGACCTCTATTTATGACAAAACCCAACTGTGGGTCCTTTTCATAGTCACTTGATATCCCATTGGTTGTACAAACCATTGATGGTCGTTTTCCCATTATTTAATTTGTTAAATCATCATCTATCCATGTTTTAGACTCATTTTATTAATATGAAGAAGGAAAATTAGATAGATGTCCATGTGGAACTATGTCCAATGTGTTTTACCTATTTATTTCTATTATTAATTTAATAATTTAATTTTTTTATTAATTTTATTATAATTAAACATCGTTATTATTATATTTCATATAATATATTATCCTATACACTATGTCTGGTGGCCTACTGAGATTGTATCTCACACCCATTTTGGGCTTCTATTTCACTTGGGTACTCAAATACAAATAAGTACCTGGCCATAAACATTACATAATCTAGTAAGTGATTTTATAATTCACATTATCACACTCCCAAAAATATTTTTTTTTATAGTTTTAGAAAACTACAAAATAATTAATACATAACAATACCCAATAATTCAAAGTGGGTACTACTAAAACAGTATCCATTTGATCCATAATATAAAAGTTTTTATTAAAACATGAAATCATTTTATGAAAAGTCTTGAAAACATTCAACATGGGTTCTTCTTTATTATTAACCATCCATAAACCAAATAAAAAAATTTCAAACTTTGGATGATAAGAAAAATCTCAATAAGGAACATAAATGAAAATAAATATACTGTTATTCAATGAATACAAATAAACATATGAAATCTTTTTCAAAAATACAAACTTCTCACCCATAAGTTTTATAAAGTTACTTTCTGAATATAAGATATTAACATAAAACATACCAAATATAAATAAATCTAAATAAGTAACAAAGGGTATTAATTAATTAATATTGTAACCCTAGTGGCTACCATATGATTCGTAACCCTCATGGCTACTTTATAATATAACCCTCATGAATATCTTATGTTGTAACCATAACAGTTAAACATGGATTGTAAATTTTGACCAAATTTCAACATAGACACACCCAATGCATTGTAGGGAGATATAGGTCCCATACATAATTTTAAAAAATCTCCAATAACCCAAAAATAATCCTAAATCATGAATAACTGCATCATAAAAACATTCCTTTTGAAATTTTGTAACAAGAGACATTAAAGCAGATTTTAAATTGAAAGTCACTTGCCTTCAGTTCATCTAAAAAATATGTATTAACACATGTATAATTTTTTATATAGTGTTATTAGTATACATAATAACTGTGTTAATTTTTTATAATTACTTATATGATCTTCATTAATATATTTCCAATAATATATTAATAATATTTTGTTATTTTCTTTATTTTGGGTCCATTTATTTCATCATTTTTATGTTTGGTTGACTATGGATTTTCCCGAAAATGAAAGAAAACCACCCAAAGTATAATGAAATGGTATAAATATGTTTCCAAGAATTTAAATTATACCATGAATAATTTTTTCTGATATGAGGATAAATCATTAGATAAAACATTAATGAAGATGATTTAATTTATTTTGGATATTTTTATGGCCAATACAAACATAAATAATTTTATTCAATATCATATTTAAATATTGGATATAGAACATTAAATAACATATAATTTGTATAATAAAATATTGTTTAACCATAATAATGGTTTTATTACTATCCATGTTGGCGATAAAATATAACTAAAATTTGATGTCCACAAAGGTGGTGAATCAACACGTCACATACGATGACTTCATTTTCTAGAATACGAGGAGAAGAGGGATGGTTTTGATAATTTATATTCCATTAAAAAAATAAAATTTTATTATATTTAATATACTATAGTTATCCTGTCAATTTTGATATGGTAGGTGACGAGAGAATAAAAAAAATAATGACAAATGAAAATAAAATAAAAGATACATAAAGGGGATTTTACCTCTTGAATTCTCCTCCTTGAGAACATCCTTAAGGTGCATGGGTTTTAACATATTGGAGAGACCAATATGCCTTGGATATTGATAATATTAATAAGAATTTAATTTTGTATAAATTAAACAAGATAAAAGGATTTGAGGTGTTAGTAGAAGATGTGGTGTGGGTGGTATTTATAGTGAAGGAGAGTGGTGTTTTCTCTTTATTATATCCATTAGTTTATTTTTTTGGCTCAAGAATGTGAATAGTTTGAGAATTATAACTGAATATGTTAACATAATTGATATTTTTTCTCGATTTTGGGCTTACATCCAGCTTACATCATCTATGACTCAATAATGCATATATTTTCTAAATACTATAAATTACCGTATTTAATTATTCACTGAAAATAATATATTTCATAAAAATACTGAAAATTCACCCCAACCATTTTTATATTTTTATATATTATAAATGAACAACATTTTGTCAAAAAATATATATATATGATAATTTTATTTTTTTAATTAAAAATATTTTTCATTTGAAAAATATTAATTTTAAATTTGTATTTGATTTTATACCACAATTAAAATTTAATTTATGTCTCATTATATTATCTAATAATCATAATAAAATAAAATATTAATTTTTGAATCAATTTCATGAATATAAATTTTCTTTTTAATGACTAAATTAATTATTAAATAGTAAATAAACATTGTTTTCATAAAAAATACCAATACTTGACTTCTAATTTTTAAAAAATATATATATACATATTACATGATATAAATATATCACATTTTCACATACAATATGAAAAAAATTATATTTAAACCATATTAGGTGATGTTATTATTTTATTATTATATATTCCTTAATTTTGAAAAATTAAACTTCTTTCATTATACATTTAAAATGAGTTTAACTATTTAATTCGTAGATGATTTTTTTTAGAATTACCTGGGTTGTCACATTCTTCGTACCTTCTAGAAATTGTGTCCTGGTAATTTTTATTCACTTATTAAGAAAGTAAGAATACATTTCCCTTATAGTATTTTCAAATTCGCGTGTTTCTTCTTCAACGAAGTGGTTTATCCAAAAAACCTTGTCCTGTTGTATTTCCTTATTCTGTAACAAATTCTCTCTACAATAAAGAATCTGAATAGGTTTCTCTTTATAAGAGAGGTTCTCTTATAGCTAAACAACTTCTAGTCCCAAAATTTTTGATGAATCTGGAACATACTTTATTAACATCAAAATCGAAAAAACATTGTGTACCAGAGATAAACATTTTAGTTAAGCTACTCGATAGAAAATTGTTCCAACTTCTTCCAAGATTTCAAAAAATCCAATGAATCATGGACTCAGTTTCCCATTTTAACAAAATATATCACATTATTCCATAGAGAAACATTGGGAAATACATGAACAAATACCTCAAAAGAAAATTCTTCCCTCCTTTTATACACATAACTTTTCTCTCTAGTCTATGTTGTCCTCATGTAATGTTATATCACCATAAATTTATCAGCCACCTCCTCTACAAACTTTGCTCCCATTAACTTCTTTTCCCTCAATTCATCGAAAAATGTGACATTGAATTTCATATAATGCCTCAAAATGTGTCATATGTATACAATAATGGAAACTTCTATTTTATGAAATCTCAACTAAATAAATTTTTTAGATCCCAAATTCCATATTAATCCATTAAACCAGCACAAAACGTTTCATTTAAATTCTGAATTGTTTTCTTGTTCAGTCGCTTAGATTGGGGATGGATGTTTGTGCTAAAATTTAATTCAGTTTCCAAATACATCAAAAGGCCCCTCAAAATGATATACGTGAACCAGAGATCAATATCAGATACAATATATATCGGAAATCCATGTAACCAAAAAATTTCTTTTATGTATAGTCAATAAATCTGTTCAAAATACATTGTATATCAAATAGGAAGGAAATGTGCATATTTTGTCAAAAGATCAACAATAACCCAAATCATATTGTTACCTCGAGAATTATTTGTTTGTCCCACCACCAAGTACACGAGTATATTTTACCATTTTATCTATGGAACTGTAAAATACTAAAGTACGTCCTTTGGCAATTGTCGCTCTACTTTAACCTATAGAGAAGTCAAACATTTCAGGGTAAAATCTAAAATATCTTTTTTCAATCCATACCATAAGTAAAAACTATATGGTATCAAGAGATCTGAGTGATACCATGATGGACATAAAAGGGAGAACTATGAGCTTTACTTAATAATTATTTCTTCATATTGGGATCACAATACACACAAAATATCATTCAAAATTTCACAAAAAAAAACTTTATCAATATTAAATTCTAGAAACAAAAGCATTTTAACCATTTCTACATTTTCAATTAACTCATGATCATCCTTTTATGAATGTTTAATTATGCCTAAGATAGATGTCTGTACAGAAGCCAGAAACAAAACAGAGGAATTTCCATCACCAAAAACTTCCAAAAAATTATGAATCATACACCAAGGGTTCATGTTCCAAATGTAACATGGTTAATGATGCATGATGTTTCTAAATCAAGGTTTCCACCACATTGTTTATTTCTATGATGGTAATTAATATTGTGGTCATAATCCTTTATCAGTTCGATCCATCTTCTTTCCCTCATATTCAATTCTTTTTGAGTTAAAAAATACTTTAAAATTATTTTCATTATATATTTTATATTTGGATCCATATAAATGATGTCTCTGGATTTTTAAAAATTCTAGATCATGTGTGGCTATATATATCTATTAATGGTTTAGTTTTATTGAAGAATAAACAATTACCAGATCATTCTTCATGAGAACACAATAATGTACTTTCAAATAAGTTTTAATGTAAATGAAAAACTCTTCATTTCTGGATGGTGGGACTATAACTATATAATTCACCAATCACATCTTCTATTCTTGAAAACAAAATTCAGATTATTATGTCCAAATAAATTTAACCCCTTTTCTTTTTTACATAAATAATAGGATAAATAATAATGTAATTTTTTTAACAAACCATCATAAATATACTACTAATCCAATAAAAATATGATTTTATGTAACATTTGTAGGTCTTTTCCATTAATTAACCTCTTTTTAGGGATCAACTATTATACCATCCTAATTTAAATTTTTTCCAAGAAATGAAATCTATTTCAACCAAAAATCACATAATTTATATTTTTTATAACTTATTTTATTTGAGATTATCAAATTCAATCATTAAATATTTTTCTTTATCCTCATTAATTTTTGAAAAGATAAAAATATCACCAATAAAAAAATTACCCTAACATTCATGGAAAATTCTATTCAGAGTATCTATAAATTCTTTAGAAAAATTGTTTAAATCAAAGGGAATAACAAAAAAACTCATAATTCCCATATCTAGTACAGAATGAAATTTTTTGAATTTCATCAACCTTCACGTGTTGTTGATGGTACTTATATCTCAAATAAATATTGGAAAAATAATGAGATCGCTATAGCTGATTAAACAAATCTTCTATATGATAAATTAGGAACGTAAACATTACAGTCATATTTTTCGATGCTCCATAATCTATGAAATATCTAATGGAACCATATCTATTTTTAACAAACAAAATTGGGGCACCCCTTGCTGAAATTCTAGTATGAATGATTATTTTATTTAGAAACTCATGAAACTGTGTCTTAAATTAATTATATTCTACTTGAGCCAATAGATAAGGGGGTTTTGAAATAGTATTTGCATCAGGAACTAATTAAATGGTAAATTCAACTTTCAGATTATGTATATCACTAGGAATCCGAATGGGAAAAAATACATGTATTCATTCACCATTGTAACATTATTTATCTTACTAGTTCCCTTGTTTTTTAAAATATGTGAAAGATAACTTTCATTTATGTATTTTTTCAGTTTTCCAGTTTCTTGATATATTATCAATGGTATGATTTCATTATTGAATAATAATATAAACTCTTTCTAGAAGAAAATTATTTAGATCTATAATAAATCTTATGAGGATAAAAAAGAAATCCATTCCATAGTCAAAATAATATCAAACTCTACTAAGGGAAGAACAAAAAGGATTGCGGGTTAGGTCCTTCTATAGAAAATAACAATAAGATTCTTATAATGTTTTTTTGTCTTAATATTTCCTGTAGTGTTTTAACCATATGGTTTATTTTCATTTATTGAAATTAAATTTCTAGTTTACCAAAAAAATATTTAGAAATAAAGGAATGTATAGACATCTTATCAAATAGAACATTAGAAAAATATGAGTAAACAAGGTAGCTGATACCACTTCATTAGATGCCCGAAATCTACTGACATAGTCACATAGGAATTATATGTACCTTTCAACTTAAAATCCATATTTTTTCTATCATTCAGATCTTTTTATAGGGAAGTATCTTTATAATTCCCTATATAACCACATTAAAAACACAAGTTATTTTTCTATCAAAATTAATCCTAAAAAAATTCATTGAAATATTAGGCCATATGTAAAAACATAACACATTGAAAATACTTCTCATATTTCTTAATGCTTTCTCGAGGGAGTTTTTTACCGCACTTTTTAAAAACAATAAATTGTAATTTCTCACCTTTATATTTCTTTGATTGATTCTTACCCATTTCTATCTATCTAGATCATTTTATCTGACTATTTTCAAACTGAAAGTGATCATCATAAATCCTTATTTCTACCCTCTCATCATCTAGTACAAGAATCGTATTAATTTTGAATTCATAGGAGTGTAATTCCCTTTGATATATTGGCTCCAATCTAGATTAAAAATGAATTATTTTACTATCAATATTCTAAATATGATTTGGAGTGTTAATTAGGTAATTTTTTCTTCATACACACCACTGAATCATACTAATTTTTTTTAAATCAATGAATTTTATTTTTATCCTAAAATGAATCACCTTAGGAAAATATTTTTTATGGAAAAATTATTAAATTCTTCCCATTCCATGGAATCGATCTCATCATTATCCCTGATATTCTTCACTATTTACCACCACTAGTTATCTTCAACCTAAAAATCGTAAATAGAAAAAATATATTTGATTATATGAACAACCCATGACATTGAAATTTTTTTAAGGGATTTAATCCACCCTTCATAGACCAATGAGTCAGTACATCCACTAAAAGTCAGACAGTGTTTCCTCATAAAATGATACACTACAATCATGTTACCTTTTGGTATTTATGGTTGTTCTCTTAAATTAAATACTTTACCATTTATAGCCCATGTTTTTTGATCCATTACTAATCCAAGTTACTTGGTTATTGTCACCACCACTATAGGTTGTAGATTGGAAATGATATCATCCCCCCAACATCAACTTTTCTATTTATTCATAAGAAACCATTCTGAACAGACATATTATAGATTAAGAAACATGGTAATCATAAAATTATATCATTTAATAATAAAAAAGGTAAGAATCATGTATGTTATTATATTAACATCCTACGAGCCTCTAAAGTTATCTAAACCATTATCTAATGCCAACTATAAAAACTTGGCCTTAAACATTACATAACCTTGTGAATTATTTTAGAAATTACATTAATACATTCACAAAGATATTTTCCATTTATAGTTATCAAAAATTAGGATAAAATTTATACATATCAATCCAAAAGAATAAAAATTAATTACTACTAAAATAGTATCTTTTTTTTCTATAATACAAATGTTTTTAATAAAACATGAAATATTTTTAATAAAAAAGATCACAATATTCATATTTTCTTCTTATTTTCTCTTACCCATCCTAAAACCTATAGAAAAATTTAAAACAGTGTATGGGAGAAACAATATCTCTAAGAAACATAAGAATAATGACATAAACTTTTATTCAATAAATAATTATAAACATATGATATCATTTTCACAAAGACATACTTCTCACCCATAAGTATTATAATGTTACTTTATGAAAACAATAAATTTACTTAAAAGATAGAAAACATAAATAAAACCATATAGGTAAATTTTCAAATTATATACTTAATATTTTAACCCTCAAATCTACCATAAGAATTGTAACCTTATGGATTCCTTACAATATAACCCATAAGGCGACCTTATTGTGTAACCATCATAGAAACACATGGAATAACCATTATGTAAAACAACCACCATAAACATACAAAATAAATTGGAGGGAGATATAGGTCCCACCTTTCATCATAAACATTATCTAAGAACCAAATCATACTCATAAAATATTAATACTTGCATCATAAAAACAATCTTATTTAAATTTTGTAAAAAGAGACATTAAAAAGGATTTTAAAATGAAATTCCCTTACTTTAGATTCTTCTTACATGAAACATGTTCAAACCCCATTTATAATAGTTTAATAAGCTTTATTAATATATTAATGAACTATATTAATATTTATAGTTACTTTTAGATCTCTTTATAGTATATTTTCACTGATTTATTAATAATATGGTGTAAATTTCATTGTTTTTGGTGCATTTATTTCATGGTTTCCATCATTGGTTATTTATGAATTTTCATGTTGAAAGGAAGAAAAACTCCATAAGTGGACTGAAATGGTAGTAAATTGTTTCAAAAAAAATTAAATGATACCATACATCTTTTTTTTATAAAAGGATTAATCATTAGATAAAATATTAATGAAAAATGATTTTATTTACTTTGGTGGTTTTTACAACAATTATGAACATATATCATTTTAGTCAAAATAGTCTTCATATTTTTGTTACAGAACATTAAAAAACTTATAGCATTTATAATAAAATTTTATTTAACTGTAATAATGGTTTCATGACCATCCTTGATGGCTGAAAAAGAAAATGAAAATGTGACATCCACGAAGGTGGTGAATTGACACGTCAGAGATGTTGTTTTCATTTTCTTGAATAAGAGAAGAAGTGGGTGAGTTTTGATGATAGATATACCATTAACAAAATAAAATATAATTGTTTCTAAGGAACTATAGTTATTATTTAACTTTTTAAATGGGAGTTGAGGAGAGAATAATAATATAATTTATAAATGAAAAAAGAATAAAAGAAAAGAAAGTTGATTTTACCTCTTGAATTATCCTAATTGGGAACCTTCTTAGGGATATTTTTTTTATTCTAGTGGGATCATAACATCTTGAATGTGGGGAAGAGTCTTGGGAAGAAAATTTTGATAAAATTTACCAAGGTAAAAGACTTTTATGCATGAGGAGAAGAGGTGGTAAGGGGTGGTATTTATAGTGATAGATAGGGGTGTTTTCTCATTATTATATATATTAGTTTATTATATTGACTCAAGAATATGAATATTTCAAAAAATTATGAATAAATATATTAAAATAATGAATTTGAGTTCTATATTTTGGGGTTACATTAGCCTTAACTCATTTATTACTCAATAATTCTTGAATTTTTTAAATAGCCTGAATTACTATATTTCATTATTCACCAAAAAGATTGTATTTTAGAAAAATCCAAAATATTACACCCAAACACATTTATACATGTAGTATTATAAAATAAACTATATTTATGAAAATAAATTTATAAATATGATAAATTTAATTTTAAATACAAATCATATTTTATTTGAACAACAGAAATATTAAAATTATAAGTGATTTTATAACTCTTTGAAAATTTAATGAAAGTCTCATAAAATTATCTTATTATAGTATGACAAAACTATTAATTTAAAAAATATTTTTTGAAGATATTTTTTATTTTAGATAATTATATTAATTATAAAACATTAAATAAACATTTATGTTTCTGAAATAATATAAACACTTAATTTATAAATATCAAAACATTTATATATGTATTGCATGATGTAAATATATCAAATTTTCACTTATAAGATGAATAAATTTTATTTATAATTTTATAATTTAGGTAATTATTCTATTTGGGTAGATACCAAAATTTTGATAAATACCCCTTATTTCATTATATAATTATAATGAGTTTTACTATATAATTCTTGGATAAGAAAATTATTTTAAAAGTACTTGTGTTTTTACAATATACCTCATTTCATGGAGTTAAATGGATTTATTTATTTTCATTGTATGTGGGATCTTGGAAGCATAGGTTGGACATAGTACAGAAAATTCTCAAGGAGTTAGCTTTTGGGTACTCATTATCTCATTATATTTTGTATGGCTATTGTATTTTCCTTCTTCTAGTACTTGTATAATCTCCAAAACATAAAAGAATCACTATATAGTTATCCTACTACTTTTTATCTCATTAATTAAATTTATTATTCAATTTAATTCCCATTTCATTTTACATATTTTATTGTTCTTTCATTTATTGTTGTTTCTTTTGTGGTTGTTTATTGATCTAAACTAGTTATACTAACGTGAGACTCTGACTATTTGGGTATAGTCTCCCCACCGTGCCACTATTAGAACCTTTCTAGTAGTCATAAGCCTTTGGAATATGGGGAGGAATTCATGAAGCCATGTGCCAACAAGTTCAGCTACCATTTTAGTGGTTAATCAGGTCGTGATGTTACATCAACATGTAATTTATCATTTTTAAAACATTTATTTACATATTCTATGATATAAATATATCTTATTTTCATTTATGAGATAAATAAATTTTATTATTACCATTAATATAGATCAAACTACTATTCCAATAGTAATGTTGACATTGTAAATTATACCATGGTTCGTTTAAACTCAGTATTGTGTGCAAACATAAGCTGTCAAATTTGATAAATTTTGAAGGGGCTTACCATAAAATAGTTTTTTGTTACATTCTCTCCACCATAATTAAATTGTTTCCTCACTATTTTATCTTCTTATTTTTAATCATGGGGTTTTCATATTAAAATACCCTTATTTAAATATATCATTGTAAAAAAGATTAATAAAATATCCTCATCAATAGATAGAAAGGAAAATATAAAGGTCACTAAAAAACTAGGATTTATATTAGGATAAAATTAGTGGGAAGTGAAAACATGGGTATGGAAAAGAAATATAACTATGATAGTTATTATGAACTGTGATAAAGAACATTTTCATTAAAAAAATCTATAATCACAGACAAAAAAAATTTGTGATTAGTTAAAAGACAACCAGTTTCATTATAATAAAATATATGGATAACATTTTTTCCAAAATAATTTTCTAATATATGAGGTATTATTTTACTATATATATATATATATTCACTTGAGAAATTAATCATACTTGACTTATTTCGATGTTATAAAAAATTATCATCATTTTTTTATGCTTTAAATTATTTTTAGTTCATTCCTTGCACTATGAAATGAATGTTCACAATTATTTTTTTCTTATTCCTCAAGCACTTTAATGAATAATATAATCCAAAATTAATTCCTTTGGTAATTTTATGTTTATTGAATCCAAAATGGTCAACATATGATATCGAAAATAATAATTCATACTTAAATATCAAAAAATAATATTCAAATTTCAACTTAACCCATTACATAATTTGTTACCATAAGACTCATTCAAAATTAATTTTCCCAAATTTAAAGTCAACAAATTTAGTACAATGGTCACTAAATTCATAATATCAACATAACATAATATTTTTTCAAATAATTTATCTCTTGTTTACAAATACCAAATATATTAATACATTATTATCCTTTAGAACATTATAAAAATATGAATGATTCATAGAGTAAAATATTATGTTAATGGATATGTAACACCCCAAGGTTTTCAAAATAAATATAGAATGAAATTTTATAATCTATTCATTAAACACAACTTTTCCTCTCCTATGTTTTGAATTTTGACAAATGGTCATCTAGAGTTGTGTTTAGTAAATCATTTGGAGTCTGATAGAACAGAATTGATTTTTTGTGAATAGTAACATACCCTTATGAATGTTAATATTAATAGTAATATGAATAGTAATATGTACCTTTAATAGTAAATAATGATATTATTTTATTTTCTTAAGGTAATAAGATAATGGGATCGTAATTAATTTTTCAATGTCACATAAAACTAATTATACCTCTAAGATTGTTATTTTTAGAATTAAATATGAATTTGTTTAAAAATTAAATTAATAGTATTTAGAAAATTATTTTTGAAAGATGGATTTCACTTTTTAATTATACATGTCAAAAAATGGTATGGGTTAATTTTTGGGATTTTTCTGAAATTCTTGAATTTTTGATAATAGAGAAATATGATAAAATACAGTATATAAAAATTATCAGTTAAATACACTAATTATGACATCATATGTGATGTAAGTCCACTTTGTTTGAACTCACATTAACTTATTACTATTAGGGGTCACATGAAATAACACTATTGGTTTTCTTGATGGAAATAATAAAATAATGAAATTAAATATTCAAAATTTACCCCTCTCCTCCACTATAAAAACCCCCCAACACTACCTCTTATCTTCACTTATCTAAGCCTTGAAGCGCCTCAAAGTTCTTCCCAATTACCCTTCCATAGTAACTACCCAAGACTAGTAAGCTCTTAGTCTTTCCAAAAGACCAAAACCCCTTCCCTTAAGGAGTTTCTCAAGGAGGTTATTTCAAGAGGTAAAGCACCCTTCTTTCTCATTTGGTTTTATTTCAATTTATCTACTTTTGTTATCATCTCCTCACCTCCTCTATCCAAATTATCATTATAACTTCAGTATCATCTATATAATATAATTATATCATGTTAATGGAAGAACCATCGTCAATATTCTTACTCCATCCCTTTTATTTTTATAAACGAAATCAACGTCCCTGAGCTTCCAATTTATAGCCTTCATGGACGACAAAGTTTTGTTTTTTAATATCATCTTCATTACTGGTCATGAAACCATATTTATGGTTAAACCAGACTATAACTTATATATTATAACCTAATTAATATTTAGGAACCAAAATATGTTCATATAATTAAGTTATATGACAAAACTAGTTCACAATAATCCAAATACCGCCAAATAATAAATGTGGTTGTTATCTAATGATTCATCCTCATTCCATGTAACCAAATGAAAGAAATGAAAATTACCAATTATTTATGTTCATAAAAAATATATAATTTCAATTCTGGAGATCTTAATTCATTCCACATACTTAAAAACAAGTGAACCGATTATGAAAATAAAGAAAATGAAAGCCCTGAAACAATAAAATTCAATACAATAACTTATCAATAAGGATATAAATGAACTAAACAGATATATGATAAACTAAATAAATGTATAATAGGTTATTAAATAAGTTATTAATAATTATAACTACATATTCCAAGAGCTTAAGTTCAAGATCGGAACACGTTTGGAGTTAAGGTAAGGGTTTTCCACCTGAACTTCCATTTTCATTCAGGTTACTTTTATTGTCTGATTTCCTCAATGAAATTATTATATATTTTTATGTACTCCTAATAAATTATGTGTGAGTATTATATATATGTACACCAACCAGAATCCTTCCCTATTTTTAGGATAGTTACATGTTTTAAAAGTAACTCTCAAAACTGTTTCCAAAAATATGATCTCGATACAAGGCAATTACTCAAATTCATATCTATTTTCAAGGTCAAGATATAATCTATTTTTGGAAACAATTATCCTTCTACAAACACTAATTTTATCATAAAATACTATCTTACTTTACTTCTGGTTTTATACAAAGCTTTTTCCAAAAGAACTCTTCTTTTAAAAATAAAAGAGTATTTATCACAATAATTGCTTAATGATTTTAGAAGATTATTCTCATTTGATTCAACACTCTTGTTGATTCTTATGTATTGTTGAGGCTAGTCATTTATGATGTCATATACCATATTTTATTTAATGGTTTATGACTAACTTTATTATGGATGATCTATCCTAAAACCATTCACCATATTATTCCGAATGGTTAGTGTTTGTGTTCAATAATTTGGGAAAGTTAGTTACATTTCATATGATAGTTTCAATATGAATATATATGTTATTTATGTTTTCCACCGGTCATTTGAGGAATTCATTGGACTTATTATGTGATGGGTGGGTCCCGCTATAGCCCCTCGATGCATTGGTAGGTCTCATGAGACAACTAGACAAGCAATTGGTCGAGGCCTTTCCCAATGTGATATGGATTTTGGATGAGGCCTTAATCATTAGACGTCTTGGCCGAGGCCTTGAAAAAAAATTTCAGAATGTTCGACATTATGCATTCCATCATTATGATTTCCTCTATTGATATTTCATGTGGTTATTTGATTAGTATAATACCAATGATTATGTTTCATTATGGAATTATTTACTCAACTCATTTTCCTGCCATAATGTGTTCAAGTTTATTATTAAAGGCATGTGTTTAAATTATGCACCATGTCTTATGTTTATATTATATTCCACTATATTTATTACTCTTACTGAGCATTTGAGCTCACCCCTTTCTTATGTATCATTTTTTTTCAGGACATAAAGAATTTTATTATGAATGACATGCTGAAATAACCGAGGAGTTATGGGTGTTTTCTAAGGAGTTTCCATGTTGTATTTATATTCAAGTTGTAATATTGAACTTATGTATGTATCATGTTTCCAATGATACTAAACTACTTAGTCCTTTGGGATTCGTATTCCTTGTATTTATGCCAATGTAATCAAACAAGGCACTGGCTCCGGGAAATTGGGGTCGGGTCCTTACAGTTGGTATCAGAGAATGTTTAGTAGAATACTTGGAAACTAGATTTAGAAAACGTAGAATTAGGGAAGAGTACCGAAGTTATTCTTTGAGGATATATATACAACAACAACCCGGTATTTTGGTAAGGAATAGATTATGTGGATCTTTCAATCAATACATCCCTGTCTGGATATGAGCAGGTAGAGGCGGCTCTGGTACAGATGTATCTAGGGGTAAAACCCAAAAACACCGCTTTGAGATAGACTTGAATGGGAACTAGTGCACGATAACGAGACTTGCTTGACTCTTGGTTATGACACTCCAAGGGGATATGCTTAGGATAATTAACATTTTCTTTACAAGCCATTATGAAGGATTAAAATGTAAAATATTTCTCAAAGAAACCATATTTGTGAATATGGGATTAGTCATTCGTAGGATCTCAGTTTTTTCTAAGTATTTTGTTAAGTTAAGATTATAATATATGATTCATAACCTAATATAGTGTATGCCATTATCTTGACATGGCTCCAAGTGGAAGGAATGAAAACTACATGAACACACATGTCCCTTGTAGGGATTTTCCTTCGATGAATATAATGATGTTGGCTCTGGTGCTGTGACTAGTGCTGAGCAACTCATAACTATACTGGGACAACTTACTTAGTTTATGAATAATAACCTTACTTGTATGGAGAATCCAGATCCATCATATGGAGGAGCTATGCTAGATCGCTTTATGAGACAAGAGCATCCATCATTCAATGGGACTACAAACCCTTTTGTAGTAGAGAAGTGGATATGTTCCCTTGAGAAGATATTTATCTCTTTGGATGTAATGAAAGAGAGAAGGTTGTCATGGCAGTATATCATCTATTGGGAGATGCAGATCACTGGTGGTCATTAATCCAAAACACAAATGAGGAGGAAGAAATAGAAGATATGGAATGCAAGGATTTTAAGGAAATCTTCTTAGAAAATATTTCCCTCGTGAACAAAGAGCAGATATAGAGAGGCAATTCTTGAATCTGAGGAAAAAGGAGGATGAAAATGTTTCCAAGTATGAAGCCAACTTTACAAGGCTAGAAAGACATGTTGTGAACTACTTACGAAATCCAAGGAGCAAAATCAATCGATTCTATGATGGCCTAAAGCCATTCCTCCGGCGGGCACTAGTCTCCAAAAAGTTTTTATCATATGAGGACATAGTTTCATGTGCTATCAAGACCGAAAAAGAATTCTCTATGTCTTATAAATTTAAGGGAAAGTAAGAAAAGAAGAGGGCATCTAAAAACCCTGGGAAAGGATATAAGAAAATAGGGAATATGGGAAGAGGTGAATTTCCACTATATGAAAATTGTAGAAGAAAACACCTCAGTGCTTGCTTAAATGGAAAAGGAGTATGCTAAAAATGTGGTCAGAAAGGCCATCTTGCTAGTGATTACAAAGGAAATAAGGAAGCCAATGATGTTTGATGCTACAATTGTCAGGAGATGGGGCACTATACTAATAATTGTCCAAAATTTCAAGGAAATATTCAACAGAAGAGGCCAAGGGAGCAAGGATAAGCATATGTGATAACAACTATAGAGGTTTAATTTATGCGTGACATGGTGGTAGGTACTTTGATCATTTTATCAAACTTATCCAATGATTTATTTGATTCTGGATCATCTCATAGTTTCATATCTTCCAAGTTTTCTAAGAAAATTAGATATTTCCAATTTTATTTAACAAGGGATTTTTCAGTCACAACTCCTAAAGGAAATATCATTGAAACAAAGTTCTATGAATCAGTTCCCATTAGGGCATATAAATGTTCTTTATCTGTGGATCTCATTGTTATACCCATTATTGAGTTTGATATAAACACAGTATGAATTTTATTTTCAAACCATGATGTGAAACTTTATTATAAGAAGAAGGATGTTGAAATCTTCGATGATGATAAAGAGTACCTTATTGTTTGAGCAGAAGCATCACCACCTGATTCTTATCTAGATCCACCAACAATAGCTCAACTAAATTCAATTATCAGGGAGGAACAGAATGAAAAAACTATGGGTGAGGAAAATATTGTTCAAATAGAAGATGTACCTGTTGTGCAAGAGTATATCGATGTTTTTCTAGAGGATTTACCTAGACATCCAACAGAGTGGGAAATTGAGTTTTCCATTGACTTAATTCCTAGTTCAAGTCCAATATCAAAGACCCCTTATAGAACGGCCATTATGGAGTTAGTGGAACTAAAGAAGAAACTAGAATAATTGAGTGATAAAGGAATTATTCGACCTAGTGTTTCTCCATGGGGATCCCCTATCCTCTTTGTTAAGAATAAAGATGGATCCATGAGGCTATGCATTGATTATAGGGAAATCAATGATATTACAATGAAGAATAAGTATCCTCTTCCAAGAATTGATGATTTATTTGATCAACTTCATGGAGCCCAATATTTTTCAAAGATTAATCTTCGATATGAATATCATCAGTTACTTTTGAGGAAGGAAGACATTCCAAAAACAGCATTCTGAACCAGGTATGGGCATTACAAGTTTACAGTAATGCCTTTTGGACAAACTAATGAACCGTCTATTTTTATAGATCTGATGAATAGAGTCTTCAAGGAATATATTTATGAATTTTTTGTGGTGTTTATTGATGATATTCTGGTGTACTCTAGAAGCTATAAAGATCATGAAAATCACTTGAGCACTATTCTAAAGACTCTGATAATAAATGAATTATATGGGATGTTCAGAAAGTGTAAATTCTGGCTCTAATTAGTTTCCTTTATGGGCCACATTGTCTCTAAGGATGGAATAACTATAGATCCTGCAAATACAAAGGTTTTGCAAGAATGGCCTACTCCAACAAACATAACTGCGGTATGTAGTTTTATTGGTTTAGCAGGTTTTATTGGCCTTTCATTCAGAACATCACTCGTTTAGCCAACCCAATGAACAAGCTCACATGAAAAGGTGTTAAGTTCCTATAGACCTAGGAATGTGGAGAGTGTTTTAAATAATTGAATAGGAGTTTAGTGTATGCTACAATCCTAAACCTACCGTCGGGGAATGATGGGTTTGTTATCTATAGTGATGCATCAAATAAAGGACTTGGTTGTGTCCTTATGCAAAATGATCAAGTGATTTCCTATTCATCTAAGTAGATAAAATTTCATGAACAAGACTATCCAACTCATGATCTTCAGTTATCAGTCGTAATATTTTCTCTGATGATTTGGAGACATTACCTCTCTGGCAAAAAATGTGAGATATATACTGATCATAAGAGTTTGAAATATATATTCTCATAGAAAGAACTCAACATGAGACAAAGGAGATGGATTGAGCTACTCAAATACTATGATTGCACAATACACATCCACCCTGGGAAGGAAAATAATGTGGCAGACTCTTTGAGTAGAAAAGACCACGGAATTTTGAACAAGATGAGAGTTCAAAGGGATCCTCTGTTCATGGATCTAGTAAATATGTATATGGGAATTATCAAGGAAGGTAACACGTCACCACTTTTTCAAATGGTTGTCAAACCTTCTTTACTGGAAAATATAAAATGTTCTCAAGCTGTTGAGGAGGAGTTTCTAAAGAAAATTAAATCTATAAATGATGGGAAGTTAACTGAATTTTCATATGAAGGTGGAATTTTGAAATACCAAAAAAGGCTTTGTGTTCCTACTATTCCTAATCTAAAGAGGGAACGATTGGATAATTCTCATAGCACTAATTTTTCTATACACCCTGGTAGCACAAAGATGTTTATAGATCTAAAGGAACATTTTTGGTGGGAAAACATGATGATGGATATTGCTGATTACGTGTCGAGATGTTTGGTTTGTCAATAGGTGAAGGAAGGAAGACAACATCCTGGTGGAGTCATGCAACCTCTTCCTATACCTATGTGGAAATGGGATTATATTACATTAGACTTTATCACGGGGCTACCAAAGACTCCAAGAAATAATGATGTGATATGGGTCATTATTGACCGTCTTACAAAATCTGCACATTTTCTTACTATAAGGGAAGATTTACCACTTGAATGTTTAGCAAGAATATATATTAATGAAGTTGTAAGACTTCGTGGTGTACCCTCATTAATTTTCTCTGATCGTGATCCCCGTTTTACATCACGATTCTGGAAGAGTCTTCAAAAGGCCCTGGATACTGATCTTCGTTTAAGCAATGCCTACCACCCACAAACTGATGGAGAATCAGAATGGACTATTCAAACATTGGAAGACATTTTGAGGTCTTGTTCACTTGATTTTCAAGGAATTTGGGATCAGTATTTACCTCTCGTGTAATTTTCCTACCATAATAGCTTCCATTAAAGTAGTCAAGTGGAACCCTATGAAGAATTATATGGGAAGATATGTCATACACCAACTTTCTAGGATGATGTTGGTGAAAGAATTCTTATTGTCCTAGAACATGTTGAAGAAACAACAAAAAAGGTGAAGATTATCCAAAACCATATCAAAACATCTCAAAGTAGGCAAAAGAGCTATGCAGATAACAGAAGGAAGGATTTGGGATTTCAATAAGGTGATCACTTTTTCTTAAAGGTATCTCCATGGAAGGGTATTATACGATTCGGTAAGAAGGGAAAATTACGTCCTAGGTACATAAGACCGTTTTGAGATTCTGGACTGAATTAGAGTCGTAGCTTACCATTTGGTAGTGCCACCAAGACTCTCTAAGGTTCACAATGTGTTCCTCGTTTCGATGTTAAGAAAGTAAATTCCAGACCCAACACATGTACTCCCTTATGAAGAAGTAGAACTTGAGCCCGATCTATCTTATTGTGAAGAACCTATAAAGATTCTTTTTACTAGAGAACAAGTATTGAGAAATTGGACAACTCATCTAGTAAAGTTTCTTTGGAGGAACCATAAGATGGAGGAAGCAACATGGGAGCGTGAGGAGCTTATATTAAAGACATACCTGAATCTTTTTATGTAATATTTTGTAAATTTTGTGGATAAAATTTTTATAAGTAGGGGAGAATGTAACACCCCATGGTTTTGAAAATAAATATTGAACGAAATTTTGTAATCTATCCATTAAACACAACTTTGCCTCTTCTATGTTTTTAATTTCGAGAAATGGTCATCTAGAGTTGTGTTCCGTAAGTCATTTGGAGTTTGATAGAATAATCTTGATTTTTGATGAATAGTAACATACCCTTCTGAATAGTAATATGAAAATTAATATTCCCATTGAATAGTAAATAATGATATTATTTTATTTTCTTAAGGTAATAAGATAATGGGATCGTAATTAATTTTTCAATGTCACATAAAACTAATTATACCTCTAAGATTATTATTTTTCGAATTAACTATGACTTTATTTAAAAATTAAATTAATAATATTTAGAAAATTATTTTTGAAAAAAGGATTTAACTTCTTAATTCTACATGTCGAAAAATTCTAGGGCTAAATTTTTTGGATTTTTCTAAAATTCTTGAATTTTTGATGAATAGTGAAATATGATAAAATACCGTATATACAAATTATCGGTTAAATACACTAATTATGACATCATATGTGATGTAATTTCACTTGGTTCGAACTCACATGATCTTATTACTATAAGGGTTCACATGAAACAACTATATTGGTTTTCTTGATGGAAATAATAAAATAATGAAATTAAATATTCAAAATTTACCCCTCTCCTCCACTATAAAAACCCCCCACCACTACCTCTTTTATTCACATCTATATTCCTTGAAGATCCTCAAAGTTCTACCCAATTCCCCTTCCCTAGTCACTCCCCATGACTAGGATGCTCTTAGTCTTTCCAAAAGACCAAAACCCCTTCCCTTAATGAGTTTCTCAAGGATGTTATTTCAAGAGGTAAAACACCCTTCTTTCTCATTTGGTTTTATTTCAATTTATCTAATTTTGTTATCCTCTCCTCACCTACTCTATCTAAATGATCATGATTACTAAATTATCATCTATATACTGTAATTATATCATGTTAATGGAATAACCATCATCAATATTCTTACTCCCTCCCTTTTATTTTTATAAACGAAATCAATATCCATGAGGTTCCAATTTATAGCCTTCGTGGATGACGAAGTTTAGTTTTTCAATCTCATATTAATTACTAGTCATGAAATAATATTTATGGTTGAAACAAACTATAAAATATGTATTATAACTTAATTAATATTCACGAACCAAAATATGTACATATAATTAAGTTATATGACTAAACTAGTTCATAATAATCCAAATACTGCCAAATAATCGATGTGGTTGTCATCTAATGATTCATCCTCATTACATGTAACCAAATGAAAGAAATGACCATTATAAATTATTTATGTTCATAAATAATATATAATTTCAATTCTATAGATCTACATTCATCCACATACTTAAAAACAGGAGAACCGATTTTGAAAATAAAGAAAATGAACACCCTGGAACAACGAAATTCAATACAATAACTTTTCAATAAGGATATAAATGAAATAAACAGAGTTATGATAAACTAAAAAAATTTATAATAGGATATAAGATAAGTTATTAATAATTATAATTTCATATTCCTGGATCTTAAGTTCATGAGCGGAACACGTTTGGAGTTAAGGTAAGGGTTTTCCACCAGAACTTCCATTTTCATTCGGGTTACTTTTATTGTCAAATTTACCCGATGAAATTATTATGTATTGTAATGTACTCCTCATAAATTATGGGTTAGTATTATATATATGTACACTAACCAGATTCCTTCTCTATTTTCTGGATAGTTACATGTTTTAAAAGGAGCTCTCAAAACTGTTTCCAAAAATAGGATCCAGATAAAAGGGAATTTCTCAAATTCATATTTATTTTCAAGGGAAAGCTATAATATATTTTTGTAAACCATTATCCTTTAAAAACACTCATTTTATAATAAAATACAATCTTACTTTACTTCTGGTTTTATACAAAGATTTTTTCAAAATAACTCTTCTTTTCAAAATAAAAGAGTATTTATCACAAGAATTTCTTAATGATTTTAGAAGATTATTCTCATTTGATTCAACAATCTTGTTGATTATTATTTATTGTTGAGGTTAATAATTTATGATTTCATATAACATATTTTATTGAATGGTTTAGGACTAACTTTATTTTGAATGATCTATCCTAAAACCATTCACCATATTATTCTGATTGGTTAGTGTTTGTGTTCAACAATTGGGGAACGTTAGTTACATTTCATATGATAGTTTCAATATGAATATATATATTGTATATGTTTATCCCCAATCATATGAGGAATTCATTGGACTTATTATGTGATGGTTGGGGCCCGTTATATACCCGTGGTGCATCGGTAGGTCTCATGATACAACTAGACGAGGAATTGGCTGAGGCCTTTCCCAATTTGATATGGATTTTGGCCGAGGCATTAATCATTAGACGTCTTGGTCGAGGCCTTGAAAAAATGTTTCCGAATGTCCAGAATTATACATTCCATCATTATGAGTTCAGATATTGATATTTCATGTGATTATTCGATTAGTAGAATACCCATGATTATGTTTTATTATGGCATTATTTACTCATCTCATTTTCATGCCATAATGTGTTCAAGTTCATTATTAAAGGCTTGTGTTTTCAATTATGCATCATGTCTTATGTTTATACTATCTTCTGCTCTATTTCTTACTCTTACTGAGTGTTTTAGCTCACCCATTTCTTATGTATCATTTTTTTCAGGACATGAAGAATTTTATTATGAATGACATGCTGAAATAACCTTGGAGTTATGGGTGTTGTCTAAGGAGTTTCTATGTTGTATTTCTCTTCAAGTTGTAATATTGAAATTATGTATGTATCTTGTTTCCAATAATACTAAACTACTCAGTCCTTCAGGATTCATATTCCTTGTATGTATTCCAACATAATCAAAGAAGGCACCAGCTTCGGGCAATTGGGGTCAGGTCCTTATAGAATATATTCATTAAATCCAAACATATAATAATTCCTGCATAACATAAAACATCATATCACTAACCAAATTCATTATCACAAATACTATTACATAATAATATAATTATTATTATCTGAAAATAAATAACATATTTAGGGTTATTTTTCCCAAGTCATGTGTTTTCAATAAGATCAACATACAACATAATCCCTTCTATTTATTATGAGTATATTCATCAAATTCTAACAAACCCTTAATGATGAAGTACAATAGTACAATTATTATATATGTCAAAATTATTACAATTATATAATTATTGAAAAATCATCAAATAATATAATTATTGAATCCAAACACATGTGTATTAATCATTTATCTTTATATGAGGTTGTAGCATAAGTTTGACCATGATCCATTATCCTATTTTACGGTATATTCCATTTCTGCTTAAGAAATTGGTTTATGTATTGTCCCGTATTCTTCATTTTGAAGCATTCTAGATTGAAAAACGTCTTTCTACCCTTGTAATAATAATAATTATGGTCTTTATTTCCACACTTTTATCAAACAACCATTACTTTTAAGGATGTTTCAGGGTTTTTTTCCTTAATTATCACGTGTGTGAAAATACATCACATTATTGTTTCCATTATCCAAATTTTTCCTGGTTTTTCTTCTATTCTAATGATTCCCACGAAATATATAATTATTATTTAATTATTTATTTGTATTATGAGAACTAGATAATATATCCATATGTGATTATAATGTTTGGGAGACCTGTTCACTTCGAAATAATAGAATTAGACCACAAAATATTTGATAATCCTTACTCATTGGATCATGTTCATTGGTGAGGTTACCATTCGTTTTATGATGTTCCATTTCTAAATGACAAAATATTCTATATTAGATCATATCACTATGAAACATAAGGTATAATCCCATAAATAGTGAAATACATAACATAAAAAATTACTTGTAGTGAATCTCATAAACATGGTTTATTTGGGATGTTCTTTAGTAGTTATACTCAATGTTTATCTTTGTTTTTATTCCCTAATATATGATTTCATAAATCTTGTTCCCAAGGTTTCTACTAAATGTGGTCTGATACCAACTGTAAATTCCTTGACCCTAGTGACCTTGAGCCAAGGCCTAACTTTGTTACATTTGACTTTGAACAAGAGATGGCATTCTGAAGGACCAGATAGTTTAGTAGAATTGGGAAACCAGATATGAACATATGTTATAAATGAAAACATGAAATTAAATAAAATATATAATCTTCTTTGGAAACATCCGTATTCACCTAGATTATGCATGCAAGTAAATCATAATATACATATTGGAATTCTAGAGAAAAATGGAACATAAGAATTGAGTTACCTCTGCTGCTCAATAATGGTATGAAATACATCAAAAGATATCCTAGACATAACAGTAAGTCAATGTGAATAACTAAAAAATTATCCATTAAATTGAACATTATTTGGAATGAAGAATAACATACCATGTATTTATATATAAATAATCACCTAAAACATAAACATGGATATTCTATTTTTCAAATAATTACATGGACTATCAATAAATAATCCCATAATGGCTGAATTCATATTTTAGAATATCTAAAACATACTATCTAGGTCACATCCAAGAAGTATACATAAATGGGTAAGGCCTCTGCAAAACCTAGTCTATTTTGTCTGATAGGAACACTGATGCATTGAGTGGTTATAGCAAGCCCCACCTAACACTTACTCAGTACAATGCATTCCAAATATTAAATAGTTGAAACATAATCAACATATAAATTCATATCTAATGTAGTATATGAATTGTTAATAACATTCCCCAAACAATAGACATAATCATAAACCATGAAGTATAATATGATGAATTGTATCAAAATAGAACATAGAAATTAAAATTTAACATAAACAATTCAACAAACTTTTTTATATACTGTCACTATAGATCGACAACAATTATAAAAAATGTTCAAAAATATATTTGATATCTATATATATATAAATACACTAATAAAACCATAGAAAAAAATGATGAGGGAAATACCAATTTTACATTGAAATTATTTATTTAAACAGTCACTATATTATAAATAAAAACATTTCATTTAAAAATGAAATTGTAAACATGTAAAGGATTCCTCAAGGAACTATATAATCATGAAAATAAGAAATTCTGATCATTCTGTATATGTTTTAGAAAAAAATAAACATTAAACATTGATAAAAACATATAAAAGAGTTTTTTTAAAATAAAGTGTGAGCGTTAAAAATGTGAATAAATTATTTGGATTATATGTAAATAAATATAAATATATTGGAAATTTGGTTTATGATAATCAAAATTCATTTGACAAATAATTAAAATATATTATAATCAATGGAGTATATGTTTAACCCCAACAATGTAAATTGTGTTAGGAATTCCCCTACTACTTTGTAAATAGTCAAAATGTATGCTTCATAAAATTATTGTTCATGAAATTAAACATTTAATACCATAACGGTAATTATATTTATGATATGATATATCAATGGGAATAATAAATACACTAAAATCATGAAATAAGTAATGAATAAAAAAATATCTCACTAAACTAAAAGAGAGATGAGGAAAATAGTTACCATATGTACGAAATTGTTCTGTACTTGAAATTAATGTCTTGGATAATATAGTTAAATTTATTAATAACCTAATTCATAACATAATAATTATATATTTCATTTATTATAATAATTAAATTTTTATCTATATCCATTAAGTTGTGTTATGAAAATTAATTTAGTATTTCTTCGAGTGTTTGTTTCATTGTTTTATGGTTAGTTCCATTGTGTAGAAATATGGGTGTATTTGTATAATGGAATCAAAACACATGAAGTGAAATTATTTAGTATTAATTTATATAACAAATATTATTGATCCTCAAAAATCATTTTTAAGTGGTATTATGATTATTCATTAGATAAAAGTTTAATAAAAATGATTTAATTTTTTTGGAAGTTTTTACGGCCATCATGAAATTATAAAATTTTGTTTAAAAATGTTTATATTTTGGATATATAACATTATATAACTTATAATATGTATAATTAATATAATTTAATCATAATTATAGTTTTATGACCATCATTTTTTGTGGTAATGAAAAATAAATACTCATCGTCCCTAAAGGTGGTGAATCAACACCTCATGGATGATAATTTCTTTTTTAGAATAAAAAGAAAAGAAAAGAAATTTAAATATGGATAATCCATTGAATTTATAAAATTAAATTAAATATATTATACTAGAGTTATCATTATGTTTTTTATAGGTTAATTGAAGATATGATAAGAAAAGAACAGAAAATAAAAGAGGAAGAGGGAGGGTTTTACCTCTCGAAAAAACATCTCCTTGAGAACCTCCATAAGGCACTTAGAAATTGTATTTTGGTAATAAAATAAAGACCATAATGTGGTAAAGAGGTTAGAGATAGTAATGGGTCGTAATATAAGTAGGAAACATGGCTTTTATGTTTTAAGGGGAAGGGGTCCTCAGGTGGGGTTTATGTTGGAGGAGATGAGTGTTTTTTTATTCATTCGTTCCTTATTTTTCCTCAAAACTATCATTAGAGTTGATACTAATTCATAAATACACTAAATATGGTATATTATTTATAAATAATTAGTTCTTACCTCATCCATGCATTATTCATGACTCAAAAATTCATTTATTTATTTATAATGTTAAACACTGTAATTTATTATATTTCACTATTTATCAAAAATTAAACTATTTTAGAAAAACATGAAAAATTCAACATAACCATTTATTAATGTGTATATTTTAAAAATGTACTACATTTTATTAAATTAAATTTATAAATTTTATTATTTTTATTTTTATTTAATTTAATCATTTATTAAAAAAATGATTTAAATATTATGACCAATCTTAGAAAACATTGAAAAAATAATTATGGTTTCATAAATTTATCTTATAATTATAATAGTTCAAAATATTTATTTATGAATAAATTTTATGAAAATTTATTTTCTTTTAAATAAATATATTTATTATAAATCATTATGAAGTCATTTACATCTCACAAAAATACCAACACTTAATTTATCATTTTTAAAACATTTATTTACTTATTACATGATTTAAATATATCATATTTTAATTTATGAGATACAAAAATTTTAATTATACTAACCCTAATGGTCACATTACTATTACAATGGTCAGTTAACATTTAATTGGGCATCATAGGTTGTTTAATCTCATTGTAGTGTAAAACATATGTTATCGAATAAGTTAAATTTATAAGTACATACCACAAAATATTGGGGTGTTAAAATGATCAACAATGGTAGAATATGGTTCCCCATGTAGCCTCACTATATTATTTCTATATATCAGGTAAAATTTTTCAATAGGTAAATCGATCTTGAATCCTGATTAAATGTGAAGAATTTTTATTCAATTCATTATAAACAATATCACATTATTTATATTAGATGTTCTTGGTATACCAAAAATAATGTCCCTAGTGATATTTTCATACATCCATGATGGTATGGATAGTTGTTGCAATACCCCATTAGGAATTTGTCTCTCTCTTCCTATAATTGTTTACTCATAATGAAAATTTTAGTGTATTTGGAAATATCCCTTTTCATATTATCCCATAAATATATATCATGAAGGTCTCTATCCATTTTAGAGAATCCAAGATGTATAGATAATGTAGAGAATTGATATTCATCCATAGGTTCCTATATTTTCTCCTATTTAGATGGGTAAAATTACCATGTACAATGATTTAGTATATATTCTTTATCAATATTTATCTTAGGAAACTTCTAGTTATTCATATCCTCTATCTTCTTTTGTATCAAAGGATCATCTCTTTCAGGTATCTTGATCATGTCTGGTAATGATGGTTGATTAATCATTCTTATATGATTTATGATGTACCTTCCATCATAATTCCCATATCCATCATTACTATGTTATGGAACAATGGATCTCACTGAATATTAATTATTTAAATCAAAATAAGGTCTTTCCAAATTATATAATTGGCCACATTGTTTGTTCATTAGGGGTGATAATTAATTGAACATGCATAGTCCATGTGAAGCTACAACCACATCCTTTATCTCATTTGCAATTAATTTATCATGAATACATACATAAATTTATTATATTCTATGTATATATAACATTTCTTCCCATAAATATAGTACCTTGATTTATTCATGGAAAAAAATTACAACAGCTTACTGCATGTCATGTGTAGAATAATTCTTCCCATGAAGAATTAACTATCAAGATGCATAAGAGATAAAAATATTATATTTCATGAGGACACACATAAATTCCTTCTATATATTTATCACTATAAATAAAAAATTCTATTATAATAGAGATTTTATTTAATAAATAGGTTATAACCAATATCTTCTTTTAAAATAAGAAGCATTTTTCACTCTCCTTTATCTAGATTGACTTTTTTGATAATTGAGTTAAAATGTATAGTGGATTATAATGTCATTAAAACTATTTCAAAATCCTGTTCTAATATCCTTCTAAAAGATAGATACTTTGAATATTAGTTATTATTATAGGATGAGGCCATTCCACTAAAAAAATTCTTATCTTGTTCAACCGATATGCCTTTATTTGTTACATTTTTTCCCAAGAAGGAAACTTTTTTTAACTATAATTCAAATTTTATAAATTTCCCAATAACTTCTCCTTCTAAATATTTTTCAATATACTTCTTATATAATACTCATTCTCCTTATTAATTTTTAAATTTATCAAAATATAATCAATAAAAACTACAATCATTTTATCAAGGAAGTCCTTAAATAATATATTTATAAAATACATAAATACACCTAGAGAATTAGTCAAGATTAGAGGCATGAAAACCATCTCATAATTTCCATGACTTTTTTTAATGTTATAATTTTTAATTTCTTCTTTATTCACCCTTAGTTGATTATACCCAACAAATAGTTCAATCTTGGAGAATAATTGAGCCTTGTTATACTGGTCAAATAAATAAGCAATCCTTTAGGGATGAGAACTTATTCTTTATTAGGACCCCATAATATTATATATAATCATTTCATATCAACATTGATTCATCCTATTTACTTATAAATATATCTTTTACTCCCTTAGGACTCACCCTTGGTCAGATATATCCCTTCTCCAGAATATCATTAAGTCATTTCATTAATTTCTATAACTCCACATTTTCCATTCATTACATAGTCTTTAATATCAACATGGATCAAGGTATGTGTGAAATGGATAACTCTATGTCCTATTCTGGGGGAGTTCAATGTAACTCTTAAATAAAAAAATCAATGTAATCATGAATTATGGTAACATTATCTATCTTTATAGATTTATTTCCTTCTCCGTCTTCACTAATCATATCCTCAAATTGGGCCATGGGATGTGCTTCTATACAATGCTCAGGCTAGGATATATATATATATATATATATATATATTGAAAATATAAGTTTTTATTCCATTAAATACTATATAAATTTCCTTTCATCTACTATTAATCATATAATTATACTTTTCAAGTCAATCCATGCTTAGTATAGTGAGGAATTCAACAATGGTAATAACTTCAAGATTTATAATAATATTTTATTTGAAAAATATATTACTATAGTGTCTACAAACTATTGATGGTAGGATAATCCCTCTTAGGGTATTTACTGATAATTGTACTTGTAGAGTCTTGGTAATGTATTATATATTCTTGGGAATCATGGATAAAATAAAAAAATGCATAAAACCATAATCAAACAAGGTACTTTTTATCTTTGAGAGAACATCTAATGTACCAACCACAACATCATTTGAAGAATATACTTTAGTTATAATTATTGAAAAATCCCAGCCATGATCCCTTATCCTGTTTTGAAGTTGATTGTTAAATACCTCCATTATCTTCTAATTTAGAAATTTATTTTCAATGATCCCAGATTATCTACAATTGATGCATTGAACTTGATGTTGGGTCTCCAAACATCTTCCCTTTGTTGTTAGTGTTGATAATTTTTGGTTTCATCACACCCCAAATTTTCTAATCTATATATACATCTCTCCACAACTAAAATACTTTACCCTCCAAAGTGTGTAGTTACCTGAATCCATCCTCCTATATTTTTTCATTGGGGAAGTTTCACTTTCTTTCCTCTTCTCCCATGATCAATACTATTCCATGTGTTTGGATCTATTACTATCTTATTTTAATTAAAACAAATCCACTAATATGTCTCTCTTAACACCAATTTAGGCTTCATATCCTACTTTGTTTTCTCCACATATTTTTTATTATCTCAATTTTCTAAATTCTTTTGCAGATTGGGTCTCAATCCATTAAAGAATCTATGAACCATTACCTTAGGATCCATAATGATAAAAAAGGTGTTCTGAGAATCTCTTAAGATGTTGTTTTCATATAATCTAATAGATTCATTTTTCTAATACATCACCTCTATGAATTCATTCACTACTTTGGATAGTATTTAATGAGTAAAATGTTAGTTGAGAAATATTACCCAGAACACATCTAACTCCAAAGCGTCAACCTCCCTTCTTGGATTCATGTTTTTAATCAGTGCCCGCAACTGATAAAACTATCCTTTAAAACTATATATTTACATTATTAATTTCTCTAACTCTAAATAATGGAGTATATAAAATATCATTTCAATGTAGGTAATCAAGTGTGTATCCATCGATGGATCAACAGATCCACTAAAATAAGGTGGTTGTTGACACATGAAAGACTCAACGACATGTTATTCCCTTCAAGGTGAATAAAGTTTCTTAACTTGATTCATGTTTTTTTCACAATTCATGGCATGTTTTTCATCATTCACATTATTATTTTAATTCCATCACCCATTTTGATAGCAAGGTATTTGGTTCATCCTCAGTTTCACTCATCATTAATGCAGTTCCAAATATTTCACTCCATTTTTCTGAAATAAAAAAACCTTTTTGAGAAACATGTTACATTAAGGAACATTATGATGATAAAGAAAGCTTATTTATTAAAACATCATGATTAAATATATTTTTCATTAATATCCTCTCATTATAGTTGTATTCTTTAAATATCATTTATAATGGCTTATAAAAATATTTTTATTAACTAATCATATCCCCTTCAAGTGTTAAACCTAGTGTGCAGTAATTCCCATTGTCATGAACCAATCCCAATATATTGGATTTAAAGGCACTATTTTTGAGTTTTTACCCCAATGTATATTCTTTATAGAGCCTCATCCAATTTTAGTATCTAGATAGGAATTTCATTTCTTGAAATGCACTCTCATAATACATCACAAAAATTCTAGTATGTTTTCCTATATATAATCATACCCCTAGGGTTCTTACTATACTTTTCTATTACTAATTTCTAAAAATGAAAAAACCATTCCCTTACGCAAACTATCGAATAATAACTTTTTTATTACATAATATTTTCATTAAATGGAACCAAACAAAAGATATTTAAAATTTTAGCTACATGGAAATTTGAAAGATAACACATAAATAGAATATTATTTTTGAAAATATTATTTAAAGTAATATTCATGGGATCAACCTTGGTTTATTTTACTATATTTGTTATCCTGTGAATATACATCAAAGGAAAGTGGTGATCATGGATCCCTGTAAGGGAACAACCAAGGGAGACATATAGCATGTGATCGTGGGGGATACCAATAAAAACTTGAGGCATATAATTATTTCATGAAAAATATAACATGAGAAAGATAATTATAATAATCATGTGATTCACAAAATATATGTCTAACTACAATAAAAATATTATACATTCATAAGTATATCTCATTTGGGTTTTCACTAAGGTGTTATAAATTAAAATTACCATGTTTATTCACCAAAGGTATCATACAACATGTCATATATTGGGATTATAATATTTACCCAATTCATTGGAGTTCCATAAAGGATCAAAATTTATATTTCATAATTTATTTTCAGCCAAATTTAACATAATTAATAATTTTATCAATTACCTTAGGAGAATAAATTATGGGTTTCATGTAAAAGAATTTTGTACTTAAGTGCATAAATACATGACCATTAAATAATTTTTAACCCACAAGAAGATAATGTGAGAATTATATATGTAAATATATAAATAATTACAATTTATGAAAATATATGTGAATACCCAAGAAAAATAAAATGTTTTGGGCATTCACAATATAAGAATTTCTCATGTCAAACCGAGTAATTTGAGATGTAAATTTGGTAGCAGGATAGGTATAAAACATAGAATTGTAAAATGGTAAAATGAGAGAGAATGAGGGTATCTCATCGATAAAAAAAATTTTGGAAGTATTTTTGTGAAAAAAAAATAATATTAAATAAATATAACATAACATTTTGAAGATGTACACATAAAAATTATTGATTAAAAGGTAAGATAACATGATAATACTTCCATTGAAATGTTACTCCTAAAATAGGAGTATTGAACCATGGAGGATTATGGAACCTTTGGGGAACTACTTGGGAGGAAAAAAGAAATGAAAATTTTGTAGGTTGTATTTTCAGTTAAGTGGAATGGTGAAATGGTTTTGTAATTGTAGAAAAGTTCAGAGAATTGTTTAGTAATTTCCAAATATGGGTCTTTGAAATAAAGGTTGTGGTTAATGAAAACCCATTGGCATAAACGTGGTTTTTCTCATCGTTTGGGACTTTTGAAACATATTTTATCGTATTTTAATTCTTCATAATTGATCACTATTTTTTAATACTCCTCTGGACAGAGAATATTAAATTTTCCTCAAAATAATTTTTTAAAAATACAATTTAACATTTTATACCATGGAAAGAAACATATTGGTTGGGAAATTTATTAAGAGATATTAAATATCATAATATTAATAGATTAACATATTTTAAGTGTTTTATTTTTGTTAAATAATTATTACATCATTATTAAATACATATGATTTTATAAAACATACTGAAAACCAAATACTATATTTTTACCATTCACTGAAAAATATTATATTTTATAAAATTTTCAAAAAATCAACATAAAATAATTTTGGAATAAAAATTTGAAATATAATATTTATTTATTCAATATAATATTATAAATGTGGTAATTTTAAAGTTTAAATATAAATATCCTTATTTTTTGAAAAATTATGTTTTTTAAAACACAACAATTTCTTCAAAACTTATAAAAAAAATTATGATGTTATAAAATTATATTATCATATCCATTTAAATAATAGTGTTTTCAAAAATGATTTAATTTAAAAAATATTATTCATAACTGCATAGTTTTTTATAACAGTGTATATATTTTCTAAAAATATACAATTTTGTTTTATTTGTCACCAATAATCAATTTATAAAATTCATATTACATAAACACATATTATATTAGAAAAATTATTATCAGAATGAAATTAATGGAATAAATATTTTATTTAATAAAAAAATTGACTTTAAAGAAAATTCTTGGACATGTAACCTATTATTACACCCATGTACACCCTAACAGTAAGGTATACAATGGTGATAGTTTTATGAGGTATCTGGACTAACATTGAATGAGTGGTATTATCCACTAACATGAACTTTTCCAGGAGGTGATAGTTTGTAATTTCTTAGAAATTCTTTGTAAAATTTTTTAATAAAATTTATGGGGTTATTTTGAGACTAGGAGGTCTAACAACACATGATTATAAGCCCAGTGAGCCCAAAATAAATGTTCGAACTTTCTTTAGTTTGTTTACAATAGGGGGAAAGTGTGGTTTGGGAAACTTCTATCTGTGTGCCTCGATTAAAATTATGAGGGCATAGTTGCTTCCAGAATGAAGAATTTACCCAAGGATGGACCTAACTTTGATCGACGCAGATCAAGGAAAAAATTTAATTTTTTTTCATTTTAAACAAAAACAAAATAAACATAAAATAGTTTTTTTGTTCAAAAATGGTTCAATATGATGCAGTGATGAGGAAACTGTTTCATTTCATAAATGAAATAGCGTAATGACATTTTGATGCAGCGTAACTGAAACGCTGAAATTTGTTTCCTCCAGTTAATGGATTAACGTGAATTCAGGAATCAGAGGAATATCATGGAAGCTCTGGGAAGTTATCATTAGTCAATGATGATGACAACAATGAATGAACTTCTTATAAGGATCCATCCTTAAACATTACTTATTCTGGTAACATTTGACTAGAATTTATTTTCATTCATTCCCAAATATCTTTAATGTTTCGAGTATTAGATAATTAATAAAAAAATATTACATAAAAAATCAATATTACAAAGTAGATAAGTAAACGTGCCATCCATTTTTTATAAAAAAACTATTAAAATGAAACATGGTTTCTTTTTAATAAAAATCATCAAATAATTTCATCATAGCTTCTTCTTTTCCTTACAAATATTAAGACCTGTGGAAAAAATTTAAAAACTTGGGATGATCATAAAAAGATCAGTAAGAGAAATAAAGGGAAATAGTTTACATTTTATATAGAAATATATAAATAAGAACATGATTAATTTTATAAAGGCCTGAGAATGAGGAATATCATAACATTAAGAACTTGGATCATAACATGAAAATTTGGCTACAACATTTAATTTAGACATTCATAAGAATATCTCCAAGTTCCATCCACAAGGATTCAAAAAAAATTAACCAATGTTATTCACAAATATATCGTAAAAATTACCGTGGTTATTCATCATGTTATCGTAAAAATTACCAAGGTTGTTCACCATCGTATCGTAAAACTTTTCATCTATAGAGATTAATTTTTTTAACCAATGGATTGGAGTGATATTAGAGAACGCCTTTAATATATATCTATTTTAATGCGAGACACATATATCATAATCAAACATTTCATTAATAACCCAAAGAGAATAAATGAAATGGGTTTCATATAAAAATCGTGACATTTTAAAAAGTACTGAAAAACCAAATCATTATGTCATGTATAACCCATGGAAATGGAATGATGGTTTTATGTATAGAAATTCCATAATAAAATATATTATTTTTATGTTTTTTTGAATACCCTTGTAAATGAAATAGTTTTGGGTATTCACATAAATAAAATAATTGAATTATTTTAGAAAAAGAAATAGATTTTGAGATGAATATTCTGCAGCATAACAGTTATACAACATGGTTTTATAAAACATTATAAAGAGAGGGTAAAATGGTCTCTCATCCATAAATGAATCATAATAAAATATAGTAATGGAATAAAATCAAAATAATAAAATGGTATGAATACTTTAAAGTTATACCATATAAAAGAGAACTTGAATGGAAAAGAGAAGTGTAGAATTACCTTATGAAAATTCAGAAGCCTAATTGTGTCTCTTAAAAATTCAGAAAATCAGTCGAAGAGAGAGAAAAGGGTCTCTCATAATTTTTAAATAAAATGTATGGAAATAAGGATACATAATAACATACCCCAACATAATAAAATATAAATTTAAAGACATAACATAAAAGAAGCTTCGACTAAAAGAGGAGGGTGAAATGTTCACTTACCTTGAAGAGTTACTTCAAAAACATGAAGGTTGGGACCTTGGGGGCTAGATGGAACCTTGGGAGGGCTCATAAGGACATAAAAAGACCATAGCATCATTGAGGATGAATTTGGAATGAATGAAATGAAGTAATGGGTTTGTATTTATAGAAAATGTGAGGGAATATATTATTAATTTCCAAGGGACACTTCATTATTGGTAGTTGAAAAACCATGGGCTTTCCCATGGTATTGGCCACTTGGGACAACTAACATTACATTTCAATTCATAAGAGTCTACCAGAATCTTATCTTACTCATTATATCATTAAGACATAGTTATTATGTCATTAAACATACCAGAAACCCCAAACTGAATTTTTACTATTCATTGAAAATTCAACTATTTCAGAAAAATCCCAAAAATTCACCCTAAAAATTTTTGGTTGTGTAGAACTTTAAAGTGAACTAAATTTTATTAAAATTAATTTCATTTTAAATTAAATTAAATAAATAAAGTACTAATACTTAACTAATAATTTCGAAAACATTTATTTACTGATGGTGTGATATAGTTATATCACATTACCACTTAATATGACTAAAACATCTTTTTACTTCTATAGGTGATGTTAAAATTCCATTGGAAAAAATACCATTCATAAAGCTAAAATTACTATTCCAAAGTGTAAAGTTACTATTCACCATAAAAATTATTTTGATCTTATTGAACCACATTTTCCACCCTGATTACAACCATGTATGTCTGATTTTTTAAAATCATTTCAAAAAAAAAGTTATATAATAATAAAAAAAATTATTATTCACCAAAAAAATACTGTTCTTAAAATTCTATTCATTAAAAACACTATTCATAAAATATTATTCCTCAAATACTAAATAAATAAATCTTCTTATAAAACTTCTAAAAATCCATTCTAGGTTAATTTTGACACTATTTAGAAATTTGTTTTTGTTAAAGTCATAAAAAAATTATTCAATCGAAAAAAACTAAATATCACAAATATATCATGTCATAATCATCTAGAAAATTCGTGGATGACATCGAAAATTTCAAATTACATTTATTTTAATATTTATAATTTAATTTATTCAAATATTTTGTTAATAAGGTAATCACTGCATTATCATTATGTTGTATACAAACATATTTATGTAATTTATAAATGTTATAAATAAATTACAATGATGTAGGAAATATTTTAATCTTTATAATAACTATTTATAGTCAAATATATCACTTATATTAACCCATATTAAAAATGTAATAGTTATTAAAAACTTGAGTGTGAGAGAAGCTTTAATGTAGCTTCCATGGGAAGATATTTCCTTTTAATTAAAGAAGCTTCTATGAGAAGCCTTAAAATATCACATCCAATAAAATCTTGTAATGTTTTAGGGTGTAATTTTATATTTTATTTTTACTCCTAACTACCTGATTTACCCTTAAAAGTGGTAATTAAAAAAATTTCCTGAAGTTACTATTCATAATGTCCAAAAATAAAAGATATCTATTTACAAAATTTATACCCTCTGATTCCAAATATGGAATCTATTTTTCCAAATTCAAAATACAGAAGTCACATTAATTAATTTAAAATTAATTCCCATTTTCAAAATGATAAAACGGGTATATTAAAAAATGTAATAAACATCAAAATATTGGCGTGCGTTTATATCTAATTTCAATGTGAAATTACTTCCAATGAATAAAATCAGATTTAATGATAAAAATATATTTTATTTATACTTTAAAACCATTAAATAATATAATTTAACTATATTAATTATATCATTGGAAATATTTGTTTCAATTGAAATTTTGCATATATTTACTATTCATCAAAACATGATAGTTAACAGAAAAATATCAAAAATTCATCCAGAGTAAATTTTTATAACCCACTTCTAAAGAGGAAGTTTATTTTGTAAAAAAACATATAAAAGTGATTAAAACTAAATTTAAGAAGAGTTCTCCATCAAAATGCGGTAAAACTTATTTTTAGGTTAATACTTCTTTTATCCAAAAAAATTGATTTTGTTCTTATATCATATCTAGAAAACATATAAGATAAATTTAAAACATTAAATTGAATATATGACTTATATTTTTCATTATATAAAAATCTATAAATAATGATATGATTTTATAAACACAATTATTCTCTTTTAAAATAGTATTTCATAAAAACACATCCTTTATGTTAAATTGGTTTTTATTTACATTTCTAATAAATTTAGTAACCAATGAATAATTAATTAAACATTTGTAGATCATATTTTCATAATTAAGTTGATACTATTCGTTCCTGCCATTCCAATGGCTTGTTTATAATGATAACATTTAAATAATAATATTTATTTGTTCATTTAATTTCAATTTAGCATATCATAAATGATATTGAACATAATGTTTCTTACTTAAAAAATGGGATGCTACACTTCTTTCCTCTCATCCTATTCAAAGAATCACCATCGGTAACAACAGATTAAGAGATCGACGAATGGTACCGTACGACTCGCTTCTTCATCGACAAATGATCCAAAACTCCATGTAAGGTGTTTTTGTTTTCTATGTGGCCCCATTTCCCCCATTTTCCTTTTTAAATGACTAACACAGGTCAATTCACTAATAAATTGACCCGCAGATCAATCATCCTTGTGGTAATGGGATTTTGACATGTGGGGATTTAATAGGGGATTAAATCATGGAAATTGTTTCAATGCCCCTCTTTTATTTTCAAACGTAATGAAATAAGGAAAAATGAACAAGGCCGACATCTGTTGCCTTGGGTGTTTATGGTGATCTCTCTCCTTCCTCGAGTTCTTCGCCGACAAACCCCTGTGGTCACATCAGATTATTGTCAGAAGGTTCCAAATGTGGTAGGACCCCCAGATCGATGGAAAGATGGTTTAGATCACACTTAAGTGAAGGTGACGACCCAAGGTTCATAGTGTGACTTTTGAATTAGTAAAGGGACCATCAGAGAGAGTTTGGTGGCCCACGGAAGCACCCCCTAACACACCATAATGGAGAAAGCAGCCCACGACATCCACCGAGGGTGGTGACTAGAGGCTGCCAGCAGGCGGCCAGCGACAGTGCGGTGGATGTAGCTAAAAAGATTTGTCAATCAGCTGGATGCCCTAGTATATATAGACCATGGTGGCGGCCCACGACGACAGTCACGGGTGAGACACTACACCTGTCACATCTTTGGAAAAGAAGACATGCCCACTTCAATGGGCCGGGTTGGTCAGGCAGGTCGGCCCTGAGCCAGGCCCAGCGCCTAGGACGAGGTCGCTGTAGTGGTTTGGGTCGAACCCAGTGGGCCCGGTCAACCCGCAGGGTCAGTTCAGACCCAGTGGGCCGATTCAGACCTAGGTCAGGTTAGTGTTCTTCAGTCAGGTAGGCGTACCCAGGGCCGGGTCAGGTCAGGTCGGTTCGGTGAGGTTGTACTGGACTTGGACACTACTGTCCCATTTTTATTAAAATGCACATAACATCCCATCCACACACCTGATTGAGGAGCCATTTGCGTCATTTATACCCTCAAAAATAAGTGGTCATTTTGATATAATCTATGTGGTTTTTTTATAGAAGATTAGATATTATCAATGGAATGAGGAGTAGATTCTCCTAGAATCAATCAAGCTATAAGAAGGAATCCTACGGATGGATGTGATGAGAATATAGTGATGAGTGGGTCTAGGTTCCCTAGAAAGCCTAAGTGATGGACGGGTCTAGTTACCCCATTATGCTTAAGTGAATAGTGGGTCTAGATTCCCCAGTAGGCCTATCTGACAAGCAGGTCAATGTTCCCTAGAAGGCATAAGTGACGAGTGGGTCTAGGTGCTTCTGCATGCCTATGTAACTCATTGGGGATGAGTGTCTCAATAGTACATGGAGTTCATAATTTATGAACGATAGTATTTCTTTTCATACTTTAGATTTATACTTGTGTGAGATGACTCTAGTGACTCTCTCTTGATTTTACATCTTAGGGGTTTCACTTTTTGAACCTCATTGGAATTTTACTTTGTGCACACATTCCTTTGTGGTATTAACATTTTGTTTTGGGTCCTTAATGAATATTGTGTTACTCAACCTTGCATGGGCTCCGCCCACGTGTGTCTTGTCTTTTACAGATGACAGACACTTTGATATAAACCTCAGTGGTCCAGGACTAGGAAATGCCCAGTGAGATCTGAAAAATGAGGCTTACTTATATGGATTCAGGATGCACCCCTTTCACTTACCCTTCAGGTAGGGTTTTTTGTAGATGTAAATTATGAGATTTTACTTTTCTTTTCTTTTGGGCTTGTATTTTGGCCCCTTTACTTTTATTTTTGTACTATTACTCTCAATGGTTGTATTATTGAAATGCATGTTTAATTTTTCATAGTGTAGGTTGGGTATGTGTTTTGTGTGCGTATAGGTACTCCGTAAAATTCCTCCCACTTGCTGGAAATTCTTTTAGTTCAGTCGCCAGACCCTGGCCTTTAGGATGCGGGCTTGGGGTAGTCACAGAATAGGCCTCTGGGGATGGTTTGTGACAGGGTGGTATCAAAGGCAGTAATTTATTCTTTAAGGACCAAGTGTCAGTGGATTTATTTTTGGGAAATGGTGTTTAATATTTCGAATTCATCTTTTAGACTTTGGGAGTCTGGTGTTGGTGTGGTAGCCAATGTATCAATACACCAAGACCTTGAATTCAGATTTTCCACTCAATACATGAAAACATAGTTTTCATGCACATATAAGAATTTACGGTGTTCTCATGTCCTTCTTGTGTCATATTCATCTCATCATGTATAATCTATTGATTTTCGTTCATCATGATCTGTTCTAGTGCCCCCACATAGACAGCCATCCAGGATTCGGCTACATGACCATGAAGACGGCACTCCTAATAATGAGGCATAAATACAAGGACCAGTACTAGAGGTGGCCCCAATGTGTGGTTCACATGTACTACCACCACCCATCGATCAGTAGTTCCTACCAGCATTATCAGTAGATGACGCATGTAGGATCAATGTCTTACACAAGTTCCAGAAGTAGAGACCTCCCAGGTTTAGGAGTAATACTGGCCCCTATATGGCTGGGGATTTCTTGGAGGCGGTCACCTGCATCTTTCTTCTTGTGAGGACACCGCTAGTACAGATGGCGATCTTTTCCATGAGACTTCTTCAGGGCTTGTAGGGAGAAGATGGAGCTTCAAGATCTATACACATCACGAGGTGACCCTCACTTGCACTGATTTTGATTTCCTCTTAATGGACGAATTATTTTAGGCAACTCCGCATTCAGTATGCATCCAGGAGATACTGAACCTATAGCAAGGTAGCATGACAATGGAAGAGTACATAGTGACATTCAGAGATATTTCTCACTACTCTATAAACATGTTATGGGACTGGTTCTTTAGGGATCTAGTTTTTTAGTAGGAACTACACTGGGAGATCAAGGAATCCATGGTATATCATAGCATCCCTACCCAGGTAGGGGTGCTGGAGTGATATCTTCTCAAGGAGAGATTCCAAGAAGAGATGGTGCTGGTAGTAAGAGCTACTAGTAGACATTAGGTGGTGGATTCTTCAGTTTTAACAACCCAAGATTTCATAGTATGTTATTTTCTTTAACGTAATTCAATAGCTTGCGCTACATGCAACACCGAGTTCAAGCGCATGACATACCAAACTAGCCATTAAAAAAGAGGTTGTGAATAGTATTAACTGAATTTTAAATTTCATATACTCTATATAATTTTAGAATCCATATTATGTGTTTCTTAGACATAATATAAGAACAAAACCATTTTTCCAGATAAAAGAAGCATTTTCCAAAAATTCAATTTTACCACCTTTTAATGGAAAACCGTTCTTAAAAATAATATTTGAAACTTTTATATATTAAATATAATAAAATAAAATTCTTATTTAGAATCGGGACATCAAATTTTATTTTGGATAAATTTTTGGTACATTTCTGATAACTTTCATATTTTGATTAATACTGAAAAATACTAAATTTTAATTGAAAGAAACTTTTTTAATTGAAATAACTTATAGTGTTAAATTATGAATTAGAATGGTTTGGAAGTATAATTAGATTATATTTTTATCATTTAATACAATGTAGGTCATTGTATGTAATTTCACATTTAAACTGGACATAATCAAGTGTCAATCTTTTGATAGTTACTATTTCTTAAAAACACGCTTTTTGTTTTGACAATGGGAATTAATTTAAAGTTAATTTTTGCCACTTCTGTGTTTTGAATTTGGAAAAATGTATTCAATATTTGGAATCATGAGTTAAAAAATTTGTAAATAGGTAACTATTATTTTTAGACATTTTGAATTATTACTTCGGTAAATATTTTATTTACTATTGTTAAAAGGTAAATCTGGTAAATAAGGGTGAAAAATTATGTTATAATAATATTAAATTACCCAAACATGTGTCCTATTCCTATTGATTCATAAATTTCCAACCATGGGCATCCTTTTGTGGATTTTGGGACCCCATGGATCCACTTGATAGTGATAATGACACTTTATATTAATTAATTTATAGTAAAGACAAAAATAACATAAACATATATTTTTTAGATAAAAAATTTTTACATGTGGTTATATAAGTTTTCATTTCTTCTATAAATATTCATTATAAATATAAATAAAATTAATACATAGTATAATTTTATTTATAATTTTTATACATTATATAATTAAACTTATTTATGACACAATGATGATGCAGTAATTACCTTCTTAATGAAATATTAAAATAGTTTCTATTATAAATATTAAATTATATAGAATTTAAAATTTTTGATCCATCCATGAATTTTCTAGTTTAATATTACATGTTAAATTTGAATAGATAAATTTCTTCGAAGTGATAAGGTTTATATGACTTTTAAAAAACCAAAATACCAAATAGTGTCAAAATTGACATAAATAAGTTTTTAAAAAAAATACTATATTATTGGTTTATATAATATTACTAAAAATCTAAGGTTCATCCGAAGAGCTTAAATAATATTATATATGTCATTAATGAACCACTTGAGGTTCTCTTGTATGTTTAGAGTAGGATTATTAACCATATAGTTTAAGAATACAAGAAGACACTATAAAAGTTAAACTATTTAACTAAGAGTAAAATCTAAAAGATAAGGATAAAATGGTAACCTAAACTTTTCTAAAACATATTGGTTGAGATTATTTAGACCCATAACCACCTTATCATATAAATAAATTATTTTCTATCTATTATAAACCGAAAATGATTTTATTATAAAATAATATTTCAATCTTTTCCTAAAGTGACCCTCACGTCTCTTATAAAAGGGTACTTCCCCTTATCTTAATTTCACACCTCAAAATTCATTTATCTCATTCAAACCCTACACACATATCTTTCCAAAATCCCTTAATTCAACCTAGAGGCCTTACTTTTATAATAAATCCAATCTAAATTGACCTTTTGATCAACTCAAAATGAAACACCCAAAGAAGAGATAATAATTTCACCACCCTCTTTCAAGTTCGTTTCTTCTTCCACTTCCTCTTTATTTATTTTTTTGATTCCATACCAAAATAATAAATCCAGTACCTTCTAAATACTATTATATTATAAATATGGTATAACCATATTTTTTATTCTATCAATCCTATAAATGATAAATTCAATATACGTGTGTACGTACGGCTTACCGTCTCCACATCGTGGTGTAGTTTGTTATTCAAAAACATCATTATTTGGATGGGTATAATAATGAGTATAACTGATGTAAATAATTAATATAACATGTTAATTATTATTTATATATGATATACCATCCAATTACATATGATTTCACCATCAATATAATGATATTGTCGCTTGTGCATATGTACGGCTTACCGTCTCCCTGAACGCGATGAGATTCAATCCCCATCATAATCATTCAAGAATAATTTTCATTTTATGATTAAAAATAATGTTTAAGAACTTAATATCATTCTGGATATGAATCAAATACATCTTATACATAACAAACATGACTTACATAACAAAACATACAAAGGAAAATGAATCAGTTAACAACCAAAATAATGATACTACTAAAATATCATTAAAAATGCAATATTAAAAGATCATATATGATATAATATTTTTGAATTTGGTTATTTTATAATTCAATAATAATTATTTCACCATTATAAATAAGTTTAACCTACCCTATACTAAGGAAAAGTACAAGGTAATGGGTTTTTATCTCACTTTTATTCCCGTGAGATTCATGATATATTTTCCACAATTACCTTTTGCATTGTGTATGTACTGACAATTATTGTATTTTCTGTGTAATATAATTTATTTTATGGTAATTTACTTCATCATTGTATGATCCTTCTTTCATGGGGTGTATGTTTCATAAGTTACCAAATCGGTAAGGGAATTTCAAATTTCAATTTCCACACATTCGGTTTATGAAAACTTCATTGATTAATTTACTCCAAGATTATGTGTGAAATCACTATTTGTTTACATATGTAGTAATTTACAATCCCCTTTGTGTGGATATAATTTTGATACACATAATTACTCCATTGATAAATTCTCAAGTCATTTATATAAACTTGATATGAGTAAATTTAACTCAATTTCTATTCATTGAGTTAATTATTCAAGTCATTCGTGTTGTTTTTACAAGAATATGTGTGAATTCCCTCTAATTAATTTACATTGAATATCCAATAATATTGAGTGTATTTATATTTTTTACACATAATTATTACATTGATTTATCCTTAACCTAAGGATACGGTCTTTATAAAGGAATTCAACTCAACTTACATTCCATTCAGACTTCTTTGTTGTTATGCGCCAATTCAATTTTTATTTGGTGTATATAATATAATTTGACATAGTATATCATGAATCCATTTATGTTCATGAAATTTTAATGTTTTTATTACCTCAATTATTTGTATTTAAGCATCTCTCATTTGGTTAGGAACTCTAACTAAATTATCATTTTAAATGTTTTAAGAATTTATTCTTCTATATCTTTCTCATCAATGTACATGTTTTAAAAATGGTTTTAAGGTTTTATTTATTTTGACATTAATGTTTTAAAATTTTAATTCCTTTTAAAATTTTAAAAGTTGTGTGGGACACTTTGATTAAAAAATCTATTTTAAATAACTTCTTGATAAATAGTGAGACATTTAAATGTTTTCATGAAAAAGGGATATTTTTCTCAAAGATTTTTACTGATCATTTTCAACTATGTCAACATCATTTATGGGATATTATTCTTGGTCAAGGTTGATTTATTATGATACAAATCATTCATACTATACTGATGGTTTTGTGCTATTTTTTACTGTGAATTTGTTATTTTTATACCATTTATGGTTTATGGATAAAGTATTGACATTTTTTATCCTAGTTTTAATACAAATTTTTATGTTATTTTAAACCTTTTCATATGAGAAATGCATTGGACTTAGTAAGTTATGCGTAGAGCCCGCTATAGCTCCTCAATGCATCAGTAGGTCTAATGATAAAAACTAGTGTCTTGGTACAAGGCCTTAACAAAATCTTATTTGTAGTCTTGGCACAATTCCATGACTATGTGGTTATGAAGTCTGGAATTATGAATTCCATCATTATGAAATTGGATTTTGATAATACATGTGATTATTCGACTAGTAGAATATCCATATTAATAAGTAAATAGAATTATTTGTTTTATCTTTTCTATATTATGCAGAAGTTTAAGTTTAAAAAGGCGTGTGTTCTAGTCTTATACATTGCCTTAAATTTTTATGATTATTTGTTATAGTTTCCACTATATAGTTATCCTTACTGAGCATCTGAGATCACCCCTTTATTATTTTTTTCTTTTCCCAGGATTCAAAGAAGTATATTATGATTAACCTATAGGAACAGGCTAAGGGATATAAGAGTGTTCAAAGGGAACACAATGTTGTTTTTTATTTTATGATGTAATGTAAAATTTATGTATGTATCTAGTACATCAAAGGCTACTAAACAGATCAGTCTTCTGGGACATGATTCCTTGTATCATGCCAATGTTATGTAATAATGCACCGATTCTAGGTTACTGGATTCGTGGAATTACATTTAGTATCAGAGGAAGTTTAATACAAACCTTGGAAAATAGATTTAGAAAAACTCTGATTATGAAACACTACCCTAAGATATAAATTTAGGATTAGTATAAAAGAACATTGAAAAATTTTGGTAATGTAAATATTATGTGGGTTTTCTAAGAAATACATCCTTGTCTGGATATGAGAAGGTAGAGGCAGCTTTGACATAGATTTACCTAAGAGTGAAAACCCTGACAAAGAGTTTCAAGATAGGCCCAGGGTATCCTGGTACATGACAACAATCCTTGCTGCACTCTTGGTTATGACCCTCCCGAGGGATATACTTAGAATAATTCACATTTTCTTTACATCCTGATTTGAATGATTTTAATATAAGATGATAGTAAATAACCTTGGTTAATCCTAAGGTGTTTTAGATTAAAAATAATGTGTTATTATATTCTCTAAATGATTTTATGACTCACATTATGCTTTCATGTGTTAGTCAATGGATAGATTCCAAGGAAGTCATAGTAACATTGAACATGATGTACAAGGTGTACAAGGTGGTGGGAATGGGAAAAAATGGAAAGTCGATAGGTGTAAAAGATATCGTGTTCATGCGAAATCAGTTTTCCAAAAATATGATCAACAATAGATATATTAACAAACTCTCGGACTCAACAAGTAAGAGAAAGGTTGTGAATGATAAGATCTCTCACAGTAGAGACTATGGAGAAAATAAAGCTCAATTTTAATCATACAAGAAATGTGGAAGGAGACTCCTAGGAAATTATCTCAACAGAACAAATAAATTTTTTATGTGTGGGAAAGAATGATGTAAAATAAATAATTGCTAAGGAAAAATGAAGAGTACTGTAGAAGAAAATAAAAATGATCCCAAGAATCCATTTATAGTCATTTGCTGTAAATATAGGAGACCTGGGCATTACCTGAGTGAATTCCCTATTATATAGGATAACCTCTTTTTCAAGTAAAAACATATGTGGAAATAAATGGATGGTAAAATGTTTAAAAGTATTAGTGCTCTTTGTTGATTGGATTACATTGGAAGACTTTTCTCTTGTATGTGTAACCCTGTAGTTTGTTATGTGAAAATTCCATTTTCGGAATAATTATCTTTTATATTGTTGATATTGTTATAAATAACCATTTGGGTTTATATGATCCTTGAATTTGAGGCAATTACAAGTTATTAAATTTTGGGATGAAAATGAAAGGTATGAGATAACATATGTGGTGAAATTATGTTATGGTTATTTTTAGGAATTTATCTCATTTTGGGAATGTTATAAAATATAGTTTTTAAAAAAGGACAACATGCAGACTGTGTGACAACCCATTCCATCGGACAGTGTTGCGGGATTCGAACCCACAACCAGAGCGTGATTAGGATTTATCGCCTACCACTGGACTACGTGAAGTCCCTATATAGTGTGACTAATTATTTTTAGTTAAATGATTTTATTGATCAATAATAAGTTGATTTGGGATCTTATATCTCATCAAATATATATCCTTATTATAGTAAAATAATTTGGTGATTAAGTGATAAATGTTATTTTGGAAGATGTTCGCTCTATTGGGAACACATAATGCCTAAAGAAAATAGAATACTATGGGATTTCATTTGAGGAGTAACGGTGGATTTTTATCTATGTTTTTATTGTGGATTTATTGTAATTTGGGTTATTTATAGAAATGATTAATCTATTAGAAAGAATATGTGACTGGGTTAATTAATTTTAAGTATCTGACTTTAAGAGTAATCGATGTTATTTAGTGATACAATTTAACTTAGAATACTACTAAATCAAATTCTTCTATGTTTTGGGTTTCAATATTAGTTTGTATTATATTAAAGTATTTTAAGGACAATTGTTTACTGAATAGTATTTATTGAAATTTGGGTATTGTTGGTTTAATTTTAGAAATTATGATTAGTATTTCTTTCTCTAAAGGATTATCATTTTTGTGGATCATCTGATCTTGTACTAACCATTTTGGTTTTGGTTAATCTCTAAAGGCAAAATAAATATATAGTTTATCCTTTGAGGATTATTTGATTCTCTATAAGTTGATTCAAGCACTTCAGGTGTGACAAAGCCATCTTGAATACTCATCGTTTGAAAAAAAATATGATTCAATGATACAAATTTATTAAAGGATTAAACTCTACTTAAAAAGTAATTATACCTCTTTATGTTCTTAGTCAATCTCATAAATAAATTATTAAATTTATGAAATATAACTTAAAACAAAAAAACATTGTTCGTTTACTTTTCCTACTGGGAAACTAATGACCGTTTATCCTATCACAAGTTTGTGGTTTTCTTGTTGTTAACTTTCTCCTGTTCATGTTTTCTATCACTCTCCATCAGAACATGACAGTTAGTTTATCTTCCATATCCTTGTTTTCCTACATGGAATCCTATTATGGGTTATCTCGGGTGACCTTTGTACATCACTTTCTTTATTTTAAAGGGATAGTTTTATTGACTCATTTTCTGATGTAGGACTTTCAATGAATTTCCTAAGCCCATTTTTAAATTTCTGAGGATGAAATTTCCAAAATGGGGGAAAATTTAACACCCCATGATTTCATATTAAGTAATTTTCTTTAAACTAATTCAGTAGCTTACGCTACACACAACACCGAGTTCAAGTACACCACGACTTACCAAACATGTCATTCAAAAAAAGGTTATTAGTATTATAAACTAAATTTTAAATTTTATATACTAGATATAATTTTAGAATACATATTATGTGTTTCTTAGACATAATATAAGAACAAATTCATTTTTTCAGATAAAAGAACTATTTTTTAAAAAATGGAATTTTACCACCTTTTATTGGAAAACCCTTTTTAAAACCAATATTTGACACTTTTATATATTCAATTTAATGAAATTTAATTCTTTTTTAGAATTTGGACATAAAATTATTTTTGGATAAATTTTGGGTACTTTTTTGATAACTTTTATATTTTAATGAATACAGAGAAATACTAAATTTTAATTAAAACAACTTTTTAAATTGAAATAATTTGTACTGTTAAATTATGAATTTTAATTATTTGGATGTATAATTAGATTATATTTTTATAATTTAATACAATTTAGCTCATTGTATGTAATTTCACTTTTAAAACTGGACATAAACAACTGTCAATCTTTTGATAGTTATTATTTCTTAAAAACACACTTTTTGTTTTGATAATGGGAATTAATTTTAAGTTTATTTCTACCACATTCTATGTATTGAATTTGGAAAAATGGATTCCATATTTGGAATTAGGAGGTAAAAATTTTGTAAATATGTAACTTTTATTTTTAGATATTATGAATAATTACTTAGGTAAATATTTTATGTAATATGGTTAAAGGATAAATCTGGTAAATAAGGGTAAAAAAATAATATTATAATAATATTAAGCTACCCTAACATGTGTCATATTCCTATTGATTGATACATTTCCAACCATGGGAATATTTGGGTCTATTTGGGGACCTCATGGAGCCACTTGAGAGTAATAATGTCATTTTATATTAATTAATATAAAGTAAAGACAAAAATGACATAAACATGTATATTTTAGCATCAAACTTTTTACATGGGGTTATATAAGTTATCCTTTTGACTATAAATATTAATTATAACTATAAACATATTTCTTATATAATGGTATTTTATTTATAATTTTTAGACATTAAATAATTAAATTTTGTTATGAAAAAATGATGATGAGTAATTACCTTCCCAATGAAATATTAAAATAGTTTATATTATAAATATGAAAATAAATATAATTTAAACGTTTTTATGTCATCAAAAAAATTTCTAAGTCAATATAACATTTTAGGGTTGATTAGATAAATTTTATTCTAAGTGATAAGGTTTTCTGACTTTCACAAAAACAAAATACCAAATAGTGTCAAAATTGACATAAATTAGTTTTTAAAAAAAATATTATATTATTGGTTGATATATTATTCTTAAAATCTAAGGTTAGGACAAAGGTCTTAAATAATATTATATATTTCATTAATGAACCAATTGAGGTTCTCTAGGAAGTTTAGAGTAAGTTCATTAACAATATAGTGTAAGAATACAAGAAGATATGGTAAAAGTAAAACTATTTATCTAAGAGTTAAATCTAAAAGATAAGGTTAAACTAGTAACCTAAAATTTTCTAAAACCTATTTTTTTAGAGTATTTAAACCCATACATACCTTATATTTGAAATAAATCATTTTTTATCCATTAGAAACCGAAAATTATTTTATTATAAAATAATATTTCAAACTTTTTCTAAAGTGACCCTCACTTCTCTTATAGAAGGGTACTTCCTCTTATCTTAATTTCACACCTCCAAATCCATTTGTCTCGGCCAAATACTACACAAATATCTTCCCAAAAACCCTCAATTCAACCTATATTCCTTAATTTTATCATAAATCCAACCTATGGATCCCATTTGATCAACTCAAAAGGAAACACCCAAAGAAGAGATAATAATTTCCCCACCCTCTTTCAAGTTCTTTTCTTCTTCCACTTCCTCTTTATTTTTCTCCATAACAAAATAATAAATACAGTACCTTATAAATACTTTTATTTTATTATAAATATTTTACAACCATAATCACTATTCTATCAATCATATAAATGACAAAGTCACCATACATGTGTTCGTACGGCTTACCATCTCCACGTCGTGGTGTAGTTTGTTATTCAAACACATCATTATTTGGATTGGTATAATAATGAGTATAACTGATGTAAATAATTAATATAAAATATTAATTATTCTTTATATATGATATACCATCCAATTATATACAATTTTACAATCAATAGAATGATATTGTCGCTCGTGCGTACGTACGGTTTACCGTCTCCACGAACACAATGAGATTCAATCTCCATCGTAATAATTCAATAATAATTTTCATTTTATGATTAAAAATAATATTTAAAATCTTATTATCATTCTGGATATGAATCAAATACAGTTTATACATAACAAACATGACTTACGTAACAAAACATATAAAGGAATATGAATTAGTTAACAACCAAAATAATGATACTACTGAAATATAATTAAAAAAGAAATATTATAAGATCATATATGATATAATATTTATGTATTTAGTTCTTGTATAATTCAATAAAAATGATTTCACCATTATAATGGAGTTTAAATGACCCTATACTAAGGAAAAATACAAGGTAAGGAGTGTTCATCTCACTTTTATTCTTGTGAGATTCATTCTATATTTTCCACTATTACATTTTGTGTGGTGTATGTACTACCCATGATTTTCTTGTTTGCATAATATAATTTAATTTATGTGTATTTACATCACCATTGGATTATCCTTTTTTCATGTGGTGTATGTTTCATAAGTTACCAAATCGGTAAGGGAATTTCAAATTTTAATTTCTACTCCTTCGATTTTACGCAAACTTCATTGATTAATTTACTCCAAGATTATGTGTGAAATCACTATTTATTTAATTATGTAGTAATTTAAACTCCCCTTTTTTTGGATATACATTTTATACACATAATCACTCCATTGAAAAATTCTAAAGTCGTTGATATAAAATTGATAAGAGTAATTTTAATTCAATTTCTATTCATTGAGTTAAACATACAAGTCATTGGTGTAGTTTTTACAAGAATATATGTGAATGTCCTCTAATTAATTTACACTTAATATCCAATCATATTTAGTGTATTTATATTTGTCACACATAATTTTTTCATTGATTTATCCATAACCTAAGGATACGGTCTTTATAAATGAATTCACCTCAACTTATATTCCATTGATACTTCTTTGTTGTTATGCACCAATTCACTTTTATTTGGTGTATATACTGTAATTTGACATAGTATATCATGAATCCCTTTATTCTCATGATATTATAATGTTTTTATTACCTCAATTATTTTTATTCAAGCATCTCTCATTTGGTTAGGAACTCTAACTAAGATATCATTTTAAGTATTTTAGAATTTTATTCTTCTAAATATTTATCATTAATTTCTAGGTTTTAAAAATGGTTTTAAGGTTTTATTTATATGCTCATTAATGTTTTAAAATTGAAATTCCATTTAAAATTTTCAAATTGGTATGGGAAACTTTGACTCAAAAATAAATTTTAAATAGCTTCTTGATAAATAATGAGACTTTTAAATGTTTTCATGAAAAATGGATATTTATCTCAAATATTTTTACTTATAAATTTCAACTTTGTCAACATCTTTTATGGGATATTATTCTTGATCGAGGTTTATTTATTTTGACAAAAATATTTCATAATTTATTGAAGGTTTTGTGATATTTTTGACTGTAGATGTGTTATTTGTATACCATTCATGGTTTGTGGATAAAGTATTGGAATTTCATGTGCTAGTATTAATATGAATGCTTATGTTATGTTTAAACATTTTCATATGAGGAATGCATTGGACATATTAAGTGATGGGTGGAGCCTGCTATAGATCATTAATGCATCGGTAGGTCTCATGAGACAAACTATTGTCTTGGCACAAGGCCTTGAAAAAATCTTATTTGTAGTCTTGGAACAAGGCCTTGATTATGTGGTTATGAAGTCTGGAATTATGTGTTGAATCATTATGAAATTGTCTATTGATATTACCTGGGATTATTCAACTAGTATAATATCCATGGGAATAAGTAAATTGCATTCTTTGATTTATATTTTCCATATTATGTTGAAGTTTAAGTTTAAAAAGTATCATTTTCTAGTATTATACATTGCCTCAAATGTTTATGATTATTTATGATAGTTTCCACTATATTGTTATCCTTACTGAGCATCGAGCCCACCCCTTTCTTTTGTTTTAATTTTATCAGGATTCAAAGAAGTATATTATGATTAACCTGTAGGAATGGGCTAAGGGATATAAGAGTGTTCAATGGGAACACAATGTTGTTTTTTTATTTAATGATGTAATATAAAACTTATGTATGTATCTAGTACTTCTAAGGATACTAAACTGATCGTTCTTTTTTTGGACATGATTCCTTATATCATTCCAATGTTATGTAACAATGCACCGATTCTAGGTAACTCAGGTCAGGGCTTTACATCAGTGATGGGTATCAGGCAGCATATATGGGGACCCAAGTAGTTCAATCCTTTTAGGGGACGACCCTATGACATAGGGTCAGTAGTACGAGGATCCTAGAGCCGAGGGAGTCAACAGAGGAGCTAGGTTTGATACACATGCGGGGGGTAGGGACATATAGCTTGTGACTTCCTGACATGATGTGAAGATGGTAAATAGATGGTCTAGGTACCACTGAGGGATGGCAGATAGTGGAGAAGGGTGGTTCTCAAGGAGGAGGATGTAACGCCCCGACCCCAGTTACCCAGAGTCGGTGCATTATTACATAACATTGGCATGATCACAAGAAAGATCAAATCTCGAAAGACCGATTGGTTTAGTAGTCTTGGAAACACTAGATATATTCATAAGTCTTATATTACATCATAAAATGAAAAACTACTACAACAACATATTGTCTCCATAATCCACACTCATATCCCCACATAATATCCCTGCAGGTCATTCATAATTTACTTCTTCACTTCCTGGGAAAAATAAAACATAGAAAAGGGGTGAGCTCAAATGCCCAGTAAGGATAAAAATATAGCGGAAACTCTCATAAATAAGAATAAACATTTAAGGCAATGTATAACTAAAACAAAAGCCTTTTAAACTTGAACTTTTAACATAGTATAGCATAAATAAAATGAAATAATGCCATTTACTTATTCACATGGTTATTCTACTAATCGAATAAACACATGAAAAATCAATAACCACTTTCATAATGATGGAATGCATAATGCCAGACTATCATAACCACATAGCCAAGGCCTCGTGCCAAGACTACAAATAATATTTTGTCAAGGCCTTGTGCCAAGACACTAGTTTATCTCATGAGACCTACCGATGCATCGAGGAGCTATAGCGGGCTCCACCCGTCACATATTAAGTCCAATTCATTCCCATATGAAAAGGTTTAAACATAACATAAACATTCGTATTAAAACTAGCATACAAAATGTTAATACTTTCACCATAAACCATGAATGGTATAAAAATAGAACATCCACAGTCAAACAAATCACAAAACCTTCAATATAATATAGAAGTTTTGTATCATAACAAATCAACTTTAAATAAGCGTAAAATCCATCAAAGGATATTGACATAGATGAAATCAAAATTCTTTTTAAAGAAATATCTCTTTTTATTTTGAAATCATTTAAGATCCATATAAAATAAAACATTTTCTTTGAAAATATTCTTATAAGCTTGTAAGGGAAGCTTTGAAGATTTTATAACGGCGGAAAATAGCCGCACCCGCCGTATAAGTTAAAAAAACATTCTTACCTTAATTCTGTCGAAAAGGTTAAAAAGGACCTTGTTTTGAAAACGACGGAAATATTCTTTTATAAACCACTTATAAAAGTCAAAAAGGGTATAAATGACTTTAACTCATATTCTAGTAAATAGTAAAAATGTTTTGAAATACATTTTTAAGAAACATGGATGTGGATGATAAAGAGATCCCAGTAGATTATTACGTATAAACAACCTCGGATAATGAAGAGATTGCGAAATAACCCTTACCTTGTACTTTTTATTGGTTGGGGTAAGTTAACCTCATATATAATGGTGAAATAATTGTTATTAAATTATACAAGAATCATATATATTAATATGATATCATATATGATCTTTTAACATTGATTTGTTAATAATATCTTAGAATTATCGTCGTTTCGGGTGTTAACTTACTCATTTTCTTTTATATGTTTTGTTACATAAGCCATGTTTGTTGTATCTTATTCATATCCAGAATGATATCAAGTCCTTAAACATCATTTTTAAATCATCAAATGATAATTATACCTGAATGGATACGATGGAGAATGAATCTCATCGCGTTCGTGGAGACGGTAGTCCGTACGTACGCACGAGCGACAATATCATTATTTTGATATTAAAATAATATATAAATGGATGGTATATCATATATACAGAATCATTAACATGTTATATTTATTATTTACATGAGTTACACATCATTATTATACCCATCCAAATAATAATATATTGAATAACAATTACACCACGACGTGGAGACGGTATGCCGTACGTACGCACGTATGGTGACATGTTATTCAAAGGGTGGATATAATACTGAATATGGTTGTACCATATTTATAATAAAATCAAATTATATGTGATATACTGGAGTTATTATTTTATAATGTTAAGAACAAATAAAGAAGAAGTGGAAGAAGAAAGGAACTTGAAAAGGGGTGGTGAAAACATTACCTCTTCTTCGGGTTCTTCCTTTTGATTTGATCAAAAGGGCTCCTTAGGTTGGCTTTCTGATCAAACTAATGCCTCTAGTTTGTATTGAGGGATGTTGGGAGAGTATTTGGGCAGATTTTGGCCGAACCAAAAGGCTTTTAAGGTGTGAAGAAAAGAGAAGGAGGAGTGCCCTTTTATAAGAGGGGTGAGGGGCACCTTTGGAAAAGCTAGAAATATTAGTTTATAATAAATTCTTATTCGGTTTCTAATGGCTCCAAAGTTGATTATTTAAATGTTAATGTGGGGATGGGTCGAAAAAAACTCAACCAATATAATTTAGACAGGTTTGGGTACTTATATTAACCTTATCTTTAAGTATTAACTCTAAGTTAATTAGTTTCACTTTTTACAATGTCTCTTTGTATTTTTATATAATATGGTTAATAAACTTACTATATACATCCAAGAGACCCCAAAGTGGTCCTTTAATGATGAACCTATCATGATATAAGTTTCTTGGACTAACCTTAGATTTTTATGAATTTTAATATCAATTAATAATATAATATTTGTTTTAAGAACTCTTTTATGTCAATTTTGACACTATTCAATAGTTGATTTTTGTGAAACTCGTAACAGATTGATTACTTCGAAAAAAGTCAATTAAATCAATCCTAATATATCATATTATCCTATAAAAGTAGTTTAATTCATTAAAAGTTTCATATTTTATTTATTTGGGTATTTATAATATCAATTATTTTAATTTTTTACTATTATAGTAATTAATTAATCATCATTGTGTCACAAATAAAATAAATTATTTAATGTCTAAAAATTATAAATAAAATATCACTATGTAGGAAATCTTTTTATCTTTCTAATGAATATTTATAATCTAAAATCCAACATATATAACCCTATGTAAAAATTGTTTTTCTAAAATATATATGCTTGTGTCATTTTTGTATTCATTTTAACTTAATTAAAATAAAGTGTCCCTATCACCTAAAAGTGGCACCATGGGGTCCCCAAATCGACCCAAAGATTCCTATGGTCGAACATGTATCAACCAATAAGTATAGGACACGTTTTAGGGTAATTTAGTATTATTATAAAATTAATTTTTAACCCTTATTTACCGGATTTACCCTTAACCATGGTAAATAAAATATTTACCGCAGTAATTATTCAAAATGTCTAAAAATAAAAGTTACCTATTTACACAATTTGAAAATCCTGATTCCAAATATGGAATCCATTTTTCTAAATTCAAAACACAGAAGTGGAAGAAATTAATTTAAAATTAATTCCCGTTGTCAAAACAAAAAGCGTGTTTTTAAGAGATAATAACTATCAAAAGATTGACACTTGTTTATGTTCGGTTTAATTGTAAAATTATGTCCAATGACCAAAATTATATTAAATGGTAAAAATATATTCTAAATATACTTTAAAACCACTCAAATTCATAATTTATCACTATTAATTATTTTGATTAAAAAAGTTCTTTTTAATTAAAATTTAGTAATTTTCACTATTCATCAAAATATGAAAGTTATCCGAAATGTACCAAAATTTCACCTTAGGCTAATTTCGATATTCCAAATCCAAAAATGAAGTCTATTTTGAAATATAAAATATATATAATTTCAAAAATTAGGTATTACTATTCATAACGGCTAGTTTGATTGGTTGTGGTGTGTGTTAGAACTCGAAGTTGCGTACAACACACACTACTGTATTATTCAAAGGAAAGCGTACCGTGGAAGCTTGGGATGTTTCATTTTAAATTTTTTTGATGTCCCCCTTTACTCAAAAAGTTTAAAATATTGTATTTAAAATGGGTTCACTATTAAAATTTGGTAAAAGTGCAATACTGAAAATGAATTTGTTCTTACATTATGTCTAAGAAACTCATAATATGGATTCTAAAATTATAAGGATTATATAAAGTTTAAAATTTAGTTAATACTATTCATAACCTCTTTTGAACGGCTTGTTTGGTAAGTCATGGTGTGCTTGAACTCGGTTTTGCGTGTAGTGAAAGTTATTGTATTATTTTAAAGAAATAACACACTATGAAATCTTGGGGTGTTACATTCTCCCCTCCTTAAAAAAATTGCGTCCTCGCAATTTGAAATTGTTCTTCGAAAATAAAAGGTTGAAAATAAAAAATATCTTTGTGGGAAAACACACATCGGAAATTGGGTTACTAAAATTTAGTCTTAATATGAGGAAAAGAGAAATGAAAGGGTCACCACCAAATTATGATCTCGATTAGGAGAACATTGGTGGCAATTAGAGACATATAATTGGAGGAAAAACGTAAATATTTACAGGTAGTGATTGAGGTCATCAATCACAAACAAGTATAAAATTGAGGTTCTTAAACTCATCAATCTATGATGATTTGAAATACCATCGGTTCAACAAAACATAGGGTATTAGGATAACACATTTTTGACGTTTCAAAATATCTTAGTTGAAATCCCACATCGAAAAATGAATTAATGAGGCCTCTATTTAAAATAAAGAGTGGAAAGTATGAAGATTACCGAAAATAACACATACTAGGGTTCCATGTAGGAAAATATGGATATGGAAGAGAAATCTAACCATCAATTATCTGATGGAGAGTGGTAGAGAACATGGCTATGAAAAGGCCAACAATCCCAAAGTCATAAATTAGTGATGATTTAAGGTACCATCTAGGACAACATTTTTGTTCTAAGTTCCTTTTCTTAATGTTGAGGAATTTATTTATGAGATTGGCTAAGATCATAAGGAGATATACTTACTTTATAATTAGAGTTTTGTTCATTAATAAATTTCTACCACAAACTCATCTTTCACTCATAAAAAAAATTCTATTTATACTATTCGTACAGGGTTCCAAAATAAAAGAATTTATAATTCATATACCAGATCTTTTTTAAAAAAAACTACATTATTTAATCCAGGACATCTCTGGGGCCAGTGGTAGGTGATACACCCTTGTCACCCTTCGGTTGCGGGTTCAAGTCTCGCGGCCTTTCCGGACGCGACGGGTTGCCGCCCGACCTCCGGGTTGTCCTTTTATGGCAATCCAAAATTAATCTCAAACTAGAATTTATCCAAAATACATCTGACCAAACTCACAGTCCAACATTCATAAGGAAGTTAAACATAATGTAGATCCTTTTTACCACGTAATAGCATATGAATACCTTCATCATGTATTCTTTTAAAACACTGAAACATCCTGAATTACCATAATCCATATTGATTACATTCATGCTCCCTTATTCCATATAGAATGCTGGATATACTTCATCAATCCAAAAATGTTTTAAACCCCAACAATGATGGAATATACAAATCATTAATCAGTTACAAGGTAGTCAAGAACATCCAATATAATTTATCCAAAACAATCATGTATTATTCCAAAATCACTACCTCGGTATCAGAACTATATTATGGTTTATCATTCTCTCAACCATATATTTTCCAAAAATTTATCCTGCTATTGAGTCACTTTTCTTTGTTCTACACAATCTCAAGTCCATAATGAAATAGTACTGCAGTACAATCCTTATATACTCCATAATTATTATAACAAGTACATTGTTGATACAACACTCAATTGACATAATCAACATAAGAACTCTAATCATTCATCTTCATCTGTGGTAGTATCATAACTTGATTATTATCCAATAACATCATTTGAGGCATATTCTGATGACTGGGAAATAGGTTCGCATAGTGTCCAAACTCCTTGCAAATGAAGCATTGTACATTTGAAACCATTTTCTTACCCTTGTAGTCATGTACTTTGTGCCCTTTTCCACCACAATTATAACAAACTCCCATTCCTTTCAGACAAGTTCCAGGGTGTTTCATCCCACAGTTATCACATATGGGAAAAATCTTCTTTTCCCTCTTCCCTTTATCCATCTTTCTCTATTCCATCCTTTTCTTCTCTTGCTTCCCTTCAAAGCCATAGGACTCAGTAAAATCTTTACTTATCTTATCAACACATGATATTATTTCTTCGTATGATGATAATAAATGGGAGAATATTTCTCTTATAAATTCTGGATTAAGGCCATGAAAGATATGATCCTTCTTTCTCTTTGGATCATGTGCATTGTTGGAGTTCTCATTCCTTCTACTGGGCGCCATTTCTAAACAATGGCGTACACTAGATTAGTTTATGAATAACAATACCTAATCCCAAACTTGTAAGACACATAACATAAATTAAATATTTTATGGATATAATCCATAATCATATAAATTTCTCCTTTGAGTAAGTAAATCCACATAAACCCTTCATAATGGTTTGTAAAGAAAATGAGAATTATCCTAAGCATATCCCCCAGGAGTGTCGTAACCAAGAGTGCAGCAAGGCCCGTTGTCGTGCACCAGTTCCCGTTCGAGTCTAGCTCAAAGCGGTGTTTTCAGGTTTTACCCCTAGGTACATCTGTGCCAGAGCCGCCTCTACTTGCTCGTATCCAGACAGGGATGTATTGCTCAGAAAACTCACAAAATCTCTACAATACCAAAATTTTAGGAAGTTCTTCTATACTAATCCTCAAAGTCCATCTTAAATCTATGTTCTCTAATCAGAGTTTATCTAAATCTAGCTTTCAAGGTTTGTACTAAACTTCCTCTGATACCAACTGTAACGCCCCGACCCCAGTTACCCAGAGTCGGTGCATTATTACATAACATTGGCATGATCACAAGAAAGATCAAATCTCGAAAGACCGATTGGTTTAGTAGTCTTGGAAACACTAGATATATTCATAAGTCTTATATTACATCATAAAATGAAAAACTACTACAACAACATATTGTCTCCATAATCCACACTTATATCCCCACATAATATCCCTGCAGGTCATTCATAATTTACTTCTTCACTTCCTGGGAAAAATAAAACATAGAAAAGGGGTGAGCTCAAATGCCCAGTAAGGATAACAATATAGTGGAAACTTTCATAAATAAGAATAAACATTTAAGGCAATGTATAACTAAAACAAAAGCCTTTTAAACTTGAACTTTTAACATAGTATGGCATAAATAAAATTAAATAATTCCATTTACTTATTCACATGGTTATTCTACTAATCGAATAATCACATGCAAAATCAATAACCACTTTCATAATGATGGAATGCATAATGCCAGACTATCATAACCACATAGCCAAGGCCTCGTGCCAAGACTACAAATAAGATTTTGTCAAGGCCTTGTTCCAAGACACTAGTTTGTCTCATGAGACCTACCGATGCATCGAGGAGCTATAGCGGGCTCCACCCGTCACATATTAAGTCCAATGCATTCCCATATGAAAAGGTTTAAACATAACATAAACATTCGTATTAAAACTAGCATACGAAATGTTAATACTTTCACCATAAACCATGAATGGTATAAAAATAGAACATCCACATTCAAACAAATCACAAAACCTTCAATATAATATAGAAGTTTTGTATCATAACAAATCAACTTTAAATAAGCGTAAAATCCATCAAAGGATATTGACATAGATGAAATCAAAATTCTTTTTAAAGAAATATCTCTTTTTATTTTGAAATCATTTATAATCCATATAAAATAAAACATTTTCTTTGAAAATATTCTTATAATCTTGTAAGGGAAGCTTTGAAGATTTTATAATGGCGGAAAATAGCCGCACCCGCCGTATAAGTTAAAAAAAACATTCTTACCTTAATTCTGTCGAAAAGGTTAAAAAGGACCTTGTTTTGAAAACGACGGAAAGATTCTTTTATAAACCACTTATAAAAGTCAAAAAGGGTATAAATGACTTTAACTCATATTCTAGTAAATAGTAAAAATGTTTTGAAATACATTTTTAAGAAACATGGATGTGGATGATAAAGAGATCCCAGTAGATTATTACGTATAAACAACCTCGGATAATGAAGAGATTGTGAAATAACCCTTACCTTGTACTTTTCCTTGGTTGGGGTAAGTTAACCTCCTGTATAATGGTGAAATAATTGTTATTAAATTATACAAGAATCATATATATTAATATGATATCATATATGATCTTTTAACATTGATTTGTTAATAATATCTTAGAATTATCGTCGTTTCGGGTGTTAACTTACTCATTTTCTTTTATATGTTTTGTTACATAAGACATGTTTGTTGTATCTTATTCATATCCAGAATTATATCAAGTCCTTAAACATCATTTTTAAATCATCAAATGATAATTATACTTGAATGGATACGATGGAGAATGAATCTCATCGCGTTCGTGGAGACGGTAGTCCGTACGTACGCACGAGCGACAATATCATTCTTTTGATATTAAAATAATATATAAATGGATGGTATATCATATATACAGAATCATTAACATGTTATATTTATTATTTACATGAGTTACACATCATTATTATACCCATCCAAATAATAATATATTGAATAACAATTACACCACGACGTGGAGACGGTAAGCCGTACGTACGCACGTATGGTGACATGTTATTCAAAGGGTGGATAGAATACTGAATATGGTTGTACCATATTTATAATAACATCAAATTATATGTTATATACTGGAGTTATTATTTTAGAATGGTAAGAACAAATAAAGAAGAAGTGGAAGAAGAAAGGAACTTGAAAAGGGGTGGTGAAAACATTACCTCTTCTTCGGGTTCTTCCTTTTGATTTGATCAAAAGGGCTCCTTAGGTTGGATTTCTGATCAAACTAAGGCCTCTAGGTTGTATTGAGGGATGTTGGGAGAGTATTTGGGCAGAGTTTGGCCGAACCAAAAGGATTTTAAGGTGTGAAGAAAAGAGAATGAGGAGTGCCCTTTTAAAAGAGGGGTGAGGGGCACCTTTGGAAAAGCTAGAAATATTAGTTTATAATAAATTCTTATTCGGTTTCTAATGGCTCCAAAGTTGATTATTTAAATTTTAAGGTGGGGATGGGTCAAAAATAACTCAACCAATAGAATTTAGACAGGTTTGGGTACTTATATTAACCTTATCTTTAAGTATTAACTCTAAGTTAATTAGTTTCACTTTTTACAATGTCTCTTTGTATTTTTATATAATATGGTTAATAAACTTACTATATACATCCAATAGACCCCCAAGTGGTCCATTAATGATGAACCTATCATGATATAAGTATATTGGCCGAACCTTAGATTTTTATGAATTTTAATATCAATTAATAATATAATATTTGTTTTAAGAACTCTTTTATGTCAATTTTGACACTATTCAATAGTTGATTTTTGTGAAACTCATAACAGATTTATTACTTAGAACAAAGTCAATTAAATCAATCCTAATATATCATATTATCCTATAAAATTAGTTTAATTCATTAAAAGTGTCATATTTTATTTATTTGGGTATTTATAATATCAATTATTTTAATTTTTTACTATTATAGTAATTAATTCATCATCATTGTGTCACAAATAAATTAAATTATTTAATGTCTAAAAATTATAAATAAAATATCACTATGTAGGAAATCTTTTTATATTACTAATGAATATTTATAATCTAAAATACAACATATATAACCCTATGTAAAAATTGTTTTTCTAAAAGATATATGCTTGTGTCATTTTTGTATTCATTTTAACTTAATTAAAATAAAGTGTCCCTATCACCTACAAGTGGCACCATGGGGTCCCCAAATCGACCCAAAGATGCCTATGGTAGAACATGTATCAGCCAATAAGTATAGGACACGTTTTAGGGTAATTTGGTATTATTATAATATTAATTTTTAACCCTTATTTACCGGATTTACCCTTAACCATGGTAAATAAAATATTTACCGCAGTAATTATTCAAAATGTCTAAAAATAAAAGTTACCTATTTACACAATTTGAAAATCCTGATTCCAAATATGGAATCCATTTTTCTAAATTCAAAACACAGAAGTGGAAGAAATTAATTTAAAATTAATTCCCGTTGTCAAAACAAAAAGCGTGTTTTTAAGAGATAATAACTATCAAAAGATTGACACTTGTTTATGTTCGGTTTAATTGTAAAATTATGTCCAATGACCAAAATTATATTAAATGGTAAAAATATATTCTAAATATACTTTAAAACCACTCAAATTCATAATTTATCACTATTAATTATTTTGATTAAAAAAGTTGTTTTTAATTAAAATTTAGTAATTTTCACTATTCATCAAAATAAGAAAGTTATCCAAAATGTACCAAAATTTCACCTTAGGATAATTTCGATATTATGAATCCAAAAATGAAGTCCATTTTAAAATATAAAATATATATAATTTCAAAAAGTAGGTATTACTATTCATAACGGCTAGTTTGATTGGTTGTGGTGTGTGTTAGAACTCGAAGTTGCGTACAACACACACTACTGTATTATTCAAAGGAAAGCGTACCGTGGAAGCTTGGGATGTTTCATTTTAAATTTTTTTGATGTCCCCCTTTACTCAAAAAGTTTAAAATATTGTATTTAAAATGGGTTCACTATTAAAAGTTGGTAAAAGTGCAATACTGAAAATGAATTTGTTCTTACATTATGTCTAAGAAACTCATAATATGGATTCTAAAATTATAAGGATTATATAAAGTTTAATATTTAGTTAATACTATTCATAACCTCTTTTGAATGGCTTGTTTGGTAAGTCATGGTGTTCTTGAACTCGGTGTTGCGTGTAGTGCAAGTTATTGTATTATTTTAAAGAAATAACACACTATGAAATCTTGGGGTGTTACAGCGGACATGGTAGGGGAGCAGGCAGAGTGGAAGGCAGTGGGCAGAGGTTTGAGGTACTACTGCCACCACCCCTAGGTGGAAAACCATGGGCTTCGGGAGTAGGTGAATAGGGGAGGTCCTAGCTTCCATATAGCATCCCGCCTTTTTATCACATAAACTTTCATTACATTTTACAAAACCGAGGATCTTTAAGGTTTAGTGTCATGGAAACCAGGAACTTTAAAAATGAAAACATAAAAGATTCTTCTTAAACACTTGAAAGGATTCTCCTCATGTTCATCCTAGGTTCATTACTTCATCTCATAACCTGGGGACATACATCAAAAGAAAGGGTGAGAAGAAGGCCCAGTAAGGGAAACAAGAGAAACATTTTACATGTGAACTTTAGATACTTCAATAAGGTCATGAAAAGATCATTAAGGAATGAGAAAGAAATCATGAGGCATATCATAATAAAAATAACATTTTTCATAACATGGAGATGTGGCTACATAATTTAACATAAAAAATCATGAACATGTCACCAAGGTCCATCCCCAAGGTGCCATTTGAAAATTACCAAGGTTATTCACCAAGGTATCGTGAAAATTATAATCTCTAGTGGTTACATCATTACCCAATGCATTGGAGCGCTATCAGGAAGCACCCTTAAATTTGCATTTATTATCATGTGAGCCACATATATCATCATCAAACATTTCATAAATGACCCATATAGCATAAAATAAATGGGTTTCATTTCATAATCATAACGTTTTAAAAACTTCTTTAAAGACATGATCTTTACGTCACTTTAAACCCACGAAAAGGGAATGCAGGTTTCATGTATGTAAATCCCAGAATTTAAAATAGAACATTTTGGTATATATGTGAATACCCCTGTAGAAATAATAGCTTTGAGTATTCAATTTATAACTTGAAATAATTTTGAGAAAAGAGAGAGGCATTTTGAGACGAAAAATCTGCAGCATAACGGCTATGTTACAAGGTTTTTAGAAAACATTTAAAAGAGAGGGGACATGGGTCAAACATTGATAAATGACCCATAAAACAGTATAGGGACAGAATATAATGGATTTAAGAACATGGTAATGAAATTTGAAAATATACCATATGAAATGAAGAACATGAAAGGAAGACAAAAATAAGATTTCTCTTATGAAAATTCGGCAGCCTAACGACGTTACATAAACTTCAACTTAAAATGAATTGATGAGATCAAATAGGGTCTCTCATCATATGAACATAAAATATCAGTATTATAGATATATATACCATACCCCAACATAATAAAAATCAACTTTCAAGACTTGACATGGAATTAGAACTTTGAAAAGGGAGAAAGGTGCAAGGACCACTTAAAAATTCAGCAGCCTAACGACGCCACTTAATCTTCAAAATACTGAATTGAATAGATCAAATGGGGTCTCTAATAATATGTTCATAAAAGATCAGTATGATAGATATAGAGATCATACCCCAACATAACAAAAAGTAACTTGAAATAATTGACATGAAAGTAGAACTTCAAAACGAGAAGGGTGAAGAACCACTTAAAAATTCGGCATCCAAACAGCGCCACTTAAAACTTCAAAATACTGAATTGAAGAGATCAAATGGGGTCTCTCATCATATGGTCATAAAATATCAGTATGATAGATATAGATATCATACCCCAACATAACAAAAAGTAACTTGAAAGAATTGACACAAAAGTATAACTTCAAAACGAGAAGGATGAAGAACCACTTTAAAATTTGGCAGCCTAACGGCGCCACTTAAAACTTCAAAATACTAAATTGAAGAGATCAAATGGGGTCTCTAATAATATGAACATAAAAGATTAGTATGATAGATTTAGAGATCATACCCCAACATAATAAAAAGTAACTTCAATGAATTGACGTGAATGTAGAACTTCAAACCAAGAAGGGTGAAGAACCGCTTAAAAATTCAGCAGCCTAACGACGCCACTTAAAACTACAAAATACTGAATTGAAGAGATGAAATGAGGTCTCTCATCATATGAAAATAAAAGATCAGTATGATAAATTTATAGATCATACCCCAACATAATAAAAAGTAACTTGAAATACTTTACATGAAAATAGATCTTGAAAAATGAGAAGGGAGAAAGAATCTGTTACAAAAATTTCAGCAGCCTAACGGTGCCACTTAAAACTTCATAAAACGAAATAATGAGAGTAAGAGGGGATCTCTCATTATGTGAAAATGAAAAGGAAAGTAAGAGGAGTATAAGAGAACACCCTTTAACATAAGAACATGGAGCATAAAATAAATTACATAAAAGAGATTTCTTGAAAAGAAAGAGAGAGATCGGATCCCTTACCTTAAAACGTAACTCTTAAAACTCAAAGGTTGGGACCTTGAGGGCTTGGGGCACCTTGTGAGGACTCCTTGGGAGGTAATGAGACCATAACTTCGTTGGGGAAGAGTGGGGAGTTGAATGGATGAGAGTAGGGCTTGGTATTTATAGGGAAAGTTAGGGGACAAGGCATTAATGGCCAAGGGACACCTCACATGTGCTTTCACAAAACCATGTGCTCTCCCATGAAATTTCCCATTATGTTAGGCCACATGAGGCCCCCAATACAAATATCCATCACCTTATGTCGTCCAACCCTTAAAATATCTCATGACATCACCATGACACAGTTATGATGTCATTAAACATACCGAAACCCTAAAACTGTATTTTTACAATTCACTGAAAATTCAACTTTCTCAGAAAAATACCAAAATTTCACTCTAACCAAATATCAATGATCTTATTTCAAAAACGAACTCCATTTTATAAAAATAATTTTCTAAATATTTTTAATTTTATTTTTAAATAAATACACTATTCACCGAAAAATCATTTTTTAACGAAAAAACCCCAAAAATTACCTTAACATAATATCGATGCTCTGAGTTCAAAAATGAAATCCATTTTATAAAAATAATTTTCTAAATATATTTAATTTAATTTTTAATTAAAAAACACTATTCACCCAAAAAAACTAATACTTGAATAATAATTTATGAAACCGTTATTTAACCATTTTATTGAATCACATTACTTAATCAAGGTGCCTAGATTATATTAATACTTTCTTTAAGTGAGATTACTAATCCATTTGGACACATTACTAATCCTAATCATAAAATCACTATTCATAATTTACTATTCATCAAAAATTAAGTTCATCTTATTAGACTCTAAATTTCGTACTGAGCATAATTGTAGAAGACCATTTTTTGAAAATCATTACACATTTTTAATTATTTAAGGTTTACATAAACATTTTTTTTAAAATATCCTTTCTCTAAAATTCACCAAAAATATGCATACTATATCTATCCGGACATTTGAAAATTCATAAACTTTATAAGAATAAATCCCAATTTTTATTTAAAACAAAGGATTACACAAGGCAGTTATGGTCTCCTTATATATCCCCTTATCACACCAGCATAGGACCTAAGTGTAAGGTGTGCTAAGGTGAGAGAATCCAAGGGAGGCTCGGCCAACATCGCACAAGTAGTAATTTCTATTAGTTTGAACTTCTCGTGAAGGCGATCTCGTTCTATCTTCACACGATGAAGTTTGGCTTGAGTTTGGTTCAGAGCAATGCCCAGTGGTGCTACCTTCTTCCCAAGTTCTGTTAAATGGGCTTCGATCAGTCCAAGACTACTGGGTGAGGTCATCGAATCTTATTTCTATATTAATTAACCAAGATTACTTGTATTTAGAGACAATAATCAAAACATTTTGTTCACAGTGGTCATATTGACCAATGGTCATATAACAGTCAAAACCCAATGGTCTCATTTTAATTATAATCATGTTTATCAAATAAAACATTTTTGTTGAGTATAAAAAATAAAATAACACATGAAATTAGGAAACAAGATTTATTCAAAATTTCGTGCCGTTACAATCTTCCCCCCTTAAGAAATTGCTTCCTCGCAATTTTTAAAATTTCATTGAAAGTCCCACATCTGAAAAGGAGTCAGCAAAACTATTACTTTAAAAGAAAACAAAGTAAGTACAAAGGTCACCTGAGTTATACCACACAAGGATTCCATGTACGAAAACATGGACATGGAGGAGAAAACAAAGGGTCATGATTTGAGGGAGAGTGATAGAAAACATTATTAGGAGAAAGTTAACCATAAGAAAATCCCAAACTTATGATGTGTGTAAACGGTATTTGATTACCCAGTAGGAAACGTAAACCAACAACGTTTTTGTTTTACGTTCCTTTTCATAATTTTGAGGAATTCATTTACAACATAAAACAAAATCATAAGAAAATATACCTATCTTCATGTAGAGTTTCATCCTTTAATAAGTTTCTACCCAAAACTAATCTTTTCTCCAAAACTATGATCATTCAAAACTACTTGGTCTCATCAAAACACAAGAATCATCTTCTAGAGAATCAAATAATCCACAAAAGATTAACTATCTATTTCTTCTATCTTTAAAAATTATCCCAAAAATAAAAAGGGTAAGGTAAAACAACTCTTCAAAAAGAAAAAATCCCATAGGAATGGAAACTACTTTTAAATCTTCAAAGTTCTATGGTACTACCCAAAGTTCATCATAGTCCATTCCATAAATAAAGGTCCTTAAAATTCCTCAAAATAAACCAAACTAAGATTGAAACCCAAATACAAGAAGGATTTGATAACATAGTCTTCCAAAATAAACTTCATTGTTCATCTCCAAACAACATCAACCACTCCTAACATCTTATAACAAAAGTATCTAACATAAACATATTTTACCCAACATAGGTTAATCATTCCCATAAGTAGCCTAAATTACTATAAGTCCACCTTAAATTCATCGATTCTGCAAAATATAAGTCAACCTTACTCCTCAATGAAAATACCGTAGTAATCTATTTACCTCGATCATATAGGGTCCCCAAAATAGTGAACGTCTTCCAAAATAATAATCATATTTTAATCCCCTAATCATCACTGTCATATTAATACGACAATCATCGCATTTCCTATCACATTGGTTGTTGGGACATGTTCTACCATTTCCCACCATTAACTAAGAAGAGAAATCATAATTAGGGGCTTAAGTACTTAGCTAATAATCATGAAAAGGAACTGAAAGCATATAAGGATAACTTGTAGAAGAAAATTATACCCTAACTTGTGATCCCCTAGGTTCCCATCTAGTTTATCCATGATCATATATTCTTATGTGAATCTTTATTACATTTTATCTTTGTTCCTTTAACAATGGTTCATACTAAGCTTATGAATTTACCAAAGCATATCCCCCAGGAGTGTCGTAACCAAGAGTGCAGCAAGGGTTGTTGTCGTGTACCAGTTCCCGTTCGAGTCTAGCTCAAAGCGGTGTTTTCGAGTTTTACCCCTATGTACATCTGTGCCAGAACCACCTCTACCTGCTCGTATCCAGAGAGGGATGTATTTTCTTGGCAACCCCTTACTCAATACTCACCAAAATACCAGGTTGATTTCCTATATTTAAACTTTTCTATAGGGTTCTTCCTAGAGTTTTCATATCCTAATTTCCACAAATAACTAAACCATCCTTTGATACCAACTATAGAATCCCACATTTTTATCACATAAACTTTCATTACATTTTACAAAACTGGGGATCTTTAGTGTTTAGTGTCATGGAAACCGGGAACTTTAAAAATGAAAACATAAAAGATTCTTCTTAAACACTTGAAAGGCTTCTCCTCATGTTCATCCTAGGTTCATTACTACATCTCATAACCTAGGGACATACATCAAAATAAAGGGTGAGCAGAAGGCCCAGTAAGGGAAACAAGAGAAACATTTTACATGTGAACTTTAGATACTTCAATAAGGTCATGAAAAGATCATTAAGGCATGAGAAAGAAATCATGAGGCATATCATAATAAAAATAACATTTTTCATAACATGAAGATGTGGCTACATAATTTAACATAGACAATCATGAACATATCACCAAGGTCCATCCCCAAGGTGTCATTTGAAAATTACCAAGGTTATTCACCAAGGTATCGTGAAAATTGTAATCTCTAGTGGTTACATCATTACCCAATTCATTGGAGCGCTATCAGGGAGAACCGTTAAATTTGCCTTTATTATCATGTGAGCCACATATATCATCATCAAACATTTCATAAATGACCCATATAGCATAAAATAAATGGGTTTCATTTCATAATCATAACGTTTTAAAAACTGCTTTAAAGACATGATCTTTACTTCACTTTAAACCCACGAAAAGGGAAAGCAGGTTTCATGTATGTAAATCCCAGAATTTAAAATAGAAAATTTTGGTATATATGTGAATACCCATGTAGAAATAATAGCTTTGAGTATTCAATTTATAACATGAAATAATTTTGAGAAAAGAGAGAGGCATTTTGAGACGAAAAATCTGCAGCATAACGGCTATGTTACAAGGTTTTTAGAAAACATTTAAAAGAGAGGGGACATGGGTCAAACATTCATAAATGACCCATAAAACAGTAGAGGGACATAATATAAGGTATTTAATAACATGGTAATGAAATTTGAAAATATACCATATGAAATGAAGAACATGAAAGGAAGAAAAAAATAAGATTTCTCTTATGAAAATTCGGCAGCCTAACGGCGTTACATAAACTTCATCCTAAAATGAATTGATGAGATCAACTAGGGTCTCTAATCATATGAACATAAAAGATCAGTATGATAGATATAGAGATCATACCCCAACATAATAAAAAGCAACTTTCAAGACTTGACATGAATTAGAACTTTGAAAAGGGAGAAAGGTGCAAGGACCACTTAAAAATTCAGCAGCCTAACGACGCTACTTAATCTTCAAAATACTGAATTGAAGAGATCGAATGGGGTCTCTCATAATATGGTCATAAAAGATCAGTATGATAGATATAGATATCATACCCCAACATAACAAAAAGTAACTTGAAATAATTGACATGAAATTAGAACTTCAAAACGAGAAGGGTGAAGAACCACTTAAAAATTCGGCAGCCAAACAGCGCCACTTAAAACGTCAAAATACTGAATTGAAGAGATAAAATGGGGTCTCTCATCATATGGTCATAAAATATCAGTATGATAGATATAGATATAATACCCCAACATAACAAAAAGGAACTTGAAATAATTGACACGAAAGTAGAACTTCAAAACGAGAAGGGTGAAGAACCACTTAAAAATTTTGCAGCCTAACAGCGCTACTTAAAACTTCAAAATACTGAATTGAAGAGATAAAATGGGGTCTCTAATCATATGAACATAAAAGATCAGTATGATAGATTTAGAGATCATACCCCAACATAATAAAAAGGAACTTCATTGAATTGACGTGAATGTAGAACTTCAAACCAAGAAGGGTGAAGAACCGCTTAAAAATTCGGTAGCCTAACGACGCCACTTAAAACTACAAAATACTGAATTGAAGAGATCAAATGGTGTCTCTCATCATATGAACATAAAAGATCAGTATTATTAATTTATATATCATACCCCAACATAATAAAAAGTAACTTGAAATACTTTACATGAAAATAGATCTTGAAAAATGAGAAGGGAGAAAGAATCCATTACAAAAATTTCGGCAGCCTAACGGCGCCACTTAAAACTTCATAAAACGAAATAATGAGAGTAAGAGGGGATCTCTCATTATGTGAACATGAAAAGGGCAGTAATATAAGTATAAAATAACACCCTTTAACATAATAACATGGAGCATAAAAGAAATTACATAAAAGAGATTTCTTGAAAAGAAAGAGAGAGATCGGATCCCTTACCTTAAAACGTCACTCTTAAAACTCAAAGGTTGGGACCTTGAGGGCTTGGGGGAACCTTGGGAGGACTCCTTGGGAGGTAATGAGACCAGAACTCCGTTGGGGAAGAGTGGGGAGTCGAATGTATGAGAGGAGGTCTTGGTATTTATAGGAAAAGTGAGGGGACAAGGCATTAATGGCCAAGGGACACCTCACATGTGCTTTTCACAAAACCATGTGCTCTCCCATGATATTTCCCATTACGATAGGCCACATGGGGCCCCCAATACAAATATCCATCACCTTAGGTCGGCCAACCCTTAAAATATCTCATGACATCACCATGACACAGTTATGATGTCATTAAACATACCGAAACCCTAAAACTGTATTTTTACAATTCACTGAAAATTCAACTTTCTCAGAAAAATCCCAAAATTTCACTCTAACCAAATATCAACGCTCTTATTTCAAAAATTAACTCCATTTTATAAAAATATTTTTCAAAATATTTTTAATTTTATTTTTAAATAAATACACTATTCACCAAAAAATCATTTTTTACAGAAAAAACCCCAAAAATTACCTTAACATAATATCGATGCTCTGAGTTCAAAAATGAAATCCATTTTATAAAAATAATTTTCTAAATATATTTAATTTAATATTTAATTAAAAAACACTATTCACCCAAAAAAACTAATACTTGAATAATAATTTATGAAACCGTTATTTAACCATTTTATTGAATCACATTACTTAATCAAGGTGCCTAGATTATATTAATACTTTCTTTAAGTGAGATTACTAATCCATTTGGAAACATTAATATCCTAATCATAAAATCACTATTCATAATTTACTATTCATCAAAAATTAAGTTGATCTTATTAGACTCTAAATTTCATACTGAGCATAATTTTAGAAGACCATTTTTTGAAAATCATTACACATTTTTAATTATTTAAGGTTTACATAAATATTTTTTTTTAAATATCCTTTCTCTAAAATTCACCAAAAATATGCATACTATATTTATCTGGACATTTGAAAATTCATAAACTTTATAAGAAGAAATACCAATTTTTATTTAAAATAAAGGATTACACAAGGCAGTTATGGTCTCCTTATATAGCTCCTTATCACACCAGCATACGACCTAAGTGTAAGGTGTGCTAAGGTGAGAGAATCTGAGGGAGGCTCGGCCAACATCGCACAAGTAGTAATTTCTATCAGTTTGAACTACTCATGAAGGCGATCCCGTTCTAGCTTCACACGATGAAGTTCGGCTTGGGTTTGGTCCAGAGCAAAGCCCAGTGGTGCTACCTTCTTCCCAAGTTCTATTAAATGGGCTTCGATCAGTCCAAGACTACTGGGTGAGGTCATTGAATCTTCTTTCTATATTAATTAACCAAGATTACTGGTATTTAGAGACAATAATCAAAACATTTTGTTCATAGCGGTCATATTGACCAATGGTCATATAACAGTCAAAACCCAATGGTCTCATTTTAATTATAATCATGTTTATCAAATAAAACATTTTTGTTGAGTATAAAAAGTAAAATAACACATGAAATTAGGAAACAATATTTATTCAAAATTTCGGGCCGTTACATTCCGAGGATGGAGGCCTATGATCCTAACACTCCAGAGATGATTATATGTATGATCTGTGTCATCTCAACCTTAGCTGCAGTTATTATAGACATAGTTTCTAGTCACTCTTTCTTTTCTAGGGACATTTTTCAGAGCTCGGAGATTCTGGTAGATATTTTGTCTCTATCCTTGCGATTATAGACTCGTATGGAAGAGTATTCAATGATAAACCACTGGTAACGGCAGAGCGAGGTTACTCTAATAGGTGAGAGCTTTGGCTGGGATCTCCTAGTAGCGATGTAGAGTCCTTATGATGTTGTTCTGGGTATGGTCTAGTTATCCATAGCCCATGCTCATATTGACTGTTTTAGGTACATATTGTGGTGTTCCCATGAATATGGAACTAGGTTCTCCTTTTCCATTGAAAAGGGAATGCTTTTAGAATAGGAAAAACTTACTCGGAGGTGGGTGTAGTTGATCACTCACCAGTTGGATAGCCTTACCCTCAGTGTGGTGGACGTTAGGAGTCCTCAATTTCCTATAGTAGTGGATGAGTACAAGGATATATTTCATAAGGATGTTCTGGGATTACCTCCTTATAGAGCGGTTGAATTCTGCATTGACATGTGTCCCGAGACGGCACCGATTTCCATGCCAACATATCAGATGGATCATGTCGAGCTTTGTGGTTTGAGGGTACAGCTTGAGGACTTAAAGAGAAAGTGCTTTATAAGGACCATTGTTTCACCTTGTGTGGCCCCAAATCAATTTACCAAGAAGGCATATTGGAGCTTCAGACTATGTGTGGACTATCTATGCCTGAATTAGGTGATCGTGAAGAACAAATACCCACTACCATGAATCGATGACCTCTTCAACCAACTGAAGAGAACGAGGTGATTCCCAAAGATAGACCTCAGGTCTGGCTATCATCAACATCATGTATAGGATTATGATGTACCAAGGATAACATTTAGATGTTGGTATGGAAAATATGAGTTTTCGTAAAGCCATTTATTGAGACCAATTCCCCAATAGTGTTCATTGGACTCATGAATAGTGTCTTTCAGCCTTACCTTGACCAGTTCATCATGGTTTTCATTGATGAAATCCTGGTGTAATCGATGTCTGAGGAGGATCACAGGATACACCTGAGGATAGTCTTGGATATTCTCCAAGGGAACTAGATTTATGGGAGTCTCTCGAAGTGTAAATTCTAGATTTAGGAGGTCCACATTCTGGGACACATCATTTCAGAGGATGCATTTTTAGTGGACTCAAAGAATATAGAGGTAGTACTTGATTGGGAGCCACCCTGGATTGTGACTAAGGTGTAAAGATTATTTGTTTTGGTTGGATACTACCATACATTTGTGCCTGAATTTTCTAGGGTATCAAAACCCTTATCATTTTTAACGCCGAAGGGACAGACCTTCATGTGGATAGAGAAGTGCCGGTAGAGTTTTCAGTTGTTAAGGTGGAGACTTAAAAGTAACCCTATCTTGAGACTTCCAGAGGAGGGAATGGGGTATATAGTGTTCTATAATGCATCAAGGACCATACTGGGTTGTGTCTCAATGTAAGAGAAGGTGGTGATTTCCTATGGTTCACGGTAGTTGGGGAAGCATGATAAAAACTATATGACCCATGATCTTGAGCTCATAGAAGTGTTCTTCACTTTATAGATATAGAAGAACTACTTGATGGGTGAGCAGTTTATCATATACTCCAACCATAAAATTTTTCGGTATATATTATCCGAGAAGGAAATGAATATTAGATAGTGGTGGTGGCTAGAGTTCCTTTAGAAATATGACTTCATGATAGTCTATACTCTTGGGAAAGGGAACTTGGTGGATAACACGGTCATTAGGAGAATCAAGTTGCAGTTTCTGAGTGAGGTGTCAGAGCAGTTAGTCATGTTGCATATATTTATCATAGGTAGAGATATACCAGCTTACCTTTAGTCAATGGTTTTCACTCCACCACTCAATAATCTAGTTAGAGAGGCACATCTTGGGGATGTCAAATGTGAGGCCTGACATGCTCAGTTATCCACTAGATAGGCCCCTGATGTATATTTGATTGGTGGGGAGCACGTCGTCCTTTTCAGAGGGAGCACTGTTGTACCAATGATGTTTTGGGATGAGGTTCTAAGGGAGTTCCACACCTCCCCCTTGGTAGTGCAATAAGAAATGGAAAAGATGTACAAGGATCTCCAACATTAGTACTCGTGACTAGGGATAAAGAAGGTAGTGGCAGAGTTCATTTCACGATGCCTCACTTATCAGTAAGTGAAGGCGGAACATTAAGTTCCAGCTGGCATGGATCATCCACTTGAGTTACCAGAGTGGAAATAGGATGTTATATTAATAGAAATCATGAAATTTTACCACACACCTCCAAGGGACACAACAACATATGGGTGGTCGTTGACTGACTCACCATGATGACTAACTTTCTACCCATCTGAGAGAAGGGTTCCGCAAAGGGCTTGGGATTCCTCTACGTTCAAGATATATTATGTCTTCATGTGGTTCCTTAGACAATAATTTTAGATCATGATTCCCACTTAACATCCCGGTTCTGAAAGTGACTGCATGAGTTGTTTGGGACTCAGCTACGTTTGAGCATGACATTTCATCCCTAGATGGATGTCCATACAGAGAGGACTATCAGGGTTTTAGAGTACATGCTTTGTGATTTCATCCTAGATATTGGTCATGGTTAGGAGTACCATCTACCACTAGTGGAGTTCATGTACTAAAATAGATAACATTCCACCATTATTATGGCACCGTTTGAGGCATTTTATGGGTGACCATGTAAATCACCATTATACTGTTCATGCCTAGGGGAGTCAGCACTCATGGGTATAGAGTTCATATAGACCACCACTGAGAAGGTGTAGGTCATCCTGGAGTGGATGAAGAAAACATAAATTAGGTAGAAATATTATTTTGATAATAGATGGAGGCCCTTGGAGTTCGAGTAAGGAGATCATGTGTTCCTTCGGGTCTCACCTAGATAGGGATTATGGAGATTTAACAGGGTGGCATGTTGTCTCCGAGATTCATCAGCCCTTTCTATATTTTAACTAGAGTTGGCGAGTTGGTGTTCCACCTATCTATTACCCCACAGATGCATCGAGTGCATAATTTCATTAACGTTTCATAGATGAGAAGGTGTGTGAATGACCCATCAAGAATCATCAACTGGGGCAAGCTGGACATTGATGATGGGGCAACATTTAAGGAGTTTCCAGTAGATATTGAGGATCGATTGGAGGGGGTCCTTCATGGGTAGTCGATTCCTCTAGTGAGATTTTGGTGGTAGCATTGAAATATACAAGAGATCACATGGGGGTAGGAGTCTTAAATTCGTACTCAGTATCCCCATTTTCATGGTTAGACCTTGCTTCGGCTTTCAAGGATGAAAATACCTAAGGTGGGGAGAATGAAATGTACCATAAATTCTATTTAAATTATTTTTTAAAAACTTTATAGGATTATTTATTGACTAGGAGATTATACGACACATGATTCTGAGGACCAGTGAGCCAAAAATAAATGTTCAATCTTTCTTTAGTTTGTTTAAAATATTGCACGTGTGTGGTTTAAAAAACTTCTGAATGGGTGTCTAGATTAAAAATCCTAAGGAACCATTGTGTCTAGATCATTGACCTTTCCCAAAGATGGACCTAACCACAACTGGTGTGTATTGAGGGAAAAAATTAATTTTTGGGTGTTTTAAGGAAAAATAAAATAAAATTAAAAGAGTTTTTTATTCAAAAATTCTTCACTACGATGCAGCAACAAGGAAACTGTATCATTTCATAAATGAAACAGTGTAAAAATGTTGTGACACTGTGTAACTGAAATAATAAAATGTTTTATCTATATTTAATGGATTGACGTGGATGTAGGAATCAGGTGACGATATTTGAGTCTATTCGAAGTTAGTTTTGCTAAATGACGATAAAAACGATGAACAAACATCTTTCCTCCCTTCATCGTAAAAGGATCACCATCAATAAAGATGGATCAAAGGACAGAATAACAATGGCGTATGACTATGTTCTTCATTAATGAATGATCAAAAACTTTAGGTAAGGGTTTTTTTCTATGTGGCCTCCCTTACCCCATTCTTCCTTTCTAAATGACGAATGTGGGTCAATTCACTAACAAATTAACCTTTGAATTGATTTTCCTTACAGTAATGAGTTTTTTTGATGTGGGTATTATATCATGGAAATTTTTTGAATGTCCCTCCTTTATTTTATTACACAATTAATGAAATCAAATGAACTAGGTCGATGTTCGTTGGCTTCAGTGTTAATAGTGATCTCTCTCCCTCCTAGGGTTCCTCACCGACGAACCCCCGTGATTATGTCAGATTCTTGTCTAGAGGTTATGCATGTGGTCAGACCCCTAGATCAATGGAAAGATAGCTTGGAGAACATGTAATTGGAGGCGGCAACCTGGTGATTGTAGCGGGATGTGCGGATCAGAAAACAGACCACTGGAGCGATTCTGGTGGCCCACAGAAACACCCGTCGGTGCACTGACACTGGTGGCGGCACGCGATGGGTCACCACAATGGAAAAGGTAGCCCATGACATCCACAAATAGAGGTGATCAAAGGCTATTGGGAGGTGGCCGACAGTTGTGCGGTGGATGCAGCTGAAGGCTTCGTTCTAGCAGGACTGTGGTGGTGACCCACAGTAACGGTCATGGGTGGGACACGGTGCCTGCTACGTCCTGGGAGGAGAATAGTAGCCCATTATAGTGGGTCAGGTTGGTCAGGCAGGCCTGGTTAGACCTAGACAATCTGGGTTGGGCCTAGTAGGTCGGTTCGACCCACCTGGTCGAGTTTGACATGAGTCGGGTCGGCGCTAGTGGGCCGGGTCGAGTCAATGGAACTCTGTCTAGGTCAGGTCGGGTCGATCAGACCTATCTATGCTAGAATCAGACACCATCATCCCCTTTTTAATAATAGTATCATTACATATAAACTGCATGTACGATTGAGCAATCATTTGTGGCTTTGGGACCCTCGTGAAGAGGTGTCCCTTTTGATATACTCTAGATGGGTTTTCGTAGAAGTTGAGATATATCTGATGGCTTGAGGTGTAGATTTTCAATAAATTAAGTGCACTATAAGCAAGAATGCTCCAGATGGATGTGATGAGAAGACTGTGACGAGTAGGTCTAGGTGCCCGAGTATTCCTAAGTGAAGACTGGGTCTAGTTTCCCTATCAGGCCTATGTGACGAGCTAGTGTAGGCATCCTTGCAGGACTAAGTGACAAGCGGGTCCAGGTGCCCCAGCAGGCCTATGTGAATCATCGGGGATAAGTGTCTCAATATTATAATATGTTCAGAATTTAATACTAATAGTATTTATTTTTATACTTTATATTTATTCCTGTGTGAGCTGACTCTAGTGACTCTCTCTTGATTGTACCTCTTAGGGGATACAATTCATGTACTTATTTGGTAGTCTAATTTATGCATACTTTTCTTTGTGTTAATATGTTTTTGTTTTGGGGTCCTTACAAATTATTGTCCCACTCACCCCTACACAAGCTCCGCTTGAACGTGTCTTGTCTTCTGTATAGAATAGGTGCTTCAATAGTGACCTTGGTTGTATGAGGCCTGGTGGTTCCTAGTAAGATCCATTAGACGAGGCGTACTTCTAAGCTTCAGGTGGAACCCCCTCCACCTACCCTTCAAGTAGGGTTTACCATAAAAGTACTTCCTGATCATGTACTTGCCTTTTTTGGGATTTTATTCTCATGCCTTTACTTTTAGTTTTGTATTGTTACTCTCAATAGTTGTCTTAGTGGAAAGCATGTTTACTTTATGGCATTGTGGGTTGGGGATGTGTGTGTGTGTATACATATTAGTACTCAGTAAAATTCCTCCCACTTACAGGAATATTCATTTGGCCCTAGTCTCCAGCCCCTAGCCATTGGGAGGCGGGCTTGGGAAAGTCGTAGCATGAGCCCAAGGGGATGGGTTGTGACATAGTCCAAGCCTCACTTATATAATCTCATCTTGTAATTGGTAAAGTGATAACCAAAATGGTGCTACCTCCAACCTATGTTCTGGAAAATGGGAATTGGAATATGTCACTATAATAGTTGAGGCCATCATTTCTTTGTTCAACATCAATTATCCATTTTCATTTATATGTATAAACACTAATTATAATGGTAAAATTATCACACATTGGTATAGTTTTCAATTGTAAATTTGACCAATGAATATATTGACCTATGGTTATATTTGACCAGTGAACATATAATAGTTAATGGTCAAATTTTCCTTTATACTTAATAAATACAAATTCATTATTTCTCTCAATATTCACTATAATTCCTCCCAAGGGTAAAATTTTTCATTTTATAATATGTTGATTTCATTTAAATATTTTGTTTCATTACTATTGTTTTTTCAATGGGGTGATGATTATAGAATACGGGGTGATCCATATTTTCCTATTTCATTTTTTCTATTTTATATATCTTATTGTGCTTTAATGTTAGGAATTTTAATTGGTTTCTTATCTCACTAATGTAATCATCTTTATTAATGAGATAATTTTTTCCCTAAATTTTTTTACATATACCATATTATAAAATATATAAAACACATTTATTCATGAAACAAATGTCATTTAAAAATTATGGTTCAGTACATTCCAATTTCATTATGGGGATATATTCTAGAATATATTTCATGCCAACATAACAAGGATCCCTAAAAATATACATAATGATATTGTTAATGATTGTGTATGGAAAACACCCATGTTTTTATTAAATGATTATTTAGGTTTTTGAATCACTCATATTATGATTCGATTGTTATAAAATTTACCGAAATTCTTATAATTTGTTATTTATTGGTAATCTCAGGGAAACTATATAAAACTATTTTAACAATCCTATTGAAAAAAATGTGTCAATGTACTTATGTGGTTTTTTAGTAAAATATAACACATAATTAGTTTTATTAGTGGGATAAATGTTGGAAAAAGTGTTAATCAAGAAATGATACATAAATTTTATTCCTAATATTAATGATGAGTTGGTTTTATATTAGGTTTTTATGAATAAATGACACACCTAATAAAATATGCTCGATGGTCTACTATGATTTATAAGGATCCCAATTGTTATATATTTAATGTTTCTAATTTTGATTAAATAATTCTCATATATAATGAACATATTACCCAACAAGAGGTTGTTGAGTATTGTGATTCTAAGAAATGGTTTGATGTCATGGAATTTGAATTGGACTTTATCTTCACTTACGAAGTTAAAAACAAGGTAGATAAATAAAAGGAGTCATACCCATAAATAAAGTGTTGGTTTTTCATAAGGAAAATGAAATTTTTATAATTCAATATTCAAATTATGATGGCCTAGTTGTAAAGGGTTATACATAATTCCTAGTATTGACTTTAGAGAGACCTTTTTAGTGGTTTTGATGATAAATTCCATTCATATAATTCTTGATATAAAAACTCATTATTGTTATAAAGTATATTAAATTTATGAAAATTAAAAATTACATAATGTTAATTTAGTTTTGGTTGTGTATATAATACATAATGAATATACTACGGTTCTAAATTAGTCCTGTAGGACTTGAAATTTTTTAGGATCCATTTATGGATTGAAGTGCGATTCCTGGAGATAATTTTTTTTATAATGAAATAAATGTGATTCATTTCATCAAGAATAAGGATAAAGACTATATATATGCATGTGGATTTTTTTATTGTGTTGATATATCTTATATTATATGTGTATTGTACACATATTAACAGTGATAGTTTCATAAGAGAACACTATGCATATATTTTTTTGGGAAAATTCGTCATGATTAATTGCATTGGTGTAAAAACATACCTAAAATATTTGATGTTATATAGGGAATTATATATGATGAATCACCAAATATTTTAGAAAATGTATATTTTTAATGTGAAAAATAAATTTACCATGGTGAACATCCTGAAGGGTTATATACCTATGTTAATAAGAGGGAATTGTTGGAATATTCTGTGTCTTTAAAAATATTTAAAATTGATGGAAAATATTCCTTATACATCCTATATATGTTCTATCATTCATTCATGGTAGTTTACTAGATGAAATGTCACTTATTAATTGAGAATTATTTGTATATTTCAATCATTTCCTGGAAAGAAACGCCATATTATGGTCATGATTATCATTATGTATTTACAAGGATAAATGGGTATGATCTTTGACTTTGGGATTGTGGCTAAGCTAATTAAAAATTGTTTAATGAATAAACATTTATAAACTGATAAACATGAAATATGATCTCTATATTATTTCATATTATTATTAACTATTGGAGAGATCAATTAGTAATATTTCAAATAATCCACTATAGTAAACTACATATCAATTGTAGAGTATAAAAATTTATCAAATGATCTAATTGAATATGTTTGGATTAAGGAATCCATCAATGATCATGAGGTAGTTCCAATAATTGAGGGAGAATTCTAGAATTATTATTGAAAAAATAGATCAATTTATATGGACATGGTATATAAGTCACCTTAAAATACCAAACACATCTATCACAAATACGATATAATTTGTAAGACCATTTGTCGAGGAGATGTAAAAATATCAAATGTTTCTATAAATAATAATATATTAAATCCATTGAAAATCCCATTAGTGTTAAAAAGGTATTATGACCTTATTGAATATTGTGTTTAATGATATATGAGTAGTTAGACATAATATATGTATAATTTATCATGGTATTAAAATTAATGAAAACTATCTTTATTGCAAATTTTTTGCATCACATTTAAATTATATGAAACTTATATTCAAAATTTCCCATAAAATTAGAATATTCAGATTTCCCTAATCGATGAGCATTAAAGTGAATTATGGTTTTCCATGATTTGTAAAAAATATCATTATTATAATCATATAATCAATTCAATGGTTTTCATCATATATAAATGGAATATAAAATTGAGGGAAAAGTCTACACTTATTAGCATGAGGGACCTTCAAACATATATCACAATGAATATATACTAGTCAACGAAATTAATAGGGATTTATACTTGTTATTAATATCTATTATTTATGTTTTTATATACACAAAGTAAGATATGTAACACCCTGAGATTTTGTGAATTATTTTTTTATAATTAATTTAATAATTTTTATATTTTTCACTTCATGAAACACTATGTATAATTTTTTTAAATCACTATTTTTTTAATTTATACAAAAATCCAATTTAATGATTCCCTAAACGTATCACTTATATTATCTAGTGTTAAACACAACACTATGCTTGGATTGTGATACACACAATTTCCATTTCCTTTGATATCATGCGTTACATGTAAGAAATAGATTAACCAAACAACAATGTACTATTAATATTATTTTGAAAATATTATTATAGATGTCGCATATAAAATAGGATGGAATTTATGAAAAAAAATTATTTATTCATGTGAATTAAATTATCCATATCGTTTTAAATTATCTAGAAATCAAAGTATGAAATCAAAAATTACTTTTCTAAGACAACTATTTTCTTGTACAAGCACAATTTTATCAAAATAAATTAAACAAAAAAATAGTTGTCATTATTTTTAATAAATTATATATTCATTCAAATATTTTAATATTTATTCAATATATTTGATCAGTATGAGATTAGAATAAATTGAATTTTTTGAAAAAAAAGATGTATTTTTTAAAAAGGTAATTTTACCACCTTTTAATGAAGAACTCATTATAAATAAAATTTTCAAATTTTTCATTAATATTAAAAAAATTGAAATAAAAAATATTAATATTTTCTTTGGGTGAATTGGTGGTATTTTTCAAAATTTTCATTTTTAAATAAATAGTGGCGAACGCTGCATTTTCATTCAAAAATAAGTTTTCATCTAATTTATTTATAACGATTAATTTTTTTATTTTAATGTATAATTAGATAAATTATATAAAAATTAATACAATTTAGGTAATTATATGTATTTTTAGTTCTAATTTGGACAAAAAAAATTAGCAAATCATTGAATGCTTTTACATTAAAACCCAACATTGTCATCATGTCTATGGGATTGAATCTAAATTCATTTATCCAATTCTGTTATTGTAAATGGAAAAAAGGATTATATATTTTTAATTTTTATAATTTAAAATTTAAAATATGTTCAATATAGATTTTTTCTAAAGATATTAGTGAATTCGATTAAAACTAATTACACCAATTAAGAAAAAAGTTTGTTAACAAAGGTCTAGTCCATAAACATAGGGCTCACAAAGACCTATAAACATGACCCAAATACATTTTATGGTAATATTAATACCCAACAATCTATTTAATAAAATATTTAACATTATTTGATCCACTTGACATGTAAAAAACGTGGGTGTAATTCCCTTTTTAAAATATTACAGGAATACCAAACCCCCTCTACTATAAAAAGAAACTCACCCCTCCCAGTTATTCACACCTCTCAAGACATATGGTTAAGAAAAAGTATGATATATTGTCCTCAAAAAATACCTCCATTCCTTCTATAAAACTTCTTTATATAATAAATACATCCAAGTAATCCCTTAGGTTCAAACAAAGAGGTGTTTTATAAAGAAGAGGTAACATCCTTCTTCAAGATACTATATTTTAGTTTCATTATCCACACCCTCAACTCTTATTATTACATGATTATATAACAACCTCAATATCCAAAATATAATTATATTTGTTTTATATTTTTTCATCCAACACTCAAGAAAACTTCCATATAATTGGTAACCAACTTACTGATCTTATGTATAGAGAATTATCACCGCACTAGACATTGTTTTTCATTTTTACATTACCAACTATCATAGTTGATAATTATGATGTAAAAATTGTTTTTATATCATATATATCATATTTATAATGTATTTATGTTTCTGAAATTATGATATTAAACATAAATTATTTCTTTCTATTTTGGGTAAATATGATGACTTCATTTGTGGATTGTGCACTACAACCTCATCAAAGTGACGTGATTATTTACTACATTACATGGAATATATTAAGGATTATTTAAATAAACATATTATATATATATATATATGAAATAATAATTATACATGATTGATATTATATATATATACACAATCATTTCATTTACATTCTTTCTTTCAATACAATAATAAAATGGAAAGAAAGTAATTTTTACATAAAACCAATTGTATCCATGAATGGTGTATTCCATTTCATACATATATATTCTATCAACTATTATAATAAAAATATATTGAATATATATGATATTGATATCATTTTCTAAATTCTATTAATAATAAAATCATGATCTACATAAGAGGACAAATAATAAAAATTAGAAACATGTATTAAAAAAAGGTGGTTATCACCTAAAACAAAACATTTACATAGAGTTATTAATGAATGGGTAACATAAAGTCATAATTTAATAATAAGTGATATTATATATACGAATATGGTTCTTTCATGGATGTTTAATACAATTATACTTATTATATAAAGGGTTTAACAAGTACAGTGAGAGTCAAGACATAAGGTAAGGGTTTTCTCATCTCACTTTTATTTTCCTGAGACATAAGCTTTGTTAACCTCATATCTCTTATGTGTGATGTGTATCAATAAAATGTATGTACTAAATGATTATTATAATGAAATTAATGGGTATTTACATATAAATTCTATGAAATTTTCTTCATGGTTATTATTTTTCAAAAGTTACCAAATTAATAAATTAATTTAATCTCTATTTGCCTTCTTTGAGACACCAGCCATGTTATGAACCTATATTCTCATAACAGGTGTATATACTAACCTTTTACATGTTATATAATGAATATAAATATTTTAACTATATTATAATATTTATGAAATTATATTTTCATACATGGGTATTATGATTCAGGGTTACTAATTGGTAAGAGTTTATTGAATCAATATCATCATCTATCATGATTATTTAGGATTATGCTTCCAATAATGAAATATTATGATCCATATATTAGGAACAATAATGTATTTTATTCTCCTCTAGTTATTCATAGTTTATTAATGTGTTAGTACAATTTTTTCAACTATTTATTACATAATAAAATTAATAAAAAAAATTATGAAAATCTAACTTTATTTCATATTTTGTTTCAAAAATCCATGTTCATTAAAAACATTATATTCTAAACAAGTTTTTCAAAATGGTTTTCTATTGTAACATTATTTTTAAAGGAAATTATTACCCATTTTTACCCTTTTTACAAAATATTTGTAAAAGGGATTTTTTATTTTTTCTGTTCAAGGAACAATTCTAAACATTTTAAGGTTCAGATGGAAATATCAGCCTCAATTGACTAACCCATCATCATAAATGCCATTTCCTTGATTATTTTAAAAGGTTATGTTTTTTAAAATAAAACATTTTTACTAATATTTTGTAAAATATTCTATTTTAAAATGCTTTAATAAATTTTGTCAAGATTTATTTATATGTTTTCAAAATATTTTTAAAGAAATTATTTTCAAAACCTTTTCAAGATTTAATTATAAGTTTTAAAAAAATTCAAGGAAATGGTTTTCAAATAATTTTGAAGGTTTAATTATATGTTTTTATAATAAATTCAATGAAACATTTTTCAAAAAAAATTCAGGTTTATTTTATATGATATCAAGAAAAATTTTCCAGATGTTTTCAGGGTTCATTTATATGTTTTTAATGAAGACTTTTTCCAAAAAAATTAAAGATTATTATATAATTTTTCAACAAAAAATATTTTCCAAAGGATATCAATGATTCCTTTATAAATTTTAAAATCTATTTTCAAATAAATAGTTTTTCAACCTATTTTAATGTATCCTCAGTATTTTTTCAAGGAAAATGGTTTTGAAAGGATTCCTGTTTTATAAAAAATTTATTATTTAAGAAAGGATATTTTCCTCAATAAATTTTTTAACTGATCGTTTTGAATTATTTTCCAAATAACTTTTCATATTTTGGAGGTACTCATGGATTTCTAGTAAAATTATTTAAAGGTTTGATTCATTTTCATTCTATGAATTATATATGTTTTTATGGATTTTTTTTATGAATACCATATATATTTCATGGGTTATATGTTTATGAAAACCATTTCTATTTTATGGGTTATATTATTATGATATACACTTAATTTTATGGGTTATTATTTGATTAAATGATGATGAATATCATCTATTTTCCACAGGTTAAGATATGATTACATGATTATGATAACCATTTTATTTAATGGGTTATGATATGATGAATTTTAATGATATTTTTTCACATGTATGTATGATTTAATTATTATATGGGTGGGAAATGTATCTATATCCAATAAATTGGTTAATGATTTATATCTCATGAGGTAGACATGTCTGGAATGGGAAGTGAACATGGTTAAGTAAAGTACTTTTTCAACTAATATTGTCTTGGGAGTGAACCTTAACTAATATGATGGTCATCTTATAGTACCGTGATAACCAAGATGGTATGGAGAGTAAACCTATACAATTAATATGGTCTTGGCAGACAACCTTGACTAATTAGATGGTCATAATAGTGAATCATTACTACCAAGATGGTATGGGGAGTGATCCAATACTACTATGATGGAATTGGAAATAATACTTAACTAATATTAAAACCATTTTATAAACTTATATGTCTGTAGAAAAAATGTATGTCATATTATTATCTTATAATTTCATGTCTTATGTCTTTGATTCACTTATGATTAATGTTTTGTGAACTTCCAAACATTATTCCATGACTCTTTTATATGATCTTTGATATTTGAGGTATGCTCATAATATTTTATTCTAATGTTATCATACACTTATGCATTTGTTATGATTATGTATCTCCTTAAATTACCATTAATGGTCATATGATATCACCCCTTTATTATGTTTATTTCCCCATGCTATGAAGAATTGTTTTAAGTATAATAACTAAAGGGTAATATCTTTATAGGAAACAATAAAGATCATTCTCAGTTGTATCTGATTTTTTATAAGTTTACAAAGATGTTAAAATATGTTTTTTCCTTAGAAATGAATTTCCATAATATGCTTAATATTCAACTAGAATGATGTAATATCATTCTATGTTATGCTGATGCAAATATAGTTGGTATCAAATTAATGGTTCAGAAAACCTTTCGAAACTAGGATGATGAAATCCTTAGTGAGATCCCGATGTATATTTATATGGATATTTATATGGATGTATCAAAAGATAATCCTAAAGTCTCATATGAATGTGTCATAATTCAGACATGTTATATGTGACTTTTAATGATTATGTAGATTTCCTCTATGATAATTGAAAAATCACACTCTATTTTCTGGTTTTAGTCAAAAGTAAGAAATAGAAGGATCTGGATTATTGAAGAATATAATGGAAAATTTGACGATGAGTAGTAGAATGATATGATCACTAGAGTGAAGGATGTTGTGATAATACCTAATTATTTTTCATGAAACTTGATTAATAAATTTTACATTAAACAACTCTATGATTCAAAAAATAAGGCTAGGAAGGTGGTTTCTAAGATTTTTTGTAGTGGAGAAAATGGAAAGAAAATTCATTTAGTTTTCATTGTGCTAGTAATGTGAAAGTAATCACCCATGTGAATGTATTAGAGGATCAAGAAGAATTTTTGACTGTGTAAAATAAGGACATAAATAAAGTAATAGGGAATGAAAAATAAAGGGTTTTGTTAATGAAATGGGTGGGAATATTGGCCTCAACAAGACAATGCCAATAGTTAAATGATTTGAGTGTGGAATGAATGTTCATTATGAAAATTGATGTCCTAAGTGGAAAGATCCCGGAGAGAATTAAAATAGTAGTATGAGTAATGGTTATATTTATGTTTATTATGATACTAGATATGTAATGCTAAATCGAAATGGTATTAAGTAATATTATGAGGAATCCTGCATTTGGATAAAAAATGATGTGGAATAATCAATGTTTTTATGTATTTAGATTTATGAATTACATTATATGGATGGTTAAATATGTAATGATTGTTCAGTTAATTTTTTTCTAACAAGTATTTACAATAATATGTGGAATGGTTCTAGTGGAATATAAAAGTGACTTAATGGTAATGTTATGTTCTTGGGAAACACATGACTAAGGGAAAGAAAACCCCTAATATGTTCCTTATACTAAAATAATATTCTTTTAAAAATTATATTTTGGATATGAATAAAAAAATTGTGCATTACTAATTACCTTGGAAAAAAATAGGGAAATTTTCACTAGTGCCTTGTGCTACCATTGATGAAGTTTACAATATTTTTTTAATTTTGGTATTATTTCAAATATACATTGAAAAATGAAGCATGAAATTATTCAATAAGGATTTTTTGTAAAACTAGTTATTATAATGGTATATGATAATACATGATGAAGGTATTCAAATGTTTGGTATGTTTCATAAAATTAATACTATATGATATATGTGTGATCAATGTAAGATGATTTTGACAAATTTAGTTTCCTTCATTCTAGTTTTTTATACATTCAACTTTTTTAAGGTTTATAAGGTTATCCATTTATTAAATGGTTTTTTAAAAAATTCAGATAATTTTTTAATGATTTATGTATTATCTCACCATATGAGGATTTATAAAGATTGGGTAACTATTGATAACTTTATTTGGTGAAAAAAATAGATGAAATGACCTATCATTATATTCATGGATCACATGATATTTTAATGATTCTGGGATGAAAAAATAACCTTTATTTCATGGAATGAGAGATTAATTAGATGTTGAATAAGGAAAAAATAGTAGGCTGTCCAAAAATAATGTAATTATACAATTTCATGAAAATTATTCAAGTTAACAAAAAATAATATCGAGACCAAAAACGTTATCTTACTACCTTTAATTTTGATGAATTAAATGGCACCTTTTATTATCACAGATTTGTGGATTTATGATTTTTAACTTTCTCCTAACCATGTTCTCTATCACTATCCATCGGAACTTGACAGTTATATTTTTATTCCATGCCCATGATTTCACTTCCCATTTATGTTCTATTATGTGGAAACCTTGTAATGTGTTACTTTGGATAACAATTATGTTTACAATTGTTCATTTTTAAAGGATGATTTACTATTTATTTTTATCATGTGGTTTTCTATTAATGGAAAATTCATGTATTAAAACTTTGATAAGACAGATTAATTTATAGGTAGAAATTCATTTTCTGGTTTGTAGAATGTAACACCTTGTTATTTTTTGAATGATTTTTTTTGAATTTATTTAATCACTTTGATATTTTTCACATCATGCTTCCCTGAGTATACTTTTTTTAAAATCACTCTGTTTTCATGAGTTATATGCTACAACATGTAAATATTGTACTATAAAAAAACACTTACATTATATTTTAAAACAATAAATACTATGTTTTTTATGTATTACGCGCAATATTGATTTCCTTTGATGGCCTTTATTACACACACACAAAAAGTTTTACCAAACTACATCATAATATTAAAATTATTGCTGAAATGTTATTATATATGTCGCATATCCAATAGGATAGATATTATGAATAAATATAATTTAAAAATGGGAATAAAACTAAACCTTTGGTTATCAAATAACATGAAATAAATGTAATAACTAGTAAATTCATTTTCTAATAAAAGATTTTTTTCTATGTAAAAAACACCATTTTATGTCAATAAATTAAAAAACCCCAATATTAATCATTTTTTAATATATTATATACTTAATAAAATATTTTTACACTAATCCTATAGATTTAATGGGTATAAGATGCGAATAAATCCAGTTTTATGAATAAAATGTTGTATTTTTCAAATAGGTAATTTTACCTCCTTTTAATGGAGAACTCGTATTAAATATGATTTTTGAAAACATTATAAATTTTAAACATTATTTTTGAAATCATATTATCAAAATATACTTTGGGTGAATTCTTGAAATTTTTCTGAGTATATTCATTTTTTATGAATAGTTAAGAACACTAAATATTAAATCAAAAATGATTCTTCATCCAATTTATGTATAATATTAAATTATATTTTTTAATGGATATAATGATTAATTGGATAAGTTATACAAAATTTAATCCAATTTATGTTTTTACAATTTATTTCGATTTATAATTGGATATAAAAATATAAAAAACATTTTAACGCTTTTACTTTATAACCCCACATTGTCATCCCTTTTATATAAGACTGATATCCTACCCAAAAGCAAGATCCCTTTATTGATTAGAAACAAAACACTTACACCAGTCTGAAAGTAGATCCTTTACATTGATCCTTACTCAGAAAGGAAATAAGATCACCTGGAACTTGATCCTCCTAATGAAAATCAGATCCATTCACACCTTTGTTCGCAAGACCATCAGCCACCGCATTCTCTTCTATATAAACATGTGTGATAATGTGATGCCTTGATTAGAGAAGATCCAGGCATCTTGACCATTTATTGGTCAACTTCCAAGAAAGATGAATAACACCTTTCCTAATAGCAAACACCACTTGTGTAGAATCACATTCAACCCATAGCTTGTCCCAACCCCTTCTACTATATTGCTCAAATGATTCAATAACACCTTGCATCTCTTCTTCAAGATCAGTGGTGAAGCCACACGAGCTATAAATACAACCAACAACACACCCTGTATGGTCCCGGAAGACAGCCCCAAAGCCAGATTAACCCAGGTTACCTCAAAAGGCACCATCAGTATTGATCTTGATCCAGCCCTGGAAGGGAGGTTTCCAAAAGTAGAACTTATACTCCATTGTATTTAATTTTAAACATTATTAGATTGAACTAACATGGGAAAAACATGGGTGAAATTCTCTTTCCAAAAATTTACAAGAATGTCACTCCTCTTCCACTATAAAAAGGCACTGACCCATCACACTAATTTACACCTCTAATGGCCATTGGATATGAAATATTATTCTCTATTGTTCTTAAAAAATCTCTACCATCATCCTATAATCCTACCATTGGGAATAAATCCATCCAAGGAATCCCTTTTTTCCAAAAGAAAACGTGTTACCCAAAGAAGATGTAACATCCTTCATCAATCTCATTTTTATTATAATCATTCTTCACCCCTTATAATATTATTATTAAATGATTATATAATAACTGTATAATCCCCAACAAATGGATATTTTTTATTCTAATATTTTGACCTACACATACACACACTTCCATCTAATTTGTAATGAACATATTGTTCTTGTGTATGGCAAACTGTCGCATCACGAAATGATTTTGTCTATTTTTTTATACAAACTCTCATGGTTTGGAAATATGATTTAAACACTATTTTTATAGGTTATATTTTATATTAATGATTTATTTATTCTTCTATAATTATTTAATACAACATACCTTCATTATTTACATTTTTTTAAATACGATAACTTTGTTTGTCGACATGGGGACTACAGCCTTCCCAATGAGATGTGATTTTTCAATACATTACATATAATGTATTAAGGATTGGTTTTATAAAATTATATTTTATTTTATAAATAATAATTAAAATTTAATGATATACATACACACATGTATTTATTTTACTTTTATTCAATCAATACAACAATAAAACAGAATCAACATTCATGCATACGTACGGCATACCGTCTCAAAGATCAGTGTATTACATTTCAAACATATATATTATATATATTGTTATAATATATATATAATTAATATATATTATATTTATATAATGTTTTAAAATATATAATTAAATATATACTGATCTATGTAATAGCACAAAAAATAATAAGTCAAAACATGTGTGAAAAACAAGGCAATTATCACCCAAAATATAAATTTAACGTGGAGTTATTAATGAACGGGTAATATAAAGTCATAATTAAATCTAAAATGATTTTATATATATGAATATGGTTCTATTATGGATTTATACTAAACATTTAATTCTTATAAATAATGTTTGAATGAGTACGAATAGAGTCAAGACAAAAGGCAAGAGTTTTCTCATCTCACTTTTATTTTCCATGAGACAGAGGCATGTTCACCCTATATTTTTTTATGTGGCTTCTATATTGACCATGAATGTATTCTATAGATATTTTTATATATTTATTATTATTTACATATACATTTTTTTATCTTTATTTCTTGGGGTTTATGTGTAAAAATTTACCATTTTGGTAAAGTAATTTTTTTCTCAATTTTATTTCTTTGAGAAACATGCCATGTTATGATACTATATTTTTATAAGATGTGTATATACTACTGATTTATATGATATATCATGAATATTATAATTATGATGATATTTTAAGCTTCATATAAATAGATTTTCTTTTATGGGGAGTATGATTCATGGTTACCAAGTGGTAATAGTTTATTGAAATAATATCATCATTTTTAAGTATTGTTTCTGATTATGCTTCAATTTATGAAATATTATGATCCATATCAAAAGAAATCTCTTGATATTTATTCAAATCTAGTTATGAATAATTTAAAAATGTATTTTTACTATTTTTCCACTCATTGGTACTAAATATAATTAAATATTTTTTTTAATATCCAACTTTATTTCTCCTTCCTTAAATAAATCTATGTTTTTTAAAATCTATGTTTTATAAAAAAATAAAAAATCATTTATTCTTACTCTATTATGGTTAATTTATTTTTTTTAAATGCATTACTTTTTTTAGAAATGTTTTTAAAAGTAATCTTCGTGATTGTTTCTGATCAAGGAATTTTTTTAAAACTGTTATGTGTTAAATAAATGATTCAAATGTAAGGGAATACTAATTTTCATGACCATAATTTCCTTAATTAATTATTTATAAGTTTACAAAGTTATTTTTTTTATGAAAATATTTTTCATAATATTGTGAAAATTGGTTTATTTTAAAATGGTTCTAATTTTTTTCATTCTTTCTTTATATCTATTGAAATTATTTATAATAAAATGGTTTAAAAAACATTTTCATGATTTCTTTATAAGTTTTCAAAGAATTTTAAATTAAATGGGTTTCAAAATGTTTTCATTATTTCATTATATATTATCAATTTATTTGCAAGTAAATAGTTTTCAAAATTTTTGTATGCTTTCTTTATAAGTTTTCATTATATTTTCAAGGAAAAAAATTTCAGCATTACTTTATATGTTTAAAAGGAAAATGAAGTTCAAGTTGTTTTAAATATTATTTATATGATTTAATGGAAAATTATTTTTAAAATTTTTTTAATCTTATTTTTAAAAATTTCATGGAAAATTTTTTTCAATACCTTTTGAAAATTACTTTTATAATTTTTCAAATATATTTTCAAAGAAAAATGTGTTCAACATGTCTTCAAGATTCCTTAATATGTTTTAAAATAAAATTTTTTCCAACATGATTTATTTTTTACTAATAATTTTTTACAAAAAATGATATTTTCCTTAAGATGTTTTTAATGGATATATCAAAATTATTTTCCAACTAATAATACATTTTTGGTTTTTACTCATTAATTTCTAGGAAAATAATCCAAAGGTTTAATTCATATTTTTCTCTGAATTGTTTTTGTTTTTATGTCATGATGTTTATGAAACTCATTTCTCATTCAAATGTTATATTTTTATGAAACATATTTATCTTTAATGTGTTATATTATTGTAAAATCCATTTCCTTTAATGGGTTATTCTGTAATGAAATGATTATGAATCCTGTCTATTTTCAACAGGTTATGATATGATTACATGTTTATGATACAAATTTCATTTCTTATTTTTTGATATTATGAATATTTATGATCTTGTGGAAGACGTATATATTATTTAACTATGATATGGTTGGGAAATATATCCACAAACAATACATTTTACAATGATTTATATCCCATTAGATAGGCATGGATGGAACATGGAGTGAAAATGGTTCAGTTAAAGACATGCTCTGGTAACATGGTATTGGTAGTTAACCATTACTACTAAGATGGTCATAGGAGTGAAAAATGATCACCATGATGGTATGGGGAGAGAAACTATAAAACTAATATGGTCATTTTAGTGAATCTTAATAACTAATGTGGTCATGGGAGTTAACCATGATTGTGAAGATGATATGGGGACTGAACAAATACTATGATGATGACCTTGGAAATAATCCATAAATACTAGAGAAATAATTTTATATGATTATGTGTCTACCAAAAATAAATATCTTATTACTAGGTTATACATTCATCGATTATTTCTTTGAATCCATTATGATTCATGTCTTATAAACTAAAAATATTTCATCCATGGCCCATGTACATGATTTTTGATATACATGGTATATTCATCAAATATTATTCTAATGTTCTAATACATTAATGATAATGTTATGGTTCTGTATATCCTTTGTTTACCATTACTAAGATTTGAGCTCACCCCTTTCTTTTGTTTCCATTCCCAAGTTTATGAATAATAATTTTAAGTATATGTACTAACTAGTATGATCTTTTTATGAAAAAATGATGATTTTCACAATGTTATAATATTTTGTTCCATGTTTCTAAAGACACAAAAGTATTATGGTCCATTGAAATTTTATTATTTAATGTGATGATAATTAATCTAAAATGATGTAATATCCATGTATGTTATTCCTGGGTTTCTATAGTTTGTTTTAATGGAATTATTTAGTCAAACATTGAAAACAAGGATGTGAAAACCTTAGTGAAATCCTTAGGTATATTTATAAGGATATGTATAGGGATTTAACTAAGGATATTCCTAAGGATGTATAGGATAGTTCCATGAATTAGGCATCCTATAAGTGATTTTCGTTGATTATATTTTGTCCCATTATAATATGTTTTCATCACATTATACTTTTTTGTTTTAATTAATGTAGGGAACCAAAAAGAACTGGTTTAATGTAGAATGTGATGGAAAATTTGCTGATGAACAATCCAATGGGCTGATTACTAGAGTGAAGGATGTTGTGATTTTGCCTAATCTATTTTAATAGAACATTACTTACAAGATTAACCTTAAAAAACTATCAAATTAACCAAATATGAGAAGGATAGATTTCCATGAGATTTTAGGTAATAGAGACCACTGAAAAAAGAATGTTTAGTTTCATTTATGTCAAGAATGTGGAAATATTCACCCAAGTGAATGTCTTTGAATAATAGGAAGATGTTTTTGTTGTGGAATATTAGGACTCAAAGCAATTAGTAAAAAATAAAATTGAAGGGTTAGGTTAATGAAATGGATGGGAATATTGGCCTCCCTAATACATTCTCAAAAGGTAAATTCATTATGTTTTAAATTAATTATCATAATGAAAATTTATGTACTAAGAAGAGAGCTCACAAAGAGAATTTGAAATATGGAGTAAGTAATGTTTATATTGTATATGATGATAACAATACATATGAATTGTTAAAGTAAATATATATTAAATAATTTCATGAGGAAGCCTTATTCTGGCATCATAATCAAGTGTAATAATCAACACTTTTATATATTTTGATTAAATAATTATATTATATGAATGGTTAAATATGTATGGATTATTTAGTTTATTTTTTCTCTAAGGATTTATAATAATATATTGAATGGTTTTGATGGACTATAAAAGTGATTTAATTGAAAGGTAATGCGTAAGGGAAACAAATGATTAAGATAAATATAACCCTTAATATGTCCCTTATGTTATGATAGTTTTCTTTGGATAAAGATATGTTGGATATGAATAAGTAAATTTGATGGTACTGATAACCATGTAACTAATTAATAACTTTATTAAAAGTGATTTATGCTACCATTGATTAAGTTTATAACATTTTTTGATCTATATAATACATCCAATATACATTTAAATAAGGAAAATTTTATGTTTTCAAAAAGGATTTATGGAAATTAACGTCCTTATCATGTTTCAAGAAAATAAATGATGAAGGTACTCACTTTTTTGGTATGTGATAGATAAGAGATACTATATGATATGCTGGGATCAATGATAAGTTAATTTTTTGAAATTCAGTTACATGTTTTTTGATTTTTGGGCATTCAACTTTTGGAATGGTTATAAGGTTAAAAATTTATGTAAGGTTTTGTGTTAAAATTTGGATAATGTTTTATAGATTTATAAATTATATCACCATATGATGATTTATCCATAATGGATAAATTGTACTAAACTTTTGTTTTAGGAAAAATAGATGGAATGACCAATCATTCTATTCATTGATCTCATGATCTATTTATTATTCAATAATTATAAATTCACCTTCATTTATTTTAATTATAGATGAAGTGGAAGTTGATAATTGAAGATTAAAGAAAATGGTTTTCTTGAAATCATGTAAGTATATCTTCTCATGAAAATTCTTCAACTTCATAAAAAAGGATCTTCAAACCAAAAATGTTATCCTATAACATTCATTTCTGTTGAATCAAATGGCCTCTTATATCATTGAAATTTATGGATTTGGGATTGTTAACATTCACATAATATATATAACTCTTCATCAGAACATTATAGTTATATTTCACTTTCATGTCCACGTTTTCACTTTCCACCTATATTCTCTTAGGTGGAAACCTAGTAATGTGTTACTTTGGGTAACCATTATGTTTCCTACTTTAACTTTTTAAAGGATTTTTTAGTATTCATTTCTACATTATCTATTTCTGTGAAAAGGAACATTCAATTATTAAGTTCTTGATAATTCAATTAAATTTAGAGGGATAAAATCATTTTAATGGGGTATAATGTAACACCCTGAGATTTAGTGAAATATGTTTTTCAAATTAATTTAAATTTTTTGATATTTTAAACTTTACGCAACACATAGTATAGTTATTTAAAATGAACTATATTTGGAATGAGTTATATAAAACAAATATTTAATCATGAACTACATGAAAAACATAGATTTTCCTATAGTATATGTAATACAAGGTTTGTATTATGTTACACACAATGTTAGTTTCTTTTGATTTCCTACGTTACACGAAAGACATAGTTTTACCAAACCATAGTGTACTATAAATATTATGGATAATATATTATTATATTTTTTACATATCCATTAGGATGGATGTTATGAATAAAATATTATTGAAACATGTGAATAAAATTAATCCTTTGGTTATCAATTATATATAATTGAAAGTAATAACAAAGAAGTTCATTTTCTATGAAAACTATTTTTCTAGGTAAAAACACCATTTTATCTCCATAAATTTATAAATTCACTATTGATGAATTTTTTTAATATATTATATATTTAATGAAACATTTTATCTCTCACCATATATATTTAATAGACACTCAATAATAATTAATCCAATTTAATGAATAAAAAGATCATTTATTCCAAAATGTAACTGTACTACCTTTTATTTGAGAAATCATTTTAAATATTATTTTTTGCACATTTATAATTTTTAAAATTTATTTTTTAAAGTGTAACTTACAAATTTACATTTGGTGAATTCATGGAATTTTTCTAAAAGTTTTATTTTATGATTAATAGTTAAGAACACTAAATTTTAATTCAACCCTTCTTTTTGATTAAAATTATTTATACAAATAAATTATATTTTTTTGTTTTTAATTTTTAATTAGAACCATTATAAAACAATTAATAATATTTTTTTATTTTTTCCAATTTCACATTTAAATTAGATAAAAACATAGCAATATTTTGAACATTTTTACATTAAAAACATGGAATGTTGTCCAGCCTGTAGGATTAAATTTAAATTAATTTTGTTCAATTCTATTCTGTTATTTCATAAAAATGGATTCAATATTTAGAATGATCATAATTTATAATTTCAAATATGGTTAAATTACTTTTTGACCCAAAAAATTAGTGAAAATGATTAAAATTTATTGTATTAATTAAGAGGAAAATTATATTAACAAAGGACTAGGCCTTAATATTATGGCCCAAAAAGACAAAAACTATTCCAAAATACATTATATGGAAATATTTCAACCCTATGATTAATTTTATCTAATTAATAGAATTATGGGAGCCACTTCACAATATATAAATGTGGTAGGAATTCAATTTTAAGAAATTTACAATAATGTCACTTCTCCTCCTTTATAAAAAGCCACTCACCCCTCCAAATTATTTGTACCTATCAAGAGATTTGAAGTGGAAAAACTCTGACAAAATCACCAAAACATCCCTTAAATCCTTCTATAATCCTCCCTTTTTGAATAAATCTATCCATGGAATCCCTTTGGTGCAATCCAAAAGGAGTTACCCAAAGAAGAGGTAACATCCTCCCTCATGATCCTTTGTTTTATATTCATTATCAACACCCTAAACCATTCATATTAAATTATTATATAATAAAATCATCATCCTAAATATACAAATACTTTTTACTATAATTTTTATGACTTCAATTACATATAATTGCATCTAATGGGTAACTATCTTCCCATTCTTGTGCATGCGGAACTACCTCCTCATGAAAGGATGTTGTTTATTATTCCATTACCACCTCTCATGGTTGGAAATTATGATGGAAATTATTTTTTTATAGTTTATGTATGATATTTATGATTTATGTAATATTTTTTAGTTATTATATAATACATACCTTCACGCTTTCCATTTTTTGTAAATAAGATAACATCATTTGGGGACATGTGGCCTACTACCTCCTCAAAGCGTTGTGATTGTTTCACTTATTAAATTAAATTAATTAAGTATGGTTACAAAAAAATTATATAATATATGTAAATTAATAATTATATGGGAATAATATTATATATGTAGACATATATTTCATTTACATTATTTCTTTCAATACCACAATAAAATGCAAAATTTATTCCACCATGCATACAACCTACCATCTCCAAGAACGGTGTATTATATTCCACACTTATATATTCAATATATTGTTGTAATAAACCTATAATGAATATATATGATATTTATATCTTGGTTTAAAATTTTAAATGAATTAAATCATGATCTAAGTAAGAGGAAAAATAATTACGAGTCAAAACACGTATGAAAAAGAAAGTGGTAATCACCTAAAACGTCTCTTTAACGTAATGTAATATAGAATGTGTAATATAAATTTGTAATTAAATCATAAATGATATGATATATATTAATATGGTTATTTTATGTAATAATAATAAACATATACTTATTATAATTTATGTTAGTATGATGAGATTCAAGACATAAGGTAAGGGTTTTCTCATCTCATTCTTATTTTCCATGATACACAATATATGTTTACCTCATATTTCTTATGTGTTTTGTGTATAGATAACATGGATGAATTATATTATACATGTAATTAAATTTATTGGTATTTAAATATCTATTTTATTAACCTATTTCATTGGATTTTTGTTTTAAAAGATGCCAATTTGGTAAATTAATTTTTTCGCAATTTTCATTATTTGAGAAAATTCCATGTTATTCACCTATATTCTCTTAAGAGGTGTATATACATCCCATGAATTTTTTTATCATGATATATTATGCATTATGTGATTTCAATTTCTTACATTGGTATAATGATTCAAGGTTATGAAGTGGTAAGAGTCAATTGAAACAATCTCAACATTTAATGGGATTGTTTATGATTATGGTTCACTTGAATAAATATTATGATCCATAGTTTAGAAAACTCATGAATTTTCTTCTCTTATATTTAGTCATAATATCTTCATATGTTAGTACAATTTTTTTACTCTTTGGAACTTATTAAAATAAATAATTTTATTTATTAAATTAAGAATTTATTTCTACTTTTGATTAGAAATATTTGCTTTTTAAAATCTGTGTTTCCTAAAAAAATTCAAAATAGATTTACTATTATCATATGAAATTTAAAAGACATTTTTACCCATGTGTAAACATTTAAAAAAAATAGTTCTAAAATTAATATTTTTGTTTTCTTCAAATCAATAAATGTTTCTAATCTTTTAAGGGTAAAAAGAAATGTTCATCATGTATGGACTTACCCACCCTCATGACCGACATTTCTATGATGATAAATTTTTTTTTTTACATGTTTACTTTTTTATTATCAAATTTTTTTCCAACCATTTTAGAATTTTGTTTATTTTAAAATGGTTCTCAAAAAGTTTTGAGTCTTTCCTTATAAGTTTTCAAACTACATTTAGAAATATGATTTCAAAAAAAATCAATAATTATTTTAATATTTTAAAAGTATTTTCTATTAAATATTTTTTTAAATGTTTTCAGTATTTTTATATAATTTTCAATATTATTTTCAATTAAATGGTTTTTCAAATTTTTTCAACCATTCATTATATCTTTATAGAGTATTTTCAAAGAAAATGATTCCAATAATTTTTTCAATATATTTCTATAAATTTTTATGTAAAATAGTTTTAAGATGTTTTAATGCTTCTTTTATATGTTTAGTGAAAAAAAATTAATTTTTTTCCAATATTCTTTTATATGTTTTCGTGTAAAAAAATTAAATTTTTTTTCAAATATTTCTTTATATGTTTTCAAAGCTATTTTTATGGAAAAAAAATTTCAACATGTTTTCAAGCTTCCAAAATATGTTTTCAATGAAAAAGGTTTTAAATAAGATTTTTTTTAAAAAAATCAAATAATAAATCATATATTCCTTAAGAAACTTTATTTAAATGATCATTCAAATTTATTTTCCATATATAGTTTCATCCATTGGTGTTACTCATATATTTATTCCAAAATAATCCAAAGGTTGTATTCATAGTCTTTCTATAAATGGTTTATGTTTTTATGTCCTGATGTTTTTGAAACATGTTTCTATTTCATGGGTTGTATGTTTATGAAACATGTTTGTATTTAAAGAGTTATATACTTTTTAAAATCAATTCCTTCCATGGGTTTTCCATTGGTGAAATGATTATGAATCATGTCTATTTTTCATAGGTTTTTATATGATTACATGTTTATGAATCATTTCTCTTTTACATAGGTTGTGAATCATGTATCTTTTTAATGTCACTTTTCCATAGGTTATGATTACATGTTTACAAATCCCATTTCATTTCATGGGTTATGAAATGATAAATTTTTATGATCATGTTGCACATGTATGTATGATATAATTATGAGATGTATGGGAACTAAATATACCCCCAATTCATTTTTTGAAATATTTATATCTCATGAGATATTAATGGTTTCAATAGGGAGTGAACTCGGTTTAGTAAAGTCTTTTGTCTTCTAATATGGTTTTGGGAGTGAACCTTGACTACTAAGACCATCGTGTGAGTGAACCATGATAAAAATGTTGTTATGGTGAGTGAAACTATACTCCTAAGATTGTCTTGGGAGTGAACCTTAGTAACTAATTTGTTCATGAGAGTGTGAAATGACTACCAAGTTAGTATAGGGAGTGAACATATACTACTATGATGGCATTTTTTATAATCCATGACTACTATTGAAATAATTTTATATACTTATGTGTTTTCTAAAAATTATATGGAATATTCCAATGTTATGATCTCATTGAATATGATTTTTATTCACTTGTGATCCATGTCTTATGAACTACAAATCATTATTCCATAACCCTTGTATATGATCTTTGATATGAAGGGTATGATCTTAAAATGTTATTTTCATGCTCTCATACCCTTATTCTCATGTTATTCTTATGTATCTTTACTGTTTACCCTTAGAGTTCATATGATCACAGCAATTTATTCTGTCACCATTCCACATGTTATAAATAAAGGTTTTATGTAGATGAACTAATATAGAGGTACTTTGTGGGAAAAATTGAATCACTTTTACTGTGTGAGGTGATTTTCTTCCTTGTTTCCAAAGGAACTAAACTATTAGAGTCCTCAGGCATGTATTACTATAATTTAATTAATATTCATCTAAAATTATGTAATTTCCATGTATATTAAGCCTAGGTTTCTATATTATAACATTTATTTACTGATACCACTCTAATAAAAACATCTAGGATTATCTAAATAATCGGTGGTAATTTTTTTCCTTCACTATTTCATCCATTGAAGCTCAACTACGATTGGAATTTTGTAAACATATAATTTTTTTGTGACATATATACCATTAATTTAATTACACTGAGGAATGGTATAGACTTTTCCTATTCATTGATAGGTGATATACAAGGTAACCTGGATGAATGGAATTTAATGTTTTCATTTGTACTAGACATTCTATTTCATAAAATCACTATGGTATAAGATAGCCAATATTGGATTCACATGTTTCATGTACAGTGGTCAATTTATTTCTATAAATATGGTATTATAAAAGTTTTTATAATATTTTTTTGTTATACCATATGGAATAATTGTTCATATGGATATATTTTTATCTTTGATCAAGATCATACTAAAACCCATTAAGGATTGATTAGTACCTTTTTTAATGGAATCTATTTTCTTGCATTAATAAAAATATCAAATGGGAACATAGTATTTAATTTTTTCAATTATATAAAATTGCAAATGGGTACATAGTTTTTTATTAGGGTGAGGATAAAATTTTAGAAGAAGTTACTTTCCCACGATGATGATGTATTGATAAAAAAATTAATAGAGCATGGGTGTTTTTATAAGGAGATAGAATTTTTTCAAAAAAATATGGGATTTTATTGATTGTATGTGATTATTTGGTGTTATCTAAAAAAATAAACAAATCTTTTTTTATTGATATGTCATAGAATTTTATATGAAAATTAGGCTCTTCTATTTTATCATACACTTGTTAAAATCATAATATATAATTATCCTATTATATGGGATATAGGGTGTTTAGGGTCCTTCCACATCTTCTATATGGTTTCTTTTTCAATTAGTTGATGAGTTGATTCATTTATTGAATATGAAATTATTTTTTATGATCAAATGATAATATAATAAATAATACTTTCTTACAGGTAATTCATATAATCATCCATGTGATATAATCCATGTCTCAACCCCTATTATTGAATGAAGGAATTTTAAATAAAAGGATAGGATCCCAAGTTGATTAAACTTGATTTAATCATTCAATAGTATAATCTCCCTATTCATCACTATTAATTATTCATCTTCGTAGATATTTAGGTAATACAATGATAGTGTTTGAGAGTTATCATATTACAAAAAAAATTCAAATTATGGATCTCATACCTATAAAGGAAACATTCAGTATATTTTTACTCGATGATCTCTACAACATCAGCTATTATTATTTTGAAAAAATGGTTTTCAAAATAGTAAAGGTATTTCTATATTATATTATTTTTCAATATTGATCATGTGATTATCCACAAAAACTAATCATTTTTAACAAAATATTTATCAACTAATGTTGATCAATACTAAGTAATAAAAACAAGTAATATCTTACTATTATATCATTTTAAAGAAGTTGAGAATCAATTAATTCAATTAAAAAATCATATCATCACATCATTTGGAATTTTTCTTATCAAAAATTATTAATTTATTTGAACTACTAATATATTTTACCATATATGTGGAATAGTCATCCACAAAACATAGAAATGATGATGAATAAAATTTTATAAATATATACACTCTAAATATACAAATTTTATAAATGTTTTTAATTAATCCCTGAAAAAATTAATTCTAATGATTTAGATATATATGATATTTAAAAAATTAACTACATTCATCAATATCAAATTCATACCTAGAGAAACAAATAAAGGTTAATTCCCTAATATATCATCATTCAATGTATATGCACTCGATATAATGATGGAACTTAAGACATCCACAGAAATGAACCATGAATTACTTGAGGAATTGAATTAAAATAATGGAAAATCAATGAACTATTTTCCAAAATATAAATATAATCAAACTAAGTATAACTCCTGATGTTAATCAGTCAACTTCTAAAAAATTATCTATCATTTAATAAAATTTTCTGAAAACTTATTTCATAACTTTGACTTGATTACATTCCATTCTATATCTACAAAAATTAGAAAGAGTCATGGTTGTTTTTGTAAATCTAAAGATAACCATTAACATTTTTTCATAAAAGATAATGAACTAAGATAAATATTGTTTCATATAGTATCATATGATGTAAATATATAGTGTAAAATATATAATGGATAATGAATAGAAGTACTTTTTAATGTAATTTTTTCCAATAATAATTTTAAAAAAATGGTATTTATAGATATCAAGTCAATTTGGTACCACTGGGAGAAAAGTGAGGTGAATTAAAATTTATTTATTTAAATTATACCCTACAAATAATTATGTTCATGATCCAATTCTCATTAGATTCTCCTCATCATCAATAAAAAATAAATAAAAGATAAGAATACATGAATTCTAACTCGTTTGGACTCAATATGAGAGCCTAATAATTATAATGATAAATATATATTGTGACATGGATTTCAATATCACTATTGAATTATAATGATTATAAGTACATTTAAATTTCCACACAATGGTTTTTGGGAATTATAATCATTCAATCGAAGGTTTTATCCACTTCCTTAAAAAAATATTGAATTGATTACAATTAATTCACTAGTATATAATGAAACCTTATTCCACATTGAAATCATGCAATAGTTAGTTTCCCTTTGAACTTTCCTTTTACTCTTCATATATTTGAGGAAAGGAATTACAAAACCTCATCCATCACTTCATCTTCCTGAACATATTAAACTGTTTTTTCTTCATTTCCTAGAATGTCACATATTTGGATTTCCCAATTTAAAAAATTTCATTTTCATCATTTCTCATTTCATATGCCACAAGGGTACTGTGCAAATTATCCATTCTCAGTTCCTTTGGATCATTTTCTTCCAAAACCAAAACATTTGGATTGAACAGAGGTGGAATTTTCCTCATGATATGCTTCAAAATATTTATATCTTTAGTGACTTCTCCAAGACCATGCATGTTTTCCACTGCAACATTCACCATATCAAAGAATGTATCAACAAAGTAATATGGTTTCATTCTAATATCTTCATACTTGTTCCAAAAAACATACAGCTTTACTTCTTTGATTTTTGAGTCATCCTCATAAATATTCAGAAACATTACCCACATAGCATGTGATTTTTGACATGACATCACCTTCATATAAATTTCATTTTAGAGGTATCCCCATAAATCATTGATCCCTTTATCATTAGCATAAAATTCCCTACTTTCATCTTCTTATAAAGAATCAATGTAAATACTAGCTGAAATACCATGAATTGCTGCTATAAAGACATACATTCCTAAAGATCAAAAGTAGTGCCTCATCCAATTATTCCATGGTTGAAATTTGTTTACATCAATGATCAGAATCCCTTTGTGATTGACCACCTCCATTTCTTCTACTGAGAGAGATTTGCTAATGTTAACCCTTTCCTATGATACCAATTGTTATGTCCAAAAGGGGGATAGATACCCTAAGAGGTGGGTGAATCGGGGTATAGATATTCTTTTCTAAATTATTTATTCCCCAATATATATTGGCCTATTTATTATATGGTTCTCCAGGTTTTCACATAAGTTTTAATGTTAATCTTATTCTTTCTATGTTTATCTAATGATGATTATTTGAATTTAATGGAGGAAGGAAAGCACAAGGATGAATTAATTTTTACTTGGTTCACCCTCACTGGGCTACATCCAAGGAGAATACAGTGGTGATGTTCCAATTATACCAAATTCACTAGGGCTCACTACAAATAATGATGGTTTGGGATAGACATCATCTATACTCTGGCTCACTGCCTTTACAAGCTTTATGTTTTTCTCACTACATTCCCAAGGGTCACTCCGTATGTCTCTTTCTATGGATAACTGTAGGTGGAAAGGATCTCCATAATACTCTTCCTTCACTCGCTAATATTTTAAGGGATTCATGTACATTTTATGGACTTCTAGGTCCCTTCATTTAACTAATGAAAATATCCTTAGTTGTTGATATAGGCTCTATTGAAGTTCCACTTTCATACAATAGATTAATACCAATTTACCATAGATGTACTGGGAAATGACTTCTGAACGACTTTTATAATGCTCATTTCCATTGCAAATATCCTCTTTGGTGAAGCTCAAATATCCTTTTGTGAATATCTTACCTTTTGTAAAGTCCCAGTTCTAGGTGCCACACAACGGGTGCCCCAAACCCGATTCGCCACGTAACCTCAAGCGCATTTCCCCAAATGCCAGAGGCTGCCGACTAGCAGAGAGGGCCCACGACTGAAAGTGGGGAAACTATGACCTCATTTTTCAAAGTGTAGCGCAGCGGAATATAAATAAAACATACAGCAATAGCGGAAGCAGTAAACCATACACAACTAAAATAAAAAACTGCAGTATATATAACCAACCAGATAAATAGATATGATGAAACATGCCTCAAGTTCTAAGAAAACAGCCAGAACATGTTTTACATCAATACAGTACAACCAAAAGCAAAATGCAGCAATACAATGCAAAACTGCTGGCAGCGGCATCGCGAGCCTAGGCTCGGTCCCATGCCCTCCTACTCCGCAGCAGCAATCATGTACCTGTATAGGGACTCTTGCCTCTATCTACACCTACAGCAACGTAATATGTTTGGGCCTAAATAGTGACCCAAACAAGGTGTGAGAAACATATCTCAGTCAGCACCCACCAAAGGCCCGTGCCTAACTGTGTGTAAGCATGCAACAACAGTTAAATAATAAAATGCAATAAAGTAAGCAGTACTGAAAAGTAACTAACTTAACAATTAAATTTCCATTTTATTATTCATTTAATCCATTAAATATTAGAAATACCCAAAGTGCATTTCTAAGTAAACAATCTATGTCCTCAGACAAGAAAAACCTTACCCTCAGGTAAGCAGAACCTCGCCCTCAGGCATCCAGAATCTCACCCATGGGAATAACAGAATTCTCACCCTTAGACATACGAAGTGTCGCCCTCAGGCATATAAGTCAAGCCCTCAGGCACGAAAGGTTTCCCTCAGGTGAAATAGAACATCACCCTCAGGCTAATACAGTCACGCCCTCAGGCTAATATAGTACAGTGCCCACAGGATAATCACAACAACACCCTTAGGCTAAATAGGTAACCAGGCCATGTCCAACAGGTAAATAAGCAGTAACAAGAAATTACTCTTAAGGCAATTCTACAATTATTACTTTAAAGGCATACCCTCGGGTATCCTGGCCAAACGGTTAAACAGTGGAACACACCCCCGGGGTGGTTCCGGATCCAAGAAACAATCCCAACCAGTATTTTAATATCATATTTAAATACCTAATAAATTCTAGGTGTTTAATATAGCAACGGCCTCAGCCACACGACACCCCAACATGGGTTTGTGGCACAAAAATGCAAAAAACACAAAGTAGATGGAAAACTAAACACCAAGACACCTACCTTATATGCCAATGAGCGGAATACCCGAATTTCTACTCCAGAAACACCCAAGAACGGCATAGATCTGACGAAGAACAAAACCCGATTAACCTAAAATAACTCTTATTAGGAGAAGAATTGGTAAGAAGCAGTCAAGGAGATGGAATCCCTTACCCGTTCGGTTCCAACGAGATCGTCTGAGGTGAAAACCGATTCTAGACGAACACTCGATGGATCTTCAAAGGTTCAACCTCCTCTTTTCGCTCCAAAACGGCTCAAATGCCTCCTCTGCCAAATGAGGAGGCTACTTCATGTTTTAAGCCGAAAAAACAAAGTACACGGTGTGTACTTCTGAGTACATGGTGTGTAATTCCCAAATTTTAAATTGTTCCTCTGGCGGCTTCCCACCAGCGCGGCACTATTCGCCTACCCACAAGAGTACACGGCATGTACTTCTGAGTACACGGTGTGTACTGCCGCCCAGCTGGCGACTGCTCCACTACCTTACTATTTTGGCTTGTCGACTGACTACACAGTGTGTAAAGGAACACTACACGGCATGTAGTCGGTTCCTACACCCTTTGTCGCCGACATGGATACACGCCCCATGTACTCATCCCTACACGGCCAGAAGCACACGGCGTGTGGAAAAAGTACACGGCATGTAATTCCAAAATTTATGATTTTTTCCCATTTTCCATATTTTATTAAAAACACTTAAGGAAAAGAGAAAAGAAGAACCTTGTACCTCAAAGATAAGAACCGGGTTCTTACAAATTTCCCCCCTTATAGCAATTCATCCTCAAATTTCCCTTCCAAGGGTGGTGAAGATATAGCCGTGAACAACTCTGTCCACTGAGCACATACATTGGTTTCCCGCTTCCAAGTTTCATCTTGCACTCAGCCATGCTGCCATAGCACCCGTACGAGAGGAACTGACCAACCTCAGAGAACCTTCATGCTCCTGTCAACTATACGAATCGGTTTCTCCTCAAAGAATTCATATGCCTCCAGCTCAACCTCCTCGGGCTGAAAGATGTGAGACGGGTCTGAATGATAGAGATGCAACTGAGATACGTAGAAGACATCGTGCATGGCTCGATACCGCTGCGGTAACTACAACTGATAAGCAACCAGCCTGACTATATCCAGAATCTCAAATGTCCCCATATACCGTGGTGAAAGTTTACCCTCTTTCCTAATCCACTTGTGTCCCAGCCTCGGAAAAACACGTAGAAAAACCTGATCCCTGACCACGAATGCCAAAGGTCGTCTACGGAGATCAGCATAAGATTTCTGACGAGACTGCACAGTAGACATCCGCTTCTGAATCAACTGGACCTGCTTAGATGTCTCCCGCATGAGCTGTTGTCCCAGTAAACCTGCCTCACCTACCTCTAACTAGCACAAACGTGATAGACGCGGCCTACCATATAAATCCTCGTATGGTTCCATCTCAATAGTCGCCTGGAATCTATTGTTATAGGAAAACTCAACTAAGTGTATATGCTTCTCCCAAGAGCCCCCAAAGTCCAGGACGCATGCACGCAGCATGTCCTCAAGCACCTATATCGTACGCTCCGACTGGCCATCGGTCTGAGGGTGATAAGCTCTGCTCAGAAGCACCTATGTACCCAGTGCCCTCTGAAAACTTTTCCAGAAACACGACGTAAAGAAAGCGTCCCTATCTGAAACGATATAACGAGGGACCCCATGAAGATGCACGATCTCTAAGATATACAGCCTTCTGAGCTCGTCAACACCAAAGGTCTCCTTGATTGGCAAGAAGTGAGCTACCTTCGTGAGTCTATCCACAACAACCCACATGGCGTCATTGCCTCGAGGTGACCTTGGCAACCCTGTCATGAAATCCATCGTGACATCATCCCATTTCCACTCCGGTATGGGTAACTTCTGTAATAGTCCGGCTGGTCTTTGATGCTCTGCATTCACCTGCTAACAGGTGAAACACCTCGTAATAAAACCTGCTACATCTCTCTTCATACCCAGCCACCAGTACGAACGTCTCAGGTCACGGTACATCTTGGTAACCCTGAGATGAACTGCCCAAGCTGAAGAATGAAACTCTCACATCAGCTCCTTGCGTATATCCCCTGGAACCCACACTCATCCATGGAAATGCAAAACCTCATCATAGCCTTTCGTCCAACCAGGAGGAGGGTCCTCACTTACCACCAAATCCTGCAGAACTAGGCCATCTAAAATAAATAGTTGCCTCATCTTCACTCTATACAGGAGGGTAGAATTCACAACTAAAGAGGAAAGATAAGTCTGCCCTTGACTGTCATACACCTCCAAATGCATTTCAGTGAACAAAGCCATGAGCCGCCACTCACCACTGGCCTCGTGCACTACCTGTATCTGAGTCTTCCTACTCAGTGCATCAGCTACTGCATTACCGTTACCATGTGTATAGGCAAGCTCAAAATCAAAGGACTAAAGGTATTAAACCCACCTCCTCTACCTTAGATTCAGGTCACGCTATGTAAAGATATACTTGAGGCTTTTGTGGTCAGTGAAAACCACAAAATTCTCCCCCAATAGATAATGTCTCTAACAGTGAAACGCATGAACAACTGATGCCAACTCGAGATCATGTGTCGGGTAATTCCTCTCATGTGGCCTCAACTATCGAGACCCGTACGCAACTACTAGATCGCCATGCATAAACACTGCTCCCAGCCCAATACCTGATGCATCACATTAAACTGTATAGATTTTCCCCTACTCTAGGAGTATCAGGATCGGTGCTGATGTCAAACTTCCTTTTAGGTTCTGAAAGGCTATCTCACAAGCTTCCGACCAAACGAACTTCACACCCTTCTTAGTCAAGCCCTTCAAAGGTGCTGCTAAGTGGGAGAAGTCCTGTATGAAGCGTATGTAGTAACTAGTCGGCCCTAAGAAACTCTGTATCTCAAACACGTTCTTAGGTTTCTCCCAGGAAACTACTGCTCTCACCTTCTCTGGGTCTACTGAAACTCCTACCTCTGAGATTATATGACCCAAGAAGTGAATCTGGTCCATCCAAAAGTGGCACTTTGAGAGCATAGCATATAGTCGATGCTCTCTCAGTGTACTCAATACGATCTCAAGATGGGTGGCATGGTCATGTCGAGTGTGAGAGTACACCAAGATGTCGTCCATGAATACTACCACAAAAGAATCAAGATACGAATGGAACACACAATTTATCAGAGCCATGAAAACTGCTGGCGCGTTCATGAGTCTGAACGGCATAACTGTATACTCATATAGACCATACCTACTCTTGAAAGTTGTGATAGGTATATCAGATGGTCTCACGCGCAGCTGAAGATATCCTGATCTCAGTTCAATCTTTGTGAACACTCATGCTCCACAAAGCTGATCAAAAAGATCATCAATCCTTGGTAAGGGATATCGGTTCTTAACCATTAACTGGTTCAGCTTCCGATAATACATGCAAAGTCTGAGGGTACCGTCCACCTTCTTCGCAAAAAGGACCGGTGATCCCAATGGAGAAGTACTGGGTCGGATAAATCCATTTTCCTTCAACTCCTCCAACTACCTCTTGAGCTCTTGCAACTCAGTTGTAGCCATCCTATAAGGAGGAATGGACACCGGTGCTGCCCTTGGAACTATCTCAATAGAGAAATCCACCGCACGCTCTGGAGGAAGACCCGAAAAGTTATCTGGAAAGACATTCCTGAAACGATCAACCACTGGAGGGAAATCCGTCTGACAAGTCCCCTGATCATCTAGATATAAGCTCACAATCTGGGCTGTGACTCCACCTCGCCCATGATGCTCTGGTCCAGCTCGTCTCCCCTGAACATCCCATTCTCCCTTGTATAGAAACTCTCTGCCCTCTAGTGACATGAAACTCACCCTACGACGATAGCAGTCTACAAAGGCTCGGAAGGGAAACAACCAAACCATTCCAAGAATGACGTCATAGTTTGTTATCTCTAAGACATAGAGGTCCCAAAGGAAGTGACACCCTCCAACCTCAAGGGGGAACTCCTTGCACTGACTCACACCAACTGTTCTAGTTCCCAATGAGGTGTCTAGAGTCATAATATCAGAAGAAGTAGAAACACAGAGCCCAAGGCTCTCCACAACGGGCACAGATATAAAACTATGCGTAGCACCCGTATTGAAAAGTACTGAAGATAATTCAGAAGCTACTAGAATAGTACCTCTGATTATAGAAGGTCCGGGATCCTGCTCATGTTGGGTCTGTTGCACCGCATATGTCTGCCCAGTGTCGCGGCCCTGCGACACAACCTGGCTACCCTGAGCTGTCCTGCCCTGCTGCCTCTGAGATCCTGGTGTCTGGCTACCATGGCCATGACCACCATCTCTGTCTGCATGCCCTGACATATTCCAGTTCCCTGACTGGTTAGAAGCCACTGGTCCTGCTCCTGCACACAGATTCTGCACAGATCCCCTCTCACTAGCCACTGGTGGATATGTCATACAAAAGTGCTGCAGATGAAACATCTTGCCGCAAGCTTGGAACTCCAATGGCTCTCGTGGACACTGCGGTCTCTTGTGCCCCTCTCTACCACACTGGTAGCACCTGATCGGGCCTCCTAAAGAAGCTGCCTGGCTGGTACTACCACCTTGAGAGAATTCCATATGTCTCTTCCTCTTGCCAGTAGAAATAGTACCAGTAACTGGTGCTGAACAGCCTTGGCCCACACCACTTGCTTCCCGTAGGTTCCTCTCTATAATCAGTGCCTGGTTCACAATATCATGTACTAAAGGAAACCTAAAAACATTCACCAGTTCTCAAATGTCATACCATATACCATCCTCAAAACGTCTGGCTCTCAGCGTCTCATCACCCACCAGCACAGGAGAAAAACATTGAAGCTCTGTAAAATGAGCGGAATAGTCCATCACCGACATGGCGCCCTACTATAGATTCATGAACTCTCAAGCTCTATTTGCCCGCAGCATCTCGGGAAAGAAGAAGTCATAGAAGACTTCCTGGAAATCTTCCCACGCCATGTCTCTATGATGCTCTGACTGGGTGGTAACATCCCACCACCTCTTGGCAGAATCACGCAGCATGTAAGTCGCGAGCTTTACCCTCTGCCCTGGAGGCGTCTCAAGATGCTCGAAATAGTCTGCATCGACCCCAACCAAGATTCTGCAGCCTGTGGTCCACCATCCCCTGAAAACATAGGCAGATGCTGCTGTTGGAAGATACGTGTCAACTTGTCCATAGATTTGGCAGCCTGCAGTGCTCCCTGAAAGGTCTACATGAACCACATAAAGCCCTCATGGAACTGCACCTCTGTGCCTGTGTCCGGTATAAAAGTTGGCGCCGCATCTGGCTATGCTGGAGGATCAACTGGTAGCCCATGGCCCACCATATCTAGAGTATTCTCGTTGTCGCTCTCCTAGAGAAAAACTTGCGGGCGTCTAGGCGGCATGACACTACAAGGTCAAAAGAACGCCTTAGATTCAAGATTATTAAGGCTAAAACGAAGAAACCACAAAGGGAACAAGAGGAAGAAGGCATCTCAAAATTTAAAAAACCAGACTACATGGCGTGTATACTGACTACACAGCATGTAGTTGACTTCCCTTCCCCTGCCTGGGTCCTTCATCATGGCTAAGCCACACGTCTCCCGTTAAACAAAACTACATGGCATGTATACAATCTACACGGCATGTATGGTGTTATTTTCCAACTGCCTGTGTCGTTTGTGACATGGTCGACTACTTGGCTTGAAACTACACGGCATGTTACACTCGTACACGGCATGTACACCACCTTGTTTCCTAGCCACACAGCTAAGTCCACATGGTCTGTCCTCGGACAACACTACATGGCGTGTCCCCAAAGGTACACGGCATGTTCAAGGATTGGTGACATCGACCCGTGTTGTTAGTTACACGGTCGAGTCCCTAGGTCACACTACACGGCCTTTACATAATTGACACGGCATGTTCTGTAAAGGAGTTCACCGAACCGTGTTGTTAGTTACACGGCCGGACTCCGGGTCACAACTACACGGCGTGTATATCTGGCACATGGCGTGTTTTACCCAAGCACTTCCCTACCCCGTGTCGCCGCCCACACAGTTTATGACACGGGAAGAGACTACACGGCGTGTACTCTGGGTACACGGCGTGTACTCAAAAAGTTGATTTTTCTTCCCGAAAAGAAGCCCACACACGGTGTGTGTAAAAATACTACACGCCGTGTATACTGGGTTTCCGGACAGTATGCCTCAGAAACTTCCCCAGAACCCAGAAAACACTGAAAAACAACACCTAAGTGCCAAATTATGATCCGTGAGGGCCCATACTCCTTACAAATCAAAGTTTGACAGCTTATCTATGTTATAACTAATAAATAGTCAATGATCCACCAAATTCTGGTCAATAGGGGCCCATACTCCCCAAAATCAAAAGTTTGGCGTCCATTCTATGAACAGCTCACACAAAAATTACCCAATCAAATAGTAGGTATTTTATCAGTGCATCTATCACAACAGCATGCTTTTCTAGCACAGAAACTATCACAACAACATGCAATTTTCTAATGCTCCTACATGGCATGGAAACTATGTATGGCATGTGATTCTAGCATGTGCCTAAATGATGCATGAGATGGCATACCCTCATCTCATCGGGTTGCAACTAAATAGAACCCATAGATAAAATATAAACAACACAATACCAGTGCGTCACCCAACGGTGAAATCATATCAACTGTAAGATTTGTAAAATCAGAAAATTGCAAAATACGAGGTAGACTGGATTTTCCATGTACACGGGTTAGCTACGCTCAGGCACAGCTTATTACCAACTACCGTTCGTCCTATCCCTAACTAAGTCTTGAAATAGTATGTCAATAGAAAAGAAACCCCTCTGATACCACTTTGTAACATCCCGGTTCCGGGTGTCACACAACGGGTGCCCAGAACCTGGTTCGCCACGTGAACTCACGCACATTTCCCCAAATGCCAGAGGCTTCCGACTAGCAGCGAGGGCCCTTGTATGATAGTTGGGAAACTATGCCCTCATTTTTTAAAGTGTACCACAGCGGAATATAAATAAAACATACAGCAATAGGGGAAGCAGTAAACCATACACAACTGAAATAAACAACTGCAGTATATATAACCAACCAGATAAATAGATATGATGCAACATGCCTCAAGTTCTAAGAAAACAGCCAGAACATGTTATACATCAATATAGTACAACCAAAAGCGGAATGCAGCAATACAAAGAAAAACAGCTGGCAGCGGCATCCCGAGCCTAGGCTCGGTCCCATGCCCTCCTACTCCTCAGCAGCAATCATGTACCTATATAGGGACTCTTGCCCCTATCTACACCTGTAGCAACGTAATCTGTTTGGGCCGAAAGCGTGACCCAAACAGGGTGTGAGAAATATATCTCAGTAGGCACCCACCAAAGGCTCGTGCCCAACTGTGTGTAAGCATGCAACAACAGTGTAATTGTAAAATGAAATAAAGTAAGCAGTACTGAGAAGTAAATAACTTAACACTTAAATTGACATTTTATTATTCATTTAATCCATTAAATATTAGAAATCACCATGGTGCATTTCTAAGTAAACAATCCACATCCTCAGACAAGCAAAACCATACCCTCAGGTAAGTAGAACCTCGCCCTCAGGCATCCAGAATCTCGCCCACAGGAATAACAGAATTCTCACCCTTAGGCATATGAAGTGTCACCCTCAGGCACAGAAGTAAAGCCCTCGTGCATGAAAGGTTTCCCTCAGGTGAAATAGAATGTCTCCCTCAGGCTAATATAGTCACGCCCTCAGGCTAATACAGTACAGTGCCCACATGCTAATCACAACAATGCCCTCAGGCTAAACAGGTAACCAGGTCATGCCCAACAAGTAAACAAGCAGTAACAAACAATTCCTCTCAAGGAAATTCTACAATTATTACTTTAAAGGCATACCCTCGGGTATCCTATCCAAACAGCTAAAAAGTAGAACACACCCTCAGGGTGGTTCCAGATCTAAGAAATGATCCCAACCAGTATTTTAATATCATATTTAAATACCTAATCAATTCTATGTGTTTAATAAAGTAATGGACTCAGCCACACGACACCCCAACATGGGTTCATGGCACAAAAATACACAAAACACACAGCAGTTGGAATACTAAAAACCAAGCCACCTACCTTATACGTCAACGAGCGGTATACCCGAATTTCAACTCCAGAAACGCACAAGAACGTCGTATATCTGACGAATAACAAAACCCGCTTAACCATAAATAACTCTTATTAGGAGAAGAATTGGTAAGAATCATTCAATGAGATGGAAGCCCTTTCCTGTGAGATTCGAACGAGATTGTCCGAGGTGAAAACAGATTCCAGATGAACACTCGGCAGATCTTAAAAGGTTTGGCCTCCTCCTTTGGCTCCAAAATGGCTCAAATGCCTCCTCAGCCAAATGAGGAGGCTACTGCCTGTTTTAAGCCGAAAAAAAAGTACACAGAATGTACTTCCGAGTACACGGTGTGTACTTCCCAAATTTTAAATTTTTCTTCTGGCGGCTTCCCGCCAGCGCAGCACTATTCACCTACCGACAAGAGTACACGGCATGTACTCCTAAGTACACGGTGTGTACTGCCGCCCAGCTGGCGGCTGCTCCACCGCCTTATTATTTTGGCCTGTCGACTGACTACATGGAATGTAAACAAACACTACATGGTGTGTAGTCGTTTCCTACACCCTTTGTCTCCGACATTGCTACACACCCCATGTACTCATCCCTACACGGCCAGAAGTACACGACGTCTGGAAAAAGTACACAGCGTGTACTTCAAAAATTTAGGATTTTTTCCCATTTTCCATATTTTATTAAAAACACTTAAGGAAAATAGAAAAGAAGACGCCTGTATCTCAAAGATAAGAACCGGGTTCTTACACCTTTCATGAAGATCACTTAGCCTTCACAAAGCACACCTTCCTTTCAGGAAGTTCACTAAAACTTGAGGAAGAACACCTCTTTTTCAAATCTCAAATAGCCTATGAAAACCACTTTTATTTCACAAATATTTCTTACACGATTTTAATTTCCTTATATTAATGATACTCAGAACATTCAGTGATATTTTATATCCTTTTCAAACTTATCCATATATCACCTTCATGAACCACCCTTTGTGAAGCACTTTTCAATTCTAGACCCTTAAATTTTCATTTAAGTCTAACTATATTTTATGAAGGGGGCAGAGGCATATTTATAGTCATTTCCCACTAACTCCATAAACTTTCATCTATGTCATCAGCCGGTTCCTACAATGTCTCATAGATATGTCATCTAGCTTTCATGATGAAACCCAAATAAGTCATCCAGAATATGTGACACCCTCAAGACACGTAACATGGAAACTCATTACACCCTTTAATATTTTTAGATAGATTTCACTAGGACACAAGGGAAAGTAATATGAATCATGAGATTCCCTCCAATCATGTCATCTGAGATCATTCGATGGATTCCAAGATCAACCAGACAGGTATTTAAAATACCTCTATACATGATAACCTTGGTAATGTGAAGGTTTTCAAGATCATTTAGTCGGGTGCTATGATTTCCTACAAATATGTCATCCTTGGTCTTGTGACACCCTCCTAACATTCCATTCATATTATACAAAATATCTTGGAAAAGTCAACTAGGTCATGTGATTTTCCTTGGACATGTCATGTAGTTGTTCTACAACATTTCAGTTATACAATCAAATCATGTCAGATATATAATCAATCCATGTCTAGAAGGCAACCAGAAAAGGCCATGCATGCTTCTTGAGACATGATAACATTGTATCGCCTACATATAAGGGTAGACTTAGTAGGTATATCCCGACATAATGAACAATGATAACTTTGATTCCTACAACAACCAGGATATATTGTATGACTTCATAAGGCTCGGACTCTATATTAATTCACCAATGTGTTTTCCTAGTGCATATGACCTGCATTTAAAACTAGTGAGGATGGTTATTTTATATACCATTTTCCACACATTGAGAATAGCTCACATGGGATTAGTGATTTTAAATGATCATATCATTCACATCATAAGACTATCTCTAGGCTCGGGAAACCATGATGTGTAATCCCCGATCAAATGCATAATATGATATAACCAACATATAAGGGATGCCTCAGTGCATAAGAAAGACCGATTAGACTATAATGACATGATTCTTGTCATAATCAGGATATGTAGGAGGACTTAATAAGGCATGTTCCTGGGCTCAAATGGGAATCCACTTCAATGTAATCCCTTCCATGTTTGCAACATTCTAACCATTGGGACCCAATATCTCAAATGGGTTGATCATTCTTACCCATACACTAGTGTATTTAGAATTAATTGAACTAGGATGAAATTGATTATAGTTAGAAATAAGATGCATAGGATATCTTCTTAAGATTCGAGATCCATAATAAAACATTCAAAGTGAAGTCCAAGAGCTTAATACATGCATCCAAAAGTAGTGGCACTGGTCATTTTCTATCACTTATTTCCAAAACTGAGTATACCTCATGTGGGATTAGAATGTTTTAAGGAAAATATAATTCAAAAAGGTATTTCGTGTGTACACCCTAAATAGTGGCATGATATTATATGTCCCACATTCATGGGTAATGTTAGTGTGCAGGCCCGGAATCACTGATCTATGATGACTCAGATTCCTTTCATAACATGAATACATAGGATTCAATCCAAAGTATTGGGACCTATATTAAACATCCATTGGCCTTTCCTAGCATGTATTCCCCTCATCTATATGTAATTAGGTAGATTACTTTTTATCCCTTGTTTCTCATAATGAGTATAGCTCATGTGGAATTAGGGATTCATAATGATCACCTCATTATAATCATAGATCTCCACCATCCAGGTAAAAGTAAATGTCTATTTCCTAATAAATTTAATTATATAATCACCCCAACCAGAATGTTATGTACATTAGTTAAAGTCCCAAGTGTGTGAACGAACAATAGTAACTCTGATTCTTTCCATAACAAAGATACATAGGATTCCTTTTCAAGGATGGATCTCAAATATATATTTCCCTAGTTTTCCCTAAAATCCTTTCCTATATGACATAAAAATTTCCAATATTAGAGAACTATATAGGATTTTGAATAGTTCTATAAAATAGAATATGTATGACACCTCATAATGGCTCAACCCCATCCCAAAAATATTAACCACCTCATAGGATAAAAAAATCTGAAGTTCCTTCTTATACTGCTTCAGAATATAAACTACTACCTATCAAATTTAAATTAATGAATAACTTCAGATACATACTCATGGAATCACAACCAAGACCACTCTTCTCTATGCATATAAATAGAATTAATCTATTATCATGTTTTAGGAAAACATGTTCCGTATCGGGATAAGAAATAAATTCTCAATAATATCATATATTTGTATGTGAGTCATAGAGTAGTAAGAAATTCCAAAAAATAGTTTTATGAAAAATACCTCCCATATATAAAAAAAATGTGAGTTCCTAATCATCATGAGGTCAGGATCCACAACTGCCTGCCTACCTTTAGAATGGAATTCTATACCAACTACAGATGAGGGAACACATGGTAATATCATTTAAGAATTAGAAAATGGTGATCCTAACATTAATGAATGTACAACGCATTAGACCCCCAACAATTAGACCACCTGATAAAATCCAACAACATATCACTGAGGAAACACACCATTATTAAATTATTGTTTAAATGTTTCATATAAATCTTACTTGATTAATTTAATTGTTCTTGTTAAAAGTTTATTCATTACTTATGCTTCCCCTAAAACATATTCCCCTTTTCTTAGGATACACATATTTGATAATTATCTATTTTTAGGTGAGGTAGGTCTATCACACCATCTCCCCTCATATTTTACTTAATGTCACTTTACCATGGTTTCTAAGCCTTATATTCCATGGATTATCCACTAATTTATCATGTGGAAATAAATAAATTCTTGGTTCACCCATATAAAATATATTTCGATTTTATTTGTATCTTTTTTTATGAATCATCCATATAATATTCTTTGAATTATGTAACTAATTTTTAAAAAAAATTAATTCATTAATTGAATCATATATCTGACTACCAATTTGATGAGCTTTTTATCCCATGACCATATGACACATTATATAATCTTAATATTCAAGGATATATTTCTTTTGAACAAATTTTTTTGATCTTCACAAAGTGATCCTTTTCAAAATTAACTACACAACCATTGTGTTTGTAAATTTATTTTACAATTTTATATCTCGTTTCATGTGCAATCAAAAAAACCATTAGATATTAATATCTTTCTAATATTTCTCACATTTATTGTAACTTCAACAATGTGAGACTTATCTACCTTATTTCTTCTCAATGTATTTGTTTTTTTATCAATATATAGTTTTGACATATAATTTCAATCATAAACACTTTTTAAAAATGATCATACTTGTTACCCCTCCCATCGATCTCTTCCAGTTCATCATATATGTTCTAGATAGGTAATATAGTATTATTTCTACTCGCATAATTTTTCTTATTCATGCTTATTTCTCTTATATTTTCAATAAATCCCACATAATTGATGAATTATTTTATTACAATTAGGATAGATATGTTTCCAGTAATAAAATTTATTTTGATTAAACACTCCACAACACAAAAAATATAATATGAAACATGTTTCTATAGGAAACTTTTAGGTCCATATAGAATTTCAATATAGCTATCCTATAATATTCATATCCTCTAAATACATTGATTTTGGGATAATATTATTTTAATTGAAAGTATAAAATTAATTGAATTATTGTTAGTATTATCTATGTTATTCACAACCTATGTTTTTCTATATCATCATTTAGAACTAGAAAATTTCAAATAAATGGAAAAGATATTTCTAGGTGACATGGGTATAGAGTTTACAAGATGACTTTTGTAGGTTTTCTCAGTATCTATATATGTGTTAGAATTCATTTCCAGTATATTTCCACAGTCATATCTAAATTTATCAATGCTCTATTCATCTTTAATAGACCATAATTTTACCATTTTTTATATTTTCTATTAGCATCTTCCTCCTCATATTATTCAAAAAGTTTCTCCTTCCCTATATTTTTTATATTGAGGTGATTAATTTAAAAAATAGATTCATTATCCATATTTGAAACTTTTTATCATTTATTCATGACTTACATACTTCTTTTTAAATATCTTTTATTTCTCCCTTTTGTTCTATTTTTCATTCAAGATAGAAATCGAGATCGGTTCTCAATATGTTTTAATTATAGGATTCTTCTCATTAATTTTCATTATCGTAACTCCCTTATCTTCATTCAACATATTTTATGTAGTTAGTATTCATTATGATACCTTATTCCTTATTATCACTATAATAGATAATGAATTTATCCTTTTATTTAATTATAATAATTAATTTATTTCTTCTTTGATGGATTCAATTTAACACTCTAGTGATCTTATATTATTTTAAAATATGTTTTCCATTAACCTTTATATGTATCATTTAATCATCTTCATATTATACAGCCTTTTTCCTTGAGAAATATAATTCAATGTTTTCAATACCACCATTCTAGGATAATGTTCAAGGGTTTTTTCTATATATATTCCCTTGCACTTCTAAAATATTTTAGAGATGAGGGTAATGATTATTTTTGGATTCTCATCACATTCATAATCATTCTATGTATGAAAAGAGGATTCAATTTCATCTTCTATTATCTTGATAATATTAAAGTCAATGATGGATACTTCCTTGATTCTCAAAAATTAGAGATGTACTAATATCATTGTTAAAAAGAGTATAAAGAAAATTAACTATAATGAGGTCCTCATTTCTTTTGTTATCTAAAATATTTGGATAAAAACTATAAAGAAATATCATCATATTCATTTAGGAAACTACTAAATCATTAAGAGTTTATAAAAATTCATTTATGTGACTACCAATATTAGGAACACTGGTAGTATAGTCATGATGTTTCTTATCTTTTTCATTTAGAAGTCATAAAAATAATTTTATCTATATTTTTCAAATAAATTAATTTATTTTGAAAAATATTACATAAATGTTCTCCAGCTCACCCAAAATTTTATTACTATTCTTGAGCCTCATGAATTTTGTGTAAAATGTGCTGTTAAAAGTAAATAAAATCTATTTTATTTCATTCCCATAAACTTCCATGTTTTTATTTTCTATAAGGGTCAAGGGATCAACTCCCCTGAGAGGATGAAGTCTCAATGTCAAATAATCACTAACGTCTGGTCATTATGATATCAAAATCATTTGGAAAAGACATGTTTGTTGTCACATAGGAATTATATATTTGAGACCAAGTCTTGAAGAGAAATCCTATGTATCCTAGTTATAGTATGAATCATATTTATCATAGTTTGTTCACACAACTGATTCTATACCCAAGGTATATTCCCTTATATTAAGGGTGTTTATATCAATGAACTCATCAGGGCTTACATAACAAGATTTCCCAGGTTGGTGGTGATTAATGAAACCAATGATGTGTTCATTAAAACTCCCTAATACCATGTGAATTATGCTCAGTTTGATATACAAGGGATGGAAAATGATCATCCTCCTTTCTTAAGGATGCAAGACTTATATAATCGGAATACCCTTGGGATGTTTAATATGGATCTAGGAAATTAAGGGGGCATCCTATATATCATAGATAAAGTAGGAATTCGATTCATCATAGTTTTGTTGGATTCTCACTGCACTGATGGATGATGTAGAACGATCAGCTCATGGGAATAATTATGTCCTAACTGTTGAAATGTCAAAAACATGGAAAGACCTACACAAAAGTAGATTTTGAAGGAATCCTATGAATCATTGTTTTATAAGGAATTATATTCCATGTAGTTAAATTATCCAAGGATCTCACACTAACAGTACCTTATATACATAATATATCATATTATGGTGCAGATCAGGAATTATACACTAAGGTTTCCCTTATCCTAATGGATAATTTTCATGGGAATGATATGTTCATTTCAAAACCCTAATCCCACATTATATATGCTCAGTGTGAGAAATAATGGATGGAAAATTATTAGTATCAATTATTTTTTACTAGAAAAATATACACTCAGACCACACTTTTAATGTTTAATATTGATCTCAAGACATAAGAAGGCATCATACATACCCTATTATAGCTAGAGTCAAAGTCATTGTTTTTTAGTTGGTTAGGGGATACATACTAACATTTTTATTTTTATCAGGGCATATAACATGTGGATGGACAATCTTATCATGTCTTGATATGCCCTTTGGATCTATCCTTCTTTCTATCCTAACATGTGTTTATTTTCTTCTTAATATGACTTTATTTTATTTTTTTTCATGTTGGAGGATTTCATCTTAACATGTTCCAAGGAAATTTCATGATTTGAATTTATTGAGGTATACTGCAAAACCTAGATGGAACGTCTAAAGGTTGTTGCATAATCAAGTTTGACATTTCCATAGGATGTTACCAGTTTTTTTTTTGATGATCTTTGAATCCATCACATGGTATCAACTAACATGTTTAAAGGGTATCTCATGATATAAATGATATTCCACAGTTGTGTCACAAAATATATATGAAATTTTTGGAGGGAATCATGAGAGTAAGTGTGACATATATTATAGGGTGACACGTGATCCAAGAAGACATGTTTGGGGGACATTGAAATATATGGATAGCATGCCTAGAGGGAATCACAAGATCTAGATGACATGTCTGGGTTCTATTGTGTGACTCATCTGACATGTATTGTTATTTCCATTTGAGTTGGGTGACATATCTGAAAGAAATCATATGTTTTGTATGGTGATCACAGTGGTTTTTTTGAGACTTTTGATGTATTCCCTAGGGGAACCATGTGAATCTCTCTAACTTATCTTGGGGCTATCACATGGTCCAAATTATAAACCAAAGGAATGACATGTGCACTGGGAAACATTTCTATGCATTGTCTCTTGACTTGGGTGGTTTAAGTGAAGTTCACACGGATGATCCTATATGTTATTCATATAATTATCCCATCATTTATCTTTTTTCCATATTTTTGTTTCATATGCCTTATATTTATACAATTTCATCTTATTAAATGTCTTGAGGGTCATAAAAAATATTTGGGATGTCCTTTGATTAACCCATAAGAAATCCTTTGTGTAATCTATGAGAGATCATGAAAAGTGTATGTACATGATGCATTATCTCTTGGTATTTTCCTTGGATATTACCTGATGAAAAACATTCTCGGTCATGAGATCATCGACTCTAATGCCTTGGTGCAACGGTGCAAGGATCCAAGATTTTGCACGTCTCTCCATCTTAGGACATTGTCTGCAGTATTGGATTTTTCATGATGGGGTGGGGCATTATAGACCACACCACCACAACTATTTGATGATTTTCACATCACATATCATGAGAATCCAAGTTAGAGTCGATGTAGGTCTTTATCACTATGCGACATTGAAAGTTTCTACCATGGGTCACTCCAGGTGCATGACATGATTTACAGTGACCACAATACCATCCTGTAAATTCCCTATTTATAGAATTATAACCAATTATGAGGGTCTCATTTTATCATGTATAAATTTCAGTGGAAATTCATATTTGTTAGGTTTACTGGTCTAATTCCCATCATGAGATCAGTATAAATATTTAATAGACATCGCTTGATTTTAGGTGAATTTTATGGGATTCTTCACATGAAAGGTATGGCATGTCATGGAGTTATCGCAAGATGGGGCAGACATGTCACATTGTTCTTGTGGAATCTTTCAGAAATCCAAGGGTATATCATGCGATGTTTATTCCTACAAGAGACTCCCTCCTTTTTCTATTTTTATTTCCATTGTTTATTTTTTAACGGATGGGGATATTGGGAGGCTTTCTGAATGTGGTTGATGACTATCACTCTATCTCGTGATTATGTATTGTGAAACCAATAATAGGTTTCATGGAGCTTCTTGATCATTAATTGTAAAATTAATTCTCTTTTCCTTATGGATACAAAGGGGGAATGAGGTTTCCTAGACATGTTTGAGGACCTTCTCATGATGAGGATGTCATGCTAGAATCCTTTCACGACATGAGGATGACATGTCTTATATTCATGCGGTACCTTGAAAATTTTTAGGGGTGTGTAGGGTGATTTTTATAACCACAATAGGTTCCTTATACTCCACATTATATTTCTATTGTTTATTTTAGAAATTCATATGTGTTCCATTAGTTTTCTCAAATTTTTTCAATGGAAATCATTCTCACCACTGGTTATGTATATAATGAGTTATATGACTTAAAGAGGATCCTAAAATTTAGATATTTTCCTTTTATCTTCCTTGATTTATGAATGGTTCTTTGGGTGTCTGACGGTTCACATGTCGTGTGGCTTGGGGAGCTTATCTAGATGCCACTGCATTTTCATTCATTATCTTGGGAACCTTCATAAGAGAAGAATAACTTGTCAAAGGGACTTCAGAAGGTTCTTCTGAAGGATATGCACTTCATGTTACTATCCATAAGAACTTATTTTGGTCATGAGATCATGCATATCCTGGGGGTTCATGTGGTTTTCATGATCAAGGAAACCTTTCTATTCCATTTCTATGTTGGGAAAATAATACCCATATTATGTTTTTTTATTCCTTCATGGATTTTTCAGTTCTCATTGAGTTATAGTCAACAAATCCCCCCCTCAATAGTGACATCCATAGGGATAATGTCTTAGTTCATAAAAATGTAAATGCCCACCTGGGGATTTGGTGCTATCTCTAATTAGTGACTTAAGTGATGATTGTTCATTCAGATGATGCTTAGTTTTCTATGGTATTACTTATAAATATGGGACTAAAGTGAGGCTTCAATAATCAGCTACCCAATTCTCCCAAGCTCTTATGACCTGCTTCCACTATGTAACCTTATTGAGAGACCATCCTACAAGAAACCATCATGAGACATCTTCATGAGCCCTATTTATGAGAACCAATTCTAAATATCACTTTTGACCAGGTTATCACTTGAATCAATCTATAAACTAAACATTATAAATTGTTTTAACTTTGTACATGGGGGTGTATGATTGTCTTGGGGGTTTCACAAGACCTTATAGCTTAATCATATAATCATTTTACAATAGTGTGGCTCATGTGACCATGTCAACTTCAGACAATCGTGAGTCTTATAAGGATTCATAAAGTTGTGAAATTTCTTGTGGTTTTATGTGACCAATGATATCTTAAAATTTTGGGCGATTCTCAAACCCTTTATGCAATTTTTGAATCCCTTCGGTGATTCATGCGATGTTCATCATGTTGAAAATTTATGCCTTTTGATAAAATTTTATTTTTTATACCTGAGTTAAGCAAAATAATTTTTTTATATATATTATGGTACCCTTCAAGATTCTTTCATTCTTTTGAGGAAGGATTCAATGTTAGAGATGTCTGATCACAATGTTATTGTTGCAAGTATGGATGCTTATTTACACCATGACATTAGGTCATTTTAATTGAGTCTGAAAACATTTATGGGAGAGAATCTTAGAAATTAGAAATTTTTAGATTTTCATACCCTTTATGTGTTTGGTCTTTCCAATAACACCACAATCCTTCACCAAGGACATCATTTATACCCTCCTCCTAGGTTTGTAAATCCTAAAACACCTATTATTATATCATATATCAGGATGATATTTGTACAAAGAGAGAGACCATAGAGATGGAAATATATATATCTATGTGCATGCCCCCAGAATTAACTGAGAACAAACACAGACCTTTTTTGATGTTCATATGTACCACTCAATAATAAATAAGTCTACCTCCAACTAGATTTTTTGTGTTGGTTACCAATTAGTACAACAGATCTAAAGGTAACTGTGGAATGTAATGGGGATGTCCCTTCTTGGTACAGTTCATTTTTTTTTAATTCACTATGGAGTTTAGGAAAATTGGGATGTAAAATGATCTCTATATATCACATAAGTTTCCCTAGTTCAACAAGGGAATGATACTGGAACTATTTAGTCATTGGAGTTCAGACACGAACATTATCTTCCACTTGCAGGGAGAGGTGGTCTTTAGACTCTAGGATGTGGTGTGTATTTGTGGTGCACCTATATTAATTGGTATGTATGATGAGTTTTCCCCCCACATTCCTCTTTTGGAAAATGCAATTTGGAATCATCCTCATACCTAATAAATGATCAGGCTGGATGAAAAGGCCCTCTGGAATAAGACACTTCCTAGAGAGAACATCCCTTTCAATATATTAGTGGTATACTACATCAAGAATACCTTATTTAATCTATAATATAATAACCTGAATTCATTTATTTTAAAGGATTCTCATAGTGCATTAGGTACTTAATTAATTATGCGTAATGATGGTATTTTTAATGAATGGGGATGGAACGTTATCCCTGGTGTTCACTAGGCTTCCCAAAAAGAAATTTTCCATGCAATGTAACTAAGTGGGTACTTACTTCCAATGAATTAAAATAGCAAAGTTTGATTTTCCACTTTTATGATTGAAACCTATTTGGAAGGGAGAGTGTATCGATCTAGCCTCCCCTAGGATAGCTAATCATTATCATCTTCTTATCCTTTTTTACATGGTAAATCCCCATACGAGATCATAGGACCCTTATAATTATTATGGGGATTGATAGGAGATCATCTAGGAGGCCATGAATATTGGAATATCAAGGATGTCCCTAATGATTATCTCATGCCAAATCAGCAATGCATATATGGGGTAAGATATTTTAAACTAAAATATCAAGATGTCAAGGCCTATAAGAGACACTATGAACGTTTCTATTTTAGACTATATGGGATGGTGGTGATGAGTGATATTTTTTATACCGGTGAGGCCATCATTGAGGCACATAATTATATAATGTCACTTTGTGAGGTGATTATTTCCACCCATATCGATGGGTAAAACATCTAAAAATGGTATTCCCACTACTCGTTTAGCCATTAGTTCTTATTTTTTGAATTGAAAGTTTATCACTTAGTATATGTCTAATCTGAGGAGAATCTATTGGTGGCCCACCAATTAAGGCTGATGTTCACCAGGGAGGATACTCGGGCTGAGATAAACCTTCCTCTCCATGATGAATCATTTGTTTTATATTGCAACTATTCTGATGTCTGGTTTCACTCGTATACCATTGAGAAAATATTAAAATTTGTATGAAATTACTTCCAATATGTTGATTGTAATCCTAGTACCATAAATATGATGGCCTATAGATTTCCAACTTCCCTGGAAGCACCTCGTAAGGAAATAAGGCATTTTCCATTACAAGTAGGAGCATCGACTGATTAAAAGATAGGGAGTGTGGTACTAGAGGGTGAAGTGACATCAGAGTAATCATTTAAAGTTTCATCTAAATAGTGGGAAGGTTGGAGGATGGAGATCTCAAAGGCTGGGATCTATAGTATACTAAGACAATTAGAGTTACCTTTATAAGGTTTCACCCATGTCGCTTCCCCTCTAGTATTACATTTAATTTTAATCTTTAAAACATCAAATAATTATTCTGAGATATTGATGTAACATTATAAGGTGTCAATGGTTATATATTTTATTCTCAGTTAGTCTATAAAATGTTTATTTAGGGTACACTGCAAACATACATGGAAAACAAGGGTTATCCCATCTCCAAAAAAATATTAGGGATGAAATCATCATTCTAATTAAAGTTTCATGGATCTATTACAACCATACTATTTTCCTATTTTTATTCTATGAGATTCAATAGATAATCTTCCAGTCTTTCTGTTCCCTGATTATTCTCCCCATGGTAATGGTATATGAGGGTAATTTGGCAGTGGCTCGGGGACCAATTATGAGGTTCCCTTGGTAAATAAACCCATATGAGGGTGGAAATTACTATTTCTAGATTAATTAATTTAGATTAAGGACCTTATGGATAGCCTCCAATATAAGGGAAGAGAAAAAGTAAGTTCTATATATTGTCAATGTCTTTCCTTATAGAATTATCACATGTGGTATTTTAGTATTATCCCACTTTGTATTTTTGCACACACACATTTTGATTTGTAAAAAATGTGCACATCCCCTATGATAACACTTGGAAGAGATTATATTTTTCTTTGAGGATGTGGGAATGGATTTGGTTTCTTTATCAGACCCTTTTCTATTGGGACTGACCCATCAGAGAGTGGGGATAGCTGAGGTTTCAACATAATCACACCCATTGCCTATTACAGATTCCCCATTGATCACACAACATTATCTTATGTGATAATACATTGTTTTGTAGGAAACTGATATAGGTATCCATTCTTCTACTACGTTTTCATTGATGGAAGCTAGTTTTGGAGAAGCTGGAAACTGCTTCAAGAATGGAAATTTTGTTTATTTTTGTCATGTGACATGATAATAAAGTTTGTTCATCTAATCATAAAGGGTGGTGAGTGAAGCCCATCTCCATGAAAAGCACCATGGATTCTATGAAGCTTCTCATCACGAGAAGTTTTCAAGTCATCACATAAGTATGGGGAAGGGTTAGAGAATGTTTTAAGTGATATGATCCAAAAATATTTGTTTCTAGCCTTACCCATATCCTTTTATTACCTAGTGATAACTTATTGTATATCCTATGACTGATATACCCAAGTTCTCTCTATTACAATGTTTTCACCTGGATGTTCGAAGTCCCTTATCCCTGCTCCATTGTGGGTTCTTCTAAATGGATCAATGAATGTAGAGGCCTTCTCTCTTACCTCGTTATCAAATATAGTGATCAAGACTCTTTCTCTTCAAACATGTTCTTGTAATATACTCTAGTACCCATGATGAAACACAATCAAGGTCTTGGGTGTGCATCAAATTATCGGTCAGTATGGTGTAAAATGTATAGCGATATCTATTCATTCATGTATGAAACCACATTCGATGAGTTGAATCACTGATTCAGTCATCTTATATTTTTGTTTTCCAACTATGGTTATGAGGGTTTTTACTATTCAACCCTTAATGTCTGGGTAAAGAAAGTAGTCTCTCTAAGGGAGAAAATTTTTATAATGAATTAATGGTGGTAGATATTGAGGAATCCTATTTAGTGAAGTAGAAATGTGAAAAGGCTATAAAAGGATGCCACCTCAACTACGATAGAGGAGGCTTCTCATCAAAACATAGTTAATGCTGGGAAGGTTGAAACCAACCATCTTTAGTCCAAAATCATTTATCTTCATGGGGATTTATCCCGGTTTAAAAATGAAAGAATGATATTATGGAAGACCATATTGGGTAATAAAGGACTCCTCGACATAGCTGATAATGAAAGGTTTGATTTTGTTTCCCTAGTGGAGGGCTTCTAGTAGGTTGAATAGATTGAAACAATATTTTTTGATAGAAAATGAAAATATGTTACCACTATAAATTATAGTCTTTTGAATCATATAGACTCCAAAGATAACATATTGTGATAGGGATGTAATTATTCAACATTAATATGGATCGTATATTCATGAGAGATTCTCCAATATCTTGATATTCCTCCTCTTGTATGGTGTTAGTAAATAGATCTTTTTAACATTATATATTGTTAAAAAATTTCATTCATTCATGATGTGCATGAAACATTGTTAACATGGTAATATATGTATCACTAACGATACAAATCCTTTGAATAATATCAAGTAAATATTAATGTCTGGATATGAATATATCAATCATAACATGTTATTTTTAATAATTTCTCATAAATACCCACAAAAATGAGATACATTAATGATATATATAGTCATTCTATCTTGATATTAACTTATTTGTAGAAGGATAATTGGGTAGAATACATGTCAAGGAGGGAGACTTATCTCTCTTTAAACAAAGACAATAGGCTTATTGATATTATCTTGATATTTACCAAGGCTATATTGTGGTAAATGCATTATTTTTTATTCCAATAGGATAGAACAACATTGTGTAGTCATTTATGGTGTTTTATCATGGACATTATATCATTGTAGTTTAGTGTATTTTTGTTTATACCTATTATAACTATAGTTTACAGTCATTTATCTTGGACCTTCAATCATTTTTGTTTAGTTTCTTTTAGCTCAGACCTTCTATCACTATAGTTTAGTGTTATTTATCTTAGACATTATATTTCTGTAGTTTAAGTTCTTTTAGTTCGGACCTCCTATCACTTTAATTTTAGGGTCTTTAATCTTGTACCATATATCAATGTAGTTTAGGGTGTGTTTTCTCATACATTTGGATTTCATGAATTTTAATGTATTTATACTAAGACATGATTGATCATCATGATATATAGTGAATATTTTATAAGAATGACCCAAAACACTCTGGGTTATTGAGTTATGTTGTGGTGTTCATAAGGTTCATGTGGATCATACATCCTTTTCTTCAAGGAGTAAACACCTCTAGTCTGTAGTTCAATAACCATATGCGTCAGTATTATTGTTAAACAGAGGTGTCACCACTCATTTCTAGGTTTCATTGATGATTTATGGGTTGGATATTGGTTGAAAGTGAAATATTAATGATGTGAGGTCCACTATCATTGTTATAATATGGGTGATATATCTCATCATAGAAAAGTTTGAGTTAGTGAATATGGGGTGGGGAATTCATCCAAGAGATGATTCATAACACCCTTTTCTACTAGGTTCCACCAAATTTTTTTTAGGGATGAAAATTATTGAATCGCATTTCTAGAAATGAGGAGATACCATTAGTTGATAGGTTATATCCCTTATGTGTTGATAACATGCCCAAGAAAATATGATCTCCACATCTTTACGAGGTCCATCAGAGGTTTTTTATGACTCAAACATCCATATGATGAGGTTTTTATTGAGAAAGCTATCTAAAAAGGGCCCTGGAACCCTATGTTAGTTCGTCTATTAATAGTGAAGATTGATACATATTCCATGTTGTATCGAATCATGATTTTTGGGGTATAAAAGGTTTGATAATTGACTATCACATTACTTTTTTGATAAAGGGTACAAAATATAGTGATGTAACATAGAGGATGTCAAATATACTTGGATATTTTGGTAGAAATATTATAAATCATATTACCAAGTGCTTTTCTAAGGAGGATGATATGGTACAATCAATAAGGGAATTAAGAAAAACACACTGAGGTGATGAGTTCTCCTATGTAGATATCAAGGATCACAAGGGAAAAATTTCCCTTTTCAGAGTGATTCATTTAGATGATTACCATTGTCCCATATATAGAAGCCATAAGAAGAAATGCATTGTAAAAAAAATGTTCCCTTGATGCTGAGTATCCTTTTCAAAGTTCCATGGAATACTTACAATTATTTGAGTCACTCAAATCATGATTTGTTATTTTTGTAATTTTTAATAAACAATAAGGGCTCGAACACCCTAAAATTTGTATCACCACCTATAGAACATATTATCAAAGTGAGTAGAGGTCATAAATAATTACTCTAAATTTTTCTTGAACCAAGGGGTCTATTGAGAATAGTATTTCTTTTACTAGGTATATAGAGTAGGCCCTATGATATTTATTCCATATCTATTTTTTACATAATTTTTTCCTAAAATATGTAGATGAATATTTTAGTAATCAACGAAATGACTTTTTCTCAAGCCTCACTTTTTGAGTTTTCATCTTAACATGTTTTTATATCTCTTTTTCATGTAGTTTAATGTAGTTTTATTTTGACCATTATCATATAGAGTTTAAGATTATACAAATTTGACAAATTTGATGGATGTTTCTAGTCATGAAACACGTAGATCAGATATTCGTAAATGATACACAATATCCTAATGGGGATACCTAGGTTCATGAATAACCCATCATCTTCTAGTAGGGAGATGAAAATATTGTAAATCATGAATTGTGGTTCTCAATTCATGATTAATGATATAGAAAAAACATACCATGAGTAGCTCTAAACACTCTATGTTTTTTGAGTTATTCCACAGTGATGTTGGGGATCAAAAGGATCAGAAAGACATTTTTATAGAGTGATAAATTTGGATGATGAGAATATGCACATATGGTAGAGCCATAGTCATACAATAAAAGTTAAAAAAATGTCCCTTTAAGATGTGTATCATTTCTGAGGTCCATGGATGGTTTTTGGATACCCTAGGTACTCATGACATGAATTATAACTTATGGATTGAGGTTACTAAAAGATGGTATAATAACCACATACTCAAGATGATTAGTGTAAGGATCTTATAGTTCTGTGTTAAGGGATAAAAATGGGTGATGTTCTATAGTGATTAACATCTTGGATTTGGGACGTACATTCTTTTGTGTATTTTAATGTCATGTGATAAGGAAATTTTACTTGCATTTTAATCATCATATAGTAAGGATGTTTTCATTGGAGAGTTTTAATGTCTTGTGACTAGGACATTTGGCTTGGAATTAAACGTAATGAGGTAAGTATGTGGGAACCAATTTGAAAAAATGGGAAAAAATATTACATGTGAAAGAAAGACGTAGGTATATCTGACTCATAGATAGGAAAATTTGCCTTGTATAGCCCATTACCTAAAGAGTTGGGGTGAATTTATTTTATTGGCTATCGTATCTAGGCACATGATTATATATTCGAGTGTCACTGAATATCCTATGATGATAGGAATGAATACACACATTGTTATTTAGTGTGAAACACTCTACAAAGGATTTTCCCATGTGTAAAGGTGGTAATTAGTTCCATTGACTATTTTAGTTGGTCCCAGTAGTGGAGATATGGGTGTTAATATATATCCTTTGATGATAAGAATAAAGCCACAAATATTTCTTTAGGAACCACTCAGTTTAATATCATATGGAATGTATAGTGGTTTCCAAATATGAAATGTGGTATTGTAGCTGGAATAAAGGATGGAAATATGGGAATCACTACATATCACATGGTTGTAGGAATCTATCTATATATATTTCTTCAGGAAGAAATTTCATGAAAAAGCCTGTGCATTATGAACAGATGGGGACATTTTTTATATTTTTCGTGAATAGACCTAATACAGAAGATCTGGAAATCACTACATATCTCATGATGTTCGGAATCAGGCCACATGTAGTTCTTGAGGGATGGAGGTGTGTTAGGATACCAGTCACTAACCATATAGTTCCTCTTGGTAAAGGTTAAGAATAATGTGTAGTTTCATGTCATATAAGGGAAATCAACCTTGTTGATTAATGTGATGATGTAAGGACTCATGGTATGCCTTTTAAGGTCTTTCATTCAAGAACATGACATTCCTATCATTATTTTTTATTCCTTTTTTGTATGGGGGACCCCTTTTTGTAATTACAAATATCACATGATCTATGTTCAATGTGAGAATAAGGAATGGAATGATTTTATCTCACAATGCAAAGAAAATTAAGGATATGACATGCAAATTTTGTAACATGTTTTGGTTGTACCAATATATAGGATAGAGGCATTGATGTACCTGGTTTTTTATTACATTTTCAAATATTATATTGACTATAAAAATGATTATGAGTGATTAGTTATTGAATTCCAGAGTTGTTGTTTTTATAATGATTCTTTTTTATAAATTCTTCAATCAACCTAAATCCATATTCACTATTGGTGTCCTATCATATGAAGAACGACATCAATGGATAAAAAAGAAAAAGTTGCAATGAGAGAATACATGACCATTAGGTTAGCCTGTTGTAGCTTGTTTTATGGGTAAATAACCTGAAAATGTTTTAAGTAATTAATCTCCAAACCAAGGGGTTTTCCTTTAGTAATGTAATTGATTTTTATCAGACCAAGAACGGTGCATTTCATTTCTTATCCCCAAATGTAATGTACTATTATAAGTACATATATATAATGGATATATATGATGTATGTTAAATATAAAGGATTAATATAATTCTGGAATTTAAATATACATATCTCTCATTTAGTTTTAATTCTATTAATATGACATAGAAATGAAAGTAGCGTTCATGTGTACGTACGACTTACCGTCTCCATTAATAAATCCAATTCTATATAAAGGATCTTGCATTAATATTTTATCATAATTACATCCCCATCACATTTTACCCTATTTTTATTTCATTCCATCTATTTTAATTAGATATTTCTCATATAATTTCACTTAATAATTTGTTCCCTTAACTCCTTTTGTATGGATAATAGACTAAAACTCTCCAAATTGTGCTACTTCTATTTCTTTTCAATTTTTCCCATGGGATCAAACTCAAATACCTCTAGAAATTTAGTTAGTTGGTTTAGAAGGGTCTTAATTTATTTCTCCCAATTTTCCACACCTCATGACGGGAGTATTGAAATTATGGTTTTTTTGGTTTTTTGAATGAAAAGCATATGCGCATGTCTGGGCCTAGGTTTTTTTTCTTATAATTTTCTTTTTCTTTCTTTGAGTAATTTATTTGGACCCTTGACCCTCTTCCTTATGGTTTTTTATTCAATTGGACTTTTTTGTTATCAACATGGAGAGGATTTTTATCCTTATGATCCAAGGTTATTATACCAATATCCATAAGAATACCATCTATACATGGATGATGATTTCCTCCATAAGAAAAACCCATGTACATTATTCACCCCACCCATCTCTTATTATAAAGCCCCGACCATAAACCTGACTTAATATTGAATTAAATGAATAATTCATATTGAGTATCTTTTCAGGTTTAGAGTTTTAGAGAATTAGTACATAACTATTACATCTCAAAAGATTACAAAGTAGACACTTCTACTAAGTTTCCATAAAATAAAAAATCTTAAAAAGAAACATGTCCAGTTCCATGTTTTAGATAGCATGACTTTTCCTTGATCCCATCCTTGACCCTACTCCACATTAAGTCCTGTGAAAAACATTTCAAAAAAACTTTGGGTGAGCATAAAAATCTCAGTAAGGGATACACAAAGAAGGAAAACTGTTAGTTTTTCAAAACAACCAGTAAACCATGAACACTTTATAAAAGTAATAAATTTCACCTTTATGAAGCAGAAAATACTCTTCATTGAATAAAAGATCATTACTTACCCTTTTGTAATCAAAATATTACCATAAAACCCATATAAAGAACACATAACATATAAAGGTAACTTGGGACATAAACATACTTAAATGGAATAACCATACAGTCAACTTCCACACATATCACTTAATGAAATAGTCATACGGCTGACTTCCATACCCAATTCATTGGAGGTTATAACGTAACCACCTATCCTGGTATTCATGGAACCACCTATCATAAGTTTTATCACTTAACCACCCATCAAATTTCCAAGTACCATTATAAAATCATAAGACATAAAACAAAAATAATGGAAAGAAAGCATTTCCACATTTCATACACAATATATCACTTAAATATATTGACATAACAATTCTATTATAAAAACCATTTTCAATACCAAAATACATAAAAATTATATGGTATTTATTTCATTTTAAAAAAACATCACCGCTTGTTGAGGAAGCCAAAGACTAAATAATACTCGTGGCGGTAGAAAAGGCCGTTGTCACTGCGTTCGTTAAAAGAAACATTCCTTTTTGTCATTTTGTAAAATGCTTCGTAGAAAAAGATTCCTTTTGTATAAAATTAAAATTCAAAGGGTTTTATACACCGTATAAAATAAAGTCTTGTATTAGAACAATATATGCCTCAATGAAAGGAGATTGAGACGAAGTCCCTTACCTCGTGTCCGACGTGACTCGATTGCTCTTTAATCTCATGAATAATAAACTAATGTTAATTTCTACTTGCTTAAGAACCTTTTTCAAGTTCATTACTCCTTTTATATCACTTATTTCCATGTTTTAAACATTATGTAATCATTTAAGTTAATAATGTTTGTTTTGTCGACATTTGGTCCTTAAGTCGAAAGTGGACTTCTTACAATTACATGTTGTTCGTGTGGTCAAAGGTTCATTATATACAGAATGATATTCATGATTTGGATATCATATATATCATATATATCCAGTATATACATGTATTTATAATATTACATAATCATTTATAGGTAAGAAATGAAATGCACCGTTCATGGAGACGGTAAGTCGTACGTACACATGAACGCTACTTTCATTTCTATGTCATATTAATGGAATTAAAACTAAATGAGAGATATGTATATTTAAATTACAGAATTATATTAATCCTTTATATTTAACATACATCATATATATCCATTATATATATGTACTTATAATAGTACATTACATTTGGGGATAAGAAATGAAATGCACCGTTCATGGAGACGGTAAGCCGTACGTACGCATGAACGCTACTTTCATTTCTATCTCATACTTTAATGGAAAGAAATAATAATGATATAAAGGTATATTATAATTACAGTATAATATCATATATAATAACTTTAAATCCATCCTTTATACATCCCACATATGGCATTAATGAATCAAATCACTTTGAGGGGGCGGTAGTTCGCACTTCCTAAAATGAAGATATCGCGTATACCCATAATGGAATCCATAAAGGTATTCCATAAATAAAAAATACATAAGCTTAAGGAAAACATAAACATATTATATATAATATATAAATATATTTACATCTTAATGGCCACCTTTGAAGGTGTTATAAGAATATTGAACAATCATCATTTCGTGAGGCAGAAATTTGCCATCCACAGAAACAGTATGTTCTTTAACCATTAGATGTAGGTGTGTGTAAGTGTAGATCAAATGATTCTTATAAAAACATCCTAGTATATTAAAGATACTGTAGTAGTTACAAAATAAATGAATAAAAATAGTTTAGGGGGTTGGAGAAGCAAAATAAAACAAAAGAACACAGGTGAAGACATTGCCTTAAAATCGGGTAACTCTCTTTGATTTGAGATCAAAGGCTTACTTGGGAAGACTTCTGCCCAAAGTGAGGCTTCTAGGAGTAATAGAGGGATGTGGAGAGACAAAAGGGGTAGGTTTTGGCTGAGACAAAGGCTTGAGAGGTGTGGTTAAGGTGGTAGAGGTGGGGGCCCTTTATAAGAGGAGAGGAGGGTCACTCTTGGAAAGTTTTAAAAGGTTACTTTATTATAAAATGAGTTTCGGTTTTTAAAGGTCCCACAATTATATATTTAATGGATAAGGTGATAAGGGTTCGAAATCCACCCATCCAACAGGTTTTTGACAAGTGTATGTCTTAGATTTTACATTATCGTTTCATTTTATTTAAATCATTAAATAATGAGGAAATCGCTGCATCATCAGGGTGTCATAAATAATTTAATTTATTTAATGTCTAAAAATTATAAAAAAAATATCATGATTTATGGAATCTTTTTATCTTTCTAATTAATATTTATAGTCAAAATTTTGACTTGTATAACCCCATTTAAAAATTGTTTTAGTAAAACAACTCATGTTTGTAACATTTTTATTTTAACTTTAAATAAAAAAATATTAATGTCATTTTCCTACCAAAGTGGATCCATGGGGTCCCCAAGTTGACCCATGGATTTTCTTGGTCTTCCATGACACATCCAATAAGGGTAGGACATGTTTCTAGGTCATTTCATATTATTAAAACATTATTTTTACCTTAAACTACACTAATTACCTCTAATCGCGATTAATAAACATAAAAGTTAATGTTCACAAAAAAAATATTTTAATCCCATTGAACCACATTTTAATTTAATAATTAATTCCTGCTGTCATGAAAAATAGCATGTTTTTAAGAAACAATATGTATCTAAATATTGACACTAGTTTAAGTCCAATTTCAAAGTGAAATTAATTCCAATGACCACCATTAGATTAAATGGTAAAAATATATTCTAATTGAACTTTAAAACCAATTCAAAAGATAATCTAATCATATAAATAAATTATATTAAAAAGAGGTTTTCAATTAAAATACAACATTTTTCACTATTCATTAAAAAATGAACTTTATCGGAAAAATACCAAAAATTTACACAAAGTAAATTTTGATGTCCCGATTCCAAACAATAATTTTATTTGGTCCAATAGAAAGTATAAGAGTGACCAAAACTATATTTAAATAAGGTTCTCCATGAAAAGGTGATAAGTCGACCCTTAGTGAATATTAGAGTATCTATGCCTAAAATTGAATTCTTTTCTTATTTTAAGCCTTTATCTTTTATTGGACAAATGTAAAAACATTTAAAAAACATATATAATCATTTTGTTGTTAGTTCCATTCATTCCTGCCATTACAATGGCTAGGTATTAACTACCATTTAAAATAATATTATTTTATTATTAGAGTGCAACGTAAGATTTCAAAGAAACTCGTTGTTGCATATCGGGTACGCTATCAAACATAGCAACCCCTTTAAAGTAAAATTAATATTTAATTCGTAAATATTAATAAATATGAAAATGTTTTATTCTTTATTTACCTGGGATGTTACATCTATTCTCCCCAAGAACCATCTTTATGTAATACCAAAAGGTTATTATAAATGATGGAGTCAATTACCACATTCCAGTTGGACCAAATAGAAATGTTGTCTGACTATGAAATATGGTAGAGAATCTCTCTGAGATAATTGTTAATTTGGGTACTCTGGTAGAGTTTAAGGATGAGTGCTCTGGACCCTTTTCAACTGAAGCAACAAGTTATGATGTGGGACCCACCTTTCCTTCACTATATATTCACAAAAATAATTTTCTAAATTAAAAAATTTAATATGGGGACACATCAAAACATTTTAATGTTGAATTTGACAAATTCTTTATTCTAACCCCTTAGTTGATTATGTACTTTTTTTGAATAACTCGTGTGATTTGTTTCAGGTATTCAGCTTTTCAAATAAATAACATCAAGAGGTGGAGAATATATCTGATCAAGCCACGAAACACATCCACCATCAGCACCTACTGTCCACAGAGCCTCGTCATTGTTACCCATCTCCAAGACCACTTGAAGGTCATAAAATTTGGATACAAAATGAAGGCGTTTGATACATGTGGTGGTTCACACTATGAAATACACATCCACCTTGGGATTATAGGTAAGTACCCTATATCAAGTTGATCCAAAGACCTAAAACAAAGTTTCTTTCTCAGAGGCAACTGAGACGATCTTTATTCCTCATTTTATCTCTTTTCTATTTTAAAAAATATATAGCACATAAGTATACTCCCAACTCCATGCATTCCCTTTTTCTTTTGGATACTGTTTCAATAATAAAAACATGAGCATGAAAACTATTTGTACCTTAATACAAGATGTGTACTTTTAAAATTAGTATACCTTATAATATAACTTTTTTATAAATAATTATTAACTATGTTAATTAATAGTTATGAGGCGTGTTTTAAAGCCAAGGTTGCTGGAGTATATCTGAGCTGTCACCAGTTAAAATCACTCCACACCTATATTTAGTATAGGGTGAATTATTTTTGAACCCTTATTGTAATTAAATGGAATGTGAGGTATTTTTAAAATTAAATAAACCCATTATCCAAAAAAAACATATTGGGGATGAATTGGTTGGTAGGGTCATACCCTATGAATACAAAAGACCTAGGTTCGAGACTTGTCAACTAGTTCAGTTTTATAATTTTTTACATTAATAAATCCACATGACATGTGTTTTGGTAGGCTTCATGTGCTCCATGTTTTAATTAACACCATAAAATAGTTTTTAAAACAATAGATCACATATGGGTGATGTGGGATGATTGGCAGAGTCATTTCCATAGGTTTAAAAGACCCTTTTTTAGCATGGCTAATCTGTCCATTTTATCCAAACTTTCAAAAATTAAAACCACATTCTGTGCATTTTTATTTTCCCATTTATTGATGGAACTATTGGATAAATGTATAAATTTGATAAAACCATTCAATATGAAAACCTTCTCTCATATGTTTTATGGCTTGCATCAGAATCGTTCAGTCGTCGATTTGAATCTTGCCCCAAGCACCAGACCAAAGGTTATAGTTCTTTTTTCGGAATTTTAGAACACACGGTGTGTATGCCTATGATACATTTCATGTACAGGTTTATTTTTAAAGTCTAAAATAACCTATTTTTCCTATTTATATTTTAAATTATAAATAATAATTATTATATGTTTATTAAAATTGTACTTTTAAAATTTTAACTATAAATAAAAAATAAAAACATTAACATGGATTCTACAAGGGAAATCACCAAGTGTATTCCCACTATAACTATGCAATGACCTAAATGGGAAGATACCATGTTGTGAAAACCCTCTTAGTGATTTCTCCCCCTTTAGATTCTTCTATACATCGTCACACCCTTCTCCTTAAATCTTCCATTTTAGGTGTGTTTCCATCCCGGATTTTTTCAACATTTTGACCATCGATCTAGGTATGCACTCTTTATCCCTTCATTTCAATATTTTACATGTGTATATGGTGATTTTGGATCGATTTACATTTATGGTCTAAACCTGCAGTACAAGAGTTAGATGGAGAACACATATCATGTACTTTGAGTACACAGGCACAAAATCTTCTTTTGGAAATTCAAAAACACATGGCATGTACATTCAGTACACACCGTATATCATGCCTCTTTTTGGAATATATGACTGTGTAATGTAACCACACTAATAGAACTTGTGTTTCCATACACGGCTTGTATGTGCGGTGCACTCCATGTATCATGTTTTTCAAGATTATTCCATGTATATGGTGTATATGCTTTGGAATCCATGTTCAAAAAAAATTATGTAATTCCTTCACATGGAAGGTACTCTATTATATAGCCCCTCATTATCGAGTCTTCGAATTGGTAATTATACGAATAACACCATATGTTCTTACAAGTGGAATGTATCCCTTACTACACAACATGTACATTATTTTCATGAACAAATTCCTACTCAGCATGTTTATCTAGAGTACATGGGTTTCCAACCTGATCACACTAAACGCCATGTACACTAGATCTACATGTCGTGTATTGTTGTGTTTATGTTTTCCTACTTTTTTTCATTATTTTTATTGTCCTATTATATTGTTGTTTTTTTATTTTCTATTTTTATCTATGGAAGATGGAGATATCATGAGTGGGATGTGGCATGCTCCTGTAACAGATGTGGAGAGACATGTATGTTGTCGGATTTGACATAGGCCTCTAGTGAAACCTTCTTCCACTGAGACTCTTCTAGTCTCCCAGCCACTAGCCTCGGCGATGCTTCCTCCTCTCCTACCGGCACCCACACCTTCGATATATTCTATTTTAGTAGCATTGTGCAACAATATTCAATATCCACTATTTTACTAGTTGTCACATCTACATCATCCACAGGTGCGGAGGGAACCAGTACAGTATCCCCCACTTCTAGTGTGGTGACTTTGGATCCATCCTTGAATTTAGCGGCCCAAACAAGCCTAACCTCATATCCATATTTAACATCATCTTCTCCACCCACTACCACCAAAGCTAGACCCTCCACCTCAGTAGTTGTAGCCCTATCTAAACTTTTGTTGGTAGTTTCCTATCCTTAGTTGCATCCATGCTTGATCTTTTTTGAGGGACATCCAGCGGTAGATAGATTACAATGTATGTCATGGTGTAAAATCTAGTAGAGTATCTGCTACATAGAATCCAATGTTCCCTCTTGTCTCTGTGTCTATGAAGATATCGAAGAGCTTCTAGGGAATACATACCTTCCAAATACACTATGGGTTAACACTCCAACATTTAGAGATTTAGTTTTGTATTTCTTAGAGAAATTCAAGTTCGACAGGCCCACCAACCTCTAGATATGTAGTGATACATCCAACATTTTATATTTTAGGATAGGAAGACACCATTTCTCATTGACCATGGTTGATTTTGGATAACGATGCACTTTTTACCCTCATCCCGCAACCCAACACCTTGTTGCCACCCTCACTCACACTGAGTGCTCTGACCTCATTTCCATGTGGTGGGATCTTGTTGGGCCTGACCATCGGTATACCCTAACTTATCATAAGAGTATAATCATCATATATCATCCAATTCATTTCATCCATCAGTGCTTCAGTGCCACACTTTTATAATTCCATGAGGACATGGGTGTCATGTCCAAACTAGGCATGGACATTCTCACCTATATTGCTAGGAACAACTATCCAAGCCCCCCCTATCTCGCTTCTTCTTATTTCAACTCCATGATCCATGGATGTCAGGGAAACCTGAATGGAGGATTTTATGCCACTAGGTTAGAAAAATACTTTGGGGTGTTTGAGCCATCTCTCCCTCGCGATGACTTAGCCCCTACCCAGTATATGGAATATGTCATGCTTATCCGTATATGGATAGTAAAGTGTCGGGGAGATGTATTTGTGCTCGTGTAGGTTGCCCTGGCTCTAACAGGGGTGAGATATGACCCATATGCTTCTTTTGGTGTTCATGATCAAGTTCCACCCCATCCACCATTGCATGCTACTCCTCCTCCCAACCATAGTTATTCCTCCATTCCTTCTTCATCCATTTTCACCTCTTCATCTATCCAATACACATCCCCACATCCACCCACACCCTTGAATAAACTCCCCATCTACCTCATCTTGTCCATAAAGGATCATCTTCTAGACCTTTTCAAGCACCACCAGGTTACCATAGCCTAGTTCCCATCCCGAATCAAGCTAATGTTGGGCCTTCTTCTTTATCATCAGGGAATTCAGTTACCCCCCCCCCCCAGCACCTGCTCCTCCATCTGATCTCCATCCTTCCAGAGCACAGCATCCATTAATAGTACTACCCATGGATTTTGTGCATCTATCCACTATAGGACTTGATTCTACCACTACTACCGTTATGGATATACCCACTTATCCCACATTATAGAGCACAGAGCTAGTGCCTATAATTTACACTACTATTGATCATACTCTGCCCAATATCCCTTATATAGATAGCACCTCTTCTAAGGTTACACAATGACTATTTTGTTCACACTTGTTTCATTATATATATATATATATATATCATTTTTTATTATTATTTTGTGATGGATTATATTCTTAAAAAATTCTTTTTCCATTACATATACAATCACAAATACTCTAGAGCGGCATGGGAATTTTTTTACTTAATTCTATATTTCGATATCTTGAAATTAGGGAAGTAATATTTTAGACTTTCTTTTCATTGTTATTATTTTTGGTCTTACTTCTTTCCCTTCCTCCCCTAGTCCTATCCCACTTATGTTTTCCCACACGATCTTCTCTTAATTCATGTTTCACTTGGGGGACCACGTGAAATATTAAGTGTGGGGGAGAGTCTGAGACTAAACTATTTATTTCTATTAAACAGATCTAGTATACCTAATTAATATATGAAAAATTAAAAATGTGAAAATTCTTTGATTAATTATAATTCTAATTAATATAGACATAAAATTTAATTTTAAATGTTAGGTGTTTCTTATAAAATTTTCAGTATTTTAAAATGATAATTGCTATTGTTTGATTTTAGATTTAAATTCTTATACATTTAAATTTATTAGACTTATCATTTTTATTAATATCATTACCTGATTCACCCATTTTTATCCTCATTCCTAATAAGTATTCTAATCCTTATTGACATATTCGTTCTTATAACTTATTTCTTGAGAGATTCTTTGGATATTAATAACTACTAGAACTTGTGTATTTTTTCTTCAAAATATGATGATTTTGAATCGCATTACAATGATTAAGGCATTTGATTGATATTTTCATCCCTTAGTCATCCAGACCTACCCTACATATGACCTTATTAAAACCCTTAGAAACCATGAACTACCTTTTTAGGAAGCCACAATACAATACTAATTATCGTGCCTACCTTAATTATTTGGTAATATTTCATGATTATTCATTTGATCTTTAGAGTGAGAGTTTGACTATTCATGGTGCATTTTGGTGAGAAACTATGATATCATGTGTGTGGGAGTTTTCCACTTGTTCATTTGGGTCAAAGGGTTATATGTGTGTATTGAAAATTTTAAAAGAGGGACCTGATAAATTCACTAATATTTATTGATGGTTTATAGACCCATGTTTTCAAGGAAATATCATGGTGTTGGTGCAATATTGAGTGATATTGTTGGATATGCATCTTTAGTAAGATTTATTTTTTAAAATCATGCATTTTTATTAAGAAATTCTGCCTCCTTTTTAAGCCTCTAAGATTATTTCTCAAATCATTACCTACCTAACAGTTTCCTTAGAATCATTTTAAGCTTATTAGAAGACCTTGTGATTTTTTTTATTTGATTTCTAAAAGTAGAGAATGAGAATACTTTCTAGGATATGGATAGTGTTCATATACTTTATATTTAGCATAACTCTAATAAAATGATCATGAGGGATGATTGTGTTATTTTCCTGGTGTGGTAAATCATTAAATTGGAATGTTTATTTATGAAAAGATGAATAATTTGAATAAATGAGAATGAAAATATTTAATTTAATTATATAAGAACCATGATTAGAAAATATTCAAAATTAAAAAAAAAATCTACATTTTAAAATCCTCTATTATTACTATTGTATTTATAAGTAAAATTAGTTGAATGTTTTTATTTTTAGAGAATGGATACTATTGATTAGATGATTATTTTTTCTTGAGGGTAATAAAATGACTATGTGTGGGGGAGTTTGATGTACCTGATTTTTTTTACATTTTCATACATTCTATTAACAATATAAACATTTTATCACTAGATGTATGTTTCATTATGGATAAAACACTTTATTTTGGTGTTTATATTGATTTTGATATGTTTTACATCCAAAATCTCAAATTGGTAAAGATCATAGAAAATATTGGAATATACATAGTGTTTACATTATCTACACATGTTGTTTAAATTTTTCCCGACACAAATTGGATAGACCAAGTACATGCCCATGTAGCAGTCCAGATATAACATGTCATGTAATAACCAATAAAATGAATTTTAATACCTTCTATAAGGGTTTGGGGGCTTAAATTGATTCTACATGCCATCTAGGGAGGCACTACATGTCGTGTACCCCCTTCAACCAACCAATGATGCTCCAAATTCAAGGGGTAGAGCAGAGGATCACTTACCATAAGAGAAAAAGAGGCCAAAGAGTGTTGACGTAAGTACACGACATGTAATTTTGGGCACACACAGTGTAGTTTTAAATTATATAAATAATAGGGTATCCCTCTGAGTTTGTGGTCATAAATCTAGGGAAGGTTCTATCACTCAAATTTTTCCCGAGTCCATTTTGAGTTTTCTTTGATATTTTCATTTCATTTTTAGTGTAATATCTTATTCTCAACTTAGTTATCTTCCTCTTTTATACATGGCAGGGTTTTTTTCCTCGATCTATACACCAAGACCATGGTCATAAGAGGATACTTACATCATATTGTTTTTGTAATAATGATTATGAGTTATTTGAAATTGACATCCCAATTTGTTGTTTTTATTATGATTCTTGTTTAAAACTTCTTTAATGAACCTAATTTATCAGTCATAATTAGCTCCGTATCAGACCAAGAATGAAATCAATGGATAAAAATGAAGGATTTCTAATGGGAGAATCCATGATCATTGGGTGATCATATTGCTGCATGTTTTAGGTGTCATGAACCAGAAAATGGTTTGGGTAATTAAGAACCGAACAAAGGGGGTTTTCTTTAATCTTGTAATTGATTTTTAATGGACAAGAAAACAACAACTAAATTGAGTTACCAAGGTAAATAATTTTCATTAATAAATCAAATTCTAATGAAATTATGTCACATTAATATTTTATCAGAATTACAACCCTCACACATTTTATCTCTATTTCTTTTGTGGTTTATTCTATTTTAATTATATATTCACAAATACTTTATCTTATTATTTTGTTCCCTTCACTCATGTTGTCTTGATAACCGACTGAAACTCATAAACTTTCACTACTTCCATTGATTTTCTATTTTTCCCCATGGGATTGACCCCGACTACCGCTAGCTACTTAGTAATTTGTTTTATAAGGGAACTAATTTATTTCTTTCAATTTTCTACACCTTGTGATGGGAGATTTCATGAATCCATACTTATCTCATTGAAAATTACAATAAAGTAATATGTAGTTATTTAAAACTCATATAGTTTAATGTAATGCATCAAGGAATTTTTTCATGTATTTTAACTTCATGTGATCAGGATATATTCCATTCTTTTTAACATGATGTGGTGAGGAAATCTTCCATACAGATTAACTTCATGCAACGAGGTAGAAGCTCAACTGACATTGAAGAAAATAGAATATTGTAGTTGGGACCTAAACTAGAGGTTTTTGTGTCAATATGTACCCTATTATGGATTAAATAAAGACTCACATAGTTCATGGATGAATATATTATGTATGTGGAGATATCTCTCTCATGGGGATAGGGTAATTTTTTCCTTCTTTGGTATAGATCTAGATCGTGTGCAGTGATTTGTTAGTGGTATGGTGCTTCCCATGAAGTTTAATTTCATGTAGTGAGGACATCAACCGTTCAGTTTTACATCAGGGTACTAATATTAGTTTTTATAGTTTAATGAAAAGCTACTATGATGATGGTTTCATGTTGAAAACTATGAAAATTATTTTTTTGAGAAATCTCATATATGGGTGGGGGTGTGAAACACTACCCATACACTCTATACAATTAGTAAGATCCATTTTCATGGTCCTTATTTATGATTTAGTTACCTTCCCATATAGGTTATATCTTTAAAGGATTCTTTTTTGGTTTCATTGTGGTCCTAATATCCAACCCCAGTTCTCCTTAGAGGGATGAATAGAGGAAGACCGTATTATTAAAGGATAATGTTATGATATTATGAAGCACTTAAATGTTTTGAAATGTAAGAAACATATTCTCATTGAGACACTCCAATTCATCCAGTCAATTATGTTATCTATTTCCATATGATAGTTTTTCTCAAATGGTTATTTATAGAGTTGGAAGATGGACTTCTATAGGTAACACTTCCCCAGTCACAAACACTAATGAGTGGGGTTTCTTGTGTAGTAGTGCGTGTGGTGGTATAGTGGTCCTATAAATCTTGGAGGATCTTTTCCATCCATGACATAATATCCATGTTCACCAGCTTTTGGTGTATATTGATAGAGAATTACTGAAGGCCTATATCTATCCATTTTCCTCTAAATGATAGCGAGATGAGTTATTGGACTCTATAATGTACTTCATGTATAGTTTCTTCAATTGAATATTATAGAAGTTTGTTTCATTGTCATTCAATTTTTTGTGAGGGGAAATGAACCCGGTGATGATATGGGACTTTATGAAGTTGATTATATACTATATCATGAAATTTTTTAAATTAATTTCCTTATTTTATTTGGAAAATAAGTTGGTTGAAGTAAGAAATTACTTGAACTTCTTGGTTGTGGATGGGGGATATGGTCCCACAACATCAATTCCCCAAATTGAAATTGGATAGGAATTTTTATTTTTATGTATAAATTATAAGGGATGATGGATGAAGTTTTCATGGATCAGGAATGCATGATAGTTCTTAGTGAATTCCACAAAGTCTTATACCATGGTTTTCTAGTAATAACCCAACCACTAGATTTTGTGGGAGAGCCAAATTGCAGACTGATCAGTGTTACAAGAGTTCGTATAGTCATTATCCTCTAAGACATTAATCCTTATTTATTTTATGCATATAAGGATGATTCCATCAAAGCGTCACCTATATAGGGTTTTTTGTTAATTTGTGTCATCCCACAAGGTAATGTTCATTGCACAACACCAAAACTATTCACATATGGATTGGTTTGTCATGAGAGTTACATTTAAGAGATAACTAATTATGTGATTCATCCATCCCAATGAAGATATCAGTTCATCACACTCATGGTAGGTGTGAACTAAATTATTTATTCCATGTCATAGATGATGACTGATGAGACAATTATTCGGTGGATGATATGGGAGATTAATTCTTCCTGATCAGGGTCAGCTAGGACTATTCTTGTATTTTCCAATGTGTTAGTGTGCTCATTATATCAGTGAGGAACATGATGAAATATGGGATAAAATGATAACTCTTCCATCAGTATACCGGCATAGTGAGTGAGAGGAGAAAGTTCTTCTATTTTGATAGTATACTCACCATTGATCTACTTTAGCACTAGTTCCAAATCCCCTTTGATATTCAAGTAGGCTATTTATAGCTATTGGGGAAGTTTTAACCCATTGATATGGTCTTGATATTTTTTATCAGTATTCATGAATCCTTTGTATATTGAGAAAGAGTAAGGAAAAACTACTCTATCTGGAAAGACAAATACAATCCCTAATCCAATCTGTTTGAGCTTTTTATTTTCTATTTTTTTTATTATAGGGCTTTAGAAGGTGCCCAAAGAAACACATCTCCTGTGTCTGGGGAGTGTCCTGGGAATATAATACCTTTTCATATGGGAGATCAGCGTCAATCGATGTATTCTCTAGGGAAGGTGTTCTATGAGGAAATCAGTTATGTATTTCCCATTCTCCAATTTCCTTGATACAAACTTGACGTCATATTGTTGTAGAATTGCCTCCCATATTTTTAGACACCTATTTGAAATGTTTTGACCAAGGATTTACATGATCAGATCAAAATTAGATAACATAGGGGATTCATTGGGCTTTATGTAATTACCAAACTCTTTCACAGTGAAGATTTTTTCAAGGTTGTTGTTCACGACATTTGAATACTGGGTCTTATTAAGAAGAATTGTTTGGCTGGTGTAATAGATATTTTTACCTCTCCCAATATCATTTTTTTGTGTGGTGTGGAAAACTAGAGAGTATTCCATGGCATCAAAATTTTATATGAGTCTCTTACCTTCAATCAGAGGCATTATAACTGTTGGGTGTAGTAAATACTTCTTTATACTTTTGAAGGATTCTTGGCAGTCATCATCCTATTGATAGAAGATCCGATTCAACATTAGCTCGGGGAAGGTTATATCATTTCTAGTTAAGTTGGATATGAAACATAGAATGTATGCAAGGTTCCCTTGGAACCCCAAAAAAAATAAGACTTATGGGGTGTGACATTGGTAAAATAGCACTAGTCTTCTATGGGTTTACCTTAATGTTGTGATGGTGTAAAAAATCAAGGAAATCCCATGATGTTACCTTGAAGTCACATTTAGGTAGAATCATCTTCATAATGTTATATCACATCTTTTTTAAGACTATTTGGATATCAGTGATGTGATGATATCTCAGTTTATTATTTTACCACTGGGACATCGAAATAACATTAAATTATTCTTCCCAAGAACAACTTAATGATATGATGCATGGATTTATGATATGTAGCACCATCATTCATTAACCCAAAGGACATGAATTGATATAAAAATATCCCATAAAGTGATCTATTGGTATTGGATTCCTTATCTTCTGGGGCCATATTTATTTTATTATACCATGAGTAACCTTCCATAAAGGAAAGGCTATAAAAACTAGTAGTTTCATCGATCAATTCTTTTGATATTGGAAATGTGAAATCATCCTTTTTGTAAGTTCTAATTAAGGTATATAAAATCAATGTAGATGATAGCAAATATATTCTATTTTCTAACATGGAAAATGTTGGTGATCCATCTTGGGAATTTTACATCATATAAAAAGTTTGTTTTAATATTATTTTCAACTTTATCCTTTACATTAGTTACATGAGAGCATTGCATCCTCCTAGATTCTAGATTGATGCCTCAATACTCATTGGGTAATCTGAGATAGTGCATAGGCATATCAGGATTCAGTCCTAGAATTTATATATTGTTCCAAGAGAACACATATCTGTTATTCTTTATAAATTCAGTTCACATCTCTTTCTCTGTATAGGGCGTAGTGGCACTAATCAGTATAGGTCGTAGGTATTTTTGCATTCACATATTTACCAATATGAGATCACTGATGGTGGTGGAAAAACCTTCAATGAATGAAATAGGGGATCTTCTGAGGTCATCTATAACACCCCAAAATTTCATAGTAAATTATTTTCATTAAAGTAATTCAATAGCATGCGCTACACACAACATTGAGATCGAGCGCACCATGACTTACCAAACTAGTCGTTCAAAAAAAGGTTATGAATAGTATTAATTTTATTTTGAATTTTATACACTCTATATAATTTTAACATAAATATTATGTGTTTCTTATACATTATATAAGAACAAATTCAATTTTTCAAATAAAGGAAGTATTTTTCAAAAATGCAATTTTAACGCCTTTTATGGAGAACCATTTTTAAATCCAATATTTGACACTTTTATATGTTCAATTTGACAAAATAAACTTTTTATTTAGAATAGATTCATAAAAATGTAGTTTCGATAAATATTTGGGGTTTTTCTGATAACTTTCATATTTTGGGGAATAGTGAAAAAATACTAAATTTTAATTGAAAACAACCTTTTTAATAAAAATAATTTATAGTGTTACATTATAAATTTTAATGGTTTGGAAGTATAATTAGATTATATTTTTATCATTTAATACAATATAGGTCATTATAAGTAATTTCACATTTAAATTGGACTTAAACACATGTCAATCTTTTGATAGTTTTTACTTTTTTTTTAAAACATACTTTATGGTTTTAACAATGGGAATTAATTTTGAATTAATTAAGGAAACTTATATGTTTTGAATTTGGTAAAATATACTTCATTTTTTAATTCATAATATCAAAATTATCTTAGGGGGAATTTTTGGTATTTTTCTGAAAACTTTCAATTTTTGATGAATAATGAAAAACATTACGTTATTGTTTAAAACTGACTTTTTATTCAATTAATTATTTATTTTATTTAAATTTATTTTAAGTAAAAATAGATATATAACACCTATATAAGTTCAATGTAATTAATTGGAGTCATTTTATAATAAAATTAGATGTATAAAATTTTATTGAACTTTTTAACGTCTTTTACCCACCTCCTAGGCATGTTAACAAATTTGCATAAAACGTAATTTTATTGATTCTGTGATTTGAATTTCAAAAATATGAGAGACACAGTTGTCATTAGTATGTAAAAATTTATTTAAATAACATGGAAATAAATTTTTGTGAATGGTAACTTTTGAATTTTATTTACCACGGTTAAAAGTAAATAGGGTAATTAATTGAAAACATGATATTATAATTACCCTAACACATGTCATAATTCTATTGGATAAGTGTATTTCGACCAAAATAAACCTTAGTAATAAAATATTATCCTTTTGATCCACTTGTATTAGATTAGGACATTTATTATTATTTTATTTAAAGAATAGTTAAAAGTCTAAAATTCAATGTCTAATAACTAATACATTTTTAATATAGGATTATACATATGATAAATTCAACTATAAATATTTATTATAAATCTAAAAATATTTCCTACATCGTGATATTTTATTTATAATTTTTATACATTAATAAATTAAATTTATTTATGACACAATGATGATGAAATAATTACCTAATTAATGAAAGATTAAAATAACTGATATTATAAATATTAAAATAAATGTAAATTGAGACTTTTGATGCATTCCAATAATTTCATAGGTTAATATGACATGTTAGGGTTGATGTAATTAATTTTTTATAATTAATCAAGTTGATATGACTTTAACAAAAAACAAATACTCAATAGTGTGAAAATTGACATAGTAGAGTGTTTAAAAAAATACTATTTTATTAAATTATATAATAGTCCTAAAAATATAAGGATTATAAAAATAACTTATATAATGATAGATATGTCCTTAAATAACTATGTGGGGTTCTCTTGGCAGTTTATAGTATGTTTATTAACCTTATAATATAAAAATACAAGGAGACATGGTAAATGTATAACTATTTAACTAAGAGTTAAATCTAAAAGATATGGTTAATATGGTGACCTAAACCTGTCTAAAACCTATTGGTTGAGAGTTTTTTGACCCCGACCCACCTTATATTTGAAATAAACCAATTTTTATCCATTATAAACTGAATATGAATTTATAATAAAATAATATTTCAAGTTTTTTCAAAAGTGACCCTCACCTCTCTTATAAAAGGGAACTTCCCCTTCTCTTAATTTCACACCTCCAAATAGATTTGGCTCAACCAACCCCAGCCCTAATATCCTCCCAACTACCCTCACGTCATCCTATAGTCCTTACTTTGATCAGAAATCCAACCTTAAGATCCATTTTGATCAAATCAAAAGGAAGCACCTGAAGAAGAGGTAATAATTTCATCACCTCTTTCAAAGTTATTTTCTTCTTCTACTTTCTCTTTCATTGTTGTTTTTATACCAAAATAATAATTCCAGTACCTTCTACATTACTGTGATGTTATTATAAATATTTTACAACTATATTCATTATTCTATCAATCCTATGAATGAAAAAGTCATCATACGTGCGTACGTACGGCTTACCGTCTCTATGTCATGGTGTAGCTCCTATTCAACACTTCATTATTTAAATTCATATAGTAATGATGTATAATTGATGTAAATAATAAATATAAAAAGTTAATTATTCTTTATATATGATATAAAATCCAATTATATACGATTTCTCCTTCAATTGAATGATATTGTCGCTCATTCGTGCGTACGGATTACCGTCTCCACGAACACGATGAGATTCATTCTCAATCATAGTCATTCAAGGATAATTATCATTTTATGATTAAAAATAATTTTTTGAAGAACTGAATATAATTATGTATGTTAATAAAATATATCCTATCCATAAAAAACATGACTTACATAACAAAAAATGTAAATGAAAACGAATCACTTAACACTGAAAACAATGATACTACTTAAATATTATTAGCAACGCAATATTAGAAGATCATATATGATAACATATTTATGTATGTGGTTCTTGTATAATTTAATAACAATAATTTAACTATTATACAGGAGTTTAATGTACCCTTGACTAAGGAAAAGTACAAGGTAAGAAGTTTTCATCTCACTTCTTATTTCCATGAGATTCATGAATATTGACATTATTTCCTTTTGTGTGGTGTGTGTAATACCCATGATTGTATTCCTTGTGTAATATACTTTAATTTATGGGTATTTAAATCTTTATTTTATTATCCTTATTTGATGGTTTGTATGTTTTGTAAGTCACCAAATTGGTAAGGGAATTTGTTATTTCAATTTCCACTCATTGGGTTTTACGCAAACTTCATTGATTATTTTACTCCAAGATTATGTGTGAAATCAATATTTATTTATTTTTGTAGTAATTTACACTCCCCTTTGTGTGGATATACTTTTGATACACATAATAACTCTATAGATTAATTCCCAAGTCATCGATATGAACTTGATAAGAGTAATCTTAACTCAATCTCCATTCATTGAGTTAAACATCCAAGTCATTGGTGTTGTTGCTAAAATAATATGTGTCAATGTCCTCTGATTGTTATATACTGAATATCCAATCATATTTTTTTATTTATATTTTTCAAACATAATTATTTCATTGATTTATCCTTAACATAAAGATACGGTCTTTATAAGGGATTTCATCTCAATTTACATTCTATTGAGACTTATTTGTTGTTATGCCCCAATTCACTTTTATATGGTCTATATACTGTACTTTGACATAGTATATCATGAATACCTATATTCTCATGATATTATAAGGTATATATTTCCTCAATTATTTGTATTCAAACATCTCTCTTTTGGTTAGGAACTCTAACTAACATATCATTTTAAATGTTTTAATGATTTATTCTTCTAAATCTTTATCATTAGAGTCCATGTTTTAAAAATGGTTTTAAGGATTTATTTATGTGGAAATGAATGTTTTAAAATTAAAATTACTTTTAGAAGTTTCAAATATGTATGGGAAACTTTGATTAAAAAGTATATTTTTAACGGCTTCTTGATAAATAGTGATACTTTTAAATGTTTTCAAGAAAAAAGGGATATTTCTCTCAAATAGTTTTACTGATTATATTCATCTATGTCAATATCATTCACTATTCTTGATTGAGGTTGATAAAATCTTCATATTGTATTGAATGAGTTATGTTTGACTGTGGATGTTCTATTTTTATACCATGCAAGGTTTGTGGTTAAAATATTTACATTTCATATGCTAGTTTTAAAATGAATGTTTAGATTATGTTTCAAGATTTTCATATGAGGAATTCATTAGACTTAGTAAGTGACGGGTAGATCCCGCTATAGCTCCTCGATGCATTGGTAGGTCTCATGATACAAACTAGTTTCTTTTCACTAGGCCTTGACAAAAGTTTATTTGTAGTCTTGGCATGAGGCCTTGACTATGTGGTTATGATATCTGGGCCGAATGGCCCGAAGGCCTTCATTTTTATTTATTTTTTAATAACCCCCCTTTCAAGGGATGAGGGGGAACCCTTAAAAGGTCCATAGGATCAGAGATTAAATGGCCTGTACGCTTAGGAGATTACATGACCCGAAGGTCTTAGAGACTTCAACCAAACTATCTACAAGGAACTGCCCCTCCCCAACATCTGCATCATGATAGTAGCTCTCCACCTTCACATGGCTATCTGGATAGGCTTCTCGTACAAGCACAGGCTAGTTATGATGGCATAGTTATACCCTCTCATTCTGACAAATCTTGTTTTATGATGTCCGGAATTATGCATTCCATCATTATGAAATTAGCTATTGATATTACACATATTTATTCGACTAGTATAATATCCATGTTAATAAGTAAATGGAATTATCTGATTTATATTTTCCATATTATGATTAATTTTATGTTTAAAAGTCTTGTGTTTTAGTCTTATACATTGCATTAAATTTTTATGATTATTTATGATATTTTCTGCTATATTGTTATCCTTACTGAGCATTCGATCTCACCCCTTTTTATGTTTTATTTTTCCCTAGATTTGAAAAAGTAAATTATGACTGACCTATAGGAATAGTCTAAGGGAAATAAGAGTGTTTAAATGAGACACAATATTGTTGTTTTTAATTTTATAATGTAATTTAAAACTTATGTACGTATGTATTACTTCCAAGGATACTAAAATAATTGGTCTTTTAGGACTAGATCTATTGTGATCATGCGAATTTTATGTAATAATGCACTAGATCTGGGTAACTAGGGTCAGGGCATTATATTTGGTATTAGAGGAAGTTTAGTACAAACCTTGAAAACTAGATTTAAATAAAGTCTGATTTGATAACGTTACAATAAGATAGACTTTGAGGATTAGTATAGAAGAACATCCAAAAAATTTGGTAATGTAAATATTATGTGGGTTTTATAAGCAATATATCCCTGTCTAGATATGAGTAGGTAGAGGCGGCTCTAGTACAGATGTACCTAGGAGTGAAAACTCCAAAAAAGAAGTTTTGGGCTTGAACCAGGGTATCCTAGTACATGACTATGGGCCTTACTGCACTCATGGTTATGACACTCCTTGGGGATATGCTTAGGATAATTCAAATTTTATTTACAAACCGATTTGAAGGATTATAATATAAGATGAGAATAAATAACCGAGGTTAATCCTAAGGTCTTTTAGATTGAAACTAATGTGTCATGATATTCTCTAAATGATTTTATTAATATTGTTACTCAAACTCTACTTTCTAGTTTTAGTCAGTGGCTGGATTCTAAGGAAGTCATAGTAACATTGAACATGATGTACAAGGTGGGAATGGTGGTGGAAATGGGAAATACAATGGAATGTTGATAGGCATAAAATATATCATGTTCACTATAAATCAATTTTCCAAAACTATTATTGAAAACATATACTTTAACCAACTCCTGAACTCAAAAAAAGAAGTGAAAGGTGGAGAATGATAAGAGCTCCAGCAATGGAAACCATGGAGAAAAGAAAGCTAAATTTCCATCATGCAGGAAATGTGGAAGGAGACATCTAGGAAATTGTCTCAATAAAATAAAAAAATGGTTTATGTGTGGGAAAGAAGGACATAAAGTAAATAATTTTTGAGGAAAAATGAATATTACTATGGAAGAAAATAAAATTGATCCTAAGAATCTATTTACATTCATTTGTCATAAATGTAGGAGACCTATTCATTACCTGATTCAATGTCCTATTATATTGGATAACTTGTAAGTTAATGAAGAACATATGTGGAAATAAATGGATGGATAAATTCTTAACGTATAAATTCTATTGGTTGATGGGATTACTTTGGAAGTAATTTTCTCTTGTATGTGTAACCCTGCAGTTTTTTATGTGAAAATGTTATTTGAGGTAGTACTATATTTTCTTTTGTGGATATAGTTATAAAGAACCATTTGGGTTTATATAATCCTTTAATTTGAGTCAATTACAGGTTATTACTTTTTGGGAATAAAATTCAAGGTATGAGATAACATCTATAGTTAAATATGTTATGGTTATTTTTGAGAAATTTATCTCATTCTTGGGAATGTTATAAAATTATATAGTTTTTGAAAAAGGACAACACACAGACCGTGTGGCAACCCATCACGTCGAACAAAGCAACGGGAATCAAACCTGCAACCAAAGTGCGACTGGGATTTATTTCCCACAACTAGACTACGTGAAGTACCTAGTTAGTATGACTAATTATTTTTAGTTAAATGAATTTATGGATCAATAATATGTTGATTTTGGGAACTTATGATTTATCATTATTATAGGAAAATGATTTTGTGATTAAGTAATAAATGTTATTTTGGAATACATTTTCTCTTTTGAGTTATTTATGGAAATGATTAATCTATCATAGAGAAAATTTGATCAGGTTAATTACTTTAAATTTTGCAACTTTAAGAGTAGTCGATGTTATTTGGAGATAAATGTTACAATTTATCATGGAATACTATGTGATCAAATCCTTCTAAATTTTTGGTGTCAAACTTATTTTGGAATATTTTGAAGAATTTTAAGGACAATTGTTTTTTGAATGGTCTTTATTGAACTTTGGGTATTGTTTGTTTAATTTTGGAGATTAAGAGTAGTATTTATTTCTATAAAGGATTATCCTTTTTTGGGATCATCTGATCTTGTGATAACCATTTTGGTTTTGTTTAATGTCTAAAGACAAGGGAAATATATATTTCATCTTTTGAGTATTATGTGATTCTTTGGAATTTGGTTCTAGTACTCTAGGTGTGACCAAGTCATCTTGAATACTCATCATTTTGGAGAAAATATGAGTTAGTTGTATAAATTTAATAAATGATGAAACTCTAATTGAAAATTAAGTATATATCTTTATGTTCTTAGTTAATCTCATAAATAAATTCCTCAAATTTATGAAATGAAACTTAAAACAAAAAAATGTGGTCCATTTACTTTTCCAACTGGGAAACTAATGACCTTTTAACCCATCAAAAGCTTGTGGTTTTCTTATTGTTAACTTTCTTCTGATCATTTTTTCTATCACTCTCCATCAGAACTTGACACTTAGTCTATCTTTTATATCCATTTTTTCCTACCTGGAATCCTAGTATGGGTTATCTCAGGTGACCTTTGTACTTCTCTTTCTTTCTTTTAAAGTGACAGTTTTATTGAATCTTTTTCCAATGTAGGACTTCCAATGAAGTTCCCAAGACTAATTTTAAAATTGTGATGATGTAATTTTCAAATGGGGGGAGAATGTAACACCCCAATATTTCATAGTAAGTTATTTTCTTTAAAATAATTCAATAGCTTACGTAACACACAACACCGAGTTCGAGTGCACCACGACTTACTAAACTAGTCGTTCAAAAAGTGGTTATGAATAGTATTAACTACATTTTAAATTTTATATACTACAAATAATTTTAAAATCCATATTATTTCTTTCTTAGACATTATATAAGAAATAATTTAATTTTTCAGATAAAGGAAGTATTTTTCAAAAATGAAATTTTACCGCCTTTTAATGGAGAACCCTTTTTAAATCTAATATATGACACTTTTATATATTAAATTTGAAAAAATGAACTTCTAATTTATAATAGAGACATAAAAATTTAGTTTCGATAAATTTTTTGTGTTTTTCGATAAGGCCCCAGCCTTAAACCTTACTTAATATTGAATTAAATGAATAATTCACATTGAGGATCTTTTCAGGTTTAGAGTTTTAGAGATTAGGACATAACTATTACATCTCAAAATATTACAAAGTAGACACTTCTACTAAGTTTCCATAAAATAAAAACTCTGAAAAAGAAACATGTCTAGTTCCATGTTTTAGATAGCATGACTTTCCCTTGATCCCATCCTTGGCCCTATTCCACATTAAGTCCTGTGAAAAAAATTTCAAAAAAAACTTGGGGTAAGCATAAAAAGCTCAGTAATGGATACACAAATAATGAAAACTGTTAGTTTTTCAAACATCAAGTAAACCATGTATACTTTATCAAAGTAATACCTTCACCTTCATGAAGTAGTAAAAAACTCCTCACTAAATAAAATATCATTACTTACCCTTTTGTAACCAAAATATTACCATAAAACCCATATAAAGAACACATAACATATAAAGGTAACTTGGTACATAAACATACTCAAGTGGAATAAATATATGGTCGACTTCCACACATATCACTTAATGGAATAGCCATACGGCTAACTTCCATACACACTTAATGGAATAGCCATACGGCCGACTTCCATACCCAATGAATTGGAGGTTATAACGTAACCGTCCATCCTGGTATTCATGGTACCACCCGTCATATGGTTTATCATGTAACCACCTGTCAAATGTCCAAGTAACATTATAAATCATAAGACATAAAACAAATATAATGGAAATAAAACATTTCCACACTTTCATCACAATATATCACCTAAATATATTAACATAACAAATACATTATAAAAACTATTTTCAATACCAAAATACATAAAAGAGTATATGGTATTTATTTACTTTTAAAAACATTATGGATTCTTGAGGAATCCAAAGTCCAAATAATAGTCGCGGCGGCGGAAAAGTTCGTTGTCACCGCGTACGTTAAAAAAACATTCCTTTTTGTTGTTTAGTAAAACGCTTCGTAGAAAAAGATTCCTTTTGTATAAAAGTAAAATTCAAAGGGTTTTATACACCGTATAAAAGAAAGTTGTGTATAAAACAAAATATGCCTCAATGAAAGGAGATTGAGACGAAGTCCCTTACCTCGGGTCCGACTTGACTCGATCGTTCTTTAACGTCCTGAATAATAAACTTGAGTTAATTTCTACTTGCTTAAGAACCTTTTTCAAGTTAATTATTCCTTTTATATAACTTATTACCATGTTATGAACACTATGTAATTATTTAAGTTAATAATGGTTGTTTTTTCGATTTTTGGGTACTTGAGTCGGAAGTGGACTTCTTACAATTACATGTTGTTCGTGTAGTCAAAGTTTCAAGATATCCAGAATGATATTCATGATTTGGATATATTATATATCATATATATCCATAATATTCATTTATTTATAATATTACATAATCATTTGGAGGTAAGAAATGAAATGCACCGTTCATGGAGATGGTAAGCCGTACGTACGCATGAACGCTACTTTCATTTTTATGTCATATTAATGGAATTAAAACTAAATGAGAGATATGTGTATTTTAATTACAGAAATATATTAATCATTTAGATGTAACATAAATCATATATATCCATTGTATATATGTACTTATAATAGTACATTACATTTGGGGATAAGAAATGAAATGCACCGTTCATGGAGACGGTAAGCCGTACGTACACATGAACGCTACTTTCATTTCTATCTCATACTTTAATGGAAAGAAAATAATAATGATATAAAGGTATATTATAATTCCAGTACAACATCATATATAATAACTTTAAATCCATCCTTTATACGTCCCACATATGGCATTAACAAATCATATCACTTTGAGGGGGCGGTAGTCTGCACTTCCTAAAATGAAATTATCGTGTTTACCCATAATGGAAACCATAAAGGTATGCCATAAATGAAAAATACAGAAGCTTAAGTACAACATAAACATATTATATATCATATATAAATATATTTACATCTTAATGGCCACCATTGAAGTTGTTATATGAGTGTTGAACAATCATCGTTTCGTGAGGCAGAAATTCGTCATCCAGAGAAACAGTGTGTTATTTAACCATTAGATGAAGGTGTGTGTAATTGTAGCTCAAATACGTATTATAAAAACATCCTAGTATATGGAATATACTGTAGTTGTTACAAAAGAAATGAATAAAAAGATTTTAGGTGGTTGGAGAATCAAAATAAACAAAAGAGAACACAAGTGAAGACATTAACTTAAAAATCGGGTAACTCTCTTTGATTTGAGCTCAACGGCTTCCTTGGGAATAATTCTTCCCAAAGTGAGGCTTCTAGGAGTAATAGAGGGATGTTTAGAGACAAAATGGGTAGGTTTTGGCTGATACAAAGGCTTTAGAGGTGTGGTTAAGGTGGTAGAGGTGGGGGCCTTTTATAAGAGGGGAGGAGGGTCACTCTTGGAAAGTAAGGAAATGTTACTTTATTTTAGAATGAGTTTCGGATTTTAATGGTCCCACATTGATGGGTTTCGAGGATAAGGTGATAAGGGTTCGAAATAAACCCATATAAAAGGTTTTAAACATGTGTAGGTCTTAGATTTTACATTATCTTTCCATTATATTTAAATCGTTAAATAATGAGGTAATCGCTGCATCATCATGATGTCATAAATAATTAAATTTATTTAATGTATAAAAATTATAAAAAAAAATACTATGATGTAGGAAATCTTTTTATATTTCCAATGAATATTTATAGTCAAAAATATGACTTGTATAACCCCATATAAAAATTGTTTTAGTAAAACAACTCATGTTTGTGACATTTTTATTTTAACTTTAAATAAAAAGTTATTTATGTCATTTTCTGACCAAAGTGGATCCATGGGATCCCCAAGTTGACCCATGTATTGTATTGGTCGGACATGACACATCCAATAAGGGTAGGACATGTTTCAAGTTTATTTCATATTATTAAAACATTATTTTTATCTTGAATTTCACTAATTACCTCTAATCGCAATTAAAAACATAAAAGTTACTATTCACCAAAATATTATTTTAATCTCATTGAACCAAATTTTACTTCTTATTGAAAACCATGTATGTCAGATTTTTGAAATTCGAAACACAGAGGTGGTAAAATTTCATTTAAATGAAGAATCAGTTTTTTAAGTACCACTTAGTGGTTTCAATATTCATCAAAAATTGAAGTTTTTCAGAAAAAAACCAAAAATTCACCCTAAGATATATTTGATATTCTGAATTCAAAAATGATGTCTATTTTAAAAAATTAAAAACATATAAGTTGAATTAATTAATTTAATAATTAATTCCCGCAGTCAGAGTAAATAGCGTTTTTTATGAAATAATAAGTATCAAAAGATTGACACTAGTTTAAGTCCAATTTCAAAGTGAAATTAATTCCAACGGCCACTATTGGATTAAATGGTAAAAATATATTCTAGTTTAACTTTAAAACCACTTAAAAAGATAATCTAATCATATTAATAAATTAGATTAAAAAGAGGTTTTGAATTAAAATACAACATTTTTCACTATTCATTAAAAAATGATCTTTATCAGAAAAATACCTAAAATTTACACTAAGTAAATTTTGATGTCCCGATTATAAAGAAGAATTTTATTTGGTCTAATAGAATTTATAAGAGTAGCCAAAACTATATTTAATGACGGTTCGCCATTAAAAGTTGATAAGTGGACCTTTAGTGAAAATTAGAGTATATATGCCTAAAATTGAATTCTTTTCGTATTTTAAGCCTTTATCCTTTATTGGATAAGTATAAAAACATTTAAAAAACATATATAATGATATTCTATTTATTTCTATTCATTCCCGCCAATACAACGGCTACGTGTTAACTAACATTTAAAATAATATTATTTTATTACTAGTGTGCAACGTAAGATTTCAAAGAAACTCTTTATTTCGTATCGGGTACGCTATCAAACATAGAAACTCCTTTAAAGTAAAATTAATATTTAATTCACAAATATTAATAAATATGAAAATGTATTATTATTTATTTACCTGGGATGTTACATCCTTCCCCCCTTTTTGGGAATTGCATCCTCGCAATTTTATTCACTTATAAAAATAAGAGGGGGTATTTATCCCTCATAGCATTTTCAGATTCCCATGTTGCCTCTTCAACCATATGGTTTTTCCACAAAACTGTTACCTGGTGAATTACCTTATTTCGCAACACTTGCTCTCTTCGGTCAAGAATCTGGACTGGTTATTCTTTATAAGAGAGATTCTCTTCCAACTGAACTACCTCTGGGCTCAAAACATGAGATGGATCTGGAATATACTTTCTAAACATCAAAACATGAAAAACATTGTGTAATTGAGATAAACTTGGAGGTAAAGCCACTCGATAAGAAACTGATCCAACTTTCTCCAGAATTTTATAGGGTCCAATGAACCTTGGAGTTAGCTTTCCTTTCTTACCAAATCGCATCACACTTTTCCACGTTGAAACCTTGAGAAAAACATGATCACCTACCTCAAAAGATAGATCCTTCCTTCGGTTATCCACATAACTCTTCTACCTACTATGAGCTGTTCTCATGTGTTTCTAAATCAACTGAACTTTTTCTGCCATCTCTTCTACCAATTCTGGTCCCATCAGCTTCCTTTCACCCACTTCATCCCAAAAAGCTGGAGTTCGACACTGCTTCCCATATAATGCCTCAAATGGTGCCATATGTATACTGGAATGAAAACTGTTATTATAAGAAAACTCAACCAAAGAAAGCTGTTGGTACCAACTTCCATGATAATCTATCGAACAAGCACGTAGCATATCCTCCAAGGTCTGAATTGTTCGTTCTGACTGCCCATCTGATTGTGGATGAAAAGTTGTACTAAAATTTAATTCAGTACCCAACGAATTTTGAAGGCCTTTCCAAAAGTTAGAAGTAAACTTGGGATCACGATCAGGTAAAATGGAGAGGATAAATCCATGAAACTTTACTATCTCTTTAAGATACAATCGAGAAAGTTGATCTAGAGATAAGGTATCTCGAATAGGAAGGAAATGAGAAGATTTAGTCAATCGATCAATAATAACCCAGATTGAATTATTACCTCTAGATGTCTTCGGTAATCCCACAACATAGTCTATGGATATATTTTCCCATTTCCACTCTGGCACTGGTAAAGGCTGAAGCATCCCTTTCGGTAACTACCTCTCTGCTTTAACCTGCTGAAAAGTCAAACACTTCATAGTAAAATCAGCAATATCCCTTTTCATTCCATCCCACCAGTAATACTCCCGCAGATCTCTGTACATCTTAGTACTGCCAGGATGAACTGAAAACAGGGAACTATGAGCCTCACATAACAACTCATTCTTCAACTGTGAATCACTAGGAACACATAATCTCTTCCCAAACCTCAAAACACAATCATTATCAATGTTGAATTCAGGAAACTTAACCTTCTGAACTAGCTCTACCTTTTTCTGCAACTCGCTGTCTTGCTTCTGTGCTTGCTTAATTATGTCTGATATAGATGATCTCACTGATACCTGAAACAAAGCAGAAGAACTTCCTACACAAACAACTTCCATGACAAAGTTCATCAAATCAAAAACCAAAGGATCTCATTCCAAACGTAGCATGGTTAATGAAGCATTACTTTTTCAACTCAAAGCATCAGCCACTTTTTTTGCTTTTCCCGGATGGTAATGAATTGTACAATCATAATCCTTGATTAATTACAGCCATATCCTCTGTCTCATGATCAATTCTTTCTGAGTGAATATATACTTTAAACTTTTATGATCAGTATATATTTCACACTTTACTCCATACAAATGATGCCTCCAAATTTTTAGAGCAAAAACAACAACAGCTAATTCCAAATCATGTGTAGGGTAATTTACCTCATGATTTTTCAACTGACGTGAAGCATATGCAATTACCCGATCATTCTGCATAAGGACACAGCCAAGTCCCTCCAACAAAGCATCACTGTATATAACCAACTCACCATTCCTGGAAGTAAGTGCCAAAACTGGAGCATTCACCAATCTTCTTTTCAACTCCTGAAAACAATCATCACATTATTTTGTCCAGATAAACTTAACACCCTTCCAAGTTAGCTTAGTCATTGGACTAGAAACTGTGAAAAAATTTCAACAAACCTTCAGTAGTAACCTTCCAAACCAAGTAAACTACGGATCTTGGTTACATTTGTGGGTCTTGGCCATTCTTCAACAACTTTTGTTTTAGCAGGATCAACAGTTATGCCATTTTTTGAAACAATGTGACCATGGAAAAAAATTTGTTGTAACCAAAACTCACACTTGCTGAATTTTCCTTATAGTTTATTTTCTTTTAAGGTTTTCAATATAACCCTTAAATAACTTTCATGCTCCTCTTTAATTTTAGAAAACACCAAAATATCATAAATGAAAACAACCACAAAATTATCCAAGAACTCATGGAAAATTATATTCATAAGGTCCATGAATACAGCAGGTGAATTGGTTAACCCAAAAGGCATAACTACAAATTCATAATGGCCATATCTAGTACGAAATGCAGTCTTAGAAATGTCTGCTTCTTTTACTTTCAACTGATGGTACCCCGACCTCAAGTCAATCTTCGAAAAATACCGAGCTCCCTGGAGCTGATCAAACAAATCATCGATATGAGGCAAAGGATACTTATTCTTAACAGTGATATTATTCAAGGCTCTATAATCAATGCAAAGTCTCATTGAACCATCTTTCTTTTTAACAAACAAGACAGGAGAACCCCATGGTGATGTTCTAGGTTGAATGAAACCATTATCTAATTACTCATGCAATTGCTTCTTTAACTCTAAAGGTTCAACTTGATCCATTCGATAAGGGGTTTTTTAAATTGGCTTAGAATCAGAAACTAATTCAACAGTAAATTCAACTTCCCGATCATGAATAATACCAGGCAACTCCTCAGGAAAAACATCAAGATACTCATTTACCAATGGCACATCATTAATCTGAACAGTTCCCTTGTTTTCAACGATATGTGCAAGATAACATTCATTTTCATCTTTTACTAGTTTCTCAACTTCCTGATATGTTATCAAAATCAAGGGTTCATTCTTGTACACAAACTGAAAATATTTCTAAAAAGAAACCATTTTATCTCTGAATTCAATCTTAGCATGATAAATAGAAATCCAATCCATGCCCAAAATAACATCAAACTCTACTAGAGGCAAAACAATAAGGTTTGCAGGTAGATTCTTTCCGCACACAAGGATAGGAAGGTTCTTATAATTTCTTTTTGTCTCAACGTTTCCTCGGGGTGTTTTTACCATAAGTTCAGTATTCATATCTTGAGATAGAATTCCCAATTTACTAGAAAACTTCTCAGAAATGAAAGAATGTGTAGACCCTGAATCAAACAACACATTGGCATAATCTGAACAAACAAACAGTGTACCTGATACTACTTCATTCGACGGCCCAACATCTGCTGAAATAGTTGCAAAGGATTTCACCACCCCTTTCTGCTTGTAGTCTGGCTGCTTTCCCCCAGTTGAGTTCTTTGTTAGACACTCATTTTCATAATGACCCATTTCATTATACTTAAAACATCTTACCGCTGACTTTTCATTGCCTGCTTGATCATCTTCCTTACAATTATGAGGAATATGCCCAGACTTACCACACCGAAAGCACTTTCTATACTTGGATAAACATTCACCAGGATGCATTTTACCACAGTTCTCACAGGATGGATATTTGGTTTTCTTACCTCCTTGCTTCTTTGATGAATTCTTCTCCTTTTCCTTCCAAATGGACCTCTTATTCTGTTGTTTTTCAAAGAACACCTGATCATCGACAAACTCCATTTCCACCTTTTCCGCACATCGTACAAGTTTTTCATAACTTTTGAACTAATGTGAAGCTAAATCCCTTCGATACTTTGGCTTTAATCCTGAGTAAAAACAGTTGATTTTACTATCAAGATCTTGTATGAAGTTTGGAGCATACCTTTCCAGTCGAGTGAACTTTGCTTCATAAACATCCACTGAGTCATCCTCCTGCCTCAATTCTAGAAATTGTATTTCCATCCTAAGACGAACCACCTTCGGAAAATATTTCTCAAGAAACATACCTTTGAATTCGTCCCAGTGAATATCATCAATCTCATCACTATCCCTGATATTTTTAATCATCGACCACCACTGATCTGCTTGACCTTCAAAACAGTAAACAACAAGACTAACCTTTTGATGTTCTGAACACCCCATGACACCAAAAATCTTCTCCAGTGCTTTAATCCACCCTTCAGCTAGCACAGGGTCAGATGATCCTCTGAATGATGGGGATTTTGCCTCATGAAATGTTCCACCACTGACATGTTCCTCTTTGGTTGATCTGGCTGATCTCGTGCATCGATACCACCACCATTTATATCCTAAGTCAATTGTGCCATCACTGCAACAAACTGTTCAGTTCCAATTCCGACCATCTCAGGTTGCTGATTTGGAAGGTTATCTTCCTCCTGATGTCATCCCAACATAGCTGCCTTGTTTCCTCTGCAGAAAACCATTCTGAACACAGAAATATCTTAGGCAAAGCAACATGATAATCTGAAAATGTTATATCATTTCAATCATACCATAAATTAATTTATAATTTAACACTTCTCTAACTCCTAAAGTTGTCTAAACTGACCTTTGATACCAACTATAAGACCCCGGTGTTAAACCTTACTTAATATTGAATTAAATTAATAATTCACATTGTGGATATTTTCAGGTTTAGAGTTTTAGAGAATTAGGACATAACTATTACATCTCAAAAGATTACAAAGTAGACAATTCTAATAAGTTTCCATAAAATAAAAACTCTGAAAAAGAAACATGTCTAGTTCCATGTTTTAGATAGCATGACTTTCTCTTGATCCCAACCTTGACCCTATTCCACATTAATTCCTGTGAAAAACATTTCAAAAAAACTTGGGGTGAGCATAAAAAGCTCATTAAGGGATACACAAAGAACGAAAACTGTTAGTTTTTCAAACATCAAGTAAACCATGTATGCTTTATCAAAGTAATACCTTCACCTTCATGAAGTAGTAAAAAACTCCTCACTGAATAAAATATCATTACTTACCCTTTTGTAACCAAAATATTACCATAAAACCCATATAAAGAACACATAACATATAAAGGTAACTTAGGACATAAACATACTTAAGTGGAATAACCATATGGTCGACTTCCACACATATCACTGAATGGAATAGCAATACGGCCGACTTCCAGACATACTTAATGGAATAGCCATACAACCGACTTCCATACCCAATGAATTGGAGGTTATAACGTAACCACCCTTCCTGGTATTCATGGCACCACCCATCATATGGTTTATCACGTAACCACCCGTCAAATGTCCAAGTACCATTATAAATCATAAGACATAAAACAAATATAATGGAAAGAAAAAATTTCCACACTTTCATCACAATATATCACCTAAATATATTGACATAAAAAATACATTATAAAAACTATTTTAAATACCAAAATACATAAAAGATTATATGGTATTTATTTACTTTTAAAAACATTACGGCTTGTTGAGGAAGCCAAAGTCCAAATAATACTTGTGGTGGAGGAAAAGGTCATTGTCACCGCATACTTTAAAAAAACATTCCTTTTTGTCGTTTAGTAAAACGCTTCATAGAAATAGATTCCTTTTGTATAAAATTAAAATTCAAAGGGGTTTATACACCATATAAAATAAAGTTGTGTATAAAACAAAATATGCCTCAATGAAAGGAGATTGAGACGAAGTCCCTTACCTCGGGTCCGACTTGACTCGGTCATTCTTTAACGTCTTGAATAATAAACTTGAGTTAATTTGTACTTGATTAAGAACCTTTTTCAAGTTCATTATTCCTTTTATATCAATTATTACCATGTTATGAATACTATGTAATTATTTAAGTTAATAATGGTCATTTTGTCAATTTTTGGGTACTTGAGTCGAAAGTGGACTTCTTACAATTACATGTTGTTCGTGTGGTCAAAGGTTCATTATATCCAGAATGATATTCATGATTTGGATATCATATATATCATATATATCCAGAATATAAATGTATTTATAATATTACATAATCATTTAGAGGTAAGAAATGAAATGCACTGTTCATGGAGACGGTAATCCGTACGTACGCACGAACGCTACTTTCATTTCTATGTCATATTAATGGAATTAAAACTAAATGAGAGATATGTATATTTTAATTCCAGAATTATATTAATCATTTATATATAACATAAATAATATATATCCATTTTATATATGTACTTATAATAGTACATTACATTTGGGGATAAGAAATGAAATGCACCGTTCATGGAGACGGTAAGCCGTACGTACGCATGAACGCTACTTTCATTTCTATATCATACTTTAATGGAAAGAAAATAATAATGATATAAAGTTATATTATAATTCCAGTATTACATCATATATAATGACTTTAAATCCATACTTTATACATCACACATATGGTATTAACGAATCAAATCACTTTGAGGGGGCGGTAGTCTGCACTTCCTAAAATGAAATTATCATGTTTACCCATAATGGAAACCATAAAGGTATGCCATAAATGAAAAATAAAGAAGCTTAAGTACAACATAAACATATTATATATCATATATAAATATATTGACATCTTAATGGCCACCTTTGAAGGTGTTATATGAGTGTTGAACAATCATCATTTCGTGAGGTAGAAATTCGCCATCCACAGAAACAGTATGTTCTTTAACCATTAGATGAAGGTGTGTGTAATTGTAGCTCAAATACTTATTATAACAACATCCTAGTATATGGAAGATATTGTAGTTGTTACAAAAGAAATGAATAAAAAGAGTTTAGGGGGTTGGAGAAGCAAAATAAAACAAAATAACACAAGTGAAGACATTACCTTAAAAATCGGGTAACTCTCTTTGATTTGAGATCAAAGGCTTCCTTGGGAAGACTTCTGACCAAATTGAGGCTTCTAGGAGTAATATAGGGATGTGGAGAGACAAAATGGATAGGGTTTGGCCGAGAAAAAGGCTTGAGAGGTGTGGGTAAGTTGGTAGAGGTGGGGGCCTTTTATAAGAGGAGAGGAGGGGCACTCTTGGAAAGTAAGGAAATGTTACTTTATTTTAGAATGCGTTTCGGATTTTAATGGTCCCACATTGATGGGATTATAGGATAAGGTGATAAGGTTTCTAAATACACCCATCCAATAGGTTTTGGACATGTGTAGGTCTTATATTTTACATTATCTTTCCATTTTATTTAAATCATTAAATAATGAGGTAATCGCTGCATCATCATGATGTCATAAATAATTAAATTTATTTAATGTCTAAAAATTATATAAAAACTACTATGATGTAGGAAATATTTTTATATTTCCAATGAATATGTTTAGTTAAAAATATGACTTGTATAACCCCATATAAAAATTGTTTTAGTAAAACAACTCATGTTTGTGACATTTTTATTTTAACTTTAAATAAAAAGTTATTTATGTCATTTTCCTACCAAAGTGGCTCCATGGGGTCCCCAAGTTGACCCATGGATTTTCTTGGTCGTCCATGACACATCCAATAAGGTTAGGACATGTTTCAAGTTCATTTCATATTATTAAAACATTATTTTTATCTTAAATTTCACTAATTACCTCTAATCGCGATTAAAAACTTAAAAGTTACTATTCGCCAAAAAATTATTTTAATCCCATTGAACCACATTTTACTTCTTATTGAAAACCATGTATATCGGATTTTTGAAATTCAAAACACAGAGGTGGTGAAATTTCATTTAAATGAAAAATCAATTTTTTAAGTACCACTTAGTGGTTTCACTATTCATCAAAAATTGATGTTTTTCAGAAAAATACCAAAAAATTCACCCTAAGCTATATTTAATATTATGAATTCAAAAATGATGTCTATTTTACAAAATTAAAAACATATAATTTTAATTAATTAATTTAATAATTAATTCCCGCTGTCAGAGCAAATAGCATGTTTTTATGAAACAATAAGTATCAAAAGATTGACACTAGTTTAAGTCCAATTTTAAAGTGAAATTAATTCCAAAGACCACTATTGGATTAAATGGTAAAAATATATTCTAATTTCACTTTAAAACCACTTAAAAAGATAATCTAATAATATTAATAAATTAGATTAAAAATAGGTTTTAAATTAAAATACAACATTTTTCACTATTCATTAAAAAATGATCTTTATCGGAAAAATACCTAAAATTTACACTAAGTAAATTTTGATGTCCTGATTCTAATGAATAATTTTATTTGGTCCAATAGAATGTATAAGAGTGAAAAAAACTATATTTAATGACGGTTCGCCATTAAAAGTTGATAAGTGGGCTTTAGTGAAAATTAGAGTATATATGCCTAAAATTGAATTCTTTTCATATTTTAAGCCTTTATCCTTTATTGGATAAGTATAAAAACATTTAAAAAACATATATAATAATATTATAGTTATTTCTATTCATTCCCACCAATACAACGGCTACGTGTTAACTAACATTTAAAATAATATTATTTTATTACTAGTGTGCAATGTAAGATTTCAAAGAAACTCTTTGTTGCGTATCGGGTACGCTATCAAACATAGAAACCCCTTTAAAGTAAAATTAATATTTAATTCACAAATATTAATAAATATGAAAATTTATTATTCTTTATATACCAGGGATGTTAAATTTTCTGATAACTTTCATATTTTGGTGAATAGTGAAAAAATACTAAATTTTAATTGAAAACAAATTTTTTAATAAAAATAATTTATAGGGTTAAATTATAAATTTGAATGGTTTTGAAGTATAATTATATTATATTTTTATCATTTAATAAAATATAGGTCATTATAAGTAATTTCACAATTAAATTGGACATAAACACAGGTCAATCTTTGGATAGTTTTTACTTTTTTTAAAAACCCCACTTTATGGTTTTGAAAACGGGAATTAATTTTTAATTAATTGATCCAACTTTTATATTTTTAGTTTGGTAAAATAGATTTCATTTTTTAATTCAGAATATCAAAATTATCTTAGGGTGAATTTTTGGTATTTTTCTGAAAACTTTCAATTTTTGATGAATAGTAAAAAACATTATTATTGTTTAAAACTGAATTTTTATTTAAATAATTATTTATTTTATTTTTTATTTATTTTAATTAAAAATAGATACATAATACCTATATAAATTCAATGTAATTTATTGGATTCATTTCATAATAAAATTAGATGTATAAAGTTTTATTGAACTTTTTAACGTCTTTTACCCACCTTCTAGGCACGTTAGCAAATTTGCATAAAACATAATTTTACCGCTTTTGTGATTTGAATTTAAAAACTTTTAGAGGTACGGTTGGCATCAGTAAGTAAAATCTAGTTCAGTAAGATAAAGATAATTTTTGGTGAATAATAACTTTTGAATTTTATTTACCACGGTTAAAAGTAAATAGGGTAATTAATGGTACAAATGATATTATAATTACCCTAACACATGTCCTAATTCTATTGGATAAGTGTATTTCGACCAAAATCAACCTTAGGAATAAAATATTATCCTTTTTATACACTTTTATTAGATTATGACATTTATTATTATTTTATTTAATGAATAGTTTAAGTGTAAAATTCAATGTTTATTAACTAAACCATTTTTAATATAGGGTTATAAATAAGATAAATTCGACTATAAATATTAATTAGAAATATAAAATGATTTCCTACATCATTATATTTTATTTATAATTTTTATACATTAAATAATAAAATTTATTTATGACCGAATGATGATGTTGTAATTGCCTAATTAATGAAAGATTAAAGTAATTGATTTTGTAAATATTAAAATAAATTTTAATTGAGACTTTTTTGTTGAGTCAATAAGGTTTTCCTTATGACTTTTCCATTCCTTCTTATTTTGAAAATCACAAACACCTTATCTTTAAGAAAATTTCTTTTATAAGAAAGATGCTTTTATAAGGAAAATTGCTTTTATAAGAAAAGTGGCTTTTGTAAGGAAAATCACTTTTGTAAGAAAAATTATCCTTATCATATTTTCATCCATATATTTCTTAAGTACAAAATTCAGATTCATTTCTAGACTCTCAGAATTGATTAAAACCTTTGATTTAAAGCATTATGTTTTAGGCTTTGAATTCTGGATATGAACTTTAATAAAGATCAACTCCGAATTCTGGATACGAACTCTCATGAAGTTCGACATCGAATTCTCATTACGAATTCTGATGACGAATTCTCATTAAGAATTCTGATGACAAATTCTCATTACGAATTCTGATGACTAAATCTCATTAAGAATTCTGTTGACGAATTCTCATTCCGAATTCGCATTCCAAATTCACCTATTAAACAGAATCTGATTATCTTTGTTTTATACATTCCGAATTTATCTTTTACTCCAAACATTCACTCTGAACTTTTGTGTTAGTCTTAAAACGATGTCGTACTTTCTGTTACACTTGTTTTGTTATAAAACGATGTCGTCTATTCTGTTTTAAACTAACAGTTGGTTAAGTGACACGTGTACAAGTCCCTCCGAATTTTAAGGAAAATATGACCGTTGGGAAGGAGGCCGACCATACCTATAAATAGGAGCTCATTTGAAAGAGCTCAAGATGATGACTTCTTTGACATTGTACACACATGCTGTTGAAGTGATTTCTAGAGAGAGAGGCTCTTATTAACTCTCAAAGCTTTGCGCGACTCCGAATGTTGGTGATTACATTTGAGGACTTACGGGGATAGCAAGACAGAGGTTTCGACTACCTTAAAGCTCGAGGGCTTCCTTTGCTGAGGAAGACAGAGGTTGCCAACTACCTTAAAGTTGAGGGCTTGTGGGGATAGCAAGACAGAGATTCTGATCTTCATATCGAGGGCTTACCTAGGTGTGGGTAAGACAGAATTTCTTAAAAGTATAAATCAAGGGACCTTTATCCAAGGTTGTTGGATACCCTTCTCTTTGGGTTAAAAGATTTATATCTTGTTTGTTTCCGTTGTATTTTGTATTGTAAGGAAAGTATAACTTTATTATACTTCCTTATTTGTACTCTGATTCTTTTTTGATTCTATATGCTTTAAGGTAGAATCATATCTTGTGATCTTTAGTTAAGTCTTTCCGGAACCATATTTCTGAAACCTACTTTCATAATCTATTTCTAAGAAAGTACATAGAACTTGAAGTTTATAACTTCATTCATTATTCCAATTCATCAATTAGTATTAGAAGGGTTTTGAATTTACTTAGTTTAAATTTGTTAAACTTAACTCTTTCCTTTTCTTAAGGAAAACATAGTTATTAATAACTAACTTTAAAGGTTCCAAAGGAATTTTTAAAGTATAAAATTCACCCCCCCCCCCTCTTGTATATTGAGCATCTACATCATTATTTCTATCCAACAATTGGTATCAAAGCAGGTCTCTAAAATACTTATACTCACGTACAAGTTTTTCTTGCTCATTTTTTTCTCATACTTGCTCATTCCAAACTTTGTCATTCCGAAATTTCTCATTCTGAACTTTGTGATTATGAACTTTTTCTATTAACAAGTTTTGTTGCCCAAGTTTTTTTTAAGTATGGTAGCAGTTAATGTAGGCTCCATTGATAATCTAAATCCTACAAGACCACCGATATTTGATGGTAATGACTATGAGTATTGGAGAGATCGAATGAAGGCTTTTATTATCAATACTGGAGTGGACAATTTTGTTATGCTTACTGGTGATTATAAGATTCCTGATAAGGAAATCAGAACTTTCACTAACCAGGAAAAACAAGAATATAAACTCAATTATAAGGTACGCAACACCTTACTTTGTTCAATGAATTGTAATATATATAGCCAAATATCTTCTTGTGAAACAGCTAATTGTATCTGGAAGAAATTAGAAGTTGCACACTTTGGAACTTCTAAAGTGATTGAAACTAGAAGAGCTATGTTTAGATCTGAATACCATGGATTCAATTTTCCTTATGGTGAACCAATCTGTAAAGTTCAATAGAGATTTATGACCATCGTCAATAGCTTACAGTCTATGGGAGGGAAAGGATTAGATGATGAAACTCTTGTGGACAAAATAATTGATATTATGCCCAATGAGTGGGAATCAAAGAGAACTGTTATAGATGAGAACAGGAAGGTCGCACAAATTTCTCTTGATGAGCTATTTGGAACTCTTCTCCAACATGAAACCAGAATGAAGAGAGATGCTGACAGCATCAAGAAGAAAAATGGAAATGGTACTGTTGCTTTTAAAACAACTTCAAATCAGATGAAAGCTAAGACTCCTGAGAGAGTAACCAGATCCAAGTCCAAGAAAGTTATTTTCCAATCCGAATCTAGTGAGAGTGAAGTTTCTGAAAATGAATTAGCAAATATTGCTCTAAGGATGAACAAGATAGTTGGCCTGAGAAATTTTCAATCCAAGTATAATAAAAAGGAAAGGAAATATGGGAAAGATGGAGAAGTTACTTGTTATGAATGCAAAACAGCTGGACATATTAGAACAGATTTCCCCTTGCTCAAAAAGAAAGAAAAGAAAGAAAGGCATTCAGACAGGAACAAATAGAAGTATTATAAAGCCAAATATAAGAACATACTGAAAGCAAATGATACCTGGAGTGTCAGTGGTGGTGACTCGTCAGATGAATCTTCTGATTATTAACCTTCAGGACAGAAGAATCTTGGTCTTATAGCCAAACTACCTATTGACAATCATTGTTTTATGGCTAAGGTACGAAATGATGAATAATTGACCAATGTTTCTTTAAACCCTACTGATAGTAAATATTATAACTCTTCTGATTAAGAATCTTCTTCTAATGAAGATAATACTCTACCTACTTATGAAGAAGTTTCTAGGTTTGCTGAACTTCTTGAAATTGAGAATTCCAAATTCAGTAAAAAACATGATAAGGCAAACTCTAGGAATTCTATTCTTACGAAAGAAATATCATATCTTTCTAAAGATATTGATAAGAAAAATGTTGATTTTGAAAGTATTTCAAAAAAATCTTGAGGAAGTAAGTTCTGAGAAGGACAAACTTTCAAAAGAATTAGAAAAAGTAATTTCTAAGAAAAAAAATTTTCAGCCTAACTCTAGTTCTAAATCTAATTATTTTGATAAAAACTTGGTTATAAAACTCAAGTCTGAAATCTTTTCCTTAAAGAAGTGTTTGTCAAACTTTACCCATGGTAAGGAAAATTTTGATAAAATGTATTCTCAAATACGACCTTTAAGAAATAAATCCGAATTTGGTTATACCCATGCAAAACCTATTTTCAGTAACAATTATTTTGTTCCTCAAAGTGCCACATTTTGTACCAAATGTCAATGTGATGGTCACTGGGCAAAGAATTGTTCTTTAAACAAAACCCAATCTTTAGGATTTCACAAAGCTTATTTCTCTAAGAAGATGTGGGTACCTAAAATTTTGTTATCTGGAAATCTCGGATGCAAACAAGTTTGGATTCCGAAAATCTAACTCTTCTCTTTATTTCAGGAAAAAAAAGGGAATACTAGCAACAATACATGGTACATGTATAGTGGATGTTCCCGGCACATGACTAGTAACAAAAGATATTTTGAAAAGATTATCAAAATGAAAGGAGGAAAGGTAACTTTTGGAGATAATGCTAAGGGAGAGATTGTTGGTATTGGTAATATTGTTCTTCTTGGTAAAACCTTGATTTCAAATGTTCTTTTTGTTAAGGGTCTTAAGCACAACCTCATTAGCATAAGTCAGTTATGTGATGAAGGGTACCTTGTGAATTTTAGGAATGATAAGTTCTTAGTTCACAATTCCAAGGAAGAATTTATTCTCTCTTCCAACAGGCAAGAGAATGTTTACACTTTAAACCTAGAAGACCTCAGGAGTCAATATCTACCTTGCCTAAATGCAATGGAAGAGCATTCCTAGTTATGACATAGAAGACTAGGACACTGTAACCTTAGAAACTTATGTAAACTCTCTAATAAGAAACTAGTTAAGGATCTATCAGAGCTTAGATTTGATTCTTCTAAAGTGTGTGATTCTTGTCAATATGGAAAGCAACATAAATCTAGTTTTAAATCAATCGGTGAAGTCTCAACAACTGATGCATTACAGTTAGTGCACATGGATCTCTTTGGTCCAACACAAACTGGAAGTATTGGAGGCAAATACTATGTATTTGTTCTAGTTGATGATTACACTAGATTTACATGGGTCTATTTTCTAGCAAAGAAGTCTGAAGCTTTTTCTTATTTCAAAAGTTTTAGATCCCAAGTTAAAAATGAGAAAAACCTTCCATTGAAAACTATTCATAGTGATCATGGAGGAGAATTTCAAAATTCTGATTTTGAAACTTTTTGTAGTAGAAAGGGCATTACTCACAATTTTTCAGCACCTAGAACTCCTCAACAGAATGGTGTAGTTGAAAGAAGAAATAGAATTCTTCAAGAAATAACTAGAACCATGTTGAGTGAATATTCTATAGCTAGACATTTCTGGGCTGAAGCTGTAAGTACTGCTTGTTATACTATAAATCGAGTTTTGATTAGACCTTTTCTTAATAAATCTCCTTATAAGTTATGGAATGGTAGAGAACCAAGACTATCCTACTTCAAGGTTTTTGGTTGCAATGTATTCATTCTGAATACTAAAGATAACATACATAAATTCGCACCAAAATTTAATGAAGGAATTTTCTTAGGTTATTCCACAACTTCTAAGGCTTATAGAGTTTTCAATAAAAATACTTGTATTATTGAAGAAACATTGCATGTAAAATTTGATAAATCAGATCCTTTTGTTTTTAAACCACCTCAACCAACATCCTTGGATGTGTTTTCAAAAACTGATTATCAAACTTTGATAGAAGAACCTTCTGATAAGGAAAATGTTCAAGAAGATACTTCTGAAACATTTACCCCAGAAGACTTTCTACCCTATGTTGATGAACAGGTTTTACAAAAACCAAATCAGATGTTTCTTAAGAATCATCCAAGTGAGAGTATCATTGGTGATGTAAATAAACCTGAAAATACTAGAAGTTCCTTAAGAAATGAAGTAGAACATCTAGCATTTCTTTCCCAATTAGAACCAAAAATAACTGAAGAAGCATTGGGTGATGATGATTGGATCAAAGTTATGCAAGATGAACTAAATGAATTTGAAAGGAACAAAGTCTGGACCTTGGTTGAAAGACCTAAGAAAACTTCTGTTATTGGAGTAAAATGGGTCTTCAGAAATAAATGTGATGAAAATGGAGTCATAGTCAGAAATAAAGCTAGACTTGTTGCTAAAGGCTATAATTAGCAATAGGGAATAGACTATGAAGAAACCTATGCTCTAGTAGCTAGACTTGAATCTATTCGTATTATACTTTCCTTTGCATCATTCTTTAATTTAAAACTTTTTAAAATGGATGTGAAATGTGCTTTTCTTAATGGTTATGTTCAAGAGGAATTTTTCATTGAACAACCTCCTGGCTTTGAAGATACAAAATATCCTGATCATGTTTTTAGACTTACCAAAGCTTTGTATGGTCTTAAACAAGCCCCGTGATCTTGGTATGATAGACTAACAGGATTTTTGATTCAAAATAACTATGTTAATGGAAATTCAGATCCAAACCTTTTTATAAAGAAAGATAAGAAAAATGTTTTGATTGTTCAAATTTATGTTGATGACATAATATTTGGTTCAACTCAGCAATCTTTAACTGACTCTTTTGCAAGTCTAATGAAATCTGAGTTTGAAATGAGTATGATGGGTGAGTTAACCTTTTTCCTTGGTTTTCAAATTTCTCAAAAACCAGAAGGCACCTATATATCTCAACATAAGTATATTAAATATCTTCTCAAAAATTATGGTTATGAAAACACTAAGAGTATAAGTACTCCCATTGGTACATCAAACTCTCTAGATCTTGATGAAGTTGGGAAACCAGTAGATCAAACATCTTTTAGAGGTATGATAGGAAGTTTACTTTACTTAACAGCTAGTCGACCAGACTTAATGTTTTCAGTATGCTTATGTGCAAGATATCAATCCAATCCTAAGGAATCTCACTTAAAGGCAGTAAAAAGAATTTTTGGCTACCTTAAGGGAACCATGGATCTAGGATTATTTTATACCTCTGGAAATGATTTTGTTCTAAAAAGCTTTTCAGATGCTGACTTTGGTGGATGTAGAATGGATAGAAAAAGTACATCCGGAACTTTTCATTTCTTAATAGATTCATTAGTTTCTTGGTCTTGCAAGAAGCAACATTCTGTAGCACTTTCCACTGCTGAAGCTGAATATGTAGCAGCTGGAAGTTGTTGTGCTCAAGTGTTGTGGATCCAACACACACTCACAGATTATGGCATGAGTTTTACTAAAACTAAAATTATGTGTGATAACACAAGTTTCATTTCCCTAAGTAAGAACCCTGCACATCACTCTCGTGCAAAACACATAGATATTAGGCATCACTTTCTTAGGGATCACACACTTAACGGAGATATTATTCTTCAGTTTATTGGAATGCAAGATCAACTTACTGATATTTTCACAAAATCTTTGCCTTCTGATATATTTGAATACATTAAACAGAAGTTAGGAATGATAATCGTAAGGTAATCTTTCTTAAATTAACTTTCTGTTGAAAAAATCTCCTTACAGTAATAAACTCCTTTTCATAGGGTGAGTACATTTGATTGTTAGAATAAATTTTTTTCTTCTTCCAAACTTTTCGGAACTAAATTTCCGAAATGGAAATTTCCGGAATCAATTTTTTTTCAGAACTGATATTTTTTTCCGTTTAAGAATTTTATAGAATGGATTTTTTTCCGGGATGGAAACTTTCGTACTGAATCTTTCGTACTGAATCTTTCGTACCCAATCTTTCGTACTGTGATTTTCGTACTTAGTTTTATTTTGTAGAGTGTTTTGTGATTTATAAATTTTTATAATAAAGTTTTTTTTCATTCAATAAAAATAGTACCCATTACGAATAATTCTCCTAAGCCAATCCGAAAGGTATGATTTTCTTACTCAAGTTTTCGTAATCACACTTTACTTGCTTGTATTTTCTTATATTTTGTTCTCGGTTTATAGTTTTCTTAAATCCTTGTTTTAATAAAAACCTAAAAAGATCGGATTCAAGTTTTTCTTGTGAATTGGATTTCAACCGTCAGATCTGATCTTAGCTTGTAACAACTGTTCGATCAACTGAGGAAGTTGAACCGTCATCTCGTTGCATATATAAAGGGGACCCAAATGGTTGTCCCACATCGGTTTTCAAGCTCTAGCATCCCGAAGCTCTGTCACTCCATTTTAAGGCCGTTCTGAACTTCAGTTTTCTCTGTTCCGAACTTTTTAGAAGTCTTCAGATCCGAATGTCTGTGGAAGAAGCTTCTCAAGACATGTCTTCCTCTAAGCCGATCTCCAAGTGGTTAATTTATAGAGAAAGGTTGGTTCATCCTGATTTCTTTAACAAGTATGATTCTCTTATATCCAAGAATATAAAGCTGAACGGATGGGAAGATGTTGTTGTGTCTAAGCCTGGGAATCAAGATGAAGTATTTTTGGATTTACTTATAGAATTCTATGTGACAGTTTCCTTCTATAAGGAAGATGGCAGGGACAAATTATCATTTAAGTCTTATGGAAAGACTTACAAGCTTTCTTATGCCGAGGAATCCAGCTTGGTAGGGCTGAACAATAAAGGAGAAGCTGAGTTTATTTCTCATGTCTTTCCGGATTCAAAGGGAAGCTTCGATAAGAAAATGGCTTTGGAAACTCTCGGACTACCAGATGATAAGGCTCCGAAGATTGATTCTCTATCTATAAATTTCCGGATTCTAGAATTATGGGTACAAGGTCTTATCGTACCAAGAAAAGGTGACAAAGATAGCTTGAAGAAGATAGAGATCTATATCCTAGATTTTCTGATAAATCTGAGAAAGTTTAATCTGATGAAACACATTCTTATTACCCTTGAGAATGTTAAGAAAGGGAATTTGAGAGCTCAGATCCTAATGTATCCAGCAATCCTCTCTAAATTGATAGTTCGGTTCCTTGAGTATTTCAAGGAGGCTTGCAAGTCTAAGCCAAGAGTTAGTAAGATTATGTTGGTGAGTGATGGTACTCTCAAAAGGATGGATGTAGCCTTCGACCAGAAGACTGGTCAGTTTATTGATTTATCTAATCAAGAAGAAGCGGTTTTGAATGTTGCTGAACCTGAATCATCTAAACCAATGAAGGAGAGAAAGTTGAAGGAAGTTGTAGTTGAAGAAGAGAATCCCAAATCTAAGGAAGTTCATTCCGCACCTCCAAAACCGAAAAAGAAGAAAGTTTACCCAGATGAGGTTGTTGCTAAGTGGAGGGAGATCAAAGAGAATAGAGTGCAAGGGGAGCCTCAATTTGGCTTGGATCCTGCGAAGGCTAAGGCCTTGAAGGAAAGAACTGCGGATGAACTAGAAAAGAAAGTGAAAGAAAAGAAGCTCAAGAAGAAGATGTCTGAAGCTGAGGTAGTTCAGAATTTTTTAAAGTTCACTGAGATGGACTCCGGAAACATTCTCGTTCCAAGATATTTTTCTTTGTAATCTCTTCCTGAGACTCCAGGAAGAAGCTTTGTCGCTCCGGAAGAGACAGTTGCTAAGCTTGTTGAGGAAGTCGATTATATTGAACAAGTCGAAGAGGAAGAAGCAGTTGCTGAAAGTAGTGGTGAGATCGGAGATGTTTTGAAACAAGTAGATGAATTTAAGGGGACACCCTCGGAACATTTGTCACTCCGGACTTCAGAAGATGAATCATCTAAGTTAGTCACTCCAGTGATGGATGAGGAGAAAGTTGAAGAAGAAGTAGCTTATCATTCAGAGGAAGAACAACTTCTACATGATATTTCTCAAATGGAGAATGTAGAGGACGGTGCTTAGAAAGTTTCTGATGAGGAAGGCAATGTTGTTCAAGTTTTTGTTAGTGAACAGAAGACTCCGGAGCAGCAAACCATTCCGAAAAAGAACAAGGGAAAGAAAATTGTTGTTGATACCCTGAGTTCATTAGTTAAGAAGAAAAGGAAAGTTGGTAGTTCTTCTAAATGGAAGTTGGAGCTTATTGAAGAAGAAAATTCTCCAAGAAAAGTTTTGGATTCAGAGTCATCTTCGTTGGGGCATGACTTTGTTGTTCAGTCTTTGAGGAAGTTGGTAGGTTTCATTCCGACCATCTCGACTATAGATTCAAGATGTCAAATGCTCCAACATGTTTTGAATTAGAAATCAGACTCTGTATCCATGGTTATGGATAAGTGTGTTGAGATAGAAGCTGAATTCAAATATTTTCTTGTTGGATATGAAGTACACAAAAGATCTTGCGAGAACATAACAAGCTGGTCGAAGAAGACAGTTGATGAGATGAGACTATTTGATGAGTTCCAAGATAATGTTAAAGATGCATTTGAGACAGAAGACAAAAAGCTAAATGAACATTCTTCGTCCTTTGAAGAGAAATCGATAGCTAAGAAGAATTCCCAGAATCAAGAAGTCAGAGATCTGAATGGAAAGCTGAACTCTGTTTCTCAAAACTGGAAGTATGAAAGGGATCATCGGATTGAGTTTCAAGAAAAGTTGTTAAAGCAAGAACAAATCTTGAGGGCTCAGGAATAAAAGCTTCAGGCTCAGGAAGAAAAGCTTCAAGCCCAAGAAGAAAATATTGAAGCACAAAATGCAAGAATTGTTGTGTTAGAGAAGCAAGCTGAAAAAGATCATAAAGACTTGAAGAGGATAAAGACTATCCTTAAAGGGATTATGGCAAAGGAAAAAGATCCAAAATAGACATATCCGATCTTTTGTTGTATCTTAACTTCTTTGTTGTTGAACTTTCAATCTTAATGAAAATTGTGCTTGCTTGTTTCTTTTGTTGTTGCTATTTTTTTCAGGTACTTTACTATATTTTCCATTCCCTCAAACTCTTTTTGAAAATCACAAAGGGGGAGAAGGAAAAGATCCTTAAGGAAAAAGAACTCTAACAAAAGGGAAGAATGAAAAAGAACCCTAACAAAGAGTTTATCTAAGGGGGAGTATTCACTAAACAATACTTTCTAATTCTTAAGGAAATATCATTCCAGAAAACCAGAATACGATCCTTAGAGCCTCAAATCCTAAGGGGGAGTTAGTCGTATTCATCAACTTTCATAAGAAAAGGGAGATAAGCCTTAATGTGTTCATTTTTCTTCTTAGAATCTCTTTTTTGTAAGGATGTTTGTGCTTTCCAAAAAGGGAGAGATTGTTGAGTCAATAAGGTTTTCCTTATGACTTTTCCATTCCTTCTTTTTTTGAAAATCACAAACACCTTATCTTTAAGAAAATTGCTTTTTTAAGAAAGATGTTTTTATAAGGAAAATTGCTTTTATAAGAAAAGTGGATTTTGTAAGGAAAATCGCTTTTGTAAGAAAAATTATCCTTATCATATTTTCATCCATATATTTCTTAAGTACAAAATTCGGATTCATTTCTAGACTCTGGGAATTGATTAAAACCTTTGATTTAAAGCATTCTGTTTTAGGCTCCGAATTCTGGATATGAACTTTAATAAAGATCAACTCTGAATTCTGGATACGAACTCTCATGAAGTTCGACATTGATTTCTCATTACGAATTCTGATGACGAATTCTCATTATGAATTCTGATGACAAATTCTCATTACGAATTCTGATGACTAAATCTCATTACGAATTCTGTTGACGAATTCTCATTCCGAATTTGCATTCCAAATTCACATATTAAATAGAATCCGATTATCTTTGTTTTATACATTCCGAATTTATCTTTCACTCCGAACTTTCACTCTGAACTTTTGTGTTAGTCTTAAAATGATGTCATACTTTCTGTTACACTTTTTTTGTTATAAAATGATGTCGTCTATTCTGTTTTAAACTAACTGTTGGTTAAGTGACACTTGTACAGGTCCCTCTGAATTTTAAGGAAAATATGACCGTTGGGAAGGAGGCCGACCTTACCTATAAATAGAAGCTCATTTGAAAGAGCTCAAGATGATGACTTCTTCGACATTGTACACACATGTTGTTGAAGTGATTTCTAGAGAGAGAGGCTTTTATTAACTCTCAAAGCTTTGTGCGACTCTGAATGTTAGTGATTACATTCGAGGACTTGCGGGGATAGCAAGACAGAGGTGCCGACTACCTTAAAGCTCGAGGGATTCCTTGCTGAGGAAGACAAAGGTTGCCAACTACCTTAAAGTTGAGGTCCTGCGGGGATAGCAAGATAGAGATTCTGATCTTCGTATCGAGGGCTTACCTAGGTGTGGGTAAGACAGACTTTCTTGAAAGTATAAATCAAGGGACCATTATCCAAGGTTGTTGGATACCCTTCTCTTTGGGTTAAAAGATTTATATCTTGTTTTTTCTGATGTATTTTGTATTGTAAGGAAAGTATAACTTTCTTATACTTCCTTATTTGTAATATGATTCTTTTTTGATTCTATACGCTTTAAGGTAGAATCATATCTTGTGATATTTAGTTAAGTCTTTCCAGGACCATATTTCCAGAACCTACTTTTAGAATCTCTTTCCAGTGTTAAGCAAGTACATAGAACTTGAAGTTTATAACTTCATTCATTATTCCAATTCATCAATTGGTATTAGAAGGGTTGTGAATTTACTTAGATTAACTTTGTTAAACTTAACTCTTTCTTTTTCTTAAGTAAAACATAGTTATTCTTGACTAACTTTAAAGGTTCTAAAGAAATTTTTAAAGTATACAATTCACCCCCCCTCTTGTATATTGAGCATCTACGTCATTATTTTGATCCAACAATTTGATGCATTAAAATAATTTTATAGGGTAATATGACATTTTAGGGTTTATTTAATGTATTTTTTTCTATGTAATCAAGTTTATATGACTTTAACAAAAACTAAATACTTAATAGTTTCAAAATTGACATAATTGAGTTTTTAAAATAAATACTATTTTATTATATTATATAATAGTTCTAAAAATAAAAGGTTCATATAAAGTACTTATATAATGATAAGTATGTTATTAATGAACCAATTGGGGTTATCTTGGCTATTTATAATAAGTTTATTAACCATGTAATATAAAAATACAATGAGACATGGTAAATGTCTAACTATTAAACTAAGAGTTAAATCTAAAAGATATGGTTAATATGGTGACCTAACCCTGTCTAAAACCTATTCGTTGAATTTTTTTCTACCCATACCCACCTTATCTTATAAATAAATCCATTTGGAGCCATTAGAAACCGAAAATGAATATATAATAAAATAATATTTCAAGCTTTTCCTAAAGTGACCCTCACCTCTCTTATGGAAGGGCACTTCCCCTTATCTTAATTTCACACCTCAAAAGCCTTTTTTATCAGAAAAACCAGCCCAAATATCCTTAAAACTACCCTCACTTCATTCTAGAGGCATTAATTTGATCCTAAAGCCAAACTAAGGAGCCCTTTTGATAAAAAAAGGAAGTAACCGAAGAAGAGGTAATAATTTCATCACCTCTTTCAAAGTTATCTTCTTCTTCCTCTTCCTCTTTCTTTGTTGTTTCCATACCAAAATAATAACTCCAATACATTATAATAATTTTGATATTATTATAAATATTTTACAACCATATTAATTATTCTATCTATCCTATGAATGAAAAATTCACCATACATGCATACATACGGCTTACCGTCTCTACGTCGTGGTGTAGTTGTTATTCAACACTTCATTATTTGGATGGGTATAATAATGATGTATAATTTATGTAAATAATAAATATAAAATTCTAATGATTCTTTATATATGATATAACATCCAATTATATATGATTTCACCTTCAATTTAATGATATTTTCGCTCGTGCGTACGTACAGATTACCGTCTCCACGAACGTGATGAGATTTTTTCCCCATCATATCCATTCAAGGATAATTTTCATTTTATGATTAAAAATAATTTTAAGAGCTAAATATAATTTTTTATATTAATCAAATACATCCTATCCATAATAAACTTGACTTATATAACAAAACAAATAAAGGAAAACAAATCAGTTAACACCCAAAACTATGATACTACTAAAATATTATTAACAAAGAAATATTAGAAGATCATATATGATATCATATTTATATATGTGTTTATTTTATAATTTAATAAAAATGATTTTACTATTATACAGGAGGTTAAAATACCCTCGACTATGGAAAATTACAAGGTAAGGGGTTTTCATCTCAAATCTTATTTTTGTAAGATTCATGCTATATTTCCATTATTTTCTTTTGTGTGGTGTATGAATTACCCATGATTTTATTCCTTGTGTAATATAGAATAATTTATGGGTATTTACATCTTCATTTTATGATCCTTAATTCATGGGGTGTATGTTTCGTAATTCACCAAATTGTTAAGGGAATTTTTAATTTTGTTTTCCACTATTTAGGTTTTACACAAACTTCATTGATTATTTTACTCCACGATTATGTATAAAATCACTATTTATTTATTTATATAGTAATTTCCACTCCCCTTTGTGTGGATATACTTTTTAGACACATAATCTCTCCATTGGTAAATTATCAAGTCATCAATGTGAACTTGATAAGAGTAATCTTAACTCAATTTCCATTCATTGAGTTAAACATCCAAGTCATTGGTGTTGGTTTTACAAGAATATGTGTGAATATCCTCTGATTTTTTTACACTGAATATCCTACCATATTTAGTGTATTTATATTTTTCACACATAATTATTTCATTGATTTATCCTTAACCAAAGGATATGGTCTTTATAAGGTATTTTATCTCAATTTACATTCTATTGAGAAATATTTGTTGTTATGCACCGATTCACTTTTATATGGTGTATATACTGTACTTTGACATAGTATATCATGAATCCCTTTATTTTCATGTTATTATAAAGGTTATATTACCTCAATTATATGTATTCAAATGTCTCTCTTTTGGTTAACAACTCTAACTAAAATATCATTTTAAATTTTTTAAATACTTATTCTTCTAAATCATTCTCATTAACGTCAATGTTTTAAAAATGGAATTAAGGATTTATTTATACGAATATGAATGTTTTAAAATTAAAATTAATTTTAAAAGTTTCAAAGTGGTATGGGTCACTTTTATTCAAAAATCTATTTTTAACAGCTTCTTGATAAATAGTGAAACTTTAAAATATTTTCATGGAAAAGTGGATATTACTCTAAAATAGTTTTACTGATTATTTTCATCTAGGTCAATATCTTTCATTATTCATGATTAAGGTTGATACAATATTCATATTGTATTTAATGAGTTATTTTTGACTGTGGATGTTCTATTTATATACCATTCATGGTGTGTGGTTAAAATATTTACATTTCATATGCTAGTTTTAATATGAATGTTTAGATTATGTTTAAACCTTTTCATATGAGGAATGCATTGGACTTAGTAGGTGATGGGTGGAGCCCTCTATAGATCCTCGATGCATCAGTAGGTCTCATGAGACAAACTAGTGTCTTGGAAAAAGGCCTTGAAAAAAAAATTGTAGTCTTGGCATGAGGCCTTGACTATATGGTTATGATGTATGGAATTATGCATTCCATCCTTATGAAATTAGCTATTGATATTATATGTGATTATTTGACTAGTATAATATCCATATTAATAAGTAAATGGAATTATTTTATTTATATTTTCCATATTATGCTGAATTTTATGTTAAAAATGCTTTTGTTTTAGTCTTATACATTTCCTTAAACGTTTATGATTATATATGATAGTTTCCACTATATTGTTATCCTTACTGAGCATCTAAGATCACCCCTTGATTTTGTTTTATTTTTCCTAGGATGCGAAGAAGTAAATTATGACTGACCTATAGGAATAGTCTAAGGGATACGAGAGTGTTCAAAGGAGACACCATATTGTTTTTTTTCATTTGATAATGTAATGTAAAACATATGTTTGTATCTAGTACTTCCAATGATACTAAACTAATCTGTCTTTCTGGACTTGATCTATTGTGATCATTCCAATTCTATGTAATAATGCACCGACTCTAGGTAACTAGGGTTGCGACATTACATCATCACCATTTTCTTCTATATATGAGTTAATAGAGGAATTATCATACAAAGGAGAAAATATGGGGGAATCTGTATCACTGTCAATGTTAGGGAGGCCCTAAGAATATACATTCTTATCCCCTGATGCATGTGTCATTGCAGATAGATACTTGATATTATTTTATATTACAATTTCAGTGGGCTTGGACCTATGGGACTTGGTCTATTGCCTCAACTAGATTTATGGGATCACATAATTGTTCTCAAGCTTACTCTAGGGATTTATAGGGGCAGTTCCCAATCTATTGGGGGATTAAACATATACATAATTATCAACCATTTTTTCTATGCCTTCATTATTATCTAAACCAAATTCAGAATATGTTTCTCTGTATTTATATATGGGTGATTTGTCCCCACATAGTATGTCGACCATTCCATTGATGGGTTATTTCATAAACCATGGAATTTTTATGCTTCCACCATGTGGTTTTGGATATAGATAATTCTAAGTAAGAAATTTTATGTGTTGTCTTTTTTGGATAAGCATAGACTCAACATCATATGTGAGCTACCCAAACTATGATTTTTAGTTGGATATTCCCAAGAGGTCTTTTCTCATACTTATTATACCCTTGAATGGTCAAATTTGTGGGAGAAAAATCTCATTCACTATATCTAAAAAAATTTATGGTCAAAACTGGGGTGAAGATGATCCCAAAAAGATATATTCAATTATATCCCTTCATATGTAAACATTATTGAGTCTTCCCAAAACATATAGAGGTATGATGTGTCCCTAAATGACCTCTTTCTTATCATGCTCTGTGAATGAGATGGTGACATGTCACTCTACTATAATGTTCTCCATTCGATATGCCTCATAAAAATAAAATCATATATATAATTAATATTATATTTTTTTGGTCTTTAATAAGTTCTTCTATGAGTTCTCCTGAAATATAGAGCACATCTGTTATTGAGAGCTTAGATTGGAAACCAAAAACTATATCAAAGTTTCATAGTTATGTTTCAGAGGTTGGCACTTCCCAAGGTGGGGTTTCACTTGGTCATGTGGTTTAGGATCCAAGTCACATGTTTTTTAGGGTACTGGTTCTTGTGGAGAGTTCATGGGAGAATATTATTCCAGTGGAATTGGTTGTTTAGTCCTTCCTTTTCCCCTAGTATAATTGGATAATCAAACCCCCAATAGGTAGTTGTTTAGACCCAAGGTGGTATGTTTGGGTTGATGGCCAAATGGTCCTACAAGATTCTTCACTCGTCTCTCCTTATAGATATGGTTTCACATAAATTTAACCATTTATTTTGTTTCGACCCATTTTTCATCATTATCCTTTAAAAGAGGATTGGATTAACCTCATGGGGACTGGGCAATTTATCCCTTATGTATTTCAAGGGATATTCCACAGTCAAATGGTCCCAGTGGGTGATTGTATAGAGTCAAGTACTTGTACAATAGGTCCTCCTAGGATATCACTTCCTCAGATGGTCTCTAACAGGTTTATTCGTGGAGCTAGAAACACCCAATGACCCTAGTATCCATGATTCAGGGACATTCTTTCCAAAGACAGGTTCTCATTGGACAATGATTCGTCCAATGACACTTAAAGACTCTATTGTTTGAGAGGATAGGATGTGGTGCTCACTGCACCTTTTGGGGGGGGGTATTTCATATTCTGGGACTGTCTTATAGATTTATGTTTTGTTAAAATGTTCATGAATACTTGGTTAATTCCTGAAGAGTGTGTCCATAGGCTACCCCTGGATTGTAGGATCATCGTAGGCATACATGGATTTGATGCTATGGAGTTAATCCTAACATAAGTCATACAGTAAGGTGCTCTTGATTTTAATGTTGTCTAGGGGGTGGAATGTGACTTGATGTTGGGGTCAGACCCATAAAATGGGATTCATACATATCCTTGGGAGAGGAATCAGATCCCTCATAGTTCTAAATGGTTGGGGCTTATGCATGGAAGATTCTAATTTGAGGACATGATTGGGGGAACCCTTATGGAAGGAAAACCTTTTGATCTTGGTCCTTCTAGTAGGCATCTTACGTATCCTGGTTTGATTAGGAATCAGAGTTCTTTAAGTTTATAAAATTGGTGTTAGACCCATAATATGGGATTCCTACGTATCATCAAGAGAGTAATTAGAGCCCATGTAGTTCAAAATGGTTGGGGCTTACTCATGGAAGCTTCCCATTTGAGGAAATAATTTGGTGAACCCTTATAGAAGAAAACCATTTTGAGATCGGGCCTTCAGGCAGGTGTCCTACGTATCCTGGTTTGACTTGGAATCAGAGTTATTATAGTTTATAATTGTGTGAATGATGTAATCAACACAAATCTCTAAGCCCATGTGATTCATGATCGGTGTGATAAACCAGAGGATGTGAGAGATCTATCCAACCACATGCCTTATCTCCTGTTGATGGGATAGGGTGATCCTACAACAAAAGAGGCCGGTGAGACCATGGGAGAGGTAGTGGAGTGATGAACCTTTTAATGTGGGTTGACATTAATTTTCATGTGGCTCAACCCTTGGAATATTGGAGACTTACCTCAGTGGGAGTGCCGTAGAATTTCATGAGGTATACTACAGTTTAAAGTCATATTTCTTGGATGATGGAATCACAGTTTAACATTGTGTGGAAAGGACTATTTGGGGTCTGCAGTTTAGGGTTATGCGATGAGGACCACTTGTTATATAAACCATGATTAACTAGAGGAAAATAATTTTTTGGATATTCTAAAGTTCCCTGAACATGAGAGGGATAGAATTTGTTAACCATGATTAGGGAGGATATTGAATCAGGAGAAATGATATGAGTCATGGGATCCATTGAGGCCTAATAGGTAGGAAAGGACTCTCCTGAGGATGAATTTTCTTTTGGTTGATAGCTATTTTGTAGGAAACATATGCAGAGCCACCAGGGCATGATGTACATAGTCAAGCAAAGGTGCCTTCAGGACACTGGACATCCATTTCTGATGGTCGGGGATGTTTATAAAGATCCAAAATCACCTGGTATACTACAGTTTAATATCATATATCTTAGAAATTGGCATCATATTTTAATGTCATGTTTCATGGACTAATACCATACAATTTAATGTCATGTGGTCAGGAAGATAACTCGTAGTTTAGGGTCATAGAGTTTGGACCATTTTTTATCGAATCCATGAATAGTTATAGGATAATAGTTCTAGGATGTTTTGACATGCCTCGGACGTGAGAGGGAATGAAAGTGTAAACCGTGAATCTAGTGATTCTTGAATCAAGAGAAATAACATGGGGCATAGAAGTTTTTGATGCATATAGAGGTAGGAAAGGACTCTCCTAAGGAAGAATTTCTCTTTGGTTGACGGTCATTTTGAAGGTAACATATGCAGAGCCACCGGGGAATGATGTACTTAGTCAAATAGAGGTCTCCATAGGACAGCGACATTCTGCTTCTAATGGCCATGGAGGTTTATGAGGATCTAGAATCACCAAAGACATAGAGATTAGTGGATGAAAATGATGTGTCTGGGAATTTAAGAAACATTCAGGTTGTGATTTTCCATAGAGTTCTGGGATATCCCACCATAGGAGGTAGGTGATAGGGTTTTCATATTCCCATAAGGAATTCCTCTTCTCATGGTATTTAAGGGACAGATGTTTGCATGGAATAAGGGGAACAACAGAAAATGTCATCGACCTGGCGCAAAAATTTTGTAGTGCGACTCTCATTTTTTCATGGGGGTCAGTGATGGAAGTAAAGGGATCAGCACAGAGAGTTGGGACCGAAGCCCGACATGGATCCCAAGTGGGGGTGTAGGGTGTAGCCCCCACGGTATGGACTGGTGGGCATGAATAGTTTTCCATATAAGTATTTTCGCATAGGAGCTGGCCACGTAGGATGGAATGGATACTATCTTCGATACAAGGGCTTCCACATACCATTGATCGGATATGAGCTGGCCGCGAACTGCATTCTGCATAGGGAGTTTGTGAACCATTTTTATCTTATTTTTTATTAGTTTATTGGTTGGATGTAGAGGGTGTTCCAAATATGGTTCATGGGATGGGGTCTTCGAACTATATATGGTTTGCAGGATTGAATCTGAGAACTCTTTTGGATGTAGGATAGATTCCCACGAACTACTTCAGGTGCGGGAGAAATTCTTCCCGCACACTCTATGTTCATCATCCCCTTTTCACCCATCCTAGAGCTCCCCCTATATCTTCTTCTACACTTTTTCAGTTCCCCTTGTGGTCCTTTTATTGAGTTTTAGGGAATATGTATCTGTTATTCATCTAAAATCTTTTTTAGAAGCCCATGGAGGAAATCTAGCCTACAGATGACTCAGTCAACCACGATTTTTGGAGGTATAGTATGTCCCCATCTTTTCCTGATTCATGAACCACGTCATTCATAGGGATGGTGGGTGGGGAATACATCTGTCGGACTCTATCCAATGAAAATGATTTGTAGTAGCTTCATTTCATGAGTAAAAATTAACCATGAACTGCTTTGTTGGCTGGCCAATGCCCCACAGACCAGCACGTCATAGGCCATCCACATACCAGTGGTTTGAGTTTTATTCCTTTTACAAACCTTTCCCGGTAATCGGTACACGGCCAGGCCCAATTCCTTTGAACATTTTTATTTCATCAAATTTATTCTCAAATTTCTAATCCAACATTAATATCTTTTCTTCACCCAACAAGTGGGGTTATTTTCCTTCCATTTGATGGATTTTCGAGACCCTACAATGTTCATGAAAGAAAACTAAATGTGGAAGACCACTGGAGGGGTTTTGGATGCCTCTATTTCTTTATTGGGATTTATAGAGTGTTTTCACATAGGTTTCACCTTAATATATCCCTTCTATGCGTACATGACACAAATATTGGGTCTGATATGCCATTTTTTGTCCCATGTGTCCTTGGTTCATGTGAATGTGGCCTCTCATTCCCGATTATGCATGGGAAACTCATATTATATTGAATATTCATCATCAGAGAAAGTTTCTTCCAAGTGTATCACATTGAAAAATTTAAATAAGTGCTCCTAGTATGATGACAGTTATATGTGGTGGTGCAGTTCCCATGCTTCAGATGCTTTAGAGAAGAAATATGAAAGGGTCAAATCTTGCATTGGAGAATTATACCACTCCTCCTCTTCTGTTGCTTCCTTCATCTGATTTTCATTCCCACATTTAGAAGACATATCTGATTTCATCTCCTTGGTTAGTGGAGCTATTTTGGGTCTACGTAGTTGTTCTCTCAGGGTGGAATGATCTTGATCAGCTCTTTTTTGAGACATCCAATTTTTTGGTTTACCCACGCCTAGTCAAAACTATCATCCAAAAACCCTATTCTTATGACAATTCAATGGTTATGTAGGCCACCTTCTCTTAGGATTTATCTAAAATCACCTGTCTAGAATCAACCATTCCTTAAAAGAAGTATTATAAGATGAATAAGTCTTGAATATTATGAACCTACCTTCTATTGAATGGTTAGTAGTCAGTAAGGTCAGTGAGGTTGACCTCATTGGGCCTCCTAGGTGTGATAATTTGAGAAGGTTATTTTATGTGGATTCAATGAAATATCCAATGACTTTATCATTTCATAAGGATTATTCTTTATTCATTCATTCCTAAAATCCAAGTAGATGTGCTTTATTTTTGCTTTAGGCCAAGGGAAATTCTTTGGTTTTCATCACAAGATAGAAGGTGTTGGGTGGCTCCGGGCCTGCATAGGTGATTCAATAGATAGCGATGTTATCTTGAGAGATACATATCCCAATTCTAATTTTCTTGTCCTTTTCCCCTATATTTAGGGAATGAGTCGATATTTTTATTGTGTTCACTGAATGGTTTCCTCTAGATGTTGTTTAATTTCTACGAACTCATAGAAACCACATGGATAGATCATTGGGACCAAATATGTATACAAATTAGCCCATAGATTTTTTTAATATATTTCTATTACTTATTCCTATAGAAGATGAATGTTGAGTGACTACGGTTAAACCTTTCCACCGGGGAATGATGTCAGACACCCTCTAATTTATTTAATTTCAGTTCATTAGGTTTAGTATTTTCATCTTCCTTGAAGGAGTTATAGTCATGATCAATGAAAGAGATCCAAATAGTAGAGGTTTTCCTTCAGGTGGGAGGAATGGATGAGATGTTGACCGTTGATATTTACCTACCAATGAGGAGAAGACTGATTCTATCTATGGCGATGATGATGGTGAAACTTACCCTAGTACTACAAGATGGGGGTTATTGGGGGCTACAATTGGAAGTGATTGATCATGTTGTTGAGGATCCAATTATTCCTATCATGGATTTTATCACTTCTGGGATGGATATTGAGAAATAAATGATTCATGCCCAGTGGGATTGGGTTGATATGGTATCACTATTTATTTCCCCAAAACTCCCTTAGGGAATAATCAAGCTAGTGATGGTGATTAAGATATAAATTTGCATATCCCAGTGTGTTAGGGGTCGTTTGAAGCTAAATATGATATGTACTGAATCTTATCTAGAATTTTTGATCCAAGAGGTGGAGATAGTGAAAGATATTCCCCCAACCTGGAAGGTTGAGTTCTCAATTGGATATTTTATATGGCAGTTTCTACAGTAGACCATTTGACGTGGCATAGTTATGCTCGTATAAGATCTAAGTGTGATGGAATCCCATGATGAGAATGATTCTTTATAAGAAGTTTTATTATTGATCATAACTTTGGTTATCATGTCAGAAATGAATTTCTATTTCATTGAGGGGCCCGATTCAAAGGTCTCATATCTATCATCTCCCTCTATTCGTGATTTCTAGGCATCATTGATGTTGGGGAATTCAGTTGTACTTATCATATCGCTCACACATTACCCACTACTCAGATTTCATCAGAGGATGTGACATTATAGGACATTGTATTTGAAGGGTTATATTTTTCTAGGGACATAGAAAAGCTCAATTATCCATATTTCACCCATCCTTGGATAAATATTTCTAGAAATGATCTGGAAATCAGTTAGTGGAATTTTTTCATACTTTGGAGACAAAGATTCATATTCATTTTTCAGGATCCTCCATTCCTGAGTTCTGTGATATAGAAAAGGGGTTCATATACAGTTGAAAATAGATATTATTAATGATCGGAATTTGATACTCATATCATGGATAAAGGATATTACTATCCTTTAGTAGTTGATCAGTATCCAAAATATTTTGGAATTGATGAGCCATCTACTCCATTTATAGATCATCTGGGACCTCAAAGTTATAATTAAGAAGGGGACAATAAATTTTGGAGTGTTTTTTTCTTACTAACTCCCTCTATATATCAATTTTGGCCTCTACTACATTATACTTACACACCTCCATCTGATCATAACACAATAGATGGTTATTCTAGTCACCTACTGGCTATAGTGGACTACTGCTAGAGGTTGATTGGGAACTATATGTAGATGACCCTGATGTTTTGAGAAACTCCCTATATGATGGAGTGTGATTTTTTTAAAAATATTTATAGGAAGGTTTTTGTGAAAGGGAAGTATTTCCTTGTCTATGGGAGATATCAATTTGGGGAGGTTGACCATAGTTTATGTTACGAGTAGATTTCATATGATCCATATTCATGCTACCATTAGGAGGAATATCATTCTAATGATTATTCTCTACCTTGGTTGAAGATTTGAAGAATGCTTGGGTGTGTTGTGTATATGTCTTGAACAACCCCAATCAGACAAGAAATTGAGAAGATTAAGGATATGATCCTAATTCTATTTCATGGATGGAATATTTCAACCTACCTTCTAGAATTGTGTAGGGATATAAACCAACTATATGATAATTTCTAGAATCTATTTAAAACGATATGATATTTTGGGGGTAGGATCATACTGCTGAGAAGCTACTAGAATATGATATTGAGAATATTCATTTTTCGATAGGAACATGAGCTTATCCTGATGAATGTTTCATTATCACATGGTAATCAGTCAATTAGAATGGGAGTACGAGCCCGAACCTAAGCCTTTGAAATATGCCAATGGTCTTTTGTGGAATTGATATTATCTTACCCAAATTCATGTGTCACTCTCACATAGTGGGATCCGATTGGATCAAGAATATAATTTGGGTCTAAATATACATCCCCATCCATAATAGACATTGAACCTCTAGAATGGGAGAAGGTATATGAGTCTTATTCTTTTTTGGATTAAATTAATTTTGGTGTAGTTGTTCATCAGTGTAAGTAGGATGTTGATCCTTCAATTTTTGATCTACTATAATATTCTAGGAAGATTCACTAAAATTAATATGAGTGTATCCTAAGGAATGTTCCATTATCACTTGGTTATCCCTGGATAGAACTAGGATATGATAATTATCCTAAGCCTTTAAATTATTCGTCTGGTTTTATTTGACTAGAATATCAGCATATCTTGAGGCATGTGTCTCTCTCAAATGGTGATCCCTATGTATAATGGGGATATGAGCCTGATCCTGGGCCTTTGGAATATGTCACCTGTCCATTTTTCATGCATGAGACCATATCCCAAGGCATTTTCCTCCCTCACCTAGTGATCCCTGATTATAATGGGAATATGATCCCACTATAATGCCTCTTTCATTACTATAATATGCTGATAATCCACTTAGAAGTGAGAAATAATGTTCCCTTTCTCAAGAGAATCCATTTGTTTATAATAAGTAGTTTTTTATCAAACTTGGCTATAGGTATAAGAATATGTGCATTTCCTTGTATTTGTTCTAGTGACAGAATATGCTGGTGGAGTTCTTCAACTATTTATAAGAGGTAATAAAATTTTAGTAAAGTGTTAACAGGGATATGATCCTACACATTTTCCATATTTACTATGTACTAGAAGATACATTCCATTGATGCAAGGACATGATCCTATTTTTAACATAAATTGTTCCAATAGAATATGTCAATGGATATCATGAATGGGGGTAGGGAGATGTGCCTCCCCATGCCTATAGTAGGAATATTCCAATATACTTTCTCTGAGGGAGAATAGATATGATCATTTTAATTGTTTACTCTAGAAATATGCTGGAAGAAATCATCACTAGGAGTGGGGATATAATCTCACTGACTATTATCTGAAACCCTCATCACCAGATGTGTCTTGTTTCTTGTTCATGGGTATCTGAGGTGGCGGTGTGTCAGGTGGTACTCTTGTTAGGCTACTAGTGGGTACTTATGGGATGGTGCTAGTGATGGTAATTGAAAGAAGCCCTCTTTGGTGGCTCCTGGTGGGTATTGAAGGTGGTGATTATCGTGCTTTGGGGATAAGTTCTAGAAATTAGTCAATAGTGGATATGCATGCCACTATAATAGATGTAACTTTCATTTGATGATACAGGCATTTCATCTTTAGTACATAGAGGCCCTTACATACATCATCGTTGGTTGAAATTTTACCACATCAATGGTGCTCCTAGACCATTAATTTTTCCACCTAATGTTGCAGTTTTTGAGAAGGTGGTATCATTTTTGAAACATGTTTTGGTTTTTTTACAAATTTGACTTTTGAGAATGGTCATTGGATGATTAAATTATCTAGGATCAAGGGGATGTTGATGATATCATTATCTAAAGTCATGAAGATAATAAGTAACATGATCTCCAATTAGTGAAATATAATAGGCATCATGTTCTGATTCAGATATTAATGGTTAACATAATTTTCCTTTTGTTTCTGATATGAACATTTTACTCATGTGTACATTTCAATGTGAAGATGGTCATATCACATGAGAACCCCAGCTATAGAGGATCAGCTATAATATTTATGATATTTATCTTTGTGTAGGATATGAAAAAAGAGTTTGGGAACTTGATTAATAGATCATAATGTTTTTTAGAGTTTCACATTAGGTTCCCCATTTTTATTTTTTATATATAGTTAATGAAAAATCACTTGATGGATAAAAACCCTATCATTTTATTATTTGATAGTGTCATTTCGGTTTCACCATTTGAGTTTTCATATAGTGTGAAAAAAATGGACTGATAGATAATGACCCAATAAAATTTTTATTAGTGATATTCACATTGGGTTCAACATTTCTTTTTGTGATGATAGATATAAACACTAGATGTTATTTCTTTACAGATGGTTGATTATGAGTAAGGGGGTTGAATGTGATGTAAAATCAATCTTATCAGGTTACCATTTTTTCGTAATGGAAACTCCAAATGGTTCCCTCATCCATAACTAGGTACAAACTATCATTCTAAAGGTAGGTGTTTAGTTGGGGATTCAGAACCATTGACACATAGAGACTCACATTGGACTATATTTTGGTACTTTGGGCTCATCACAACCTTTTTAGAGGAATGTTTTCCAACTCTGATACTCTCTTATAGATTTAAGATATGTATGAGAATCTCTTCCTAATCCCGATATAGGAAATGTTACCCTAAAAATGATCATAGGTTAATCCCTTTTATGTGAAAAAAGAAGTATAAGATCTCAATATTGAACCAATGTGTATGTATATGGGGTTTTTTCATCTATTTCACAGTAATGAATAGCTTATTTTATGCTGAAGCCTAATATCCAAACACTTCATAATTTTCTATCATGATGGGAGGAAGTTAATATTCCTATGATGGATTAATATATTATGAAGCATCCTATATTTAATGTTTATTACAAGAATCGAAATCCTCATTGTTTATTAAAATCATTCATTTTAACTTCATGCCTAAAGAAGATATGTGCCGGAACATAGGCACTGAATATTTGAGATTTATTATTGAGGGTATGTCCTATGTATCTTGATTATAACAGGAATATAATTTATTAAAGTTTATTCACACCCTTGCAAATGGAACTAAGTAAGATTCACTTATATGAGAGGTGATTATATCATGTCTCTCATTTGTGACAACATAATGATATTTCCCTCGATTTTGAAGATTGATGAATCCAATGATGTGTTCATTGTGACTCCCTAATCACATGTGATTTATACTCAATGTGAGAAATAAGGGATTGAAAATGATTATCCCCAGTACATATGGTTGTGGGACTTATGTAGTAGGATATACCTTGGTATATTTAATTTGTAGATCGGGACTTAAAATGTTGTCCTAACTATCCTTTTGAAGTATGAATCAGAGTTATCATAGTTAATATTGATTCTTATCCCACTGATGGATGAGGTATAATAATCATCCCATGGGAATGATTGTGTCTCAATGGTTTAAATTTCAAATACATAGTGAGACCATTGTTGAACATCATTCCAATTTGAGTTTAGGATCGGGCCATAGGAAGGTTTTTTATGCATCCTAGTTATGGAAATAATTAGAGTCCTTGTAGTAAAATTAGTCAGGGATCACACATTGATGATTCCCTTATATCCATTGTATATAAAATTCTTTCACTCATCATGTATTACACACTGTGACTTAAGTTATCTTGATGGACACTTATCATGATAATGATATGATCATTGCAACTCTCTAATACCAAGTGAGATATGCTTGGTGTAAGAAACAAGGGATGGATGATGATTAGTCTCATTTATTAGGATTCAAGTTTTATACATTGGGACCACACTTTTGATGATTAATATAGATCTTGTCCCATGAGAAGTCATTCCACATATCCTAGTTGTTATAGAAATCGGAAAAATCACGGTTCAGTTGGTCAGGTATTATGTGATATCATTTAACATTTTATTAGGGCTTAAATATTGAATATTGAAAAGGATATCAATTCATGATATTCCCTTTTTATCTAACCTACTTTCCTTCCTTAAATGAATTGATTGTCCACTCAGCATTCCTTGAATCTCTATTTTCATATCAGAGGATGTCTGACAGACATGCCCAAAGACAATCACGTGATTTTACTTGTACAAGGGTTGTTTCATAACCAGGATGGAACATCCAAAGGTTGTCAAATAATATGGGATTATTTTTTAGAGATCATTTCAATACATGGAGAGTTAATCCTAGAAGCCATTCCATGGTCCTAGATTACATTCTTGTTTGTTTTCACATGATCCAATGGAATTGCCTTATTTTCATCATGAAAGATGGCTAACATGTTTGGAGGGAGTCACAAGAGAAAGTGTGACATATCTTAGAGGTTGAAACATGATCCAAGATGACATTTATTAGGGACATTATGTGATCTAGGTGGAGTTCTTGGAGGTTATTGCAAGACCCAATTGATGATCTCGGGTGCTATCATGAGACTCAACTGACATGTAATGGTGTTGTAATATGAGTCTAGTGACAAGTCTGAAAGATATCAAAAGGTTTTGATAGTGATATTTAAGGGCTTCATGATACTTGGGGGGGATTTGGGGGGTTTGATGTGAATTTACCTAACATTATTAAGGGACTTTTAATTATCCAAATAGTACACCAGAGGAGAATCATGTGTCATGGGGGGAATTTACTACTACTATCGCATGACACTGATGGTTAATGTGAAGAACATGAATAATATCAAGTATGTTTTTTCATTAGTTTCCTATATTTTAGAATTCTTAAATGATTTATTTCATATGCCTTCAATTTTTTCATTACTATGTTTTTTAAATTCTCAAGAGTCATTACAAATATATTAGAGTCGGTGGAGGGATTTGGCATCACACATCATCGTCAGGTCCTATCATGTGTCACTCCAGGGGAGTCAAATGATTTTTAGTGACCGATAGACCATCCCATCAACAGCCAATTTTTTAGATTATATCAGCTTAATTCGGTCTTGTTTAGTCATTTTTACATATTATTGGTATTCCATGTTTTTTAGGTGGATATGTCATATTTCCTACGCAAGATTATGGTTCCTATTGAAAGAAAATCACATTATTATATTCATACTATTTGGGATCATTCATGAGACAATTATGGGATTTCAAGGAGTTCCTATGAGATGTGGCTTACATGATGTTTGGTTCTTGTAGCATCTTTCATATCACTAGCGGAGCATCGTGTGATGTTTACGACTACAAGAGGGTCCCTCATTCTTCCTTTTTTATTTCCTTTGTTTATTTTACAAATGATGGGGGTATCATGAAGTTGTAGTAATGTTTCCAAAGATATACACTCTAACTATTGGAGATGTGTTATTTTTGGAACCAACTTTCGATTAAGTTAATGAATGGAAATTTTTTGAGCTAACAAAAGGCATATTTTGAATCATCAAAAAATCCAGAGACACCCAAGGTAGGTGCGCACACGATATGTGGTCTACACACAAGATTGAACAATGTGCTCAAGATATTGTGTTCCCAATGTGATGTAAAATAGATTCCTCCACCTCAACCTTCCGAAAATAGCCAAGCCAGAAGCACTAATGAACTTGGGATGGAACACAAGAAGAACTACTACACACAAGATCTTCCATGTCCAATGAAATGTCAAATGCCACTTGCACATAGGACACCTTGCACGCTACCACTAAAGTTTTCATATATAAATAGAAACATACCCCCTTGATCTGGGGTACTATTAAAAAAAGAAGAATTGTCTCTCCCGTTAATGAAAGGTGACCCCTTTCATGACCGTGTGAAAGATATGACCTCAAGGTATAAAATCTTGTGTGATAGGTCTCCCAGGGATCCTCCTTTGGGTTGTCCCACTTGGGCATGACCCTCACCCATTTTATTTTACTCTAAGTCACTCACGTGCAATAGATTCTTCTTGCATGCATGTTTGTCCTTGTGTCGGGCCCATTTTTCACACATACTTTCATCTTGTGTGTAACCCCTCATCTTTCATGCAACCCCTAATCTTATTCACAAGACCTCAATCTTGCGTATACCACATCCTACATGCTACATGTGTCATCCTTGCCCCAAGGCACCATTTCCAAGCCCCTCTTGCATGAAACACCTCTATCTTGCATGCAATTCCTCCGTGTGGCCCTTTAGTCTTGTGCGAAGTGATTTCATAGTCCTTCGAATGGTGATCCATGTTGTCTTTCCATACCTAATGCTTATTCTCATGGGTACGCTAACAACTATTGTTTATTCTTATAGATATGATAATGTGGACCCTTGAATGTATCACTCTATAACCATGTTAATCCATGACATTGTTGGTTCTTTCCCTTCACCTTGGGTTAATGTGTACATGTTATGTAAGTTCTAGGGGTGAAGACTGAATCCTAATTGTCAGAGTTGTAGGACATTAAACTTCCACGAAATCCCACATCCTCAACACATGAAATTAAACTATTATCACTACATAGATGCTAATTCCTGAAAGGCCCATTAAGGGTATGGGTACTAGTTCCCTTTCACTCCTTCTCATCCACTGTGCTTTGTCTCCATGTGCACCTTGGGAATCCCTTGCATAAGCCCCCAACACACCATGATAGGGTTCTCTATGTACGGTGTTCATATCCTACTTGTACATCTGGACCCCTACTTGAGATTCCCTTTCAAATTAATCCAATTTTTCCTCTTCAGGCCACTATCCATGTGTAAGCCCCACATCACCTCTCATGATCACATCTCTCATGACATGATCATCATGTCCCTAAATGCATGTTGTTCCTCACACTAAGCAATGATCATGTGGGCTTAGAGTAAGAGTTGACCATGACATCCTCTTTGGTCCTCCTTAGCATATAATACCCATCCCCCTCACTACTGAGCTACGTAGACTTTTAACCTTTACTTTTTCAAGAAAGGTATGTGGGAAGCCTCTCTAAAGTTCAAGCCCATTATCCAGGTGTTACATTCTACCCCCACCCCCCCTTAACAGAATTTTACCTTCCAAAATTCTCACTTGATACAAACTGATGAGGATACTTATACCCCCATCACATCTTCAATTTCCCACATAGCTTCCACACACTATTGGAAATTTTGGCTATAACCACAGTTTGAAACCATGTCTATAAACCCAAAAACGGTGTTTATAGGTTATATCCATGGTTCAATGAACCGTGTCTATTATTGGTGTGGCTATAGGCCTATATCCACAGTTTAAACCATGGATAAAGCCTTATAGAAAAAGTTTTAAATTGTGGCTAAATCCCTATAGCCATGGTTTTAAACTATGGTAGAAGTTTAAACCACACAGTGCCTTTATCCATGGTTCAAATCGTGGCTACATCTTCAATTTCTAGGGAAAACATAAACAAGACCTATATCCATGGTTAGAAACTATGGCTATAGATTAAAGTTCAATAAAAAAACACAGCATGCCAATAGGCCTACCTTCCACCCCCTGCTAGTACCCCTACCTTCCACCCACCTGCTAGTCCCCTTACCACACCCACTACTGGTTCCCACCACCCTATTTTACATCCAACTCTTTCCCTTACTAGTCCCCCTACCTATTTTCCCCTGGTTCCCCACCCCCTGATAGTCCCCCTTATCTTCCACCCCCATAGACACACCCCCACCCCCTGGACAGACACCCCCCCCCCCCCCGGGCAGACACCCATGAACACTCCCCTACCCTGGACAAACCCCCCTGGACAGACACCCCCCTCCCTAGATAAACACCCCTGGACACCCCCACCCCTGTACAAATAACCCTAATCCCCCTAGACAGACACCCCCTCTATTGGATAAACACCCCATGGACAGAACACTCCCCCTCCCTGGACAGACAACCTTGGATAGACACCCCCTAGATAGACCCTCCCCCCATGGACAGACCCCTCCAGGACACCCCCTCCTCTGGAAAGAAAACCCTAGACCCCCCCCCCCCCCAGAGACTCCCACTCCCTCATGGACACCCCCTACCTTGGACAGACACCCCAATAATTCTAATACAGGTTTCCATGCAATTTGAAATCAAAGAAAAATACTAAAATAAAACACATTGCAAAGCCCCCCCCCCCCTCCAGTACACCCCTTCCTAGACACCCCTCCCTCTACAAATCTCCCCTCCACCCCCTGGAAACCCATCCCTTTTCAAATACCCCCTCCACCTCCCACTCTCCCCCTGGACACCCCCCTAGATAGACCCCCCCCCCCACCATAACACAACTCATCCCCCCTACCATCCCCCTACCCCCCCCCCCCCACCATTACCCCCTACTAGCCCCCATGCATACCCTCTTAGACACCCCCTCCCCCTACCAGTCTCTCCCGCTTTCCAGTCCCCCTTGCTAGCACCCCCCCCACCCCATGAAGACCCTCCTGGACACCCCTACCCCCTACCACCCCCTCCCCTATAAAGACACCCCCATGGAGACTCTCTCTCCCTCAGAAACACCCCCTAAACCCCCCCCCCCAGACACTCTCCCTTTACATCCCTCCAGAAACCCCCTCCCCTGGTCAGGCACCCCCTGGAATGCTAATACAGTTGGCCATGCAATTTGAAATCAAAGACAAAAACTAAAACAGAATACATTGCAACCCCCACCCTCCTAGACTCCCCTCTCTCTACAAATCCACCCTCCACTCCCCTAGACACCCCTCCCTTGACAAATCCCCCTACACCCCCCCCCCCCCACTCTCCCCCTAGACACCCCCCTCCTCCCTGAACAGACCCCCTGATAACCCACCCTACTCCCCCCTTACCACCCCCCACCTCCCCCCACCACCACCCCCTGCCACCCCCTACAGAACTTCCTTAACACCCACCTATGTTACTCATTATATCATCTTTTAAGGATACTTAATTCTTAATGGGTTTACCAATCCCTAAAGTTGATGTGCAATTATACTCATCCTCTGTATATTTAAGGAGAAATAATTCTTCTCAGTTTCATCAATTTTCTTTTTGAAACATTACTTCAAGACCATTACACTATGATGGTCATGATCCTTATCTCACATGCCTAATTTTTTAATGCAATCAGCATGTAACCCCCCCCCCCTACCTAGAAATACCCACTTCACCACCCCTGTAGACCCTCCTGGACACCCCCTCCAACCTACCAGCCCTCCCCCTACTATCCCCCCCCCCCCACTTGCCACCCCCCCCCCCCACACGCACACACATGACCACCTCCTGCCATCCCTCTGGAAACCCCACCCCCTCCCCCTGGCTAGTCCCCCCACCACCACCACCGCTGCCGCCACCCCCTACAAACCATCCTAGACACCCCCTACTAGTCCCCCCCCCCCACCTGCCAGTCCTCCATGCCCCCCCCCCCACCACCTACCAACCCCCCTGCAGACCCTCATAGACACCCCCATCCCCCCTTCCAGTCCCCCACCCCCCATGTAGGGTATTTTCTATTGGTTGTTTAAATGTGGAACCATGGATTATAGATCAACCCTAACCATTTTCCTGGTGGTTATGATGTCTTTCTACTCATATTGGTTGACCAGTGTATTGATTACCCTCCACTCCATGATCTCCAAAAGGGAAAGTGGGTGAGAGAGATAGCAATAATTTCATCAGAATAGGAGTATAAAATTTCCATGTTTGGGTGATCATGGGTTTTATTAGAATCATGAGAACTTATTATAACCATACACCTATTAGCAATGTTTGTGGAACCTCACCTATGAAAACTATTTCTTAAAATTCCATATGATAATTTGAATCAAAATTTGAGAATTTTTTTATGATTATGATGACTAATATGCCCTATGTTACTCATTATATCATTTTTTAAGGGTATATAATTCTTAACGGGTTCACCAATCCTTGAAGTTGATGCCCAATGATATTCATCCTCCATATGTTGAAGTAGAATAAATTTATCTCAGTTTCATTAATTTATTTATGAAATTTTACTTCAAGACCATTGTGTTAGACTACACTAGGATGGTCATGATCCTTGTCTCACATGCCTAATTTTGTAAGGCAATCAGCATGTCACCACAAGAGTGATGATTATGGAACCTTTCATTGAAATTGGAGGATGTTAGTTTAAAACATATCTTTATGGTTTTCATTTCCCAGTCCATATTTCTATTATATAATTAACACATGTCCATGAATCATGTTCTTGATTCCATATCCATGTGGACATCAGTTAATAATTTCACTTGCTTCCTTATCAAGGTGACAACCTAATGATCAAAGTTGACTAGAATTTCAATTACATTGTATATTTAGATAATCCTATTAATATCTTTCTCATTTTTGGAAGTGAGGGAATCTTATAATTTCCATGTATAAGTAAAGGATGGATCTTCAGTTATGATCTGGGCAGGAAGGTTGTTATATCTTCTTCTGTCAATCTATATAGACATATTTGGCTCATAATCTCAGGAATAATATTCTCATCGCCTATATAATCCTAGATTCATCGCCAAATTCATCATAGGCTAGTCACTTGTGGTATTCTTGGCTCATCACCTAATGAACTCGAGGCTCATCACCTAAGAAATTCCATGCTCATCGCATGAGGAAGGAAGGGATTTTGATGAATTTGAAAAGGTGAATCATCCTATTCATGTCACATAAAAAATCTTATTCTTTTCATATATGTAAAGGCAGGTCCTTCTTATTATCATCACATGATTATTTTCATGATTTTTGGTCTTGTGGGGACTAGACCCCTTATGCTCATCGCGTAAGTCTGGTCACGATTTAAATTCTAGTGGGGACTAGTCCTCTTATACTCCTCACATAAGAAAAGTAAAGGTTTAATGACTAATATAGACTACAATGAGGTTTATTGTACTCTTGGAAGATGGTCAAGAATTAGATATATTGCCTCAAAATTGGTTGATGTGATGGTGATGACATTGGGATGTTGTGAATGGACCTTGCAGAGTTGTACTATGTGTCCAATTTGAACGAGAATCAAAACCCTCATAGTCTGATTTACATAATTTATGTTCATATGATAGGATCATCAATATTGTTTAACGTCATGTGGTAAATATTATTTTTTTTCAAATAAGTGACAATATGTGATTTATTAGGGCTATGCATTAGTGTTTCCAAGTCTGGTTTAACGTGGTATGTGGCTCAGGTGTATGAAGATTGTGGCGTGTACACCTAGTATGATGCTCACTTGGAGGTATGGGTCATAGATTGGATAAGGTATATAACACTCAATGAGTACATGGTTTCTTATTATACCAAAAAGGATGCCAAGAACATTCATATAAACTGTAAGGTTACATATGGGGAATGTACATTGAGTTGACTTTCCCTTATTTAATACAAAGGAATCAAAGTTAGTATAGAATAATTCTGGTCAAGCTTATAGAGTTTTTATGAATATTCTAAAATTAGGTAGATATGGGTCCCATGTTCCATAAACCATCATGAGAATTGGTCTCGTACAGGATGCAATCCCCTAAATCTATAATATATGAAATAACCTTGTAATCTATGCAGTATTCATCGATATTGATTCTATTTAGGACCTCTTCATATGGGAATAAATTAGACTATGAATATATCCCTATAGCCTGGATCATTTGTACTTATTTATTTGTAATATTTTGGATCCTAGAAAAATAAATTAAATATACAATATAAACCTACATTGAGGAATCATTAAAGGATTTTTGGAATTTTTATGTATTAAAATGCATGGATACCCATCCCTACAACACCTAGAATAGGTCAAAGATATGGAAGTGTAATTTAGCTTGTATATGTACTTTATACGCATATATATCTTAGGGCCCCTTTATGGTAGGCTGATCTCACTAGTTTTAATGAAGATAGAAGTTTATTTGAATGATGGAGAGGAAGTGAGATTCCATAAGAGTAATACCCTATCAGAAATTATTTTGAAGACCATTGGGTACTTCTCATATACCAACTGAAATTCCTTGAATCTAGTTAGTTGGGAAGGATTGGATCAAAATTGAATTATGTATTCATATAGATTCAGTCTCTATAGTGTGATATGTTCACACCATTCCTTATGAAAGATTTCAAGATGAATATTATGGGTGAGTTCCATGATACTAGAGAATATTTAAGGAAGCTTGGTATTGGAAATAATATATACTTAAATTAATTAGTGGTATTTTATGATTAATTTAATGGTAAGTTGAATGAGATCGTGAATTTCTCTCACTAAGGATGATAAATGTATGGTTTTTAGATCTCTTGTTCTAGTATTTAGAAACTACTAGCATTTGTTAACCTCTTTGAACAAGGTTTATAAATAAGTTCAAGGGATATATTCATATTCTTTCTTAGAAAAGATAGGGTTTATTAGAAAACCATTTTTTAAAACAATAAAGAAATTATGGAAATAAGTTTATAAAAAAATCAGGCAATTATAGAATTCAAATTATAGGTTTAGGCATAGGGAACCTACCTCAGCCTCAAGGCGCGTTGCTTTTAATGATTAAAACTTGAATTTTTCTTTTATCCACTTTCATTCATATGAAACTTTACATATATATAAGGACACCTAGCCCCTATGTACATATTTTCATGGACAAATATACATAAGGGGGTCCTTAGATATATGTTTATACTTGCATATACCCCTTTACACTTACACATGATTGTATTTTTTCATATCTATATATAAGCTCACCTATCCCCAATATATATATTCATATTTCCATGAGTGAATATATATAAAGGGGGAACTTATATATATTCTTACCTATGCTTACACATGTAAGCCTTTGTTAACGGCGACTAGAATACACCTCAATGAAATCCAAAATGCACTACAAAAATATAAGGAACCCAAAAATCAAAAAAACCCTAATTAATATTGGGCCAAAGAATAAAAACAAAATAAACCTTACCCAAATACGATGTTGAACTCACTATCTTCAATGGTGGTGGATAGAAAAGAATAATTAAGAAGGAACCTAAATGCAATTTAAAACATTCTTGAACTATAGAGGTTAAGAGAGGGACCCTACCTCAAAGGATCCAAGCCACACGCGGTGCTCGACACTTTTATCAGTGACAACTCTAAGCTGCTCCATCTATCCTCTATCCATATGCACCTTTTCATATACATAAGGATGCCCTAAACCCTATGTATGTGTCTACATGGTCTTGAACACGCACAATAAGATCCTTATATATATATTATCATATGTAAAATCTTGTTATCACCTACACATGTATGCATTTTCTACATATATACATAATCACACCTAGACCCTTATATTTAATCGTGCTGCCATGGGTGGATATACATGTAATGGTAGAACTTATTATATATATGTTTACTTATTCATATGCAGTGAGTTTCCTTTGACTCCAATTGTCGCAACACACACGAACGAGTCCCGGGAGACTTCAAAAAAATGATAGTGATCTAATTAATCATCATTAATGGAACCTAGAAACAAAAGTGGGAGGAACATGATTAGTGATAAAGGAAATAATAGAACAGGTGATGATGATATCATCATCATCATGCAGTATCATTAGAAAACAAAAGAAACCTTATCAGAATCTGGTGTCGAACTCACTACCTTCGATGGTAGTGGATAGAGCCAACTTCATCATAAGAAACCACTTGTAAGTAAATAATGGGAAAATAAGTGAGATATAATGACTTCTTATATATTATGTGATAAATGTTTCAATTTTACAGGATAACTGATACATAACTCTATAACCAACAATGAACAAAGAATATTCAGATTCCTATGTAAGTGAAATAGAATATTTTTATTAACAAAAAATTTTGTGAGAAGTTAATCGTGCATTCATTATTCTATATCTTAAATTACAAATTTTGTTATAGTAATATAAAACTATTATATTAATAACAAAAAGTTGATCCAATAACCAAGATAACATAACAGTGACATAAAATCTTATATTTGAAAAGAAAAAAAATTATATATTTGTCATATTAAGAATATGGATGTTATGTTTACATTCTTCCTATAGTCCTCATCAGTTAAAGTTTTTAATTTCAACAAAAATAAATCATCAATTATCATTATATACATGATTTATTAAGAAAATAATGTTAAGGAAAATCATGTATGAAGATAAAATGTGTAAATTACATCAATTACCTATTAAAATAATCTTTAATAGATTCAATGAATTCATTATCAACCTAAAGAAAACTCAAGGAGTAATGTGTCAGTATAAAAGTGATATATTGAATGATTATTAGTAAAAATCTCATAATTTGATGTTGGGGATTTGATCTCAGTAAGATGAATTCACAAAAGAATATTATGAAAGTTATTGAACTTCATTGTACCTGATAGGACATGTTTTTGGTTTATTCTGTCTCAAAATGAAATAAGGCTTGTAGGATAAGCAGGATGGAAAAACACTAAGGATGTGATTAGGTGTGTGTGTTTATGTTTTGGTTTTTACTACGTGCATAAATTTCTTTTTTCATTTAACAAATGTGTCAAATATATAAAAATAAAAACTATAATCCACCAAAGATGTGCCTATAGAATAGTTAAATATAAATACATTTGCATCCCCTCACTATTCAGTATAAGAAGAAATAGAGGAGAATGGAATTTTAAGTGAAATCTATGTTTATCATTCCAACTACATAAATCAATCTATAACATGGTGAAAGTACATCGATGTTCATACCATGAGATAAGGATATTTGGGACCATAGGCATTGGTGTAAGCAACATAGTTCAAAGGGTCATCCACGTGCTCACCCATAGAATAATTGCCTTGAAAAGGATTAGTATCTTTGAGAAGGAAAGAAGACAACAACTTCTTACTAAGATATTGATGCTTTTTGAGGCACCCTGATATAAAGAATGTGTAGAATTCTATGGGTCATTTTATAGTCTTGATTCTTGACACATAAGCATAGCTTTGGATCACATGGATGGTGGGTCATTGGAGGACCTCATTAGAATAAGGATGCGTATAACAGAACCAATCCTTTCATCAACGAATCAAAATCTTCTGCATGGATTAAACTACTTTCATAGAGTTATACATCTTATTTCTTTTAAAACCATAATTTCATTTGGTAGTTTCAAAACACTTTCACCCAATTTTGAAAACAATAAATTCTATTATAAAATAAGGATATATCATGATCATCTAAAAGATCATTCATTATGTCCCACATTGATTCATTCCTCTAAATTAATGATCTCCCAGGATACATATAAACAAAGACTCAAATAGGATGACTAACCATTATTAACATGAACAAATGGTTTGAGAGGCCATAGTCTACTCACACAATAATTTCTATGAATTTTTGGTATTGAGAATTTTTTCATAGATCATTTTATCAATTCAAATATATCAGCCTCAAAAAACCGAACCAATATTTTTTTCATCTAAAAACCCATCTGTACCCCAATAAAACAAAATATATGAAAATGTGTATCAATACATAATCAACCTAAAATCCAAAAAAATATGAATTCAAAATTAAAAAACCACATCCCATGGAATCGTAGGCATAATCATAAAGGGTGGTGACAAAGAACCCACTCACGACCACCCTTCAGAATCAAAATAAAATTCTAAATCAATATTACTAAGACAACCAAAATATTAGAGGAAAATTAAAAAATGGGTCTAGGTTTCTATAGAGAAAGGAACCATTCTACCTCTGATATCATTTGTTATGAACTGGACTGGGATTCCATTTGAAACAACACTCTTCATTTCTTTCCACTATCCCACATGCCTTTAATGATCCCCATGAGATGGATGCTTGTTTTCGGACATCATAGGAACATTGTTGGTAGTCGTTTATCTGTAAAAATAGATAAAAATAGTAGCATAAAACTAATGAAAAACTGACATGAACATTCCATATATTGGACATCCATACCAAATAAAATATATTGAAATAAACTATAGAGTGGTATATTAAAGTAAAAAAATCCCTATAATCACCCATAGTCTACCACCACTATATATGAAATGAAACAAATCTACATTTATATGCCTTTTTTTCATACAAAAGCGGATAACACTACCCTCTATCTATATAAAGTTTTGAAAGGCCAATTGTCCAAATTAAACAATGTAATTGGACACATTTTTTGAATTCATTTATAATAAAATAAGGTCCTACCAAAATAAATAATAGTCACCACTATAAAAATGTGATAAAAAAACTGGTGACCTCAAACCCCAGATAAACCAATGCTCAAAGAGTGGTCTGAATCATAAATAAGAACCTTAAAATTAAATAATATAAGATTCAGCATAAAGAATACAAATATGTCACAACCAAAAAAGGCTATGTAAATTCCTATGTAAAGTATTTTATAAAATATTAGGTTGAACATCAGGTAAAAAATATGATTTAAAATACTTTAAATATATAAAAAGGTCATACAACAATCCATAATAAATTTTTTAAATGTCCACCCTTATTATAAAATAAATTCAAAAATGACTAGCATTTTTATGGAACATTTTCATCCAAGTATTTTAAAGTAATATTTTTAAACGAAATAAAGATTTAATTTAAACTAATGAGAAATAAACCAAAAAATATTTTCCCTCCTTCCAAACATCTCATGAAAATTAAATTTTGATAAATAATTTTTTGAAAAATAATTTCTTTAAGACTTTAGAAAATAACAAGACCTTCTTCCATTATAAATAAAACTTTCAAACCATTATAAATTAACCCATTTTAAAGTAAAATATTGTACAAAACATGATGCAATAAACACACAATGATCATAATGTGTCAATTCATGTATAACCCAAGTAATCAACTAGTTATTAAAATGAAAAAAAACCAAGATAATACAAAAGAAGTATAAAATTAAATTCTCCGTGGCTTCATATGAAGGACCTACATTTCATGTGAAATATCCCTCAAAAATAATAATAAAATAAATGAACTGAAGATAAGGAACTCAGGTTGATACTACTAAACATTTTCTAGTCCTAGTAATCAAAATAATAAAAATTAAACAACCTAATAAATTATTCAACCATGGGATCAAATAATATTTCTAGCATAAATACCTATTATCCTTTCCAATCTAACCATATTGGTGTAACTATGAAACACACCCTAGTTGATCCACAATAACTACTAGGGTTTTCCCTCACACATGTCATATACTATGTCTGGTGTACTCCCACTGATAAAAAAATGGATGTGGGAACAATAAATTAAAAATAATAAGAATCAAATTTAAATAATTCAACAAAAACACATGCCTCGGCTCCTACACCCTCACTATAAAAATACACAAACACATATCCATAAATAACAATCAAAATTTGTATAACAATACTAGAATACCCCATGAGGAAATAAGAAACAATGAACACATAAATACATGGATATGGAAATGAGGGTTCCAATAATATATAAATTCATTTCAAATAACATGCCAACTATAATTTCAAAAAAAATCTCAGTAGACCGATGAATTTTTAAAACTATTTGAAAAACCTTTTCAAAACACACATGAAAACTAGTTTCTAAAGCCCACATGAAATTATTTTCCTAAATAAAAATTTGTAATCAAACTTCTAAAAAATCCCCCTTTTAAAATAAAGCAACCTATTTTTAATGAAACAAAATAGTGCTAATAATGAATTTCACAAAATCTAAAATTACATTTTTAAGGCCATTTTAAAATGACCATGAAACCCACTATCTCAAAATTATTTTAAAAGAGGGACAACTCCACTATTTTTATAAAAATACTTTAAAAACAATACACTATTTTCAAAAAAGGATTAGGTAGGAAAAAAAATTAAAACATTTGAATCCCTTTATAAAAGTCAAATGATCACTTAAACAAACACGTAGATTGCATATATAGTCCCTGAAAAGTCTTTAAAACAAAAATTCTAATTAAAACCAATTAAAGAATTCCTATTAAATTTAAAAACAAAATATAAATTTTACAATAGTTAAATATTTTATATAGTGCTAATTGGGAAATTTACAAGCACATGGTAAGTGGCATAAGCCCATCCCAAGTTTGAAATTAATTTAAAAACTTAAATAATACTACTACAGTCATACAAAATAATTAAGAACTCCTAAAAAAGGAATTAAAAATACACAATTTATTTATAACATGAAATGTATGGGGATTACTAAGAATAAATACCAAAAATCAATAGGGGGAGATATAGTGGTATGAAATGCATCACCCCCAATAGAGGATTCCCGAATCGACCACCAATTTCACCCAAAATTTCTATAAATGCTAAAAAAACCAAAAGGAAACATACCTCAAGTGAAACAATTAACTACATCTTGAAGAATGGATCTTGATCTTGAAGACGGGGAGCACCAGCCGATAAATAGAATGGAGGAGGAATAACCGAAGAAGGGTATGGAGGAGGGAAGGAATGTGCGGGCGATGAAGGAATCATGAATGAAGAAGTCGGTGAGGAAAAGATGAACTGCAGAGGAGAAGTCGACAAGGATCAGATGAGGTAGAATTGGTTGGGTGATGATCGGCTGATGATAAGGGTTTTGGGAGAGGAAATATCAAGTATGAGGGTGGGAGATGAAAGACCGAGTGCGAGCATGGGAGTGGAAATCCCAAGAAGGAATAAAATTGAAGATAGATGTAGGCATGAGGGAAATTAAACCGTGTCTTTGTCATACCTATAGACACGGACCAATTAAACCATGGCTATTGAACTGTGGCTATAGGTTGTTTTTCTAGTAGTATCAAATTGGTGGTTCCACTATAAAACATTAACCAAGCGAGTGGTCATGTTTTGCAGATCTTTTTCTCTGTGATCCAGAATCTCTATCGGTTTTTCTTCATAAAAAATATCTTTCTCTAGTGGTACAACTTTTGAGTTTACTACATTTGAAATATCTAGTATGTACATTATCATGATTGATACATGGAACACATCATGAACTTAATAGAGATTTGTTGGAAGCATCAATCAGTATGTTACCTTCCCATCATGATCTATAATTTCAAAAGGACCAATATACCTTGGGCTAAGATTTCCCTTCATTCCATACCCCATTACTCTTTTCTAGTGAGATATTCATAGAAACACCTTATCGCCCACTTCAAACTCAAGTTCTTTTCTTCAGTTGTCATCATAAATTTTTTTTCAAATCTGAGCTTCGATTATGTGTTGAATATATGTGACCTTTTCTGACATTTTATTAACATGATCATATCCTAATATCTTTCATTCCCCAACTTTATCCAAGTAGTTTGTAGTTATGCACTTCTTTCCATAGAGGTCTTCATTAGGATCCATTTGAATACAAGAGTGAAAGATATCGTTGTAAGAAAAATTCCACCAAAGGCAAGTGATGATCCCCACCACCCTTGAAATCAATAGAGATAACTCTCAACATGTCTTTTATAGTTTGAAGTTTCCACTTATACTAACCATCTATTTGAGGATGAAAAATAATGATGAAACATAAATATAGATCCAAATCCAACTGAATAATTCTTCAGAACATTGAGGTAAACCTTGGATCCTGATCAGATATAATATAAATTGGTACTCCATACAATCTTACCACTTCTTTTGCATATATTAGGGCAAGGTGGTAAGGATATGATTACTCTTTAATATAAATGAAGTGTGTCAATTTCATAAAGTGATAAATTATAAACCATATAGAGTTTTAGCCTTTAGATGTTTTGGTAAGTCTGGTGATGAAGTCTATAGTGATGTTTTCCCATTTTCCTTCTAGCATGGTTAATGGTTGTAACATAACCTTATACTTATATCTCTTAACATTAACTTTCTAACAAACCATGCACCAAGAGACATATTCAGCAACATCTATTTTCATGAAATCCCACCAAACATACTATTTTATGTCCTTGCATGTCACTGTGCTTCTAGGATAAATATATAATGGGGAACTATGAGCCTCATCTAACCAATTATTTTTTAATTCTGGCATGCGAAGAATACAAACCCCATTCCTGAACCTTATTATTCCATCATAATAGAAGTTGTATTCAGGAAAATTTCTCACATTCTTGTGTAGATATACATCTTCCTTTTCCACCTCCTTAATCTTATATTTTATGGATGGTTGAAAATCCATTCAAGAAAGATAATTTTTCTCCCATTACTTTAAAATTTCAAGATCCATCCATTGAAAATCCATAAATATTGGATCTTTTATGATCCTCATATTGGATTGACTAGAATAGTCCTTTAGACTCAATGCATCTGCCACCATGTTCCATTTCCCATGGTGGTAATGTATTGAGAAATTGTAATTTTTAATCAGATCTAACCATATTATTTGATGCATATTTAGTTCCTTTTGTGTGAAAATATTCTTTAAACTTTTATGATTAGTATAAATATCACACCTTTAACCGTAAAGATAATTCCTTCATATCATTAGTGCAAAGATTACCATAGATAACTCCACGTCATGATTTGGTTGATTTTTCTCATGGATTTTCAATTGTCATGAGGCATAATATATCACCATGCTATTTTTCCTGAGAACACAACCCCTTCCCCCATCTTGGATGCATAACTGTAGATCATAAAAATTTCTCCACTATAAGGAAGTGTGATTGCAGGTTCACCGAAAAACCTTCTTTGTAACTCTTTGAAATTATTTTCACATACCTTCACCCATATGAACTTAGCTCTTTTCTGAGTCAACTTGATGATTGGATTAGAAAATCGTGAAAAACCTTGTATAAAACATTGATAATATCCATCCAAACCAAGAAAAATTTACATCACAGTTACCATTATTCGTCTCATCCAATATTCAATAAATTCTATTTTTGATGGATCCACTAATATCCCCTCTCTTGAGATTATGTGACCCAAAAATGAAACTTTTTGAAGCCAAAATTCATACATGGTAAATTTTTCATAAATATTACCATTTCAAAGGGTCTTAAGTAAAATTATCAAGTGATATTTATTTTCTTATTTTCTCTTTGAATATACAAGAATATCATCTATAAATACTACCATAATATGATCATGATAGTCTCCAAAGACTCTATTAATTATATCCATGAAGATAATGAAGTAATTAATAAGACCAAAATGCATCACTATAAATTCATAGTGCCCATACCTTATATATAATGTTGTATTTGTTATATCATTATTCTTTACCCTTAATTGATGATATCCTAAATGAATATCAATCTTTGAAAATTATTGAGCTCGGTGTAGTTGGTCTAATAAGTCATCAATGTTGGGAAGAGGATGTTTTTTCATGATATTGATCTTATTATGTTCTCAATAATCAATGTAGAGTCTCATTGATCCATATTTCTTATTAATTAATAGAATAGGTTCTCCCCAAGGTGAGGCACTAGGGCATATAAATCCCTTTTCAAAATTCTCTTGGAGTTTTTCATCAACTATTAAAACTTGATTGTGGATATTCTATATGGTGTCTTTAAAATAATCATATCATCAGGTATGAGTTTTATTGAAAACTCAACTTAACTATTTAGTGGAAGACCTGGTAATTATTCCACAAATACATCATCAAGCCCTCATACAATGGTTTTATTCTTAATTGTCAGTTTCTCCCCAACCATTTGAGATAGATAACCTTCATTCATAGGAATCAAGACCCATAAGATGGATGGAATTTATACTAGAATGTCATATTAATAATTGCATTGATAAATGATCATAGATTAATCTAGAGTATGAAATTCAAATTCCCTTCCATGTAAATATATATGAGCTCTATATATAGAAATACAATCCATTCCAAGAATCCAATCAAATTCTATAATATGAAGGATCACAAGATTTGAAAGAAGTACATTCCCAAAAACTTCAACTAAATAATAATTATAAAAATTTGATGTGGCATTTGTGCCATTAAGAGTTTTAATAGCTAATTAATCATATAATTTTAGAGGTTATATATATATACCATTATAAAATTCTTCAAAAATAAAAGAGTGGGTGGATCCATAATCAAATAAAACATTCACTACTTTATAGTGGATGGTAAGTGTACCTTTCAACATCCCATTATCATACTCCACATCACTAATAGTGATTGCATGTGACATACCTTTTTCATTCTACTTTAGAGTTTTTTTATTTTGATCATCATCAATAACCCTTGGATTAAGTCATTGATTGTCATAATGCCCCATTTCCTTGAACTTGTAACATTTAAGAGTAGGAGGTTAATTATATGTAGCCTTTTCTCTATTCACATCATTAGATATATTTTTTCCATAAATTTGTCATTCAACTACCCAATGTCCTTATCTCTCATACATAAACATTTACTAGTACCATTAAGAAAATTTACTCCATGTTTCTTTCCATACATGGAGCATATGGGAAATATCATCTTATTTTCAGTTTGGTATGTAGATTTTCCTTTGAATTCCATTTTTATCTTCTTATCAAACCCATAGGATTGATGGGTTACTCAAATATCCATCTCAAACTTGAGAGAACATGTAACGATTTCCTTAAAACTATTAACATCTCTTGTTGATAATTCCCTTTAGATATTATGTTTTTAGACACTAGACAATCGATCAATTTTACTCTTAGGTTGGATAATAATTCTATAATCATACCTTGAATGTCTTTTAAATTTTTTTTAGGTAACAACAAATTTATAATCTTTTTTCTTATGTTCAAGGAACTCCTTCTGCATATTTTTTCAAAGAATATTAGAAAATCACATATTCAAAAATATGTTCTTGAACTCATCCCATTCCATGATTTCAATTTCATCTTTTTGCCTCATATTCTTAATAAGGTTCCACCATTGGTCAAATTCACCTTATAAATGTTAGACATATAATATGAAGTTATCATGTTATAAACATTAATGAACTCAAAATAAATTTTTAGTGTTATTGATACATTATTTAGACACCAATTGATTAGATGACCTGCTGGAAGAAGTTAGATACTGCCTCATGAAGGATTCAACAGAATGTATTTACCTCATTTTCTCATTTTATGTCATGTATGATTCATATCTTGAGAAATTTGTGTGATTATATCTATAATACTTTTCATTACATCTCCTATAGCATTTGGTTTCTCAAGAGGACAATTGTTGCATTTCCCATCACAATCATCATTAACACAGCTCCACTGAGTTCCATCCATTGACAAAAAACAAGAAGAATAGTTTGAGAAACACTAATCATAATTGGAAACCCACATAATAAAGAATAAAGTATCAATTTTTTACATTTTAGTTTTTATCTTAGGTTATTCCTAATCATTTCTAAAAAACACTAGGATCATAACCTATACATCGTTGTATCCTTAGGGTTCTTCCTATGGTTTTCTCATTATAGTTTCCAAAGGATAACTATACCTTTTCTCTGATACCAACTTTAACGACCAATAATTTACATAAATTGTTATTAATTTACAATTTAAGAATATACATTAAAAAATATAACAAATCCACGACTGGACTATATTAGTATATTGTCTTTAGAATATGAGAAAAATAAACAACTAGTTCATAATACATCTTCTTTTTTTCCCACTTATTTCGTCATAACTACACCCCTTTTTGAAATATATTACTTAATACCCTTATTCAAGACCTAGGGAAAAGAAACATATGAAAGGGTGAGTTTAGATACTTAATAATGGTAAACAAGGTAGATATCAATCATATCATAATCATGTGACATTTGAACATAACATTTAATAATATTATCCTATATATAACAGATCATGATTTCATGCCATGTGATAAATCATAAAAGTTCATAAGAATCAATGAACCTAATACCAAAAGTCATAACCATCCATTAAAATGTAAATTTTTATTAATCCATTTCAAGGATAAATGGGAAACCATAGTTTGAAAACAAGAACCACTACTTGCTGAAGGATATCACAAAATTATTAAACATAAGACTAAGATTAATTGAATAAGTCACTATATATAATTTCCATTTAAAATAACTAACCTAGATATATGGATCCTCACTAATAAGCTCTTAAAGGTGAGTATTAATCCTTTCCATTGTCTGAATAAATTCATCTGAGTTCATTTTGCTCTGGTAGAAGCCTCAGGCCAGGATTTGGTCTTGTTTATAAATCCACACTTCTTGATCCTCGTTGGAATTAACTTGCAACCTCCTTTCATAAATTCTTTTTAGATACTATTTTGGTACATTGGTATGGATATATTTTTCTATAATTTCTTCCTTGGAGTACAGGATAAGTTTCAATAACTCCCCATCCTCTTCTTCTCTATCTCTTGTTCTCCTACTTGATTCTCCACTTTCCCCATTCTGTAGGGCATTTCTTTCCCTATTTCTTCCCTTATAGCCGACCTAGTCTCCATCAATTTTGGAAAGTGGGAATAATATTTGAGTCCCTTTTGTTTTTTCCATTTGGCCATAATAAATTTCCCAGAGTCTTGATTTCCATTTTACCCTTTCTTCCTTCTAGGGTTGTGAGGACCTTTCCCTTGAATTTTGTCCAGACTATCCACTAAGAATTGGTTATAGCTATCATCACATAAAGTATACTCCTCTTGAGTTAATGATGGTTATTGAACATCCAGACCCTCAAATTGGTTTCCCATTTTAATCATTGATCCTTCTTTGAGGGGCCTCTTGTTACACAGATACTCCACCTTTCCTACTTTAATCTCTAAGCCAGACTTCTTCCCCCCACTCCCAGCCTTCAGATGGATTGACGAGTTGGCTATGAGATTGTTAGGGTATAAGGTCCCCAAGACACTAACCATGTCTATCCTCCATTTTCCTTGATGGGATTATATTTTAGTCAACAAGAAATACTTCCTTGGAAAAGTATTTCTAGATGTCTCGACCTATGCGTTGTTATGAACCACAGTGGTAGCACTTCCTCTGGGACTGGCTTGTCTGAATACATGGGATTATCATATCCATGTCTCATAAACTATGTTTTATTGTTAGTTTCCTCTCAAACTCAACCTTGAGTACCACTGATACCTTGTACATAACTAACTATCAATTTCACCTCACCTTCCTCTAATACCATCATAGCAGACAAAGTCCATTACTGAACTGAGTTCACTCGTTATTCAATCCATATACTACTGAACCAAGATCATTTCTTATTCCAACCATGTCTATCTCATGAGATATAAATATTTTCCCAATTAATTGGAGGGAGATATAGGTCCCATGCATATAAGAATTAAATCATTCTTACATGTTCCACAATAACATAAATCATTCATCATAACCCAAGGAATAAAATGGGTTTCTTTAAACATCATTCCACCATAACATAATACATGTAATAAAAATGGATTTCAAAAATAGAATTACATCATAAATAGAATCAAATATCAGTAAATATAAGGTTATTATACTTGAAACATAACCCTAATAAAAATTCCATCTTATATGGAAAATAATTTTGATATAACACTTGAAATTAATTCTTGAGGAAAATATCCTTTTTTATTAAAAAATGTTTTCTTTTCTCAAAATGTTGTGAAATTTTAAAATAAAATAATTCTTTTTAAAATAAAATTAAAATAGTGTAGAGTAAGATTATTGGAAATAATTTGTTATGAAAATTTAAAAATATTTTCATTCCATATATGTTAAAAAAATAGTCTCCTCGTAATTTTTTTTGAAAAATCAAAAAGTACCTCATATCAAAAATGACAAAAGATTCCTTTAATAAAAATTAATAAAAATTAAAAAATGTGTAAAATTGACTCTAAAAAATTATAGAAGAATATAAATAGAATTTTGGAATATATAATTTGGAAACATGGACATGGATGGTATGTATAATCCAGTAAATACATGTGTATAAACAATATCAGATAATAATGATATTGAGAAATTATCCCTTACCTTAGATCTGATTTTAATTGAATGTATCCAAACCTCCTGTATAATGATTTAAAAAATTTAATTGATTTATTTCAGAATCATATTTATTTTTAGGATATCATATATGGTCATATAATCATCTCTTTGTTAGTAACGTTATTATTCGTCCATCGAGTGTTAACTTCTTTGTTTTATTACGCATGTTTTCTCAGATAAGTTCTTGTTCATCTTCTTAGTTGATAGTTTTATCATTTAAATAATGATATTATTATAATATATATCATATTTATACATTACATTCATTTATATAATAATTCATTAATGAATGTCATGTAGAATTAATCACATTGCATCGTGGAATTGGTAGGTCGTACATATGCACGAGCAACAATATCATTCCTTTAATTATTGAATGGTATTGAATTTGAAGGTGTATAATATTTTAGAATAAATATCATGTTATAATAAATATATATAGGTATTATTTCCATCATTATACCCATCCAAGTAAGATAGTGGTGAAAAATAGATTACACCATGGCGTGGAGATGGGAAGTCGTACGTACACGCGCATGGTGATTTTGTTTTTCATAGGATGGGTAGAAGTTGGAGTACGGTTATTTAGTAATAATAATAATATATATGTATATAAGTGATATTGGAGTTATTTGTTTATAATTAAAAAACACATGAAGAGTAAGTTCAAGAAGAAAGAAGTTTGAAAGAATTGGTAGAGGAGATTACATCTTCTTTGACATTCTCCCTCTAAATCTCCTCTTCAATCACTAGAGTTGGTCTTTGAAGAGGAAAAGAACCCCAAGAGTGTAACTAGTGATGTTTAGAAATTAAAATTTAAGGGTTTATCTGATCTATAATTCTAATTTAGTTGTGAATAAATGATATAGGAGATCCCCTTTTATAATTGATATGAGGCACACTTTTGGAAATTCAAAAAATATTAATTTATAATAAACTCAACCCACATACAAAAACCTCCAAAATGACCCAATTGAGAAGATTATATTTGATAAGGTTGTAAAATCATAAACAAACAAATTTTAGACAACTGTTTATGTTAATTTAAAACTTATCATTTTAATTAACACTTAGTTATTCTATTTAATTTTTAACTATGGTAACAAATATTTCAATATTAAAAAGGGTTCAATATTTAGTTATTTGATGTCAATTAGACCATATATAAATAAATTAGAAAATATTATACCATATCATAATTATTATTTATTTTCAAAAAAATTATATGATTTTTAAAAAATTTAATAAATCATTATTTTGATAAAAAAAATCATTAGTGTCAATTTTGACACTATTCAATTCGTTAATTTTAAAAAAAATTAAGATAACAAGTTAACTTTGAAAAAATAATTTTATTATATTTATAATATTCCAAGGTCATCTATAAAATTCATTGGACATATTTATTTTCCAAAAATTATATTTATTTTAATATTTTAATATCTTTTATTTGATATTTCCCTTAATAAAATAACTGCTACAATAGTTTTGTGTAATTATTTAATACAATTATTTGTTGAATAAAAATAAAAAAAATATTTTATTATTATAAATATACTATATCTTAGTATAATACTTTTATTCGAATATAACATCTATAAAATACATCATTAATAATTTTATACTTTTTTAAACATGATTGTGATAAGTTTATTGTTAGTCTAAATAAATTAATATAATTTTCATAATATCTTCTATATGGATCCAAATGGTCAATAAATAGACCATTGGATGGTTATGGTCAATATATACTCGACCAATATTATTTGTTCAATTTTTGGGTCTTTTAATGTATATTATCATTGTAATAATTATTATTTTATTGATTTATCATTAGTTAAATATATTTTTCACGATTAATGTATATGACTTTAAGTTAATTATTTATTTTGAAAAAATTTAAAATAAATTTCCATAATAAATTAAAACATTTTAGATTTCAAATGAGTATTTATAATCAAATTTATCTTCTTCATAACATAATATTAAAAATTATTAATTATTAAAATTTATGTGAGACATATTTAACTTTTCTTTAACTAAAATAAATTAAATGTCTTAATCTCATCCAAGTGAATTTAAATAGATACCAATTCGACCTAATTATTATTTAGGTTTAAACACACAAATCTAGTGATATAAGTACAATTTTTAGTGTAATTTTATAATGTTATTTTTACCCTTAATTAACCTATTTTCCCTTTTACCATATTAATAAAATTTATCGAAGTTAATGTTTATAATGACCAAAAATTAAAAAAAAATATTTTCATAATTTTTAACCTAATAATTACCAATATGAAATTAATTTTTCAAAAATTAAAATATATATGTTTTAGTAATTTATGTAAAATTAATCTCGTTGTTTAAAAGTGAGAACGAGTTTTAAAGGTTAAAACATTTCAAAAATTGAAATGTTTTTACATCTGAATTGAATGTAAAATTAATTCTAGTAACCTACATTATAATAAATGTTAAAAATATATTCTATTTATACTTTAAAACAATTCAATAATATAATTTAACCATATAAACCATTTCGATGAAAATTGTGATTTTCAATTAAAATTTAGTGTATTTATACTATTCCTCAAAACTTGAAAGTTTTTAGAAATATATCAAAAATCCATTAAATGTAAATTTTTATATCCATTTTTCAAATAATAGTTTTAAGATTTCATATAAAAATTAATAATTTTTGAAAATTTTAATTTAAAAGGGTTCTCCATTAAAAGGCGGTAAAATTACCCTTTTGAAAAATATTGGTTTTTATAAATAAAATTGGGTTTATTCATAACCAATGATAAAATATATATTGGATGAATATAAAATATTTTTTATTAAGTATATAACATATATAATTCATTAATTTCATTTACTAATAGTAATTAACTAAATTTTTAATACAAAAATACAAATATAAAATTGATTTATATTTTTAATAAATAATTTGTAGCCAATGAATTTAACATACATTTTAATAAGTTGGTTACTTTATTCCTACTAACCAAATAGATAGGATAAATTTTCATTTTATATGAAGGGTGTCTCACGGTTCGTTTAAACTCACAATTGCATGCAATGCAAGCTATTGAAAATTAAAATTATTTGAAGAAAATATTTCACACAAATATCTAGGTATTACATTTACCATAGAAGGACATGAAATATGATTAATTTAAGGATGAATATTTTAATTTCGTACCAAATATGAACTGAATGGAATATTTATAAAATCATCTTAAAATATATGTTCCAAAAAAATTTAATATAAACGTTACTAATATTTCAGTATTTTAAAAAATATATTTCTATGTGCAACACTATATCATTAAATGAATTATATTACTTTTTAAATATATATTTATTCCATAAAAAATCACATATAAACCTTAAATTTATTCTTATATCATGATAATTTCATAGAGGTGAAATTATTTGTAAAATATTTTTTTCAATATTTACCCAAAAAATAAATTATATCAGAAAAATACAGAAAAATATCATAAAAAATATTGAAGTGATAAATAAAAATGTTGTTTATTTTATCAAATTAAATTACAAAAAATTATAAATTTATCTTTGTAAATAAGATAAATAATATTCAATAAAACATTCATTATCTAAAAATTGACCCTTATAGACAATAAAAATTCTTAACCTTAAATTATTTAACTCATATCATAAAAAAATGATTAATTATTTTCAAATTAGTATTAAATTTTTATTAGGTGACTTTTTAAAATTTATTTTTTATTTTATTTAATTATATTAATACATGAAAATATGACAACTATGTTATTACAGTCACAGTTAGATAATAATATTTTCATAGTATATCATTTTTCATTTTAGTTCCATGATTTTTGAGATACATGATATCTCACATTTTATTTATTAGAAATGAAATACATTCCAAAATCTTAGGGTGATATATTCTACCCCCTTAAATAATTTTAGTCCTCATAATTTTATTTCGTATATAATAAAAAAATAGTCACATAATTTTTAGGATCAATTATAATGGGTGTAAAATAAATATAAATAAGTGGGAAAAGGTAATATTCCATCCTAATCGACTGAATTTTATCTTGAAAAGCACTTTAATATCAATTTTTAAGTAAACTTATAATTTCCCATATATTTCATAAACCATTCATTTACCATTGTGGGACTTATACTTATGAACTAATTTTAAAAATTATTCCTTCATAACTGAGTAATATTTTCCATATGAAACTAGATAGAATAATCTTACACCTGATTGAGTTTGAGATATTTATTATCCTTCATGATATTGAATATGAGAGAATAAACAAAATTTATATTTTCCAAAAAATGTTATCCTTTTTTTTATTTGAGTAGTTTTCCATCAATTATTCATGTTATATTCTAAAAAACCTAATTAATTATACATTACTAAATCACTAAAATTATACTCTTATGGATCAAAATATCCACATAAGGATGAAAAATAATTCCTCATGCATTAAACTATTGATCAAAACCAAAATCATATTCATTTGTCTATATAATATCTAAAATTAATTAACTATTACACATCAATCTCAAAAACTGCAATAATAACACCCAATGTAAAAACATAAATCATCCTATAAAAATTATCATTTCAACTATTCAAAGATATGTTTGACCAAATTTGAAACCCAATATTGGAAATAGTTGAACATATATTCTTCTAAGATCAAGTTTTCATTTATCTATAAATAATATTAATCACATATAAAGTAACATACCAAAAATGTATATTTGGTAATCATATATTCTATACAATATAAGAATCATTACTAAAAATATCCTGAAACACCATAAAATAAAACCAAAATTTTGGGATTTTATACATTATATAAATCAATTTTCCTCACAAAACAATTCATCCTAAAAAATATTTTTCTATTGAAATTAATCATTCAATTTTCCCAATGTATTTAACATATTAAAAAATAACATTAATCAAATAATTTCCATATTTACTTGCAATTTCATGGTAATATGAACATATATTCCCAAAATATAATATCCCCTTTATTCTCATTATCCATAATTATCTCATCATTAAATAATATATTAACCTTAATGGTCATGTGTACCTCTTAACTTAAGTCCCTGATAAAATTCTCATTGAATAACATCACACTAACTAAAATTTGAAACCTAAGGGTTTCACATACCTCTATGATATATTAAAATCCAGTAAACATTACAAAAATTCATTAGTCACTATAAATTTCCACAACATAAAACCTAAAAAACTAATATATATATGTTTAAAATTTTGATTATCATTAATGTTATAAATAGATAATGATATTCTTAACTCTTAAATTATCCTATTCTAATATATTCATAATCACTAAAGGTTAGAAAACCCATCTCTGATAGCAATTGAGACAACCTAAGACCCATACACCCCGATTAGGGGAAGAAGACACATTCATTATATATTTTATTTTATATAAAATAAAATGACCTAATATTAACCATATATAATTAAAATATAAATATTAAACATTGATTTTCCTATATATCCAAGACCTTTTAGGTTTAAGTTTTTAGATAATTATGAAAAACCCCATTACATAAAAAATCCCATGTCTTTCTCCTGAAATCGTAAATTCTTCCCATTATTCCTAAACTTTTCTTATTTGATAAAAATAATTCAATATCTCAAAAAAATTATCTAAACATTATAGCCTTCATTGAAAATAATAAATAATACAATTCTTCATAACTTAGGAAAATTTAAGCATAAAAAGGGTCAACATAGGTTAATAACATGTTAGGTACAAAATAATGATAAAATGTTACAATAATAAAGGTATAATAGTATGAGAACATGATCATAACATATGACAGTCAGACCTGATCAATTAGAGAATATTTATTTTGATTCATCTAATATGTCTTTATCAAAATAAAATATATAAGTAATAAGAGTTTGTTATCATCAATAATCAATCATGATCCATGATAACATACCATAAGTATAAAACACAAATTTTTAGTATACACATAGGCATATAAAATCATTTCCTTAGTTATGGTTCACTTCCTAGACTATCATAGTGTAAAATTTAGGAAATTGGATTGGGTTTTCTCCATATTCAATCATTTCCATAGCAAAAAAATCGCATGAAATACTATCATAGTGTAAACATTACCATGATGGATTGCATTCACTACCCAGTCAAATGTTTCCTTAGTTAAGGTTTAATCCTAGTACTATAATATTAGATAGTTTACATACTAAACTACGATCACTTCATATTCAGGTATATATTTTCTAAGTAGATATACATCCATAAAAAAACTGGATAGATATATAATTGTGAGAGAACCCATAGAATAAGAAAAACATATGTGTGTGTCCCATAATATCATTAAAAACTTCCTAATTTCATAATATCATAAACCATTAAATAGTAAAATGATTCATATTAATTTTATAATTTCATCATATCATAACTAGTTGAAATTTTATGGGTTTCATAAAGATTTCATTATATCATATTTATCTTTTGGTAAATAAATATGTTTCATAGAATCATCCCTACATAATCATTATCACATAAAATTAAGAAAATTATCATATATGGTATCATTATTTCTTATCCCCATTGATGTATAAAAATCCTTAATTTATTTTCACATTAATGATAAATATAATTAAAAGATGATATTCACATTTTACAAAAAAAAATACCATTTTCCATTAGTATATTTCAAAGATAAAAATTAGAAAAATATTCAGAAATTTATTATATTTGAAGATAAATATATAATATTTTATTGTAATATTTAATTCAAAAAAAGAAAATTATGGTGGAAAATGTTTTTCATCCCATATACATTAAAAGATAACATTTGTCACACCTTCATAAAATGTTTAAAGTTGTCAAACATAAAACATTTCTAAAATTTTATTTTATTAATCATTAAAGGAATTCAAAGGTAGTGAAAATAATATTTCTAATACATTTATGTATAGATAAATGATTCTATAAATTTTTTTTTTGAACATGTAAATGTATTAAAATTTTATGGATCAAAGAGGAAATAATGTTGATTTTTCTTAAAAACATGTTCTCGATCATTTCGAGTAATGAAGAGAGAAAAATTGAATGTATACTTGAAAACATGCATAAATAACCTGATTAGAATATAACATATGGTTTTTGAAATATATGGTCATATGCTACTATCATTTTAAATATAATATAAATAATCCTAAAACAAAATGACATTGTTACAAATACTCCAACCGATTTGGTATCTTTTGAATCATAAATCCCTTGAAATTTATGACATAAAATGAAACCTTAAATACAATTAGTATGAGGATATTAATTATATCATATAAAAAAATTTATTTATATGCACAACATAAAAAAATATATGTTCATAAAATTAAACATATCTCAAATAAAGCTTGTTCTGTCAATGAACCACTAGAGTTTTCGTAAACTCAAAATAAAATCCTTAATAAAGAGATAACTATTGATTCATTTTTAAAGGAATAAATGGTAATTAAAAACATTATAAAATGTATTTATGGGTATTATATACACCCCATAAAAAAATTTTGAATATGTAATATTTATCATAGATGTAGAAGTCTGGTGAGAAACCTTTACCTCAGGTCTCATTATCAGTCTTATGAGTTTAAACATAATCTTCATAAATTTTCATACTTTTAAAATAAACTTATGTATTATTGGATAGGTATTTTTGTATTATTAGAATATCAATTTCAGGTATAAGTATGTTGATAGATCATTTTTATAGAGCTCTATAATTCTAAAGGGATTATATGGTGTGGAGAAAATAGGATAGGAGGATCCATTTTGTAATATAGGAGAGTGGAACACTGTAAATAATTATAAAATTTACAATAATAAGTTTTATATTCCTTATAAAATTGGAAAAATGGGTCATATTTTAATGTGGGGTACAATAGGTTTGAATTCCATTCAAACAATATTATTTAAAAGCATTTTTAGTTAACTTTAACCCTTACCTCTCTAATTTAGTCACTCATTATCTATAAGGTCCTAGAATTTTTTTGAGGTATATATTTGTTAATTTTTGTTTTTATGCCTATTTTTTTTTGTTAAAAAAAATTACCGAGTGTATGTAGGGGATTGGGGGTATTCCAGGGCTCCCAGGAAAGAAAAGGGGGAAGATGTGTTCATCCACTACATGTATCATAGTTGGCACAAAATTATCTAGAACTATGAGCCCTAACATTTCTTTTCTAGATGAGTGGTGCATGGTTTATGTAAAACACTAAATGATGAGGTAAAATCCATGTGGGTTTGGTAGAATCCGCCCATATGTTCATGTCATGGTTTTTCAAACCGTTTGGGATCCCTATTTAATCATGTAGACTGACCCCCTCAAAGAAAGAGGGTGGTGCAAGATAGGTTCACATTTTGGCCACCTGTGAATCCAAACCATACACTACTTAAAATATGTTTTTTTAAATACCTCTTGGGTATTAAATTTTCCAAATCATTATATTCATCCATTATTCCTCTCTCAATCCCATTGACAAACCAAAATTCCCTAATCTTCCAATGGATTGATCTCCCTCATTTCAAGGCTGTTTGGAGCGCCATAGGTTATGAATCGAAAAAATTGGTGATCCTAATGCTTTTATTTCTTTCCTTTTTGGGATTATGGACTTTGGAATTTTTCTTATCCTCTGATGTCTTAAACCCTATTTTTTCAATAGATCATAGGTTGGGGATTTGAGTGGTATTTAGATATGAATCAAAGGCTAGGGGTAACCGAGTGTTCATCTTTATAATCGAGGTATGTGGTCTAAAATTTATATTTCATATTCTTATTGATTATTTACATGCATTTTAGTTCTTTGTTGTTCATGTTTTTTGCATTTGGGTTTCCATGTTAGAAATGATAATTTATTAGGGTAAATGTTTAATTGAACCTCTGATGATCCCCATAGGATATATTGTGGTGGAGTTGACTCGGTTAAGGGATACCCCTGGGGTGTGCCACTTATTAAACATGGATATTGAAATATTAGGTGTATAATTGGATTATTATTTCATATAAACGTAATAAAATTGAGGCAATTTCATCTTGTGTTATGAAATGAATATAATGGTAATTGTGTCTAGTTCTTAACATAGCATAAAGGGTTGTTTGGTATAATGTTAATGAGATAAATAAGTGATAGATTATAAAAGGTTAGTTTGGTATATTATAGATTGAATATGAATGATTAATGGGTTAATTGGGTTAGTGATCATAAAAAATAATGTACAAATGGATAAAGTATTGATGAGGACTTGTGTGTTGTATTAACATTTGTTATAAATAATTAATGTGTCAAATTTTTATGGTTATGTTTGATAAATGTTTTATGATTAATGAATCATTTTCACATGGATTAGTGGTATGTGTAGGGTGTGGGTCTTGAGGATCTACTCCCATGGGTTGGGTTAAACTAAGGATCAAAACCCCACCTCCTTTAATGAAATGGTTAGGGAGATTAGACTGAGGTTGTATGACCTTAACATATTCATTTTATGAGACTACATAGATCAAGGATCTAAGGTAATTGTGATGTATTGTTTGTAAAATATTTTCCCCTAGTGAGATAGAAAACTAGATTTATCTTCTAATGAATAGTATTTTTCCAGTATAGGATGATGTGAAAATGATGAATATGCCTAACCTAAGAGATAATGGGTGAAATTAGTTTAAGTGGACTATGTTAAATAATGGAAACCAGTTTACCATTGTGTTTATATGTTTTTGTTTTGTACTTACATACACTATCTGATTAGATTGAATATTTTATAGAAACTATTGGTGGTGTCCTAATCAGTTATACTCACACCCTGCTTGGGCTGTTGATGGGTACCTAAGTAGAATTCATGGTGGCGGGTCAGAAAAGGAAAATGGCCCTATACTAGAGGGTCGACATGGGAATGGGGTGTGGATGGAGGATAGATCTGAATATGGAGTTCATACTCATTTTGGTGATTCATCATTTTGAATTTATTTTGGGTTTTCCTTACACTTGTAATTGTATGGAAAGACATAATATATTTTCCAGTATATTATGGGCTTGCATTTAGTTTTGGGAAATGAATAAAAATGCATGTTTATTGGTTATTGTATCAATTATTTCATATTTTATCAGTATTTTATTACTATGATTAAGAGGTTATAGAATCCCCACATGACTTATTAATCCCTCACTACTATTCGGCAATCTCTGGAATATGGGAAGTCATGGCTGAGGTCATGTGGTAACTTAGTTCAGGGAATCGGTTTAGTGGCCTCTAGGATAGGGATGATACAATGTTATATCAGTGAGTTTTTTCTTTTTTGTTGTATTACTATTTTGGGATGGTATACGGGATACTAGGATGTGTAAGGTATTGTAAATGAGTTCATTCATGGGAGTATTTAACCCATGTATGAGGAAAACCCCATGTTCTCAAGGTGGGATTGTGGTTCTTGATTTATGTTGTTATAGTTTAATGATATTTTACAATTGAATGATGCACTTGTTGCGTGACATGAATATTTTATGATGTTTTTTTCATAGATTAAATGGAATGAGGTTGTGCATTCATGAATCATTTTAGGAACTTATGGATTTTGGTGGCATGCATCATGGTAGGAACACACATGGATGTTGTGTGGGATATGATAGATAGAATGCATTGCACCTTCCTGATAATTGGAAAGAAATAGTTTCTAATAAGGATGATTCAAATGGGTAAATATAAAGAATTTAAAAACGTGGTTAAAACATTATTCCTAATGAAATGTAATGAAAGGGTTAATAATTTTTGTTGTATTAATTTATAAAGATGTAATGGTGTCTAAAATATAATAAAATTATATTTTGAAAGTGAAAATAGTAAAATGGGAGTTTAAGGAAAAAGAAATTTGGTTATGTGAGTTAGTTAAACTCATATTAACCATAACCTATGGTAGGGATGCCTCAGCGTACTGATAAAGATGCAACTATATTCTTTAGGACAATTTCTGTGAAATCAAATGTCATGATAGAATAGAACCATCATTTTTTAAACAATATATGTTTTGTGTTATGTGTTATGTGCTGTGTGTTTATAATTATTGTGAAAGGCCACCATGACGACACTTGTCGGGTAAGATATAGGAGGAAATCACCGAGAATTCACCTCCTAAGGTTGAGCAAGAAACCCTAATGATTCAGGGTAACAGAGGAGTGCAGAATTTATATGATAACTTTTCAAGTTTTTTTCAGATGACGGAATGAGAACAAGGGAGGGTCATTTTGAGTATGTTCGATCTGACGAGAGAGTTTTAGTTACAGCACCCTTTGATATTTTCAATAGAGTGTGGACCCAAGGTAGAAGAGTTCTAGAAAAAGTCCACATAGAAGATTTTGGATCACCTAGAGACTCCTCCTAATAAAAGAGTCAAGTTGGCAGCTTATATATTGTGAGGACTAATAAATAGATGGTGGTATATTCTAGTTCAGACTCTCTAGGAGGAAGGTATGTTATGAAATGAATTTCAAGAAATTTTTTTAGAACACTTTTATCTATAGTACTTAATGTCGGATAATGTTGTGGAATTATTGAGGTTGACACAATAAACTATATAAGTGATTAATTATGTTGGCCAATTTATAGAATTTCAATGAATTTTCCCAAAATTGGGAGTGGAAGATGCATCTAGGGAAATTTATTTTCTAGATATAATTATACAAGTGATCAAGTCCCAGGTAAATATCATTTGTTTATGTAGGATTTTTGAGGTGGCAGATCATTCCCTTATTTAAGAAGTGAACATAAAAGAGGATTCTATTGGTATACATTTGGTTTAGGATGAATGATCTAGTGGTGATACTTTAGATGGTATGAATAGTCATTTTGAAAATCTATGCTAGGGTGGTGGTTTAAAGAGTAGTTATAGAAGAGAAATAGTATCTCAGGGTGGTGATCAGGTGTTTTTATATAAGTGCGGTAGGTTGGGACACATGCGTGGTCAATACCCCCGAACACCTATTGTGTGTTGAGCATGTCGAAGGATGTGGCATGTGTAGAGGTTCTACTGTAACCCTAAATAGTTGTGCATTGATGCAGGATCAAGGTCGATGAAGAGTTCATGTAAAGGGGTGGTTACCCCATACCTTGCTAGAATATGGAGTTCTGCTAGTCATACTAGTTTAGTTGGAATATGTGGTACTCCATGAAGAGAGTCTCTTTATCAATAGGGTAGTGAATCAGCAGGAACTGTGGTCAGATCCCAGAGTATAGGGGATGTTAGCTTCAAGCAGTCCAGCTAGTATCTAGAGGTGGTGATGTTGGACCATTGATAGTTTGAGGTAAAATTATTGTATCTTCCACACTTGTTAGTTATTTATTTGATATTGGTACCTAAAATTATATTATATCTACCCAATTTGTGAGTGTGTTGGTTCTTGTGGTGGAACATATATGTAGAGTTTTATCGACTGATACACCACTAAGAGTAAAGACAGAGAATATCTGATAGTGTAAGGGGTGTTCCCTTGAAGATGATGGGTACCGTTTTTTGTGGGATATGGTTGAGCTCTAAATTTATGTTTTTGAAAAAATATTTGGGGTAGATTGGATAGTGTTGTACTAGGATCATATTGAATGTTACCACCATAAGTAACATTCACATCCCTATAATGAAATAATTATGTTCACCATGGGGAATGGGATATCTGATTAGGCCTTGAAGGGCCAATCGATCAGCAGTTGAGTGAACTGATAGCCCGTGTGACTTGTCCTATGTTTGATGATGGGGATGTTTTTTAACTATTCTTTCCTCCTGTGGTCAATCAGTTTTTGGATGTGTTTTCTATAGACTTCTTGGGGCTTCCACCTTAGAGAGTTGTTGAGTTCACAATATAGTTGTTGATGGGGGAAAACCCAATTTCTTTTCCACCACATAGAATGGAACCAAATGAACTTGTGGAACATAATACTCATTTGGAAGAATTGGAGAATACAGTGTTTATTAATCTATGTACAATTCCTTGGGGATCCTTAGTATTGTTTTCTAAGAGGGATGACCAATATTTAAGGTTGGTGTTAAATTATTAGATGATAAATTGGATGATGGTTAATAATAGATTCCCTATTTTGCAAATCGATTATCTTTTTTACCACCTCATAAGTTCTTAAGTGTCTTTAAAATTTGATATGAGAACAGGGCATCATCAGATGATAGTGAGGCCTTCTAATATGTAGTGTACTTCGTTTAGGATCGGATATGGTATGTATGTGTTTTTTGTGATGTATTTCTAGTTGACCAATGCTCCCTCAATGTTTATAGACCTAATTATCAAAAAAATTCTCCCCTAATAGTATTTTTTTGTATTAATATTTTTATATGACAACTTGGTGTACTACAAGACTCATAATGACCACATCAATCATTTTAAAGTCATCCTGAGTAAAATAAGATATCATATGATATATGCGAAGGTATCGAAGATTCATTTCTAGATTTAAAAGGTACATTTCATGGGTCAAATCATCTATGAGTGTGGTGTGTGTATATACCTAAATAATGTTCAAATTTTAGTATCTTCAAAGCTTCCAATGAATGTTTTTGATGTCGAAATTTTTCTTTTTTTAGAAGACTATTATCAAAGGTTCAACAAAGACTTTTCCCATTTGGAAGAACCATTGTTGTGATTAATTGTGAATGGAATCGTGTTTGAATTTTCTAGGGAAATTGGGAATACATTCATTAGATAATGAAGAGGATGACTAATGCACTAATCATGATCCTACCAAATCCATGTATGGATTATATTGTGTTGTGTGATGCATCTGAAGTCAGGCGTGGAATAGTATCGATGCTGAATGGTCAGGTTGTGGCATATGGTTCTTATAAGTTGAACCCTCTCCAATGGAAATATCTTACCCATGATCAAGAGTTATATATGGTGGTCTATTACTTAATTTTTTGGCATCATTATTTCTTTGTAGAAAGGTTTACTGTGTATACCAATCATAAAATCCTTAAGTACATTCTCTCCTAGTATGATTTGAATATGAGGAGTCAAAGATTAGTTGAGTACATGCGGTCCTATGATTTTAAACAAGTATGCATGCCATAAAAGTAAAATAATTTTGTGGATACCTTGATCTGGATGACTCAATACCAAGATGTTTGAGAATATATTTTTGATCAGAGAAAAATGGCGTTGACTTCTAAATGCACCTAGAATTTCATGATGGACAAGGGTAGATGGCCCTTGTATCCTTGGAAATTGGTACCACCCTTCAGATATATATTAATGAGAGGAAGTATGATTATCTTAAAACATGCCTTTGAGGGAATGTATTAAAGGTGGTGAGTCACCTAAACAATTGAATGTAGGTGATGATGAGACATTTTATTTTTACAGCTAGGTTTTCATGACACTTGTATGTGAGATGAGATTATGAGTGAGTTTCATGCATCGAAGTGGGAAGTGAACCCTATTTTAATCAAATTTATCACAATATTCATATACAGTATTGGTTTCCATGGATGAATAAATAGGTTGAAGGGTTTTTTGTGTGATGCTACACATGTCATTGGGTAAAGGCTGAGCAACAGCAACCCAGTGTTTTTTTTGAATCCTTTTTCAAATTCTGATTGGAAATGGGATGATGTAACAATGTATTTTTTGTATTTCCTTTTGATGAAGCCTTAGAATAATGATTCAATCTAGGATGTTGTGGATTTTTTGACCAAGGTATCACATTTCATACCGATTCTGGAGACCTTTACCAATGAACAGTATGGTGATTTTTACGTTCAGAATATAGTGTGGTCACTCATGGTGACAATAACTATTGTTTTGAACTATGATTCACATTTTATATAGTGATTTTGGGAAGGTTTATAGAAGGTTTTTAGATCCCATATGTTTTTGGGTACAAACTTCCACCCATAGATCAAACGGATGTTAGAGCATAATATTCAGGCACTAGAGAACATTTTGAGGGAATGTTTCCAAGGATTTGGTGAATCTTGTGAGAAGAACTTTTTTTTGTTGAGTTCAATTATAAAAATAGTTACCATGTGAAGATCTAGATGGAACCATTTGAGGTTCTCTATGGGAGTCTTTTTAGATCTCCATTGTATTGGAAGGAGGCTAAGAATCATAGTTTTTAGGACTGATTATTTTTTAGGAGACATCAGAACAAGTTATGTTGATTTAAAAACTAATGTTTATGGCTTAGATTAGAAAAAATTTGTACTTGTGATGGTGTCTTAGATCTATTGAATTTATCATGGGTTATAATGTGTTTTTTTTTTGTGTCTCCAAGTTTGGGTCACCATTAGATTATAATGTACGGTAAGTTAGAACCATATATCAAGGTTCCAACTATAATTGTGTAGAGAATTAGTCTTGTGAATTATTGATTCACTCTTCCACATTGATATAGTGGAATTCTTGATTTTTAACATGTGTTGAAAATTTTGTGGTATCATCCCAACCCATATTATGTGATTAATGTTGAAGATGTTGATATTGAGTTATATGTGTCCTTCAAGGTGAATCCAGTTCATATTGTGCATCGTAGTGAGAATGTCTTGTGAGGTAATATTGTGTCTTTGGTTAAAGTTTTGTGGAAGCATGTAAGTGTTCTGGAATAAAATTGGGAGATGGAAGAAGATATGCGGTCCTAGTAACCCGATATCTTAACTTTATAATCATAGTGATTCTTGGGAGTGCAGCTCGGGAATGAGCCATTACAAATTGGGGAGGTTGTAAGATCACTAGCTTTACATAAGGGTATTAATTATTTATTTTTTAGTATAATACTATTTTTATGGTTAATTAAATGTTTCCCAAGTCTATGTGTGGGTTTGGGGTTGTTCCAAGGGTTTGGGACTTGAAAATTGTGAAAAAGTGTACATTCAATGCATGTTTCATGGTTGGTTCACAATTATTAGTAACCATGTTCTCTAACCATGAATTCTTATAGGAGGAGTGAATGGTGTAAGGGAATAATGCAAGGGGAAATTTAAAACTATGAAATCTTGGAAAGATAAATCACGCATTGTTATCACACAATTTTTTAAACTGTGCAGGATCCCCAAAAAATTGTGCATCCTTACCCCCTCTTGGATAGAATGTGGCGCATGGTTGGCGCATGGTTTGTCTAACCATGTGGACAAACTGTGTACCCCAAAAAAAATCTACCATTATTACCTCTTGTTACTTAAGTGTTCTAAATTGTGATTATCCTCCATTAATCCTCCTATAACTCTAATGATGATCTAAAATATCCCAATAATCTTAAGGATGAATATATCTCATGTCTAGGACATTTGGAGCACTGTTGGTTGTGAATTGAAGCTCCAGGTGATTATAATTCTCCATATACTTTTTTTTTATAAATTAGAGAATATGTATATGTTATTATCCTTATGAATCCCTAAAATCTTATTTTTCTAATGGATCATATGTGTGGGCTCCAAGTTGTGTTTGGATTCAAATAAAAGGCTTGAGTTATGAAATTGTTCATCTTCAGAATCGAGTTATATGGGATATAATTTATATTCCATAATCTTGTTGATTATTTATTTATATGTAGTTGTGCTTTGGTTTTTTGTTTCGCATTTGTTTTTCCTTGATATAAATTATAATTTTATTAGGAAAATGTTTTATTGAACCCCTCATGATCCCTGTGGGATGTGTTGAAGTTGATTTAACATGATTAAGGTCCACACATGGGGTGTTCTTCTTCTTGAACATAGTTATTCCTAATTTTAAGTGTCTAATTGGATTATAATTTCATAGACCCATAATAAATTTTTTGACATGTTATATTGGGTTATGAAATGAAACTAAAGGAAATTTTGTTTTGCTGTTAACTTGGAATAAGGGGTTGATTGGTATAATGTTAATGGGATAAATAAATAATGGACTATGGAAGGGTAATTTTGTTGATTGGTTAAGGAATGTGAATAATTAATTGGTTAATTGGGTCAAGGAATGTAAATATGAATGTGTAAATGGATAAGGAAATGATTAGGACATATTTGTTGTATAAACATTTGTTATAAATGATTAATTTATTGAATTGTTATGGTTTTTATTGATAATTGTGTTATGATTAATGAATTATGAGAACATAGATTATTGGTATGTGTGAGTTATTATAATTGAGGATATTTTACCATAGGTCAGGTTATAATGAGTCTCTAAACCCCACCCCCATTAATGTATGGGTTTGGGAGATGAGACTAAGTCTTTTTGAACCTAATAGTTTCATTTGATTAGAATTCCTAGACTGATTATCCAAGGTAAGTATGATGTATTGTTTTTAAAATTATTTCCTCTAGTGATATAGGGAAATTGATTTATCCCCTTTTACATAATAGTTATTTGTAATATTATGTAGTGAAATTGATGAATATTCCTAACCCAAGAGATAAAGGGTGAAATGGTTTAGGTGGACTTTGTTAACTAATGTCACCTGTTTTCCCTTTTTGTTTATATTTTTCTTTATTTAGTACTATCATACACTATCTACATAGACTAGATATTTTTTATAAATCATTGGTATTGGAATAATAATTTATACTCATACCCTACTTGGGTCATCATTGGGTACCCGAGCAGATATTATGGTTGCAGTTCAGGACAAAGGTAAGGGCCCCATGCTTGAGGGATGATTTGGGCATGGGATGTCCATAAAGGAGGGATCAAAACTTAGTATCAGGACCCATTTTGGGGATTCTCCTATTTTAATTTATTTTTTATTTTCCTTACACTTGTCACTATTTGAAATAACATGAAATATTTACCATTTGATTGTGGTATTGTACTTAGATTTGGGAAATAGATAAAAGGGCATGGTTACAGCTTATTTTTTCCATTATTCTATATTATATATACCATGATTACTATGAAAAAGAGGGTATATTATCCCCACATGACCTATTATACCCTTAATTATATTTATCATCCTCTAGCATATGGGTAGGGGTGCTTGCGGCCATGTGGAGACCTAGCTTAGGGCACCAGTTTAGTGTCCTCTTGATTAGGGACATTATATTAACCATTTTTAACCTTATCTATTGTAAAAATATACATATATTATATGAGTCAGTAATTTCATTATAAAAAACAATATGTGTAATGATTATAAAATGGTTTATATTCTCTATAATTTCCCATTTTTAAAAAAAATTAATATATTTTTAATTTTATAATGAATTATAAATAATTTTGAAACATTAAATTCTATTTGAACTTATTTTTCATGAAAATTCAAAAACTTTTGACATTAGAGACATCATTATAACAATGGAATTATAAAATAAAAACCTTCCCCAACACTAATTCAATAGTATTATCCATTAAATTAATGGATAATAATAATTCATCCAAAACATGTTTCTTTTAATGTTTTTATTAAAAAAATTAATTTTTCTACTTTTTCACAAGTGTTGAGTTGACATCGTGTAAGAGTTAAGTGAAATTATAAAATATCTAAAAATTAAAAATAAACTAAAATTATAAATACAATTTTTTATTTTCCCCAATAACTATTTATAACCGTTCAGGAATTTTTTTCATCCCGATGAAAATATACTTTTGATATTAAAAGGAAGATAGTGACGTTTTGTAATTATCATTTACTTAAAATAATAAAAAGTTCACTTTAAAATTAATTTCTGTAAAAAAAATTCATTATTTTGATTCTATACTTATATTGGTCTAAATAAAATCATTCAATAAAATAATTCCATGTTTCAAATTTATTTCGAGACCTTAACCTACATTTTTTCAATCCATTTATTTCTTTTTATAATTCACTATAGGGATCATATTTTACCTTGGTAACTATTAAATATGAAAAAAATGGAATGTATTACATAATTTTAAATTTTTGATCTAAAATATGGAATCCATTTTCTATGATTAATGTTCCATAAGTGGATGAAGTTACTTTTTAAAATATTTCAAAAAATTTAATGAAAAACTTTTTAAAAAAATTACCCATTTCAGGCATAAAAATTATCTTATAATAGAATCATGTATAATACTTATTCTCATAGAATTTGATGAATTATGATTTATAAAATCTAAATTATTTTATGTTCAATACATATGAAAACAAAATTTTACCTTTTGAATACCTTAATTAAAGAGAAGTATAGTATATAGTTTTCAAATGAATAAATACATTATTTAGATTTTAAAAATGTCAAACATTGATGTAAAAGGTTAACATTATATCATAAAATAAATTTTATTAATTTTTTTAATATATATTTTGTCTATAAATAATGTCTCATCATCATTAAAATCATTATTATATCATTATTTTATCATTATAATGTCATAAAAGTGGAATAATCTATAAAAATAGTATTTTTCAATAATCACTACTAAATCAATTATTTATGAAAAGTACCAGAACATCACCTTATGGAAATTTTTATTTTATGAGTTGAAAATGATGTTCCATTTTTGAAATTAAATTTTAAAAAAAATTGAAATTTATAATTTAATAGAAAATAAAAAATATTTAACAAAACTACATTTATATAAAAATTACCCATTTTAAAATTAGTTATTTTTAACTGTATATGATTTCATTCTTATCATTGATAAGTGTTTAATAATTTATTATGGACTAATAAATTTTTATTATAATAATGATTCACCAAAAATATTAATATGTAGTTATTATGATTCAATCAAATCAATCAAATGGCATGGTTATTATGATGAAATTTAAATAATAATGTTTTACCATCATATAATGGTTTATTTTAGTTTAGTGCTATGTGTGGTACATGATATTGAGAATATTATTTATTTAAATGAAAATATATTCTTAAATAATGTGTTGTTATATGATATCCCATGCATATACCCCACTAAATTTCATATTTTTTTCCATTTTATGGTATAATTAACCCATTAATGCCTCCTCTTAAGTGTATTCCCCAAAACATATATATAGTTAACTAACAATATAAATTAGTTATCTAATGGTATCCTTAACTGTAGACCCCAATCATTCCCTTCTTGTGTGCTCTCGTTAAATTTGACCTAGCATCCATTACCTTTTGTCTCTCACACATATTCTTACTCATGTGTGAATAGTTTATTTAATTGATCACTTAATTACCATTATTGAGGTCTGAAAACTTATATCCTTACCACATGATGTTAAAGTACATTTGTTAGTCCACTCAAATGACCTTAGAATATGTAGATCGAACTACATGAGCTATGATTTTTGTAAACCATGATACATATGACACATTTCTATGGTTCAATACCAATATCCAATAGCATGATTTTCTTATATTATTCTGAGCATAAGATAACCCATTACAAAATTGATTTGATATACATCTCTTTCCCCCCTATTGAACACCATGAGATGAGATTATTGTAACGTCCCAAACCCAGATGCCACCATAAATGGTGCCTCGAGCACGGTTGTCCACATGGCCTCAAATGCATCTCCCCAAATGACATAGGATACCGACTAGAATTAAGGTCCTATGTGAGTCAGTGGGGAGACTATGCCCTCGTTACCAATGTATCATAGTAGAAGTCAAAACATACAGTAAATAGAGGAGGTGAAATAAACAGTAGACAACTAAAAGTAAGACAAGACAAGAATACCTATCAATAGCCAAAAGTGTGTCATATAAAAAATGATACATATGGTACAAGTATCTATAAATCATCCAAAATAGCACATGTAAATGTAACATTTTACAAGTCCCAAAAAAATAAAAGACCAAAGAGGTATCCCAACATCGCAAGCCTCAACTTGGTCCTATGCTCCCCTACTACAAAGCCACGGTCAACAATATGTACTAGGGTTCTTTCCACTATCATAACCTGCACCCTATAATCTATTTGGGTCCCCAAGAAGGCCCAAAAATGGTGTGAGATAAGCATCCCAGTATTCAACCACCCAGGTCTCTACGGTTCTAACAACAATTCTACAAAGTTCTCTAAAGTGTAAACAAGCAGTAAAGTAAAGTGAATTCCCATGTAATATGTCTAAGACACTATGTAAAACGAACCACCCCTCAAGGATACCTGCAAAAGATTAAACTCCTAAAAAGGATTATAAAATCAATGTAAACAAGAAAGTCACACAGCCATGCCATATATCCATCTGTATCCTATAACTCACAGTCACACTGTATAAAGAAGTCAAGCGTACCATGGCCATGTATTATAGTGAAGAGTAGCATCTGACAGCCATGTCGTATAGTGAAGAGTATAATCCCACGACCCTGTTATATAGTGAAGAGTAGACCTCAAGGTCTGGATCCAAGGTGTCAGCATACTAAGGCATCCATGTAATAATTCTTGACCACAGAGGTCTGGATCCAAGGAGCTTGTCCAAGGCATCCCATAAAGTTGCTTGGGCATCCCTAGTGGAAACTTGATTAGGCACTAGTTGGGGTCCTAGAAGGTAGTACATCTCTTAAAAAGGATATTCAATATATCAAGGCATTAATAAGCTCCCTCTAACTAGGAAAGCACAAGCACACACCCCTTGGGTGGTTTAAACAGGCATAAATAGCATATTTTCTTAAGGCACACCCCTTGGCTGACCTTTAAATGAGAAACAGGTGCCAACCCACCCAAACAGAACCCATGGGCATCCTCACTAGGTCTAACTATAGATACGGCAAGAAAATCGCTAAAAAATGAGGCCTCTATGAAATCCTAATGGGTATAATATTTGCCAAATGCCCAAAATCACAAGAAAAGATGAAAGAAAGTATAAACCACCTACCTCACCTTGGTAGTAGACAGTTCATCCAATATCAAGTCTTGATTCATTATGGTTTGGAAGAAATCTAAAGAATGGGTGAAGAATGGGATATTAGGTCATATGATCCTAAATCCAAATAGCACATTCATTGTTCCAAATAATCACGAAAAGCTAAAAAGGAATTGAGGACTTACTATTGTGGATCCGATGAGATGATTGGTGATCAAAATAGAGGTCAGACAGAGACTCTAGCTCAAATCCTAGGTTAGGCGCCTCAAGGGAGCTCCATGGAGGGATGTTGTGCATAGAGGAGAAAATCCAATGTGTTTAAAAATAAAAGTTAAATTTTTAATTTAAAAAATCAAAAAAAACAACACAGTAGTGTCGCACGGTTTACCCACACATTTTCCCAAACTGTGCAGAAACTATGTGCACCTCACTGTCTAGAAAGGGGTCCTTCACACGGTTACACCACATGGTTTGACTAACCATGTTCAAACTATGCAAAAATGTTCTGCTAAAAACCTACAACTTTTTAGATATCTTAAAAGGTTTTGACTAACCTTGCGAAAATTGTGTGCTAGGTCAATTTCAGCCCAAAACTTGGTTCCAGCCTCCTAATAAATCCCAGACACCTCCAGAACAACCGTGATCAAGTTAAGAATTCACAAAGTCCATTAAAAATGCATTTACACCGAAAAGAAAAGCAACAGTACCTCTTACAAAAACCTAGGTTCTTATAATCTTCCCACCTTATTGTAATTCATCCTCAAATTTCTCTCTGAAGGGTATTCAATATTATTCTAAGAACAACTCCATCCACTAAGCACGTACATCAACCTCCCTCTCCCAAGTTTTTTCCTATAAATGGTTATTCTTCCATAGCACATTTACTAGAGGAACTGAGCAGCCTCAAAGAAATTTTGTGTTCCTGTCAATGATATGAATTAGATGCTCCTCAAAGGATGCATCAACCTAAAGCTCATCCTCATCAGGCAGAAAAATGTGAGACTGGTCTGAGTGATAACGGCATAGCTAAGATACGTGGAAGACATCGTGCATGTCTTGTTACCACTGAGATAACTCCAACCGATATGAATCTTACCCAACTCTCTCTAGAATCTCACACGAACCGACATATCTCAGTGAAAGTTTACCCAGGCTCATGATCCGTCTATGTCCCAACCTCGGTGAAACACGTAAGAAAACCTGATTCTTGATCTCGAACTCTAGATGTTGTCTACAGCTATTTTCATATGATTGTTGATGAGACTGTTTAGTAACCATCTACTTCTGAATCAATTGGACCTGCTAAGAAGTCTCCTACACCAGACATGGTCCCAGTAAAGCTGTCTCTCCCACCTCTAACCCGAACGGGGGAGAACAGCATGTCCTACCATATAAATCCTCATAAGGTGCCATTTGTGACATCTCCTGATAACTATTATTGTAGGCGAACTCAAATAGGGTAATTTGCTTCTCCCAAGAGCCCCCAAAATACAAGATGCATGCTCGCAACATGTCCTCTAGCACTTGTATCATACGCTCTGACTGGCCATCAGTCGGAGGGTGGTATGTTGTACTCAGAAGCACCTGTGTACCCATCACCCTCTGAAAAATCTGATAGAAATGCGACGTAAAGAGAGTATCCCTATCTGAAATGATAGTGCGCAGTAACCCATGTAGTCATACCACCTCTCAGATGTACAAATTTCCAAGATCATCAACACTGAAGTTCTCCTTGATTAGAAAAAATGAGTGACCTTTGTAAACATATCAACAACAACCCACATAGCATCATTAACTCGAGGAAATCTCAGAAAACTATTCACAAAATCCATCATGACATCATCACATTTCCACTCCAGGATATGTAACCACTGTAAAATCCCAGTTGATCGCTGATGTTCCATCTTCACCTGCTAATAGGTGAAACACCTCGTAAAAAAACTAGTTACCTATCTCTTCATTCACAGCCACCAGTACTGACATCGCAAGTCACGGTACATCTTAGTGACCCTGGAATGCACTACCCAAGATAAAGAATGAAACTCCCACATCAACTCCTTGTGTGTATACATTGAAACCCAGACATGTCTGTGGATATGAAAGATATCATCATTGCCTAACTTCCCACTAGGAGGAGGTTCCTCACCTACCACACCTTCTTGTAGAACTAGGCCTTCTGAATCTAATAGCTTCCTAAACAAAACTCTATCTTGCAGGGTTGAGGTATCAGCTAAATATGAAATAAAATTATGCCTATGACTATTGGGAACCTCCATATGCATCTCAGAAAACAACGCCTTAAGATGCCACTCACTACTGGCCAGCTGCACTTCCTGTATCTGAGTCCTTCTACTTAGTGCATTGGCTACTGCATTTCCCTTACCAGGCATGTAAGCAAGCTCAAAGTTAAAGTACTTTAAGTACTCCACCCACCTTCTATGCCTCAAATTCATATCACACTGCATAAAGATATACTTAAGACTTTTGTGATCCGTGTACACCATAAAATGATCTCCCAGTAAATTTTTCCTCCAACAGTGCAATGCATGAACAACTGAAGCTAACTTGAGATCATGCATAGGATAATTCTTCTCGTGAGGCCTGAACTGCCGAGACCCATATGGAACGACTCAATCTCTTTACATCAGCATTACCCCCATCCCAATACTTTAAGCATCATAGTACACTATATAGCTCTTTCCCTTCTCTAGCAGTATCAGGACTGGTGTTGTTGTCCACCTCTCTTTCAGCTCCTAAATGGTTGTCTCACAAGATTCTGACCACACAAACTTCACACCCTTCTTAGTCAATCCCTTCAATGGTGAAACTAAGTGTGATAAGTACTATATAAAACGCATGTAGTAACTATCTATCCCCAAGAAACTCTGTATGTCAAAAATGTTCTTGGGCTATTCCTAGGAAACTACATCTCTCACCATCTTTGGGTCCACTAACACTCCTATCTCTGAGATGGTGTTAACCAAGAAGTGAATCTGATCCATTCAAAAGTGGAACTTTGTGATCTTAGCATATAACTGATGCTCTCTCATTGTATTTAAAACAATATCAATATGGTTATCATGTTCATGTATATTGTGAGAATACACCAAGATATCGTCCACAAAAACCACCACAAAAGAATCCAAATAAGGATGGAACACTTGGATCATCAAAGCCATGAAAATCAATGGTGCATTTGTGAGACCGAACAGCATAACCAAATACTCATATAACCCATACCTACCATGAAAGGTTGTACAAGGTATGTTTTTAGGTCAAACACACACCCGATGATATCCAAACCTCAATTCGATCTTTGAGAACACTCAAGCTCCTCAAAGCTAATCAAACAGGTCATCTATCCGTGGTGAAGGATATCAGTTTTTAGCCATCAGATGGTTCAGTTTTAAATAATCCACACATATCCTAAGGGTACCATCTACCTTCTTCACAAAAAGGACCGTCAAACCCCATAGAGAAGTACTGGGTCTGATAAACCCTTTTGCCTCCAAATCCTTTAGCTTCCTATTAAGCTACTACAACTCCATCGTAGCCATCCTATAAAGAGGAATGGATACCAGAGAAGCTATTGGAACTATCTAGATAGAGAAATCCTACTCTCTTAGGAGGTATAGTAGAAAATTCATTAGGAAAGACGTCCATGAATCACTCAACCACTAGAGGACAGTCCGCCTAACTCACTCCCTGATCATCTAAAAACAAACTAGAAATCTGGGATGTCATCCCTCCAAGCCCATGATTCTCAGGTCCATCTCTTCTCACCCGGACATCCCATTCACCCTTGTGAATAAACACTTCACCCTCTAGTGATGTGAATGTCACCCCCCAATGATAGTAGTCAATATTTTCTCGATAATCTACGAGCCATTCCATTCCGAGAATGAAATCAAAGCTTATAATATCGATGAAATAAAGATCCCAAATGAAGTTACACCATTTGATATCAAGGGGACACTACATACACTAGCTCACCTCACTCGTTCTAAATCCTAATGGTGTTTCTAGCATCAAAACTCCCTAAGAAAGCAAAAAATACAGCCCAAGTCTTTTTACAACACATGTAGAGATAAAACTGTGAGAGGTACCTGTATCGAAAAGAGTAGATGAAATATTTGAAGCTACTAAGATATTACCTCTCACTGTAGATGGTTCAGGATCCTACTTTTATTGGGTATGTTTCACTGTATAAGTCTGGCTTGCACTGCGGCCTAGTGACCCTACCTGGCTATCCTGAGCTGATCTGCCCTGTTACCTCTGAGAACCCGGTGTATGGCTACCACAGACATGACCACCACTAACATGGCCTGACTGGCCTGCACTAATTCATCTCTAAACAAAACTTGGAGATGAAGATCCTTCTCTTGAACCTGATGTTGGATCTAACCCCTACCTCTCACAGCAAGAGGGAAGGTACTTCAAAATCACTGCATGTCCCCCATCCTGCCCAAGCTCAACAATCAACTAGGTCGCAGTCACACTGATGTAAATATAAATAACTACCTTCAACCACATACTAACTATCACTCACATTGTGGAAAACCACAAAACGGTGCTTCCTTCCTTAATATGTAGATCCACTAGGGTGAGAAACATCACTCCCCTATTTCGTACCCTCATGTTTTCTTATGTTAAACTTTGTAATCAGTGCCTGATTCACAATCTCAGTGATATAAGGAAATATGAAAAATTTGACCTGAGATTTGATAGCGTGTCTGAGACCTTACTCGAAGTGCCTCTCCCTCAACATCTCATCGGTAAGATACATTGGCACAAAAGGCTGCAGCTCTGTAAAGTATGTGGATTATTCCATAACCATAATTGCGCCCTGCTCCAGACGCATGAAATCAATAGCCTTCTCTGCTCGCAGATTCATGGGGTAAAATTTGTCATAGAAGTGGGTTTGGAATTCATCCCAACCCATATTTCGCATCCCATCATCCTGGTTCAAAATGTCACACCATTTCTTTGCTGCTCCATGTAGCATGTAAGTCATGAGCTTGACCCTATACTTCGAAGGAATCTCCATATTCCAAAAAAAGTGCTAATGTGGTCTCTAGACACAGCTCTGCAGCCTATGGTCTACCATCCTCTGAAAATGTAGAAGGATGATTCTACTGGAATGCCTGTGTTAGCTCATACATAGTCAAGACTAGTTGTGGTGCTCCCCGGATCATCTTTCATATACCGAAATAAACCATTGTGGAACTGTTCTTCAGTACCTATGTCTGGAATAGACTTAGGCAATGCATCTGGAACTATAGGAGGATCTATCATTATCATGTGACCCACCATCTCTGAATTATGGTCATTGCTTCCATCGTGGCGTACCACTGGAGGTTGTTGTGGTGGAATGTCTCTATAATTACAAACACACTCCTCGGGAAAAATGAGATCAAAGCACAAAGCTCAAAAGTGTAGGACATGTCAAAACCCTTCTAAACCCAAGTCCAAACCACAGCTTGCTTCTAAATCTAGGATTATATAAGGAACATCCATTAAACCAGTAGAAATTATGCCTCTTCCCACTCAAAATACATGTATAGGTTAAATATATATCCATTATTTGAGTTTCCATTTCTATTTTACATTCAATTATTTAGTAAATTTTACCAAGGGTTTACCAATTTTTAAATCTATGAGAGCCCATAACACCTCATGAACCCAAAACTTAGATCCTATTCAAACCATACATATAACCAGTTCATTAGAATTTACATTTCACCGGTGTGTCATTTCTCAATTCACAAGGGCCCATACTCATTATGGATTGAAAGATGATGTCACACCTTTATCTACTTCACCCAACTAACTCAACATCTGACATAGCTATCACCTTAAATATCACAATAGCATGCAATATCTAATGCATCCTAGATGGCATGGCATAATTCCTGACATGTAATTCAAAAAAGTTTCAAAATGATTCATGAGATGGAACACCCTTAACTCATCAAGTTGAAACTAAAATAGAACCCAAAATTGCATCAATAGTAATATCAGAAATAAAGTGTGTTGACTAATGGTGAAATCAAATCAACTGTGATATTTAAAATCCAAAAAATCATAACTCAATTTTAGGTAATTTTTCTTTTTCTTATACATGGGGTAGCTACTCTCAAGCATAGTTTATTACCAAATCCCATTTCCTTCCTATCCCTTTCTAATGTATCCAAACATTAATTAAAACTAAAAAGGAAAAAACTCCTTGAATACCACTATGTAACGTCCTAGACTCAGATGCCACCAGAAACTGTGCCCCGATCCTAGTTGGCCACATGGCCTCAAGCACATCTCCCCAAATTACAGAGGTTGCCGACTAGCAGTGAGGGCATAAGTGAGTCAGTGGGGAGACAATGCCCTCATTACTAGAGTATCATAGCAGAAGTCAAAACATACAGTAAATAGAGGAAGTGAAATAAAAATCAGACAACTAAAAGTAAGACAAGATAGGAAAACATATCAATAACCAAAAGTGTCTCGTATAAAAATGATGTAGATGGTACAAGTATCTAGAAAGTATACAGAACAATACATGGCAATGTAACACATTACAATTCCCAAAAAGAACAAAAGACCAAAAAGGTATCCAACATCACAAGCCCCATCTTGGTCCTATGATCCCTTGCTCCAAATACATGATCAATAACCTATACTATGGCGCTTTCCCATATTATCACCTACAACCATATAATTTGTTTGGGTCCCCAAAAAGGCCCAAATAGGGTGTGAGGTAAACATCTCAGTAGGAAACCACCCTGATCTATACAGTTCTAACATCAATTCTACAAAAGTTATAGCAAGTGTAAATAAGCAGTAAAGTGAATTGAATTCCCATGGAATATGTCTACTACACAAAGTAAAACCAACCAGCCCTTAAGGATACCTGCAAAAGAGTTAGCTCCAAACAAGGTTGCTAAAATAAAAGTAAACAAGAAAGTCACATAACCATGCCTTACATTCATATGTATCCTGTAACTCACAACCACACAGTATAAAGAAGTCAAGTGTCCTACGACCACGTCATATAGTGAAGAGTCACATCCCATGGACATGTTGTATAGTGAAGAGTAGAATCCCATGGCCATGATGTATAGTGAAGAGTAGACCGCAAGGGCCGGATCTAAGGTGTCATCAGAACAATGCATCCATGTAATAATTCTAGATCACATAGGGCCGGATCAATGGATCTTATCCAAGGCATACCATTGATTCCCATGGTCATACCTAGTTGAAACTTGTTTAGACACTAGTTAGAGTCCTAGGATCATGTCAATATCAAGTCCTATATGAGCCAAAGCAAGTCGGATCCATAGGGTAGTAAGGCCTGAGGCATCCCACGGAATCAAGACACAGGGGGCAGAGTCAACCCCAAGGCATCCACTACCGTATTCCAAATCCATTAATTTAAAAATTCAATCATTCAAATTAAACATTCATTTTATGTGAGTATAGCCACTCACATTAAACTGCACAAGTCCTGAGCATACCCACTCATTAAAGCCACTTATCAAAGAGCATATGGGCCTACCCTCCCATATAAACCATTTAATATACCATTATTCATTTCAAATAGGTATACCCACCCATATTATCTATTTAACATGCCAAACTATCAAAATAGGCAAGTCATATCATGATATTCATTGATAAATTAGGCATTACATCTCCTAAACAGGTTATTCAAGCTATCAAGGAACTAATAGGCCCCCTCTAACTAGGAAAGCACAAGCACACATTGTCATAAACAGCATATTTCCTTAAGGATCACCCCTTGGGAGACCTTTAAATGAGCAAAAGGTGCCAACACACCCAAACGGGACCTACGGGCATCCTCACTAGGTCCAACTATATCTATGGAAAGCAAATCACTCAAAAATGAGGCCTTACCAGAAATTCTGATGGGTGGCATATCGGCCGAACGCCTGAAAAGCACAAGAAAAGACAAAAGATATTATATAACACTTATATCACCTCATTAGTTGACATCTCCTCTAGTATAGAGTCTTTATTTTTCCCGGTTTGGAAGAAATCTGAATAATGGATGAAGAATGGGATATTAGGGCATATGAGCATAAAACCAAATAATGCATTTTTTGTTCTAGAGAATCAATAATGGCTAAAAAGGAATCAATGACTTACTGTTACGGGCCCGATCAGATGATCTGAGATCAAAATGGAGGTTGGACCGAGACATGGGCTCAAAGCCTAGGTTAGGCACCTCAAGGGATCTCCACGGAGGGATGATGTTCGTAGAGGAGAAAACCCAATGTTCTTAAAAAGAAAATAATTTTTTTTAATTTAAATAATTAAAAAGAAACATAGAAGGGTCTCACAGTTTACCCGCACAGTTTCCCAAACTGTGAAGAAACTGTGCACACCTCATTGTCACGAAAGGGTCCCTTTGAACAGTTACCCTACACAGTTTGACTAACCATGTGCAAACCGTGAAAAAACATTCAGCTAAAAACCTAAAAATTTTCATACATCTCGCATGGTTTATACTAACCATGTGAAAACCATGCACCGGGTCATTTTCAGTCTAAAACCTATTTATGGCCTCCGAACAAGCCCCAGACACCTCCAGAACACCCGTGATCAAGTTAATAATTCACATAAGGCCATAACAAGGAATTTCTTCTCCTGGATCCTCAATATTCAAGACTCCTAATATGTTTAATCCATGATCAGAGATAGTTTATTCTTATGTGAAGTTTATAAAAACCCATTTATTGAGTATGGGACAACAAATATCTCATTATGTGATGATCATGAGACCAAATTCCCCCATATACTTTTATCCAATATTCATCTATTTTTCCATGTTGTCCTTAAGTCAAGATACTCTTTATAGTCTACCAAAGCACTGATTTTAAGATTTTCCTCTCATTAATAGAAAAATCTTCTCATGAATGACATATTTGGTAAAAAAAATAAACGATATACTAATGAATATACCTTGTTATGTCTCATATTTTCACCCATTTCATAGAATAGACATCCCATATATTCCTAATAGAAGTTTTAATCACTAAACATACCTTATTCATTATTTTTTTCAACTGACATGAAGGACCCAAATGGGCCACTCAACCATAATCCCTACACCAAAAATTTTTGTGATACTTTTCACCATATCATATATTCCTCATGATGTTAAAATGAAAGGGATGTTTCCCTATCACATGACCATAAAATGTAAAATGTTTCCAATTATGTCAAACAATTTTATATGTAATGAAATTATCCTTATAAATAGTTGTATGGATCCCCTTTAAGATCCTACTCTAAATATGACAACACCAACCACATACATATATAGAGTTAAATTTTAGATATTCCAACTATGGATATATGGCATATCATCAATAATTAAATGTATAATGATAAATAACGGGTAATACAAAAAGAATATAACCTAAATTCTTGGTTTGGGTAGGATAATTATTATAATAGTATCTAATATGACACTTTTTTTTGGAAGGATTCATAAACATACCATAAATATATAAGAGATCTTTAAAGAAGATATTAACTAGCCACAAAAGTGTGAGATGAACCTGATATCCCATCCTCTAAAAAATGAATTTCCAAGAGTCACTAGAAATGTCCTAGTGTTAACCTAACTTTAAAAACATGGTCCATAAGGGTAATCACACAATACCATTGCGAATATGGAAGAACATTAGTGTTTCAGTTAGAATTAGTCTCTATAATAAGTGGTTCTTATTTCCAAATAAATATTTTTAAACCAAAAAATGTGAACACATAACTGGTATGTTTCATACAACTGTTACTGTAAAACTAGTTAAAAATAAACATCATGACTTGAAATTTTCTACAATAAATTTATCATATATCATAAATAACTCAAAAAAAGAATTATTGATGTAGAAATTGTGTGATTATATTTTTTCAAATCATAAATGTATTTATTTAGTGAAAAACACTAGTCTAATATTTTTAACTTTAATTTTATTACCCTATATTAAATATAAGATATGAAACCAATAATGTAAAATCTAGCCCATCTATTAACATAAAAACCTATCCCCCAATTTTACTATTTCATTGTTCTTAAGGAAATTAATTAGTGTTGACTTTCTCTTTAAATAGTGAAATAAATGTATTTTTACCCACATTTATCAAAAAACTTTTCATTTCTCATCATATATCATACCTTTAATTGAGAAATATTTGGTAATTTATATGTTTAAAACAAACTTATGATGTATAAAATGTATTAATCTGATTTCATGACTACATCACATGAAATTAACATTACATTTAATCCATGTACCGCATTACATTCATTATTGACTACTAGTTGTCTTTTAATAGGGGACATTATCTATATCATATATGTAGTTTCATATATAATTAAACCCCATATATTAAAATATATTTGGTTAAAATATTGTTCAAATGTTGATATAGGTTTCTACATATCCATTTTGAATGTTCATATTACATTGAAGAGGATACAACCTCTAAAATTTTACCTCTCATTCTTTATTATCTATCATACAAAATTAAATACAAAATGAATTATCAAGTTGATAAATTATTATGTAAAGTATATCTATAGTTTAAAATTTATGATGATATATTTATTCTCCAATGTAAATAAAAATTTATATCAATTACTTTGATTTAAATGGAGTTCAAAAAGAAACGCAACATAAATATAGACATTTTTAAAAGAATTGATCATATGAGACATTGTGTAACTACTAGTAGTTGATTCTTAAATACATGATAGTCATGAGGTATGGCCCATAATAATTTTAAATCACTCAATGAAACAAAAATAATCTCATTTTATGGAAAAAATAATAAAAATTAATGAAATGAATACATTTATATATATTCATTATTTTACCCTTTTTTATTATGTGACAAGTAGGGAAAAATATGTTCTTTTTTTCCTTCATAGTGGAATCTTACAACAAATGTATTCCAATGTATTTTAAGTAAAATCATGAATGAAATCCATCTTTTCCTATCCAAATTTTTTAAATTAAATAATGACCAAATGATTATATATTTTTTTCCCATGTTCCATAACATCAATGACATGTTTTACATTAATAAATCTTCATTATGATAAAATTGAATAATATGGAAACTTTCCTCCATGTATTTTTTTAATGACTAAAAAATTATATATTTTTAAATGTGAGGTCATTATTTTTCACCCTTTTTTAATATTATTCTACTAACTTCAGTTATGGTAGATAATTATACTCTTTTAAAATGTTAAAATATTTTTGTAATCTTCTATAAGAGTGATACGATTGAAAAAATCACTGATTAACCATGTACATTTTCATTCTACCATTCTTTAACAGATGATATGAAGTACTATATTCAGAAATTAAACAATATCTATTTCCCTTAAGAAGAGGTCCATATATGTTTATTGATATAATTAAATCAATCATATTAATCAATAATATAGAGATAATATAGCGACCCAGCCTTTTTTTACATTACTATTACATCATTTTAAAGATAAAAAACATAATAGTATTACACATAGAGGATCCAACGGTTTAGTCTCTTGGGAAAACTAGGACTATACATAACAATTACAACATCGAGCATAAACATTTATTCAATTTCTTCTTCTATAGATTTTTATTGGCACTTGACCTCCCCTTATTACATGTAGTCACCTGAGGATATACATCAAAAGGGGTGATATAAAAGCCCAGTAAGGGGATATATAATAACAATATATCATGGGTGATCATAATAATAACATAGGCAGAGGATCATGAACCTAAGGGGAAGCATAAATATAAGACTTAAAATGTGGAAATGCATAAAAATGAAACATCATGTCTTAATGGTTAACTACCACACATACTTGTGAACAAATATAGAATCTTGTTCACATATAATTTCACATTTACTCATCAGATTAATCACTTTACCCAATTCATTGGATCACTGTATAATTCCAGGAGCACCCGTCACATTCAAACATTCATATTGCGCTATATAATTCTAGGCACACCCATCACATCATATCATTATCATTATCATGCATGACACATAGAACATATATCAATAATGAACATAACTAACCCATGTAAAGGAATGGTTTTCATCTCATAAGAACACATTTATAAACTTTAGGTTCCCAATTGAAAGAGAGAATAACATACTTGATACAATAACCATCCACCTTGAATGAGAGGTAAAAGGTGAGTTCTTAAAAGAAGAGTTCTTTTGGAAAACATTTTGTTTGTAGAAAACATGTATACCATAGAAAAGGTAAGATAATGATGAAAAAATGATTTTTAAGGAGTGACCATACCAAATTTGTAGTGAAAGAGGGAGAACCCGAAGAAAGAAAATTGGGTTCTAGATTTTCCCCTTACCTTATATCTGAACGCTTACTTCGCTTTAATGTCCTGTATAACCACATTAGATTCATTAATTAACAATTAAATAACCTTTTTTAAATTAATATAGTTCATTATGGGTTCATTAAGTTATTTTATGTTCCTTTGGATGAGTTATAGAGTTTAAAAACATTGTTCGGGAATGTTTGTTTTTATGGTTTTTCTTGAGCGTTTCACATGTATTCATGAATTGAAGTTTTTATAGAACATGGGTAAACATCCAGAACTGATATTACATGTTATTAATGATATTATAGGATTTTTAATTATCTTATAATGAATTATGTTATATACCATGTGAATGAATCATTAGATAGGAATTTAATGATGATCGTTTGGGTTAATTTGGGCGGTTTTTCGACCACAATAAACTTATTTAGATTAATCATTTAGTAATATGTACATAAGTTAGATGCAAAACTTTAAATAGGAATTAATACACATAAAATATTCTGTTTCAACCATAAAAATTGTTTCATGATAAGATCTGAAGGTAGAAATGGAAAAAAGAAAACAGGTCGTTCTTGAAGGTGATAGATTAACAACTCACGAACAATGTTTTATTTTATAAAATAAAAAAAAGAGGAGAAAGGGGGTTGGATGGTATAATATCCCATTAGTATCATAAAATTATAGTATATTTATAATACTAGAGTTACTAAACAATTTGGACAAATATAGGTTGGTAGATAATAAGGAAATAACTTGAAATTGAAAGAAATTTAAACGAAAAGAAGAAGAGAAATTACCTCTTGAATCCTCCTCTTGAGATCCTACTTAAGGGTCCTAATCTTGGTCTTTTGATGAGATCAGAAGATCTTGGATGTGGGGGAGTGGATAGGGAAGATTCTTGGGTAGAGTTTAGACAAGTCTTGAATCTTGAGAGGTGTGAGGGAATGAGGGAGTGAAGGGTGGTATTTATAGTGGAGGGGGAGGGGTTTTCTTAATATAAAATTCATTAATTTATTATTTCTCCACAAGACAATGAGTAATGAATCTTCCATGAACAAGAATAGTAATTGTATAATTTAATCTCGAACCAAGTGGTCTTACATTAGTAGAACATCACACATGACTTTATAATTAGCTTATTTAGCTTATTTTTGTAAATTACAGTATTTCACTATTCATCAAAAATTCAAGTATTTCAGAAATATCACAAAATTATAACCCAACCATTTTTAGAAATATCGAATCCAAAAATGAAGTAATTTTTTCAAAAATAATTTTCTAAATATTATTAATTTAATATTTAATTAAAATCATAATTTACTTGAAAAATACAGGTTTTAAAATTAAAACTGATTTTATAATACTTTTAAAAATTATGTAGGGTCTTATAAAATTTTCTAAAAACTAGAAGAAATAGATTTTTTAATTTATGAACACATTTTAAGAAAATAAATTTTCTTTTAAATTTATTAAATAATTATAATTATTTATTTATGACCCACAAAAATACCAAAACATTTACTCTAGTCAAATTGTCACTTTCTAAGATGCCTAAATTTTATTTAGTTATTCATGGGTAAGGTTACTCTTATTTTGGATGATTTACAATTCATAAGGGTTGTACTACTACTTATAAGGGTGGTTTACTATTCCTAAGAGTAGGTTACTATTCACCAAAAATTAATTTTTTCTTATTGGACCCCAAAAATCATCTTGAACATAACCGTGTATGTTGGATTTTTGAAATTCCAAACACAGAAGTGAAAACTTATGTTTAAAGGTCACATAGCACATATTATTTCATTATGTAATGTTTTCATGTGATTTTATAACATAATTATAAGAATATAATTTCCATTGAAAAACATTGGGTTGTTACAGATAAAATAGGAAATAATAATTCTTGTATGTATTAGAATAATTAATAGCTTCCACCCAACAAAATTATAAAAAGTCAATCATATATTAAAGATAAACATAAATATCATTCCCAAGATATTTTTGTAATGACTCATCAAAATTATTATATGATATATTTTCATCATACATATATGTTTCGAATGGTTTTAAACTAAATATTTCATGGGATATGAATTTTTTCCTATATAGATTCATTCTATAGGATAAAAATGCAATTATAAAATTTCTAACATCATTTACAAAATTAAAAAATTAATGGTCAAATGTCTTACTCTATGTTGAAATTTTATGTGAAATTGGTTTCTACTAGAAATTCAAATATAAATATGTCGTCTCAACCTCAATGAATTTGTTAAATTTGAAAAAAATTGAATTAAATGAGAATTCATTATAAGACTACAGATTACCATAATATTAGGTCTGGTTAATAACCATAAGAATGAATCATAGTTGGATCTATCATTCATTTTATATCATAATTTCCAATTTTTAGGAAATTTTTATAAATATTCATATTCTATCATATACAGAAAAATTTCAATGTGGAAAGAATGTTTTTTCTTATACTACGGTGCAGTTGGTCGTGATATTTTTTTCATCATAATTTTAAAATGGAATTTCATTACCTTCTAGATGTAATTATGTCAAAAGGTCATCTATTTCACTAAAAAATTGTCACTTAAACCATTTACCTCATTTAAGATAACAAATATCACCACTATATATGACACTCTAAATATTTTATAACATGGGAATTGTGTGATTTAAAAATCACTATACAATTTTTTGACAAATGATTTTTTTTCAATTGGTTCAATTCCTCTATCATGAATTAATTCATCAAGATGATCCATTACCTTATTCTAAAAATATTCATTATTTTTACATTATGATTTCTATATTATATCAACATGGTAAGGCCTTCTTGTATATAATTAAGAAAAATTATATCAAATAATGTATTTTTTCATTTCTACATAACCTGGTTTTCTCTTTTGAAACATGTAATGTATTGACCTAAAATATAGTCATTATTTTCAAGATTTTATTTAAAAATCTATTAAATTTATATCCTCATTATCATATTAGTTAGTAGTTCAATGTAATCTAATTATGATACAGAAATTCACAAATTCCAAAATATAATATATGAATATGTTGAAACATATAAAAAAATAAGAATATATATATATATACTTTAAACATATAATCATATAAAAATAAAACCATATAGATTAAAAAAATATAAATATAAATTATATTTATATATAAACATAAAAGTATAAAAACATGTTTATGTTTTTCACATATTTAATAAAGTTATTTATATGCATATAAAAAATAAAACATATTAGCATATTTTTAAAAATAGAATTAATATAAATAAATAATCATATAATTTTATTCTAAAGAATTTAATCATAAAAAATAATAAATTATAAAAATACAAACCTAATATATAAATCATTTAATCAGTTAGTGATTACAAGATTTAAAATAAAATTTATTGATTTAGTTAATAGTAAATCAAAAAACTATCAACTAATTTAAAAATGAATATAATATAAACATATATAGAAATTTTTATTCATGTAGCCATCTAAATAAAAAATTATACCTTTATTAACACTTTCTTTAATATAAATAAATAATCTAAAATGGAAATAAATAATACAAAAAAAATTTATAGATGGATGTAATATATCAATTACCGATGAATCAGGCAAGCAATCAAAGGTTGTGGAATCTAAAAGATAGTGGGAAAAAGATATTAGGGGTGGAATGAGATCAATGTAAATATAGACAATACAAGGGAGAGATAAATGGACAATTTAGTATAAATTTAGTGGTTGAATGTGGGGAAATGAAGAAGAGGGAGTGCACTTATAGGTTGCAATTTTTAATATTTTAGAAAATCAGCAATCCATAATTAAGGATAATATAAAGACATATTTTTTGGATTTTTAATTTTTTTTATAATATTGGATATATAATAAAATATGTTAAACACACCTTTTAACAAAAACTTTATTTTAACCAATGCTATAGGTTTTATAATAACATATATTGAATAATTTTTAGCATCATTTATTTTAAAAATATCATTAAAAACAATAAATTTGAGGTTGTTAACAATGATAATACTAATAAATAAAATTAAAAAAATATAACATTTCATATTTATAAATACATCATTTAAACCCACCTATAAAGGTTTTTTAATATCAGTTTTATAATAAATGATTTAAAATTATTTTTTAATGTCAGTTATTATTTAATCGATATCAAAACACTGATATATATTTTATTATTTCTACTCAAATAAATTTAGGATAAATAAAAATTGTATACATTTTATTAATGATCTTTTTAAACCTTTTTAATCCATTCTCATTGTAAAATATCATTGAAATTTTCTATTACTAGTAGCATCACAGAACATCCCACGAATTCCCATTTTTTAATAAATTTCTTTACGTTAATAATATTAGAGTGTATTTGTATTATATTCCTTACATGAAATGATTAATAAGGTTAATATTAATTTCTATGATAAATTAATACTTTTTCATATTAATTAAAAATTTCATGTCCTATTTCAAATTATTTTTTTGGAAATCCATTCACAATTCAAAAATTATTTTCTATAATATTCAATATATTGAATCTTCATTCGAAATACCCTCTCCACTATTAATTCCAAACATATGAGAATTCATGTTATATTCTGTGCTACATAATATAATTTTAAACATTAATTATTGAAATATCATGGTTTTTATAAGATATAGACGTTTTAATTTTTCTTCCCTCACTAAATTTAAACAATCCTAAAATAATTACTGATATATACCATCACTTGTATAATTTTATATATAATAACAATAAATATAATTCTATTATAATAATAATTAAATATAATATAACATCTCTAAAACTTGCCTATTTTATTTCTAATAAGACCATAAACATTATTTTGAACTACTTGAATAAATATTATAGATAATTTGTTCTTGTGTTCATAGTGATATCTCATTTGTTTTATATTCAATAATTCTTCAAAATTCTTTCCCCTATTAAAATTCAAAACTGATATATCAATTGTTTCTTTTAATTTTTAGATTTTTATCATATATCAATTATATATAATGACCAAAAAACATTACCATAATCTTTTTTCCTTATTAAGAGTTTAAAATAGATAGTTTTATATAAAATTAACTTGATAAATAATAAAATGTTTCTTCTATTATAACCTGAAATAGCCTTTTCCATTGCCCATAAAATTACACAAATTCTTGTTGATCACAACATCCAAACCTAAGTCACAGACCTAACTTAAAATAGAAAAAAATCTATCTTAATACATCTATAAAATGTACGCTATATTCATAAACTCTTGTATGGAAATATATATTCATCTTCATCCATTTATATCACGATCACTATCTTTTCAAAATAAAAATTCTTGATATACATGCTTATTAAAATTGTTTTGAATCTATAGGATATAATTAAAATTTTAATAACTCCCATTATTATGTATCATGGTGTTCTTCCTTTTTTATACCATCAATACAACTAATTCCAAATTTTTTATCCAACTAATTATTTTGTTTCCAAGAAACAACCTTATTTGTTTGTATTTCCAATATTGTTATCACATTCCAAAATATATATAAAATCACCATCACATTCTATTACAGAAGGATAATTTTTTTTCAATGAAAATATTTTCAAATGATTCATTTTAATTATTATTAATATATATAAATCAATATATTAATTTCTCTTCTATATTTTAATATAAGCTACTTTTTCTACATCAAAACAATTATAGAAATATCAAATCAAAATATTTTTTCCTCACAGGTTGGCTATGAATTTTTATACTATGCTTTCTATCCAAAATGTAAAATTTAATTTAACTAATATATTCTTTACATTTTCTAATGATATCACTAGAAATATAACTAAATTTTAATTCTACTTTAGGAAACACTATTTTAGACTCAATTACAATTTATTAACAATATTATCATAATTCTGGAGTTATTTTCATGATTATTTTTAAGATTTTTTCATTTATTTATATTTAATCTTGACTCTTAACTTTTTTTATTCAGAAATAAATATTTTCAACATACTCATAAAAACATTATCATTATTCCAATTCATGATTGAATTCATGAATATTCCTAAAATTATTTTGTGTGATTTCCAAAAATTTATTTTTATTGCACACTAATGTAACTATAAAACTATTATTTCATTCTATTATTTTAATTTTTTAATTCGACGTAAATATTTATATTTATTAAATTCAAATGATAGTATGTAGAATCTATCCTTTTTAATTTTATTGAAAAAAATCAATAATAACATCACTAATCGTATCATTATATTGAACCTATAATTTGAAAGTAGTTATTTATTTTTAATTTTATTATCTTGAATAATTCTACATTGTAGGTTATTAAAAATTTCAAAATTAAGTTTACTTTATTTCTTCATACATATATTAATCTTTCCCCAAATCTATTATATTGTAATTTTTATTCATTATCACATCATGTACCCCAAGAGTAGCTTCAATTTCACCCTTATATTTAAAAAAATATATTTTTGTCTATATTTTTAGGAATCCTAGTCCTGTGACATGATCATCCTTGGATTCAAATTAATGTTCATAAATTTCTTATGAAAAAATATTTTCATCATATTCATTTCTAACAAAAATACCTTTTAAATGTTTCTTTTTTTTACTTTTTATATGAATCTATTTTTTATTATTGATTAATCGAAATAATTTTAGAAATAACAATGAAGAATCAATATCAACTTCTTCTTATACAGGTCCTCTAGAACATGTAGTAACATAGTGGTATAATTTAACATATAAAATATTCCATAGATAATTTATCATTAATACTTCCTCTGAATCTCTTTGCTCATATGAAAACTAGTTAAATAAATTCATCCCCAATATCCTTCTCATTTATCTCATTACTCATATAAAATGAATAAATTATTTCAATATTTATCTCCTTATTTTAATGAAATAAAGAAAAATATTATTTTACTCACATATCAAATGATATTAAATAACATTGAAAAGAATAAATAGATACTTTACTCATCGATCTGACTTTAATTTCATAAAAATTTTCATTTTACAAAGGTGTATCCCGTCTTATATTCATTTTCATAATTTCAACATCTTTAAATATTTATTAAACCTATGAATTATATAATATTATATTTTTATTAAAATAATATTACCAGTTATAGAAAAATAGTTTATGGGGTCTTAATATATTTGAGCTCGAGAAAATACTCAAGAAAAATAAAATTATAATTCAGTTTATAGGATTCCAGGGATGAAATAATAACATGATTGAGGGAGAAATAAAATCTATCTTCTAGAAAATCCTCCACTATGTTTTCATCATGAATTTATATAATATATAAGCCTCATGATTATGGAAACATTTATACCCATGGATCAGATAGTGTATTGACTAGTGGGCTTCTGATTGACCATTCTTGAACCTGATAACATATCCAAAGTCTAATTTTATCATGAATAGTGTAATTCCCCTTTAGTTATAGATAGATAATAATATATTCAAAACATTTTATTATTCAATCAATGTAAATCCCTCGCCATCATATGTAATGAGAACAAGTATAACCTCATCACATTCAAAAGATAAAGGATTTTAATGGACCAAATGTATGGGACCCCCAATATGCTAACATCATAATGCATCATTAGGAAATATCCTTGAGATACCTATGGTGAAGAAAATATTTTTTCCCACCTATTAAATATAACTCATATACCTAATAATCTAAAATTTCCAAATACTAATAATTTATAAACTACACCAAATATCTATTTTCCTAGTTTCATTACATCTAAAATACATTTTACAAAAACATGAAACAAATGATATGGTCCAAATATTCCCATAATTTTAAAAAATAATATCCATATAATAAAATATATTAAGTATGATATATAGTGAATTGATGTTAATGGATATATATATAATATATTATTAAAAAGAACAATATGAATCATTCCCACACTCCAAACAGGAAATGATAGTCCACCAAAAAACATTGTGGTTATAGATAGTATTGTTGAAAAGATGAATTATATTCACTTTTCTACTATTTTACTTTATAAATATAAATCTCATTGTGATTTGAATACTTCACCAATAAACTAATAATGGGTTATATTCATGTCATCCATAAAATATCACCCTATTTTTCATCTATTATTGTGAACTAATATGGATAATTTAATGATAATACATTATGTTTAATCTTTAGACAATTCATGGGAAAGAAACTCCAATAATTATCCTCCAAAAAAATATTACTTTATATTGGGCATTAAATTCATCATTTTAGGCTATATCGATTATAATGTGATGAAATTGGGTTTCTCTAAAATATATCACTATATCAGGGTAGTATGTGAAAAAGTAACATACCCAACAAATTATCCCTTTAAAATAAAACCTTCCCTTTTATAATTAAAAACTATGAATTCTTATGATCTATTAAAATATGATCTTTTATATTACTCCAAAATTTATAATTCAGTGCATACATATGTCTCATAATGTCTCATTGTCTTCCATATTTTTTTCTTACTGTATTCTGCGCACAAAGAGGTACCCTAAATAAAGTCCTATGATATTATTGAATGCATTTCCTTTCCAATTAAATTAAAACATGTTATATATATACCTACTTCATTAGATAGTTCAACCAATCACTAATAACTCACCAAATGATAATTTCTATCATTGAGAGAATCATTAAATAATTCATTTATTATTTTCTAATTATTCATAAGAAATCCTTTAGTATATACGATTCATGAGGGGATGTTAATTGAAATATTTTTTAGGAAACCCCTAACCAATTAAAATCAACCTCTCAATAAATAAAAAGACTCTTCATGTTGATAAAAACCCATAAATTCTATTGATCTTTTTATGAAATTTATAATGTTAGATTCTTATTTTTGATGATTGTGTCTATGGTAATTCATAGGAAAACATCCTCTTTATAATGAAATTCATTCAATGGTAAATATAGAATGGATTCTATAGTATCTTATATATATTTATTAATTACAATTAAATGAATTAAATATTTTCCAATGTCTCTTATTATATCTATTACAAATTCAATTTACCCTACTGTCATTACTAATAATTTCATTAAGAAATAGTATCAGGTCATCTGCCTATAAATATTGATATATCTGGTGATCCTTATCTCCGATTAATGGTGGAAATGAGGCTAGTAAATATTTCATAATGAATATTTATACTAAGTAAATTTCCCAAAAAAATAGTTATAGTAAATGGAATTCCTTAAAATAGCCTAATACTACAATTTAAAAAAAAATCTAATTCATCTTCTGATGAATGAGACCAAAAACCATGAAAATTCATTACATATAAAATAATTTTAACTTAAATATTCATATAAATAAAAATGACTCGTGAAATTAATGATAATTCTCTATTTGAACATGTCATGGGATATTTCCATATCCTATTTGATCAAAATATTACACATTACAACTCTTCTACATGGATCATATTCCATTTCTTGTATAAGGAATATATCTCCTATAATGTTTATATTTTAAATATATCCATGTTACTCTTCCAAAATCATGATTAGGAATATTTAGATAAATTATATGGTTAGGTATTTCTGTCAATATTTTACATGGTGTTAGGACCAAGCTGGTTAAGATGGTGTTTATATTCAAGTGTTTTCTTTTTTGTCAAATGTGTTTAAGAATAAAGGGGAAATCACTTCACTTTGTATTTCGTGAAATTTGGACCAAATGTGGAATTCAAGAGAATTGGACTCACAATGATTGAAAATGACCATCTTATTCAGGAGAAGTAAGCTGGATGAAAAGGCTCATCATATTTACACTAAATCTAGAATGAAAGGATCAATCATATTGAGAATGTATCTTGCAAGAATTAAATAGTCATTAGATTCACTCTGGATTTGGTATAGAAGAAGTGATTGTATTGATGGATAATTAGAGTCTTCATGACTATGATTAAAATTTGATGATGTGTTTCCATTTTATAATTCTCAAAAATCATTATTGGTAAAACATGTGATGTAATCTTGACGAAAGAGATGGGGAGATAAAGATATGAGGCCAACATATTTAGATTAATAATATCTGGGTAAAAAATAAGAAAATGTGATGATGATATTATTGTAATCAATTAAATTTTATTTTTTCACAATCAAATTCAGGATGAATTGGAAAAGAAATCTAGTTGATATAAAGGATGGTAAGGTACAATACTTTCCAACGAAAGTATGATGATCCTGAAGTTGATCTTCAATGTTTTCAAAGTCATGAAGGTAGTCATGATACATGATGAAGTTTTTGAATGGATTATGTTGCTGAATACTAATCTATCATAGTTTTTAGACCATCATATTCATCAAATAATGAATTTATATCAACTTAAATGACAGAAATAGAATTACATATACTATATCTTCAGATCCTTATCATATTTAAAGTCATGAGGAAGTCAAGTGTCGTAAGGTTTAAAGAATAAAGTTAATGAATTTGAAGATCTAAAATTATCATAATAGGTCTCATTAGATTCATAATGGTCGAGAACACATGTGGATAATGTGAAAAACTAAAGGTGTTGGTTTTAAGTCAGCCCAAAATCCAAAAGAAACAAATCATTAGAGAATAAAGGTGTTGGAAGAAGAGAAATATGAACTCTAACATGTATTCAAATATGGTTTTTCTTCCATTGGGTAAAGATCCATCATACTAGAAGTTAATAAGTAGAAATTTTTTGAGATAAGAGATGAAGGAGATTGTTGGATGTGTTATCAAAGGGAGAATCATATTCAGTAATCGGAATGGAGAAATTGAATCAGACTGAGGTATCTGAAGAGGCATATATCTTCATTCATTTACAATCAATTTGTATAGAGAATCATGTTGAAGAAGTCTGATTGAGATAATAGGAATCAAATTTGTGTTTGAAAAAAAAGTTTTAAGAAGAGTTAATTTTGTAATGAAGATTCGATAATAATTTAGAAGAGTCTATGAAGTTATAAATTTACCCAAAATTCAAGGTAAATCTAGATTTTTGTTAATTTGATTGAGCGGGATTGTTTTTAGGATTCACGTCAAATCTATACTTGGGTTTCCCATAAAAGGGAGAAGTACTTTTTACTTTCATTGAGCACTAATGATAGATGTACTATTCATAGGAAGAGAGATAATCTCCTACTTTCTAGAGAGAGAAGAAGTCTTCTGTATTGATCTAAGTTGAAGAAGTTTCGACATAGAGAAGTGAAAATAGAAGAGACAAGATCATAATGTAATTCCACTAATGATCATATTCAGTTATCATTGTATTCAATTTTCTACCATATTCTTCTTTTCATTGTATTTAGTTATTCATCATATCTATATGGATAATTAGATTAAGATTTCTATATTTGGATTTACATACTGAGTAAGGAAGCGTACTGAATTTCCTTAAACATATTCTGACAGAATTACATCTATCAAATTGAGAAATCGGATTTGACGATTGTATCTGATGAATCAAAGTGGGGAGATCTAACTATACAATTAGATTTATTTTAATATCAACACCCTTGAATTTCTTACCATCATCTGGGTAAGAAATTGACGCTTTTTTTCAAAGAATATATTTTTTGAAATTTAAATGAAGAAAATCTAACATGATTTGTTGTACCAACATTGTTTTTATCCTATTTGTACTAAGAGGGTGCACACACACTATTGGACTGTCTTCATAGTGCTACATGAGTTAAATGGTATATCATACTCATTGTATTCTACATAAAATAATTGTTTATAGTGGATTGTGTGGTATTAGATCATTTTCAAAACATACAAAGGACGTAGCTATTCTTATTGAACAATGAATATTGTAAATACTTTTGTTCATATGGATGTGTGTTCGAATTGTTTTCAGTAGGGATCGAAATAATTAACAAGATTTGAAGGTTATTTCAAGAAAACATAAAAGAAAAAGTATCAATAATTCACCCCATCCCCCTCTTAGTGATACAGTTATTTTGACTGGGTGCTTTTAATTGGTATTCAAGCCTAAGGATCCCTTCGCTTATTCATTGTTGATTTTTTCAATAGAGGATTGCGGAGCATTTTAATTGTGTGATATATATTGGTATTTTGGTTTTTTATTGATGAATTATCATATCTAGAATAATAGAGTGTTTCCTTATCTTATACCCATTGGATATGATGTTCATGAAGTTGTAATAGATGTGTTTCCTACTATTGATAATAATTTTCCTCTCACATTTATTGATAAGAATAATCTTGAGAATTATCCAAGGGCCAAGAATTCTATATTGCCATCACTATCTGAATGTTAATTCTTAAGGGTGAAAGGCGTTTCCATAGCCAAAGGTATATTGGATAAATTGAAAAACATATATGAATGAAATATACAATTTTAGAAGACAATGATACAAATATAGATAATGAAGTACAAATATTTTAAGATGAATGAGTATGAATCTATTGGGGACTTCTATACCAGTGTAAATAGACTTATTATCACTAGAATATTTCATGGTTAAATGATATAAGATTATAATGTTGTTGAAAAGATATAGAGAATCCTCCCTAAAAATTTTTATGTACATTTTTCTTCATTGGAAGACAAAGATCTTGAAACATTACCTATTAATGATTTACTTAAAACTATTATTGTATATGGAATCAGAGAGAAGAAACCTATGAAAAGAAAAAAATCATTTATATAGAAATGTATTTCAAGACTTCTAATAAATAGAATTCAAAGAAAATTCTTATTGAAGACAAAACTGGTGAATAAGATTCCAAAAATGAGGTATGATAAATTCATGATCAAATATTATAATGGTTTTCAAAAGATTTCAAAAGAGGTATAGGGAAATACAAATGGAAACTTCCCTTAGATTATTTTGAATGTGGAGTTGTTGGGCATTTTTCTGCTAATTTTTCTTAAAGAAATAAATAATAGGAAAGTGATAAAGATGAAATAAGACCTAGAAGGTTAGGGATGAAACATGAAGATAAATTAAATTCTTTTTCCATTGGTAAAAATATTAAATTCTTCAAATACAAAAGAATAATTTTCACATATAAAGATGAAATAGAAGAAGGTAGTGATGCTGAATCTGAAAATTCTATTGAATATGGTATTGAGAATTATTTTATTGGAATAGTGAATAATGAATTTTTCCAAAGAACTAGTTTTGAAGTAGAAGAAATTCAATTTGAATATCATTTGAAAGAATATTTGAATAAATGTATGAGAAAGATTATAAGTATTGAAAAGAAAAACAAAAAGTTGGAAGATTAATTCTCCTTAATAAGAAATCAAGAATTTCTTGTTTATGAGAAGGTTAAGTAGGTAATAGAGATTGATGATTTGAATAAATATCTTGAGGAAGAAAAAAATCATCATGAGCATCTTGAGGTTAAGGTGAAGGAAAAGGAAGAAGGATTAAAGCATGATCAACAAAATTTATCTAGAGATGAATTGAGGGATACAATTTTCAGAAACTCTATCACTGAAGTTGGTGAATGTTCTCCTAATAAAAAACCTAAGAATTTTTAATATATTTTACCTTTAAAGGGTGAGAAGAAAGATGAAATTATTTCAAAAATTAATAAATTTGGGAAAGTTATGTATGTTTCCAATACCAATAAAGTTGGAAATTTATATGATTCAAAACATTATGATTACAAAAATATTTCCAATACTTATGGATCCAATAAAGGTGAAAAGAAAAGGAAGACTCTAATTGATAATAAAATGGCTGGTAGCTTAGAAAATAAATACATCAAGGATACTAAGAAACATATTCACAATTCTAGTCAGTATGAATTCTTTAGAGGAAAATACTATTTCTATGGATATTTCTAGTATTGTGGTAGATTCATACATATGGAGATTAGGTGTTGGTTCAACCAAAAAAATTAGTATTCCATTGGTTATGAAACAAAAAGGATGATGGGGAGTCAATTTCTCAAAGAATGAAGTTCAAGAATGTTATTTTAAAGAAGCCCAAAAATAATGGAGTAAAAGTTTAAAATAGATTCCAATCATTGGAAACTATTTATGAAAGGTGTGAACAACCTGGACACCTTGAAAAAGTATTTATTTTTTTAAAAGTTTGGAGAAAAGCCTCGATTTATTATTTAAAGCAAAGACCTCTTTAAGACTAGGTAGAGGGAGACCCATTACATAGGCCGAAGGCCCAAGGCCAAGTGGCCTAAATACAGGGATTAAAAGCCCATTTTTTTACCAAAGGACCCCTCAGTGAATAGTATTTATATTGTACCTGTGCTGCTACAGTACCATTTATAGTATTGCTACCGCTACAGTACCTACTATAGTGCCTCTGCCGCTACAGTGTCATTGTTTCTATAACCTGAAGGCCCAAGGCCAAGTTTCCTGAATACAAGGCTTGAAAAAGGATTTATTGTTTTGTTATCAGTAGAAAAAAAGTTTCTTAACAATTCCAAAAGTGAAGAATGAAAAGAAAGAAAAAAATTATTATTGTTGAAACCTCTTTAAAAATAGAAAAAGGAGAACAAACATGGATAATTGATAGTGGGTGTTCTTCTCATATGACAGGATATTTTAAATTGTTGAAAAATTTAAAACACATTAATAAATGAATAGTGATAATTTCCAATGATAAATCCTTAAAAATAAATTTCTTTGATTACCCATCATTGGGAAAAAGGATTAAATCCATGAAAACATTGTATGTTTATGGGATGAAACAAAATGTGTTAATTGTTTCAAAATTATGTGATGAGGTTAACAAAGTTATCTTCAGAAAATATTAGTTTTTTGTGAAAAGTGAAGAAGATGGAAAGATTATTAAAAGATGGAAATGTACAAAAGGAATCTTGTTTTAGGTTGGTGAAATACAAAAAACTCATTAAATGTGTATTGTTTAAGAGAATTTATTTTTATATAAAATTTTTGGACACATGTGTCAAAGAAACATGATAAAACAATAAAAATGAGACATTGTTTCAGGCATTCCGTGTTTTTTATGAAGAATAGATTGGTGTTTCCCTATTATAGACCACATGAAATGTGTTCTATGCACTTATCCACAATTTAATATGTAATTCCAATGATTATTACATCATTTTCACAAACACCCATAGTAAATGAACTAAAACTTTTATTCCCATAATAATTGGGATACGTAGAAAGCTTTCTCAGGGCCCGAGCTCATTGGATATCTTCTTTAGGAATCCAAACCTAATTATCTTAATCTGGGAATCCTATTTATAAATAAACCCCAAATTAAACCCCCAAATTATCAAGACATCCTTTTTAGTAAGTAAGTACAAACTCATTTCTCTCAAAGGACTACACTATCCTTGGTGACTCATTGAACTACATGGGATTTTATTCTCATAAAAATGGGATATGTAGGAAACCTCTTTAAGGTTAAAACACAACACTTCAAATCAACCATGTTCACATTAGGAAATATTCCCAACATGGTCTAATATTACTTGGAAACCCATATTATTTCCAAGTTATTTGGGCTTCTTAGGTATAAGTCCCACACCAAACCTTGACAAAGGACCTCTCGTTTAGATTTTCTTACCACGTGACATTAAACTATATGGATAGGTCTTTATCACATGACTTTAAAAGGTCTGATGCTTCCCATTAAGAGGAAAAAAACTATGAGGGTTCCAATTACTTTCACAAGGATATGTAGGTAGCCTATTTATGGGTATGATCCCAACATCAAAACAAACCTTTGTCTCCCTTGATGATAATAAATTTCAAAGTTCCCTACTAAGTGGCTTAAAACCAGTTTCATCAAAACAATGATTAAAAGAATATCTAAATAGTATATGAGAGGATACCATTGACAGAGGGGCTCGAATACATATGTATGTATCCATTTAATGAAGATCCTCGAATACATACTGATGATTCTAAATTTCACACATTCTAATAATTGATTGAAAATTTCAAGGGAAAACTATGTTATAATTGGTGAATTAATAAAGATTCATGAAAATATATCAAATATAAAGAGAGTCCTATAGTAAACATTAATTCCTCCCAAAAGGGTGTGATAAGTATGACCTCCCATCCTTTCAACCAATGCATGTTCTTAAGTATCGTAAGTTCAAACTTAATTAATGTCTACCTTTGGAAAGTAGGTCCATTTTGGATAAAGAACTATTGGATGTTTCTGATTCCATGAATAAATCCAATGGAAACTACCTTGAAGTAGTGATTCCTAAATTAGAACACACGTTCCAAGGAACTAGGAAACAAAAATGGTGAACCAGACATGAATCTTTAACCATGTTAATAGTGTTACCCACCTATCATCCCCCTATAAATTGATAAAGTAATGCCAGAAAAAAGAATTAATCATGCATGTATACATCTAAAAGATGTTTATTTGATAGATTTGATTGTTGTTTATCAATTTTTTCAGAACTCTATTCACTCCAAAATGGCTTCCTTCAAACTTTCACCTATGAATTCCATGGACGCTACTCATGTTGGATCCTCATCCACTGGAAGGGAATCATCACCAACTCAGCATCTTCAACGCTAGGTCACCAATGTAGTGTTAAGGTAATACCATCAGTGCGGTACTATACCAACCTTAGAGGATTCTTAAAAGGCTCTCCAGGTTAATAAAAACCCTCTATAATCTGGTTAGCGATGACCGATGATCAAGAAGCAAATAGCGCCAACCACCGTATTCAAATTTTTTAGGTCCTTATCCCAGGAATGCAACAACTTGTCCCTCCAATATTATAGGGAGGTGGATCAAGAGGTCACTCATGGACTCAATTAAAATATGCAGGGATCCTTCCTGAAGATTACCACCAACAATCACCAGCAACAGAATTGTGCAACAGTGACCCCTTGCCTTCTGTTGTTAGGCCTTGGTCCCTCAGACACGGGCGCACAAGATGAATCATCAGGGACAAATTCCAGCCAGTATGAAGTAGGTTATTACCTTTTCCCCCTCCATATAAGTCCATCAACCTAACTTGATGGAAAAAATGAGTGGGCACAAACACCTATCTGTCCTAATTCCGCTGCCCAGTAGACTCATCTGGAAGTGACCCACTAATCCCACCAGGAAAATCTGGTGGAGTACCGTGAATAGGAACATAAACCAGTTTAAAAATTATCAGCCAGTCAGTAGGATCATCAAACTACATTTAAGGAAGCCTGCCAATCAAATGTGGTGGCAGCTGTTAAATAGGAACATACACCTTCTTTCACTCACCCATTTTTTCATCATTCTCGTCTTTCAGTATTGCAAGATGTTTTTCAACCAAACTTTCTAGAAAATAGCCAGCAAGCACATACACCTACCTGCATTCATCAATCCTGCCAATATTCTCATTTTGAAGCACCCAGAAAAGTCATTCAGAAAGCTCTAATGAAAAACCTGGGGATAACTCAATTCTCTACCCCATATATAAGTACTGTTTGTGTCTACTAATAAAAAAAGGAGAATAGGAGAAGGCACATACACCTACTATGGATACAGAATGGACATATATTCCAATTCTAGTTGCAGAAGTCACCAAACACATCAAAAAAATTGTGAAAGGACATACACAAATTCCTACCCATATTTTGGAAGCATGTATTAATATCATAAAAAAATTCAGCATTACCAGGGGAAAAGACACATAACTATGTCCCCACACCTGGGATGACACATTGTCATGCCATCCCGAAGTAGATACATAGCTCTATTTCAGTCAAGGAGGATTATGGGGCATACTCTCCCATATCATGTGGACAAATAGATTGGGAACATACACCCTTTCCAGTTGTAGTTAATTGGACCATTCAGATGACTACTCTAATACAGGAACGTACACATACCCATGATAACCACTTCTCCCAACAAGTGGCCCAAACTAGGTTTAAGTGAGCATCCAAGAAGAAGTCTCTCCAAACACAGTTGGAAAATCATGAGCCAGTCTACGATATGGATCCTCTTAATGTTGGGTTTCTTGAATCCCCCATACATTTATATATTGTAGATAAATATCCTACCCTCTCATTACTATATTATGGGAGTGGTAGAAGTAATTTTGAAGTTCCCCATCAGACACTTCTTTATTAAGGATTGCTTCATAAAAATTCAGTCAATCCCGAGATCCTATCTCTGGATGAAATCCATGGCAACCCTCTATGTGGCTAGAAGACCAAAAAGAAAGAGAATATATCCCTTGATATAATCCACCATGGTGGTCCTCTCCATGATGGAATTTGCTATGAAAGTTCTCTATGTAGTAGTATTTCTCATTGTCACGATAATTCTATAATTGACAATGTACTAATAAGAAATCCCTATTATCTCAAGGCACATGCCAACACAAGGCCAGTCAAGTCTGATGCCTTATCATTAACAGGTGAAATAATTTCTCAATCAGAAGATAGCTTAAGGGAATGGTCATTCTCTTATCCTCCTTTGGGTTATTTTTCTTCTAATATAGTAGAGGAAAAAGTGACTGATTCTATTATTTTTAATCAAACAATTGAGAAGTTTCTACTTTGGTTAGACTAAGTGGATAACCCTCTAGTGAAAGATGATGAAGATATGTTAAACATGAGAAAAACAATTGGCTGAAGGAGAAGTAACAGTCATGTTTTAGCCTTTGGAAAACTCTCAATACAACATTCCAGAATTGATGGAAGAAGATAGCATTCATGATTTCCACCTCAACTTATGGAAGACTCTTCATCATTTAAAATAGAAAGTATTATAATATGATGAATATCAAAGTCATTTAAATGTAATATATTGGTTGAAACTCCAAATAGACTTGGCATCTCTCTTAGTTTCCTAACATCCAAGGGTTGAGAAGCAACAGAGAACCCTTCAGCATGCATGCCTTGATGCACTAAAGAGGCTACGCCTGTTAATTTCTAATACTCCATATGGTGTTCGTATTAGAGGATGGGGTGGACACAAAGAATTGTATTTCAATGCACTCCAAAATCATGGAAGCCCTCGAAAATTAGTCTCATGCAATGTTTTTTCCCATGGTCATCTATAATCAATAGATTTTGTATATAATCAATTATACGCTCAAGAAAAGTCCTCAATTATCTCTCCTTAGAGTCAGGACCAAAGAAAGAATGTTATTGAGATACTTTTGCATCAATCATATGAGAATCTTAAATAGGCCTCCTTCTTAGAGAATGAAATCCATCAGATGGGGAAAATGATTGAAATAGCACAGTGGTCTTCTGAAATAGGTGATTTGACTGTTTTTCAGATACTGCTCTCAGCCAATGTCAGAACCAAAATTTGCAAATTCCGAAGAGGAGTTGCGCGAATATTTGCCATAGAAATTCAAGATACACCCCATCCTGTAGGGCTGGGGGGCTTTTTTAATTCAAACTTTGAATTCAGTAAACAAATTTCTAAGGTTTGAAGAAAAGAAAAGGAACAACACAATAGAATACACATAATGTTAGATAAAATAGACTCTGGGATTTAATTTCTAGACCACCTACCTCATATTTGTCAACAAACACTCACATAAAGATATTTGTTCATTCATACTCAGACATAATTAAAATACCCAATATAGAATCTACTGGAAAAATAGATTTTAAGGATTCAGATAGAGAATAATATCCACACAATGCATTTTCTATAAAATAGAGAAAATATGATTGTTAGTCTCACCCGAACATTTGCTTTTCACCTAACCAAATTCTAAATGTCCAACAATAGAAGTATAAAACAATCATTGGGCATGACAGGTAAGGGTTATTTACCGAGGCATCTTGAAGAATAATGGGGAAGAAAGTTGGGATTTAACCCATAAGGATTGAGGAGGGAAAATGGGATATTCCCCCTCTTTTATAAGGTGTGTGGACTGGTCTTAGGGATTTCTAAACCATTTTTCCAACATTGCACCAGCCATTTTTCAACTGGAGATTGGGTCACATAGTCACTTCGGAGACTTCTTGGTTTGAAAAATCATGCAAAGTTATTGCAGAATAGATTTTTCCAAGAATGAATAGTTTCTAACTCCAACAATTCATGGTTTCTTAACCATGAACCTACATCCTAGGCCCACATCGTTATGGTGGATGGTTATTACTAACTGCTCACCAACCATAAAACATGAACAAGATAGCCCTTAGTTCCCCCTTTTTTTACCCCAAACCCTCCGGACACCCATGAGACTCCTCATTAACCCGAGAACTGTTTCATTAACAAAAAAGGGTGTTTAAAAAAATATAAAAAACAATATACCTTAGAAAGAATTTTGGGTTCTAACATATAGTCACTACATTATAGAAACAGTTTAATTTTAAGAAATAGATATTCTACTCACACATTTCACGGTATCATGGTTGTTTATATGGTAGGTTGAGTACATATGTAGTCCCTTGATATTCAACATATAATCACTTTATAACATAGAAAAAATATTCTCATATGATGTATGATAAGTAGATTTTAAATATGTTCATTTCCATAAATTCGGTTAAACATCTTTATACATTTGTTTCATTACACATGCAGTTGTCTTTTAAGGAAACTAAAAGACATGGTGAATTTTTTCTAGAAAACAGATGACTATCATAAAACATGAAATTCATTATAAGTAAAATAAAAATTATCATAGATAAATAAAATATAGTGGTGTTAGGATAATAAAAAAGAATTAAAAAAATTTATGATCATAATACATGACATATAAAATGAAATGAATAGAATAAATTGAAAAAAAAATCAAAATATGGAAATATATATTACTAACTTTCTTAATACCTTCTCAAATATCTAAAAAAATTAAATTTATTTCATAATATATTTTATACACGTTTGGAATTTTCAAAAAGGGATGAAAAGATAAAATATAATAGGGAATTTAAAAATAAATGATAATAAGGAAAAACATTGAATTTTAGTGACTCTTCCCTCGCTATCCTATAGTCGGTGCCATCTTTATTACATTATCATAAGATAAAATAATTAAAATCATGAAATATAGAATAGTTTAGTTGTCTTGGTAAACTAGATAAATACATAATTCCCATATTACAATTGAATAAAAATATTATAAAATGATTGTTTTTGAGAATATCATTATTTCATCTATCATATTATTACATATCATTTATAGTACACATCATGGATTCCTATGAAGGGAAATAAAATAAGGGTGAGCTAAAATACTCATAAACGGTTTTGTATCGGGAAGCTATCATGAACCAATGAGAATAATTAATGTGGTAAGTTAAATAACTGAACATACATTCTATTTAAATAATTTTTCTAGCATAATCAATTTGGAAAAGTAAATAACTAAAAAACACATTTTATTTAATCATTAACATGACTATCATAATCGGATATGGCATAGTAAACATGGAAATGTAAAAAAACAATTTTATCAATAAAAAGAGAATGAAATTCATCCAGATATTATATCATAGAAAAAATATAATGGATAATAATAACTAAATTCTTAATTAAAGTGATACTTAATTATTAGACTTTATGTTATCTAGGAATATGATGCCTTTACTATCATGATATATTCTCAAAATAGTTGAAACCTAATGGGTATAAACCCATTTATCTAAGGATAGCTAAACAATTCATACCATGAGCCTACCGATACCTCAATGGGAAATCAATAACCAACCCCCACACATATCTTCCATATCCAAATAATTCCATGTATATAAAATAATCATTTAAATACATAAAAATGTTCTTTATCATCAAATATCCATATTGAGTAATCAATATAAATTTATCAATTTTTCAACAGATAAACAAATGACTTTCAATTTTGAATATAATATGTTGAAATTATGTATAATTTAAATAATAAACTTATCCTTGAAAAATAATACAGATATTTATAGGAAATTTTCTTTCTAATGATCATTGGAAAGGTAACATTTCATGGTAAATTTATTTTCTATAAAAATAAATCAATGATGTGGATTTCAATGTTATCCTTGGTAAAAATAAACATAAACCATTTGGAAGAAGAATAAGGATGGTATTAATGAAACATATCACTAGTGGAGTATATATAAAATATATGTTTCTTCATTTATGAACAAAAATATCATAAAAATTTTGAAAACATTCTTTTGTAAAAAATCCTCCTCATATTGAAAATCACTTTCTAAAACATAAATCATTTTAAAAATAATTTTCTTTGAAAATAACTTATAAAAAATTAATTTATAAAATATTGGGAAAAAAATAAATAAAAATAACCTTATAAACATGTAATTGAAGATTCAATGAAATTAAGGTAATGTCGGTGGGTAATTATGTATTTTCCTTTCATGATAAAATGAGCATTATTTTTTCAATGTAAAAAGGATAAATAAGTTTCTTGTTTGAAAAATGAAAAGAATATTCCATTGAATTTTTTTTTCAAAAATGATGCATGTGAAAAAACAATATCTATTTAGTCATTTTAAGAAGTTTAAAATAAATTTTTAAAACAATTTCAGAAAATGTTGTATTGAAATAAAAAATATTTTTTTCCGAAGAATGAAATGATGTCACATTTTTATAAAAAAAAATTATCAATTATTATAAGTAAAAAAGTGCAAAAAAATTGTGTTATTACAAGAAAATACACTGAATAACTTTAGGATAATAAAATGAAATGGGTTTATTTTGACAATTATCACATAATTTCCTTAAATTTAAAGTCAAAAATAAACATTCTCAATAATAATGGGATTTTGAAATAAACCCTTATAATGATCATAACATTAAAGTGAGAATTAATAAATGAATCCATTATGTTTATAAAATCTGAATCCATGTAAAAAAATGGAAATAAAACATATGAAAATAAAAAGTCATTACAAACATAATCTTATAATGATTAAATTATTGAAGTAGATTTTTAACCCAATTAATGGAGATTGAGTTTAGAAATACCATAGTTTAATGATCTTTAAACTTCTATATAGTAGTTTTAAACAAGTTATTAACATAAAACTGAACCATATTAATATTTTTAAAATAATTTATTATCTTTCTATAACATCTTATTACATTTTTGTTAATAATAAACAATAATTTTAATTATTTCTAATGTTAATTTCCATGTTTTCTCAGTTACGATTTTCCATGAAAGTTCTAGTTCATGAGAATATTATATATTTTAATCACATCATGAATAATTATCATGAAATAATTGTCATATTTATCATTTAATTATAATTTTTACACTAATAGTGAAACATAATTTTTAGAAATGAAGAAAATTATGTTTAAAGAGATGGTTAGTTATACCTATGCATGAGTATCATTTTCATTCTTCAAAAAACATTATTGAAGGGAAGTAACTAATATTTTACCTTTAATATTGATAATAATATCATAAATACCATATTATATACTTATATATATCACCCATGTGGGTTTTTGAATAAATGAGAGTCACGTCGGTTCATGAAACTGGTATACCACACATACATGAACAATGTAATCAGTATTAATCATGTGAAAAGGTAATAAATAAAATGAAATATTATATTAAAATAATTATAAATATGTTATTTATATCATAATTATATCATGTATATAAAATATATTATTTAAATTTATCTTTGTCACCTTCAATTTAATGTGTTATTGAAAGAAGAATCACATCGTTTCGCAAGGCGGTAGTCTATCATACACATGAGAGACGTTATCGTATGAAATAATGAATTGAAAATAAAAAAAATGTATATATGATATAGTGACCCCATAGGCATAATTATATTAAAAATATCATGTATATACTGTAAATACATCATCATTACAAAAACCATGAGAGGTGATAAAGGAAAAATGAATGACAATATCTCGTGTGGATGTAGTACACCGTACACATGAACAATGATTTGGGAACACATTTCACAGTAGAGAAGGTTGTTATAGGTCACAAAAATAATATAAAAAACAACTCAGTATATATAACATAGTTATGTTTTTATATTATCATGGAATAAAAATAATTTATTGTTGTGTAGGAAGAAATACTATAAAAACACTTGTTGAGGAACATTACCTCTTCTTTAGGTATCTTCCTTAGGATTTCCCCACAGCCTTCCTAGGTTGGTTTTCAGACAAATATAAGGCTTCAATAATGAGAGTAGATAAGTTGGTATGTTATTTCAGATACTATTGGCTATACCAAAATGGTTATAAGGTGTTAGGAAGATAAGATCGGGGTTTTCCATTTATAATTGAGGTGAGTGGAAAACCTAAAATTGTTTTAAAAAATTCAGTCATACCCTTGTTTTTATCATGACACATTCATAAAAAAATCATTCTAGAAACTATAATATATAAGCTAGAAATAAGTCCATTAAATGGGTGTTGGATCAATTGTACAATCATTTTTAACCATTATCATTTTATTTTAGTTCCTATAAATAAATTTTACCTTAACCATGGTAATTAAGTTCTACTTTTTTATTATTAATTAATGTAAAAAATTATATTTTTCTTATTATAAAATATAAATTATTTTGATTTGAAATATGGATTCCATTTTTCCAAATTCCATTAAAAAAAATTGAAAAAATTAACATAAAATTAATACCGCAGACACGATGAGAAAGCAGGCCTTTAAATAGAAACTGTTCAAAATATTAAAAAAAATTGTATCAAGATTTAATATGAAAATTATTCAATTAACCAAAATTGGATTAATTGATATAAAAATTAAAGAATTATTCATTAAAATTAATTCAATAAATAATTAATCAAATAAATAATTTGAACTAAAATGAAGTTTTCATTTAAAATTTTCTATTTTACACAATTCAAAATAAAATGAAACATTCTATAAAGATCCCAAAAACATCATGACAATCTAATTATGATATTTTTATATCAAAATTGGTCTTAATTTTAAATAATAAATTTTCTAATAGTGGTAAAAAAATTATGTGCACAAGGAGAAACTATTCCATCTTAAAACAATAATGTTTTTCAAAAAGACATTATTATTCATTTAAATGATTTTTATTTTATTAGTAATCAATTTATAACCATAATTTTCATAAATTAGTTAGTGAAATTCATAACCTACAATTTAATGGTTAGTCTATAGTGGTATACATTATTATGGTTAATTTCAAGTTGGGGATGGTTGTTCTTTAAGCAATTGAAGAGAATAAATTTAAAGAAATATATTACATGGTTATTTAATATTGAAGTTTCATGCCACATACTATATATAATAAAATGTTCTGTTTTTATAATGTCAAGGTATTACATTCTCTCCACCTTAAATAAATCACATCCTCCAAATTTATACATGATCTTGGTAATCAATGGTGTGATAATTAAAAATTATTTTTCTCAAAACCCACATTATAAAATAGTTAATCAAACATCCTCTTAATAAAGGAGAAAGTGAAATGATAAGGTCATATTTAATAAATCAAAACTATGATTCCATGTAGTATAACATCATTGTAATTTAATGATATGGACATAGATGAAAATCGTAAATAATTATAGATAATGATTGAGGTCATTGATATCAATAAAGTGAATGAACAATGGAATATTAAGGACCTCAAAACTATAATTCATTGATGATTTAAAAGTACATATAATTCTCCGGATAAGAATTTAATAAGATAAAATTTTATTTTTAAGATCATTTTTCTTAAAGATAAAGAATTTTTTTACTTTCTATGAATATAAGGAAATATAATTTCTTGATATGTTTCTATAACATAAGAAAAAGTTCATCATCTGGTTTGGCTTCAATCAATTTCCAATTTCCTTACTCAAATAAATCAATATACAAAAACTAATTTTTTAATCATAAAAGACTAAAATTAAATTTTAACAGATCATAATATCCATAAATGATTGAAAAGTCTATCTATATTTCTTTATCTATTTTCCAAAACCAATATATTTCGTAAAATTTATCCAATTTAATACATTAATCTCATAACCTCATTAGTAACACCATTGTTTCACCATTAATATTTATTTTTTAAATCATAAAACTAAAAACAATAATGTATTATTCAGAAAACCATGTAGTCTTGTGGGTGGTGCATAACTATTATATTCCTTCAATAATGGGTTGAAGCTCCACAACCTTACCAGATATGATAGGTTATCACCAAATATGAGGATTGTACTTTTCAAATCTATATTAAAATAATTCTTATAAAATTCTCAAAAAATTATGGACATCAATGAATTAAATTTAGTCATAAAATAAATATTTACTGTGGTTTTCAATAAAACTTAATTATTCCACAAAATCTAAAAATATTACTTTACTATTATTGTAATTTCATTAATGATCATATTAACCCTAAAATAAATACACTTAAACTTATGTCTATAAAATATAAAGAAACTATTCCTCAAAATTATCTTCTACAAAAACACATACATTCCATATATTTCTTCCGAAATATCCATAATCATGGAATAATCCCATCACATAAAATGTAAAATGAGGTCATTAAGAAATTGAACCTATGATCAATCTTAAACTCATTAACCCATGATGGTATCCATAACTCTTAAGTTACTGAATACATATATGTTTATGAAATTTAATGGAATCTTTAAATTTTTCATGATTCTTATAAAAAAATATCATTGGTAAAAATTCATCTGGAATATAATTATAGAATCACAATAAATACATCATCCATTATATTTTAACATAGTTCCTTCTTTGGTCTAGGAGTTAACCTATAGATAAGGAAATTAACTCAGATAATGCCCTATTTCTCCACATTTATGAGAATAAAATATTAATGGATCCCTAGGATGAAATTTATTTCTTTTAATTATACTTATAATTTTACCATATAAATTTATTAATTTATTCTCTTCTTTTACAAATATAAAACATTTTCCTAATCCTTTGAGAAATCAACTTCTAAATATAATACATCTTATCTTTAACCTATGTCATTATTTTTTGTTATATATTCAAATCCTTTATAGTGGTTTGTAATGAAAATGTGATTTATCCAATAAATAATCCCCCTCAAGATTGTCAAGGAAAGTGTGCATTAAGTCCCATTTTATTACACCATGTGATAATCATGCCAAGTCCAATGCATCCATTTAGGAGTTATTAACCATAGGTACAAATTTTTTAGAACCACATCCACTTTTAGTATCTATATATGGATTCATTTCAAGGTAAACTCACATAATATCTACCTTAAAAAACTTTAGGAGGTTATTATATACATATAATTGAATTTTTTCATTGGTTTATGATCCCTAATCTATGTTTTCCTAAATCTGGTTCCTAAGGTTTCTACTATACTTATTATGATTCTAATTTTATCATCCCCAACCCCAATATCTCAGATATGGTTCTATCTTTATTACATAGAAATAAGATAGGAGTAATCAAATTCTAAAGGACCAACTAGTTTTGTAGTTATGGTAAACTAGATACATATATGATTCCCAAATTACATTTTAATGAACAAACTACAAATTAATTGTTTTTATAATATCATTATTATATCTATAAGATTATTTCAAACATTTGGTAGTACACATCATGAATTACTAGGAAATGTAATAAATGAAGGGTGAGTTCAAATTATTGGAATGTGTTTATTACTGCTAAAGTAATCATATATCAACGAGAATAATCAACATGGAAAAGTAAATAACTGAACACACATTCAATTTCAATTATTTCTATATCATAAATAATGTTCAAAGTTAAATAACTTAAAAACATTAACTTTAATCAATAATAGGAATATCCTAACTAAATAAAACATTATCATTATGTAAATGTAAATAACTGAATGCACATTCAATTTAATCAATAAAATGATAATAAAATGTATACAAAGCTAATATCATAGATAATATATCATGGATACAAATAACTGAATTATTGATGAATTAAATGATTAATTACTCTATTTTATGTTTCTTAGTAACATGATACCTCTTATGTTAATATATATCCTCATGAATATTTAAAATTGATGGGTAAAACCCCATTTAATTATATCTTTCCAAATGATTTGTCACATGGGATTGCCGATGCATCAAGGGGATATCTATAATCTAGACTCACGCATATCTTTAATGTGAAAATCATTCTGCAAATATAGAATAATATATTTAATTGATAAAATATTTTTCATTTCATCACATATCTGTATTGTGTAAAGAATATGGATTTATCAATATTTGTCTAGATAAAAAATGAATTTCAATATAGAAAAGTGAAAGTAGAAATTATATAAGATATAAAAACAATAATATCCATAATAAATAATATGTATATTTAGGTTAACATAATGTAAAACGATCATAGGAAAGTTAACATTTCAAGAGAATGCTACTATCTAAAAAATTGAATCAAGGATGTGAGTGTCAATACTATTCTGGGTTAAAATAATCATTAACAAGTAGAGGAAGGATAATGATGTAATAAATAAAACATATCCACATTGGAGTATATATAAAATCATCTTTTTTGTCATTAATTAATATAAATACAATAAAATTATCTTTAAAAGATGCATGAGTAAAATAACCTTTTCATTTTGAAGATAACTTTTGAAAACATAAAATATTTTTTAAATCAATTTAATTGAAGGTAAATTATTAAACTAATAATTTCCATACTATTAGGATAAAAAATTCATTAAAAATATCCTTATAAATTTTCATGGGAATCATCAACAAAATGATGGTCATGTCGGTGGGTAATTCCATACATTTCATACAAGTTAAAAATCACTTTTTTGAGAAAAATGAGATTAGAGGCTCTTGCATTAAGAAAAGAAACAGTTACACCAGTCTAAAAGTAGGCAGCATACATTTATCCCTAACTAAAATAAACAAAAAATAATTATGAAGGATGTTAGAAAAAAATCCACACCTCTTCATTCATGCCCATGTTTTTAAGTGAATCTGTAAGAGTATTGGCTTCATGGAATGCATGTGTGATGATATAGCCCATTGAAGCGAGCTGATCAAGGTCGATAATCCATTTCTTTATCATTTTCCAAGAAATATGAACTTTCTTGGTTCAGAAATATTGGAAAATAGTCATGGAATCACATTCAAAATAGATGTTTTTTCATTTTCGTTTCTTAACAAGATTTATTGCACTTATTAGCTCTATAATTTCAGCTTCATGAGATATAGCAATGCCACATGATCCAAATTTCTTCCCAATGAGATCAACATAAAAATCCATAAAAATAAATCCATACCATAGTGGTCCAGGATTTCCCTTCGAGGCCCCATCAGAATTACATTTCATTCAACCAGTAAGTGGGGGATACTATAAGACTTAAATAGTGTGATTTGGTAGAGGATAATTACTAGGAATCCTCAAGATTCTTGGCATGGACAGATCCTTCACCTAATTATTGTATTAATTAGCATGAAGAACATTAGCATGTTGAACCATCAGAATTAGTTCATCAATAGCTACTTTTTAATTGAATTATTTCTACTCAAAACACTAACAAATTACCTAAATATATATTTTTGGTCAGTCTTTTTGAATCTTCTATAGATATAAAAGTCAATGGCTAAATTAATAGTCACTATAACAACCCTACTCTTTATTTTACACATAAACATGATTTATTACATAAAACTTTCACTTGATACAACATATAAGATAAAGATGTCCAGTTTCTTTGGTGCTTAGGAATATTACATAACAACTTAGAACATAACACACAATATCTTTATTGAAAACTTCTTTTAGATGACCACAACATTCCTTCGTACTTAACATTGAATGTGATAATCTGAGGACATTCATAAGAAAAGGGTGATCTATAAATCCTGGTAAGGGAGTAAACATGGCATAACATGAATAATATAGTACATTCTAGGCAATAGACATATCAATAGAGAACAAGATAAACATGAACATAAAGGCATGATATAGCATGATTATCATAACATAGAAATGTGGAAAAAACATTTAATATGATATTAGCATGATCCCAAGATCATTTAATGTGGAGCATGACTAGACACTCATTGAACATGAATTATCATGATTAAACCCTAATTTCACTTGACATACCATGATACTAATCTTTATCCAATTAATTGGAGTGCTATCAGGGTGCACCCTTCTTAATCATTTCATTTCATGCAAAAGTGTGCCACATGGATCATACAACATGGAAACATTAAACATCATCATTTATTCCATGATAAAGGAATGTGGAATACATACATGAAACTATATAATCAATAAGTAAATGTGCATAATGTTGAATACCCATGATAGAGAAATGGGCATGGTATTCACTACACAATGAATTTGGCTTGGAAAATCATTGTGCAATTTCGGCAGCATAATGGTGTGACATAATAATTCAAAAAAATGGTTGAAAATAGATAAAGGGGTATCTCATAATATGTACATGAAATTTACAGTAATGGGACATATAGATACATTTCCCAATATATTTAATGTAATTTAGATTCATAATATAAAATAATTACTTGAATGTAAATGAGAAGAGAGAAATTTCTTATGGAATTTCGGTATGGTAACGGGTGTACATGGGAGGAATTAATAAGAGATAAAGACATATATCATCATTAAAACATAAGTGGAGAAGTATGTGGGGTGAAAAATAATACCCCAACATTTTTAATTGAAAAAAAATGTTACAACAATATAATGAAATTTGGAAAAAATATAATAAAGGAAGAAATCCCTTACTTGGAAGCGTGATCCCAAAGGATTGGGAAAGGCTTGAGAGAAGATTATTGGGATCTTGGGGAACCATTGGAGGATTATATAGAGTGGAGGTTAGGGTTTGATCGAGCTCCAAATGTTTTAAGTGAAGAGAAGTGGGAGCTTCGGTGGGTTTATATTGGAAAAACGGAGGGAATTATTTATTATTTAGGTTTTGGACACTACACATTAAACTAATCAAAACCAAAAAACAACCCATGGTTTTTTCCCATGTTTTTTGCAAAAGAAAAGTGGAAAAAATTATTTTATAATGAAAATGGACGAACTTATTAAAATATTAGGCTTGCTTATGTAGAGGTGAGTCATACTCTCAAGGAAATCATTTTAAAAGGTTAAAATGTTTTATAAGTCTTGGAGGGTCCACTAAGGCACCATAAAATTAATAAAACAAATCTAAAATCACACTATTTTAAATTTAAAACATATATTTACCAAAAAACCCATTTGTAGTATTTTATTACATCACTATCGGTTCATTATTATGTCATAAAACCCATTATATATTTAACGGTATTTAATTTTTACCCAAAAAATTGGTTGTCTCATAAAATTATGAAAAATTCACTATTAGATAATTTTGACATCCTCATTCCAAAAATAAAATTCATTTTATCTAAATAATTTTATAAATATTTGAATTTTTACCTTTAAAATAAAAACTGACATTTATCAAAAAATTATGGGTTTTAATAAAAACAGCTTTCAAAACTTAATAAAAATTACAATTGTAGTCATATAAAATTAAAAAATCATTTATATTTAATATAAATTAATTTAGTAATAATATTTTATTAAAATATTATTTAATTAAAAAATCCATCGATTCATCAAAATAGATTTCTTAATTGAATATTAACTAAAAATACCATTTGTGCATTAAAAAATATTTACAAAGTAATAATAATAAAATTAATTTATATTCTCTATACAAAAACAATGCACATAATCATAATGCTGGGGTCTTGTTACATAACCCATTATAACAACCACATAATACCTAAGGGTAAGGTGTGCGATGGTGATAGACTCTTGGGGAGGCTTAGATAACATCGCTCAGGTGGTAATCTCTATTAACTTCCACTTCTCCCATAGGTAGATCTGTTCAAGCTAAATTTGTTGAAGATCAGATTGGGCTTGGTCAAGAGAAAAGCCCAGTGATGCCACCTCCTTTTTGAGCTCCGAAAAATGGGCTTCGTATAGAGCAATTCTACTATATGAGGTCATCGCTTCTTTTGTCTGAGTAAATTGGATTTGTTAAAGCCCTATATTTATACTAATCTTGTGATCACTGCTCAACGGCTATATTAGAAATGGTAACAATTCTTAATGGAATTTTGAAATCCAAAGACATAAAACCAAGGAAGCTCATATTTTATATAACCATTTTCCATAATAATAAATTTAATTATATCAAGAGTAATTTTTATTAATAAAAGTTTGGGTCATTAAAATCTTCCCCCCTTAAGAAATTTCACCCTCAAAACTTCACTTTCCCACGCTAAAACAGATGAGGGTAACCTTGCTTCATCACTTCCTCCAATTCCCACATTGCTTCTTCAAACTTTTGGTTTCTCCACAACACTTTGACGAGGGGATTGTCTTATTTTGTATAACTTTTTCCCTATAATCTAATATCATCACCTGATTCTCTTTATAGGAGAGGTCATTCTCTAATGGTACCACCTCTAGATTGAGTACATGTAATGGGTCCGATATTTACCTCCTCAATAGTGATACATGGAATACATCATGTTCTTGAGATAGGCTTGGTGGGAGTGCTAGTTGATAGGACACTTCTCCAATGTGATCAAGGATCTCAAAAGGACCAATGTACCTTGGACTAATATTTCCATTCTTCCAAAATCTCATAACTCTATTCCATAGTGATATGAGGAGGAATACCATGTCTCCAAATTTAAACTCTAGGTATCATTGATATTTATCTGCATAGCTCTATTTTTTACTCTGATCATCTTTAATGTGCTGCTGAATGGTCTTAACCTTCTTTACCATTTCTTCAATCATTTCAGGACCTAGGAGTTTTCACTCCCCAACTTCATCCCAACATTTCGGTGTTCTGCACCTATTCCCATTCAGGGCTTCATAAGGAGCCATTTGGATGCTTGATTAGAAATTCTTATTGTAAGAGAAATCAACTAGAGGAAGATGTTGATCCCATCCTCCTTTGAAGTACATTGAGAATGCTCTCAACATGTCCTCAAGTGTTTGGATAGTCTTCTCATATTGGCCATCAGTTTGAGGATGATAGGCCATAATGAAGTTCAGCTCAGTATTCAGATCATGTTGAAGACTCTTCCAGAACTTAGAGGTGAATCTTAGATCTCGATCAGATATAATAGATAGTGGTACTCCATGAAGCATTACCAATTATCTGATATATATCTGTTCCAGTTGATCCAATGATAAATCCTCTCGAATTTCATTGAAATGTTCAATATTTGTAAGATGATCCACAACAACCCAAATAGAATTGCTTCCTTTGGATGTATTCGGATGTTTGGTGACAAATTCCATGGTGATTTTCTCCAATTTCCATGTTGGTATGGGTAATGGTTTCATCATCCCATTGGACTTCTACCTCTCAACCTTAACTTGCTGACATATCAGGCACTTTAATATATACTCAACGATATTCTTCTTCATGTTATCCCACCAATAATTCTCTCGGATATCTCATTACATCTTTGTGTTTATTGGGTGAATGGAGATATTTTAACTATGTGCATCATCCAAAAGTTCTTTCTTTGACTTTAGATTTGATGGAACATATAGTCTTGACCCAAATCTCATAATTCCTTCTTCATTAACATTGAATTCTGAGGATTTAACTTTTCTAATAGTTTCCAATTTATTTTTGAATTCTCACATCATCCATTTGAGCATCCTTTTACATTTAGAAAAGATATGGTTGAGAAAACATTTGTGAAAGGATTGATGATGTTTTATTATTTATGATTCTCATGTCCATCTTCATCAAATATAAGAATATTGGATCCTTTTCAATTATCATCAATGAAATATTTTTTGGATCCTTTCTACTTATATCATCTTTAACCTTGTTTGATTTCCCTAGATGGTAGTGAATTGAGTAGTCATAGTCTTTGATCAGCTCTAACCATCTTCGTTGGTGCATATTCAACTCTTTCTATGGGAATATATACTTTTGGATTTTGTGATCCATATATATTTCACACTTCTCCCTAAAGAGGTAATGCTGCCAAATTTTCAAAGATAATATTACTGTATCTAACTCCAGATCATGTGTTGGATAGTTCTTCTCATGAACTTTAAATTTCCTTTAAGCATAGGCAATGACTTTTTCATTTTTCATCAATACACAACCGAGGACCTTCTTTAAAGCATCACTAAATACCACAAAACATTCTCCACTTGTGGGTAGTGTGAGCATGGGCGTAGTGGTAAGAATCCTTTTCAACTCCTTGAAGCAATCTATGCATTCATCACTCCAAGAAAAATTGTCTCCCTTATGGGTTAGATTGGTAATAGGGTTGGACAATCGTGAGAAATTTCTCACAAATTTGTGATAAAATCTAGTTAACCCTATGAAGATACAGATATCCATTATCGATGTTGGCCTTGGATATCCCTCAATTCTAGAAGTCTTGGAAGGATCCATAGATATCCCATTGATTGTGATGATGTGACCCAATAATGAGACCTCCTTCAACCAAAACTCACACTTGTTGTACTTTTCATTGATCTTCTCCTTTCAAAAGGTCTCTAGTAAAGTTCTTAGATTCTCCTCATACTCCTCCTTGGTTTTGGAGTATATTAGAATATCTTCTATATAGACTACCAAAAATTGGTCGAGGTAATATCTAAAGACTCTATTAATCAATTCCATAGAGATTTCTTGAGAATTTTTGAGTCCGAAAGGCATTACTATAAATTTATAGTGCTCGTGCCTTATACAAAAAGCATTCTTGGGGATATACTCATTCTTCACCCTTACTTGGTAATATCCCGACAGAAAATCCACCTTGGAAAAGTATTGTGCTTCATGTATCTGATCGAACAAGTCATCAATTCTAGGCAGAGGATGCTTGTTCTTTGTCATGATTTTTTTGAGCTCGCGATAATCAATGAAAAAGTTCATTGACTCATCTTTCTTCTTGACTAAGAGGACCGGTGCACCCCATGGTGAAGCACTTGGGCATACAAACCCTTTATCTAGATTCTCCTATAGTTGTTTCTTCATCTCCTCAAGCTCCAAAATAGCTATTCTATACAGAGTCTTGGATATTGGAAATTCCCCAGGTAAAATATCTATTGAGAATTCAATATCTCTTCTAGGAGGAAGACCACGTAATTCCTCGTGAAACACTTCAAGAAATTCCCTAACAATAGGCATGTCTTTAAGGATGGTTTCTTCCTTATACTCAATCATCTGAGTAAGATATTCATGCTCATAGGGAATTAATATCCACACTTGAGATGATGGTGAAAAAGAATATTCATCCTCCTCCATGTACTTGTACAGAATCGGGGGTCGATTCTTCATATGGAGAGTGATTTTTCTCTCACAAAAATTTGTGTTAGATCTATATAGGGAAATACAATACATGCCAATAATTGCATAAAATTTTACCAGAGGGATAATTAAGAGGTTCTTTGGGAAGTTCAATCTAAAAATTATGACAGGGGAGGAGTTATATTCATGGGTTGCAATGATTGGCCCATTTTTCGTTCTCACCGACATCTCTGCTTCCATGATTTTTTGTGGTGTTGGGGTAGTTATAATAAACTTTTGGGATATAAAAGAATATGTAGAACTAGAATCAAAAATTATGTTCACTATTATTTAATGAATAACTAGTGTACCTGTCACCACATTGTTTTAGGGGTTCTCTTCGGCGATAGTGATGGAAATAGCTCACCCTTACTGCCTTTTAGGTTTTTGGTTGCCTCTGAAAACCCTTGGCTTAGGGAACTGATTTGCGAAGTGCCCTAGTTCTATATAGTTGAAGTAATGATCTGTGTTTTGAGGGTCAAACAAACCTCTCCTCCATTGAAACAGAAAGTTTTTCTTATCAGCAGCTAATAGCCAGGTACCCTTCACTTCTGCACCTAATATATTTCCCCATCCCCTTCAAGCAATTTACAGGGTTCTTCTTTCCAAACCTTTAGAAAGTGGGGTGCTGAAATTTCTTATCACTTTTGTATTTATCCATAGGACCTCTAGAATTAAATTCTACCTTACACTTATTATCCCCATGATACCCCTGAGACTCACTGATCTTCATTTCAACTTTGAGGGCACATCGGACAATTTCCTCATAGCTCTCAAAGTCATAAATCACTATAAATTTTCATAGGCTAGGTTTTATCCCACCAAATAAGTGGAAAACCTTGTATTCGAGGTTAATGAAAAAGTTTAAGGCATATCATGAAAGCCTTGTGAAGTTTTCATCTTACGCTCCAACGGATTCGTCATCTTTTTGCTTGGCAGAAAGTAAGTCCCTTTCCATCTTAAGTTGGAGGGTGCGAGGAAAATATTCATCAAAAAACATTTTATAGAAATACTTCCATTCCAACTCCTAGATATATTCCTCAAGATTCATATTTTTTACCAATTTACACCATTGATTAGTTTCACCCTTCATATGATAAGCAGCCATAAGAACCTTCTCTTATTCTGAACGTTGAAGGATAAAGAAGATCTTTTCAATGGAGTTGATCAATTGTTCAGAAATTTAGGGATCAGATGATCCATTAAAAGTATGAGGATTTTGTCTCATGAATCTCTCTATTACGACTTGTTCTTTTATAAAGGGGGTTTAACGTTCCTCTTGACCAATGTTTCTATTCAAAACTTGAGTTAATTGTGAGAGTATTGTGACAAAGATTGCAATTCTGCTCCCATTTGATTGGGAATCTCATTAAAACAGTTGTCACATTGATCTTCATATCGTTTGTTATCTTGAGAACTCCTATTACCTGCCATTGGATGGAATAAAAGGAAATTTAAGGGTAACACATAAAAGGTTAATACAATGACAGAAAAGGATAACTTATAAATCACATTTATTTCCTTAACTTGTCTATGTTATCAATGATATACTTCCCAAAATATATTCTTAGGGGAATTTTTTAATTCCTTTAATAATGGTTCATATGAATCTTATGAATTTTCCAAATCATATCCCCTAGGAGTGTTGTAACCAAGATTGTAGTAAGGCCCATTTTCGTGCACTAGTTCCAGTTCGAGTCTAGCACAAAGCGGTGTTTTTAGGTTTTTTTCCAAGATACATTTGTGCCAGATCCGCCTTTTCCTTCCCATATCCAAATATGGATGTAATTTCTTGATAAAAAACTTAATAAATACTCACCAAAATTTAGGGATGTTTTTATTATACTCATTCTTATCCCTGTGGATTTCACTAGGGTTTCTAATCCTAATCCCAAAAATAACTAATCCTATCCTTTGATACCAACTATAACAACCTTTCTCTTTATTTCACACTTAACATAATTTATTACATTAAATTTTCACTTGATACAACATATAATATCTATAGGTCTGGTGTATTTGGGGATTAAGAATATTACATAACAACTTAGAACATAGAACACAAAATATTTATTAAAAAACTTCTTTTACATGGCCACAACATTCCTTCATACTTAGCATTGCATGGGATAACCTGAGGACATGCATAAGAAAATGGTGAGATATAAATCCTATTAAGGGAGTAAACAAGGAATAATATAAATAATATATTACATGTTAGGAAATAGGTATATCAATAGATCACAAGATAAACATGACCATAAAGGCATGATATAGCATGACTATCCTAACATGGAAATTTGGAAACAACATTTAACATGATATTAGCATGATCCAAGGATCATTGCACATGGAGAATGAGTAAACCCTCATTTTAAATGAATTAGAATGAGTGAAACCTCATTTTACTTAAAGTATCATTATACTAATCTTTACCCAATGCATTGGAGCACAATCAGGGCGCACCCTTCTTAATCATTTTATTTCATCCATAAGTGTGCCACATAGATCATACAACATGGATTCATTCAACATCATCATTTATTGCATGATAAAGGAATATGTAATATATACATGAAACTATATAATCAATAAGTAAATGTGCATAAAGTTGAATACCCTTGATATCGAAATGGGCATGGTATTCACTACACAATGACTTTGGCTTGGAAAATCGCGGTGCAAATTCAGCAGTAAAATGGCGTGACATAATAATTCATAAAAATGGTTGATCAGAGAGAAAGGGGTATCTCATAATATGAAAATTACATTTACAGTAAGGGGTTAATATAGATACATTTCTCATTATATGTAATGTAATTTAGATGAATAATATAAAATAATTTCTTGAATGTAAATAGAAGAGAGAAATTCCTTATGGAATTCTGGCATGGTAACGGGTGTACATGGGAAGCATTAATGAGGGAGATAGAGGTCTATAATCATTAAAAAAATAAGTAGGGTAGTATGTGGGGGGTGCTAAATCATACCCCAACATTTTTAATAGAGAACAAAATGGTATAACCACATAATGAAATTTGGATAAAAATGAGAAAGGAAGAAATCCCTTACATTGAAGTGAGGTCCCAAAGGCATGGGAGAGGCTTGAGAGAAGATTATTGGGAGATTGGGGAGACTTGGGAGGATTATATATAGAGGATTTCAGGTTTTGGTCGATCTCAAAATGTTTTGAGTCAAGATAAGTGGGGGAATTTGGGTGGTTTTATATAGGAAAAAGGGAGGAAATTCTTTATTATTATTTTTTGGACACTATACATTAAACTAATCAAACCCACAAACCAACCCATGGTTTTTTACCATTTCTTTTGACAAAGGGAGTGAAAAAAATTATTTTATAAGGAAATGGATGAAATTATTAAAATATTAGGCTTTATTATTTGGAGGTGAGTCATACTCTCAAGGAAATCATTTGAAAAAGTTAAAATGTTTTATAATCTTGGAGGGTCCACTAAGGCACCATAAAACTAATAAAAAATATAAAATAACATTATTTTAAAGGTAAAAAATATATTGGCCGAACATACCATTTATATTATTTTATTACATCACTATTAGTTCATTATGATGTCATAAAACACATTATATATTTAACGGTATTTAATTTTAACGCAAAAATTTGATTGTCTCAGAAAATTATAAAAAATTATCCATTGGATAATTTTGATGTCCTGATTTCAAAAATAATATTCATTTTATCTAAATAATTTTATAAATATTTGAATTTTTACCTTTAAAATAAAAATCAATATTTATCGAAAATTCATGGTTTTTGACAAAAAGAGCTTTCAAACCTTAATAAAAATTAAAATTGTATTCATAAAAAATTATATGATAATTTATATTTAATAAAAAATAATTTGGTAATAATATTTTATTAAAATATTATTTAATTCAAAAATCAATTAATTCTTCAAAATAGATTTCTTAATTTAATATTAACTAAAAATATCATTTTTTCTTTAAAAACTATTTACAAAGTAACAATAATTAAATGAATGTATATTCTATATACATAAATAATGAACATAATCATAGTGATATGGTATTATTACATAACCCCTTATAACACCCACATAAGTCCTAAGGTTGAGGCGTGCAATGGTGACAGACTCTTGGGGAGGCTTAGATAACATCGCTCGGGTGGTAATCTATATTAACTTCCACTTCTCTCATAGGCGGTTCTGTTCAATCTTAATGTGTTTAAGCTCAGCTTAGGGTTGGTAAATAACGAAGCCCCATGACCCCACCTACTTTCCAAGATCTGACAAATGGGCTTTGTATGGATCATTATTTGAGTAAATTGGATTTTTTAAAGCCCTATATTTATAATAATCATGTGATCACTATTTAACGGCTATATTAGCAATGGTAACAATTATTAACAGTATTTTGAAATCTAAAAACAATAAACCAAGGAAGTTCATATTTTACATAACCATTTTACATAATAAGACATTTAATTAGATCAAAAGTAATTTTCATTAATAAAAGTTTGGGTCTTTATAGTTTCCATATCACTTATAGTTTTTTTAAATTCCTTCTAACAAATACTAATAATTTAGTAGCATGTGTATGAAATCCCTTAAATAACATTTCTCTTGTTTCCACAAACTCATCAAAAAAATTTAAACTCATATCATTTGAGTTATATTATTCTATGTTCATCAAAAGTTGGGATAAGAGTAGAAGTAGGTGGAGCATTAGATGTTCAAGCTTATAAATATGGAATTCAAAAAAACCTTTCCATATATTAAACATAATTTATGATAGATCTTCAAAAAAATAACCTATTTCTAATTTCATTTATATACTCTCATTCCTCAAAAGTTATATCTTAATATTCAATCTATGATGAAGATGATAAATTTATATTGTAAATAGACTTTTAATATCTTCATCCTTGGTTGCCTCCATTTAGATTCCAAAACTAATAGATTCTTCATTCATTTCCCCCATTAAATATGATGTCAACTCATTACAATCATTATTTTTTAGATATGATGTGGAAGGAATAAATGGGGTATAAATCAATACTGATCGAGATGTATGGTTAGTCATCTACCTACTCCCATCAATAATGTCCAAAGGCTTAGGTCCAATAAGTGGGAAATAATACTCATCACCAAAATATTATTTAACCTTAAGAACATTTATCTTGAATAATATAGTGAGTGATGTCTCAATAAGTTTTCTAGTTATACAATTATATGGTTGGAGTATAACAAAAAAATCATCTAATGTAGGTTATACTAAAGGTATCATAGGAGATACCTCCAGTCTTTGTTGTGTTTCAATTTAATATATAAGTTAACCTCTATGAATTATTTTAGAAGAAGGGATATTATGTAAATAATCCTAAGGTGTACCATCCCATTATAATCATCATCCTCTTGCTCAAATTATTATTGTCCGAACACTATAAATCCTTGGGAAATCTCTCCCATAATAGGTTCATCTAGTGTAGTAGGTCTATGGGTGATTACAATATCAATAGACTTGTCTAAACTTTCATAATCCTTTTAAGATTCACCATATTCATCCCATTTATGATGATATGCCTTATTTTCATCCTCATGTCCTACCATTTCAACCTCATTCAAATCAATCATCTCTAATTCGTCTTCTTATTTAATATCTTTAATCTTATCATCCACCACATCATTATCATAAAAATAATAATCAAAATGTTCTTATGGCTCAATACTAGGATCTAGTAGATCCCTTTGACTAATTGGATACTTCCCATGATCAATCATTTCATACAACTTCCATGATCTTCCATGAATTTTATTTGCATGGGTTCTAATTTATATACATATTACTATATATTTTTGTAATATATATAAACCATTTGAATAATTTTACATTTCCTCCCCTATTGAACACATTCGTTATACTCCAGAAAGGATAATATGAACATTTGTATATTTAAGAGAATTAAAAATGGATAATGGATTTAAAAACTCATTTAAATTCATCCTCAAATTCTATGAGAAGTTGATCTAAAACCCATTATTCACCAAAAAGTTAATGAAAATATCATTATAACTCATGAAACTAAATTGACCCTTCCTTGGAGAGATCAAATGTTGGATAAATATTTTTTTTCCTTAATTCACCATAGTGATATACAATAATTTTTCTTATGGGTGTTCCATTCTTAGTGAGTTCATGAAGATCATTTTGGATTTTAATATTGGCATGATTTATAAGGTAATAACTATGATAATCATCATTCTCAGCCTTATAAAACATTCCTAAGCTCATTTCATTATGTTTTAATGAAAAATTAAAAACTTTCCAACTTACCCATGTCAAAATGGTGTATCATTTTTCTCTAGGGATAAATTCCTCTTGTGTGTGAATATCATTAAATAGCCTCAGATTTAATGGTTTACCATAATCTATGAACGGATCATCCTAGAATTGTTTCCAAATTTATTTTAAAACATTTGACCTGTAGGATTGGATCCACATAGAATCAACATGATTTTCTGAACACATGGTTCATTTGAACAAATGGGGGTCGTGTGAATTCACAAAAACACTTGGTTTATATTTTTTGTTATTGATTTCACCAAGGGATGAGATACATCAGAAGGTGTGGAAAATTTTTATTATTTCACCCTTTTAATTAATTTTATCTGATTCAATTAATTAAAATTATTATAATCATTACATATCATGGTTTGAGATAGGATGGTTTATAGAAATAAGGTTCTGAGAGTAGGTAATTCTTCAAAAATAAGAAAAATAATTTTGTTAAAAGATGCGTGTTTATTCATATTAAAATTTAAAAATTAATTAATATCATTTAGCAATACAAATTAATAATATATTTATGTAAAATCCTACAAAAAGTCGGTAAAAATGTTCAAACAGAATAGTGATATTAATTATACAGATCATGGATTCACCAAAACTAAGGAGTAGCTATATTGACAATATACTCATGGTATGTATGCTAACCACGTTAGTAAACACTTATATGAAGTATATTTCCTTGGGAATAATGTTTCATGGTAGGTATAGAAACCATATAAACCACTATCCATGGTCACTTAACTAACCATATGAAAAAAGTTGCATCCACTTAACTCGTAGTGTGAACTATATTTTCATTATTTCATAATAATGAGCATAATATCCATAAGAAAAATAATTATAATGTAAATTAAAATAAATAAAAAAGATAGAACTAGATTTAATTATTTATAAATTGTTTACCGTTACTAATTTATTTCATATAATATTCCTCTCTCAATATTCAATGGGATGTGTAAATATTGAAGCAATATGATGTTCAGTTCCACATAATTCAAATTTAATATCATCATTTAGATAATGGACTCTCAAAACGTGATATAATATATAAATATGTTTTTTCCTTAAATGAGACACATGTTTTTTAGAATTATTAATAGAACTTTTATATTCAAAATATTTATGTACGTGTCCAAATTGATATCCATAGTCTAGTATTGTGTATTTTATCCCTATAATCTATGCACAAAAACTACCTACATCTATGTATTCAATTTTTGTTATGGATAATGAAATAGGGTTATAATTTTTTACTAATACATGAAACTACATAAAAGACCAAAAAGTGACATGTTTCATAGGTTTATTTTCATTCTAACTTACAGAAAAAAATATCTTCATCTAAAAATATAACTATATAAATTGCTTTTTATATAAAATAACACCATCTTAAATTGTTTTAAAATTTGTGTTATTTAAACTTTATTTTGGATTATTTATAATGGTATTACTTTTGATTTTATTTAAAACAAACATGAATTCACATACTAATGATAATATCATTTCAAATAGAAGTTATATATAGTAAACATCCAATCATACCCTTGTAAGTGGTTTGATCAACTGGTTTACTAGTATAACCAAGATACAACTCACAAAATTTACTCACGAGTGTAGCACTAAATTTTGTGTTATCAGTAAAAAACAATTTAAAATATCCTTATAATACTTGATTTTATTTAAAATGAATCCATCCTTATTTTAGAAAATCAAATAACCATGGAAAATATTATCTCACCCCTTAAATTCATTTTAAATTAATTCTACATTAATTTTGAAATAATAATACATAAGGTGGTTTTAGATGGTCTAAAAATATTATAATCAATTTAATTTGAACTACTAATACATATTTATAATTTCATATAATAAATAAATTAATATTAGGTATTCCTTTCGAAAATCATTTTAAATTAAAAAATGAGCTGGAAAAATCCCACCGAGATCTAGGATCTTGTTTACAACTATACAATGATTTGGTTAAATAAAATACATGATTTGGGATATGATTTTTTTAAATCCAAGGGGTTTTTCTAAAAAAATATCCTTTATTATATAAAAAATTATAAAGTCACTCTTGACATCCATGTGATATTATTTTAAATTCAAATGTGCTCTATAGTAATTAAATATTATTATAGTTTCAAGTCTTACTTCTTGTGAAAATGATTCTTTAAATTCAATACATTCCTCTTGAATATACCCTTATCCAACTATTCTTGTACTAATTCTAATTTTAATGACTAACTCATGAAATTTATTCCCAACCACCGATTTAGTTCTAATAGTCATGAAGTCATTAATAATTTCTTCTAGTTCCTAGACATTGTACCATTCAAAATGATTCAACTATTATTACATATAAATTACCCATAATTTATCATTAATTTATTCAGTGATGTATTTATGATTATATTATGATAAGAAGGAATGATGTTCATTCTGATTTCTTTGAGAAGCTCCAGTTTGAGTTCCACGATCCTAATAACAAAATATAACATATAAGGTATCATCTCTATAAGGACTAATATATCTATGGATTGTTTTATTTTCTTCTTCATGTTTCTATTCAAATACTTTTTCTATTAAATGATATTTTTCTATAGAAGGATGTGTAGAATCAATAGGCTTTGTTTAACTATTGATATTAATGTTTGGGATATCATCATAAATGTATTTTAAATATGTCATATGGTTATGTGGATCAATTTCATCATGTGTGACATGTATATATTATTAAACAAGTTTATTTCATTTATTAAACACTATGTATGATTTACTAGTGTTTGAATTAATAGGGAGTATTTCTTCACCACTTTTGGATGAAAATATGTGTAAATTTTCTATAATAAATATAATAAATTCATTGCATCAAAAAAATATAAAGTAATTAATCATTGATTTTATTATGTTCATTAAATTGTATGTATTTTTTATATAAAATATTTGTAATATGAACCCCATTGATAATATAGAAATCAGTATTCACAAATTCTACCCAAAAATAGGATGGTATGTTATACTCATTAAGTATAGACCATGAAATCTCATGAAGAGTTACATTTATTCTTTCTACAACAAAATTCTGTTGTGGATTCCAAGGACTAGAAAATTTGTTATTATAGATAAGTTATGATCATAAGTATTCAAAAACCTGATATCCAAAATCACAGTTTTGATAAATCTTTAATGTATTAATTTTATGTAACCTATGATTTTCTATGGATTTATCATTTTCAAAACAATATGAAAAAACATCATTTTTATGAGCTAAATAAATACCAAGGTGTATCTAGAGAATTAATTAAAAATAATATAAACATAGTGCTTACTGTATATGCTAGAAAAACTAGAAGTTCATAAAAATAACTTTTCAACTAACTATTGTAGTCTAAAAGTTGTAACTTCTTTCATTGGTTTGGAAGAGATATTACGATCTCTCATATCTTGACTTGGTTTATAAACATTGCCTTTTATGAATTCTAATTTTGGATTATCCAAAACTAATCCTTTCCAATATATCATTCTATGTGAGTGAAGTTTTCAATGGTATAGTATCTTATTCAATATCCATGACTCTTTTGAATGGATCTTAATCATGTGATATTTTTAGAAAATGATGAATCTTAATAAACTAGTTAAACATTTTCATTACTCAAGAATGTAAAAAACTAAAGCATGTTTGGAATCACATATTCTACAATAATTATTTTAAAATTTAACAAGATAATCATCATAACTTAATTATGATATACTAAGAAGATTATATTTTAAATAATCTATAAATAATACTTTAGAAATTAAAAATTTTACTCAAAATACAATTTTTAAAGAGTCTAATGTTTTTCCCTTGTAATTATCACTGAAAGTGAAATTTCCACTACCAACCATGATAATAATTTTAAATAATGAGTAGTCCCTAGTCATGTTTTTGGAAAATTCACATTCCAGATTCCATATTTATTTCTTAGTACTCTATAGTAGGTTACCTATGTAATTTTAAAAAATAGGTTATTTTTGTGCCAAAACATTATTGGGTCTATAAATGTTAATAATAAAATTGTTAAGAATCTAATTTTTTTAACAAGTCTACTATAAATAGGTATTATACATTTAAAAATTATTTATTTATTAGGAATATATGAATAATAATTTTTTGATGTTCTCGTAGAGCATCATCAATGAAAAAAATATTCTTAAAAGTTCTCCTCTAACTAGGATGGAGACTAATTCATGTTGTATACATAGGTGTGGATTATTTAACAAGATTCCTAGTTCAATTTCACTATTATTTTTAATCCATTACAAATAATCTTCAATAATCTCATTGATCATTTTGAGTTATTTTTTTCCTTTAATACATAATCTTTTTTTTATTCTCTATAACAAAATATTATTTAAAATGAACTGAAAAATAATCCTATATCTATATATTTTTATTTTTTCTACATGTTCATTGAATGTTTTCACTAGTATATTCAAGTATTTGAATTAATATTCACTACTCAAATTTGAATAATGGTTTTCAATTTACAAAATACTAAAAATATAATCATAAGATGTCACAAAAATATTTGATAACTCAATTTTTTTTCATGAAACACATATAAGCTCTGTCATAATTTTCTTCTATACTTGATCCAAAGTAACTTGATCTATCCTCAGAGAAATTGTAGGTGGATTTCACATACATTTTTAGCCTTTTTAATTTATAATAATATTTATTATATTACATAATTTTAGGAAAATCATCCTTCGTGTTCACTTTTCCTTTATATTAATTACATTTTGCATCACTTGATTGATTCATTATTTCCCACTTCTTTTTCTTCTTCATATCTTGCACATTAATTTGTTTTTGTGAAGAATATATTATATCAATATAACATTTTGAATATCCTAGATAGGTTATCCATTTCTACATCATGTTCAAAAAGTGATTCAAACTCACTAAAACTATCATCTATGATTTTTTCCATTAGCGTGAACTGATTTGTCCTAAAATCTACTAACATTATTTAAGAATCAACTTATTCTTCATTGTTTAATTTAAGTTCCATATTTTACATCATAGTTTTTTCAATAAATTCCTTCGCAATTGTCTTGCATATTTCCATGTATTCCCTAATGAAAATAGAAGTTCCTGTCTACTTATTATGTAATAATCGTAAAACTCACAAAACATTATCTTTCTCATAAATTTTATTCAATTTTATACATCATGTTGTAATCTCATTAAACCTAAGATACTAGTCAAAAATAATTTTATTATTATTTATCATAAATGAATTTTTCATATGCTATAAGTTTTCATACACATTTTTTTAATGTTTGAATTTCCATAATGCGATATACCATGCTTGTCCCAAATTTCAAATGTAGTATAACCAGCAGTTATCCTATTAAAAGTGTATTCTACTAATGCACACTATAATGTAGTCATGAATTTACAGTTACACTCATAAGAAGCTAAATTGTAATCACTCTAATCATCTCTAGATGGTTTATGTTTTTAACATTTATCCTTGATTATAGAAAAAATATTATATCTCATGCCCTCTGTATGGATATTTATTTTGATACTCCACTGAGAATAATTGGTACCATTAAAATAAGAAGTTTTTTAGTGGGAGTACCCTCTTAATTATTATATCCAATAAATGTAATAATTATGAAATAAAAAAAGGTATTACCATTATGGGTAAAACAAGATGACCGTTTAAAATAATTGTATTCCTCTCATTCCAAGTGTATAGGTACATATTTAAATGCTAAAAGGAACTCTAGATCAGTTTAGTGGCACCACACTGTGAAACTACCAAAACCCATATATCATGTGCAACTCAGAATATTCCAAATCACTAAGGTCTAGTCCAGGATCCTAATCGTTTTATTACACTCAAGGCCATGAATTATGTTCATGTTCTGAGGGGCCCATGCAGGGTGTGAGTGTAGACTTTTTAGGCCACCATCATGTATTCCTATCTTAGATCGATATTTAAAATAGTGTATAAAAACTATAAATAGATATAAAATATTCATATATCACAAAACATGGTTCAATTTCACACAAAATAAACAAGTTATAATTTACTTTATTCATCCAAATCCTATTTGTAATGACATTTCCAAAGTTATTCATATTGGAATACCTATTAGCTCCCCTTTCATATCCATACTTCAAAGAATCACATGCCTACCAATTCTGAATTCAAAACCACTCAAGTAAAATTGGAATCCCTTCAGCATGAACATAATAAAACAAGATTCCATCATAATTTTATCATTTAAATCATCATAGAATCAACAAAAATACTTCCAAAGTCATAGTGATATTTTTCCTTCCAAATTCCCAGCCAATCAACCACAATATCACAGTGAGAATCAACCTCAAACTGATTGTCTCACACTATACACCATTGATTCCTATAGTGATATCCTTCTCTATAACTGATAGTCACTGTCATCCCCTATGTAACATTATATATATGGGTATTCACACATAAAGAGTTGTAAAATCACCTCACTGATCCGTGATTCTATATACCAAGACATTATTGACACTTTTTTTCAATAATAGTGAGTAGAAATTCATCAAAACAATTAAGACACGCCTATTGAGAAACTCTGTCTCCACATGTCACCCAATAACAACACGAGCCATCGGTAACTGCCTTAACATGACTAACCACATCGTCTCAATTATAGTGATCAACATCACCCCATGTCACATAGTTATTGCCAAACATATTAAAATGGAACAATATATTCATAGTAATAATATTATATAAATAAAAAAACCAGCACATCTGTACATATAATAAAAAAAAATTCACCCCATCCATTCATTTTTAGGATCATACATATTTTATCATATTAAGGACTAACCTTTTTCATCTCCCAACAACAATAGGATAATAAAAACAATAAATAAATGGTCATAACTAGACCAACCCATTGGTGCCTCTTTTTCATGTTATATTAGCGCACATATAAAATATGATAAACCATGGACCCTCCTACCTTATACACATAGAATTCAAATCTTTAATGACTAGCCATTGATTCCAAATTAAATGATAGAAATGTGGAATCTTGATAATGCCTCTATAAAAGGGAATATTCATTTTCATGGAAATAACATTCCAAAACAATATAAACATATACATAGATAAAGGGGAATACTAACCTTACTACTAATAATCTAATGATTTTAAGTATGATTGAATCAGAGAACAAATGAAGGATATTCAGAGAATCCTAAAGGGATAGAAGAGTATTTCCCATGACGGATGATATTTTTTAAAATAGGCAGGAAATTTTTTTAAAACATTTTTTAAATAAGATAGGGTCATAGTCATAATTTCATACTTTTTAATGTGGTATATGATTATTAAATATGGATTTCATAACTCTATAACAACTCTATGAACCAAATATCCAAGGGTAATTCCCATTTCCAAGCTTGGTGCATGGTTTAACAAACAATGCATTGCCCCTTTGGTCGCCTCTACATTTTGATACAGGTGGATAACATAGTCATCCTCCACTAGGATCGTGGTTTCATTAAATGTTTCCTAGTACTACTAGGGAACATGTTTTGAGCCAATGGTCATTACTAACTATGCACCAACCTTGTGCTCAGTGTTATGTCTCTCGATGATGGGTTTTTGAATCTTGATGCCTCTGAAACTAAACTAAGACCCGGATAAACATATTGGTCCTTAACATCCATATAATAAAAAAACACATTAATATTTTTCTAATACCACATTTTAATTATTCTATATATAAATATTTTTTTCCCAACCACCAACTAAAATTTCTAATTCTTGGACCATGATATTTCATGTGAAAGAATACTTGAAAATGGAAGGATTATGCGAACCTAATATCACCAATAGATTTATGTTCTGAAAGGGACATCTTGGAGGATAACATTCAATATTCCTTCATGAAAATTTATTAGGTGAGGTGGATAATTGAAATAGTGTAAGTGATCCCATTTTATAAGTGAAGATACGGTCACATTTTTAAAAAACCATTATTATTAAATAAATGAATGGAACTATTCAATGTTAAATGTCTCAAAAAGTAAGAAATAATGTATTGTAAGGTAATATAATAATGATTTATATTTTACCACTCATTTTTACACATGTATTAAATATGTTTCAATTCCTTTATCATTTTATTTATTTATGTGAAAAAATATACATTTATAATCTGTTTTTGACAATTGTTGGCACCAAAATATTGGACGCAAAGGGAAGAAGGAAAATAAGCATGTGCGCTACCTCGCGAAGCCCTAACATGGAGCTCCCATGAGCAACGCGGCCGCCACAAAGTGAAGGAGGTGTTAGTGATCCGCGAACGCCCTGACGTTCGTGAGCCCACCGTGAAGCAGAGGAGGCAGTAACCCTCTGTGAACCCGGTTGACGTTTGCGACCCGCCACGAAGCAACCACATCCCCTTCGCGCTGCGTGAGCTCTGCTTCGCGGCGCCCCTTGCCTATAAATACCGGGCTCCCCCTAAGCCCAGGGGATATACAATCCTACCTTTCGGCTTCTCAGCTCCCAAATCGCGAAGCACCCTTCTCTCTGGGAATCATGAGCTCCGCGAGGTATTTTTGCTTCATGAGAGGCCTTCGCCTTGTCTCGTTTTGATCCCCTCTTCCGAGAGGGATTCCCTTCACGAAGCCTTAGGGCATACGTGAAGGAGGGGGATTCCCAAGGGAACCTGGGCAGCCGCAGAGCGTTTATGCTTCGCAAAACACCCATCCTGTACATGTGATTCACATGCCAAGGAAGGGTCATTGTACTTCGTGAAGCACACTACTCAATAGCACATTACTTCACGAGGCTGTGCTCTGCGAACACCCTTCCACTTCGTGAAGCACCTCTCACTTGTACTTCTGCCCCATGCTAAGTCCAAGGCACTCCACTTCGCGAAGAACACCAATTTTCTTGGCAATTCCTCTTCCCGTGCGACCCTCCAGGTTTGCACGATGTGATTTCAAAGTCCCACGGATGACACCACTCGTAGTGTTGCTTCAACTAATGCTTCTTCACATAGGCACGCTAATGTATATTGCTTCTTCGCATAGCCATGCTAACTTGGACCCCTTGATGGTTCACTCTGTGACCCCCCTTCACCACAGCTTTGCTGGTACCTTCCCTCCCACAAGGGGCAGGGGTACTAGTCATGTAAATCCTAGGGGTGTGGAGTAAACCCACCTCGTCTGAGCTGTAGGATGTTAAACTGCCAAGAACCTCATCCACAACACATGACATTAAACTATGACCTGACCCCATGCCCCGCACGTAGGGTCCCCCCGGCTCAGACATTCTTTACACCGCTCATCTTCACTAGAATGGAATCATCCACACAGGGGATGATATCCTCCTCATCAGAGTGGCGTATGTCCACGGGAGAAGGGAAACCATATTGGTGTAATCTCCCCTAGCCCCTCTTGCGGAAGGTAGCACCCATGCACCTCCGTACTTCCCCACCGCCAAGGACAGTGGAGAGCGCGATGGGGAACAAGGCACCTTCCATCATTGGTCCCAAATCCATCTCCCGCTACGCTTTGCTGCACTTTGGGCCTCCATCCTGAAGTAAGTTCCAGCACCGTGGGCTACCTAACGCGTAAGCCCCTATTCGTTTCTCATGGACGCACCCTTCACTATGTGATCATCAGGTCTCTACTGCCACTTATTTCTCACACCGAGCATGACTCACGTGGGCTTAGAGTAAGCATCGACCATGGCAATGACCTCATCTAGCATGATGTTAAACTGTATGCCCTCATCCAGCATGACGTTAAACTGTATTCCCTCGTCCAGCATGACGTTAAATTGTATGCCCTCGTCCAGCATGATGTTAAACTGCATACCCCATCCCACACGATGTTAAACTACACACTGGAACTATGGGGACTTTGATTCGTGTCAAGTCATGGTACGTAAGAAGCCTCCATGAGGTTCAAGCCCACCACCACGTCATTTCTTCACGTCAGGTTCAACCTAGTCCAGCATGACGTTAAACTACATTCTGGTCCAGCGGTAAGCCATTGTGATGACCCCGAACTACGAGGACTTTGATCTGTGTCAAGGCATGGTACGTAGGAAGCCTCACAAGGTTCAAGCCCACCACCCGTTGGTCACTCTAACCCCCTCCATGTCGGTTCACCAACACCTGGGCAGCCAAGAGTGTAAGCCCCACACCAACCTGAACTACGTGATCTTTGATCCATGTCAAGGCATGGTACGTAGGAAGCCTCCACGAGGTTCAAGCCCACCACCACCTGGACCCCTGGTCCTCCTTCACATCGGTCTTCCGGCATCCAACCTAAACTACATGGTATTTGATCCATGTCAAGGCATGGTACGTAGGAAGCCTCCACGAGTTTCAAGCCCACCACTACCTGGACCCCTGGTCCTCCTTCACATCGGTCTTCTGGCATCCAACCTGAACTACGTGGTCTTTGATCCATGTCAAGGCATGGTACGTAGGAAGCCTCCACGAGGTTCAAGCCCATCACTACCTGGACCCCTGGTCCTCCTTCACATCGGTCTTCCGGTGTCCAACCTGAACTACGTGGTCTTTGATCCATGCTAAGGCATGGTACGTAGGAAGACTCCACGAGGTTCAAGCCCACCACCACCTGTCAGACCAAGGTCCACCTTCATGTCGGTTCACCGACACCATCTCGAACTACGCGGACTTTGATTCTCTGCCACGGGGATATGTAGAAGGTCTCTTCGAGGCTCAAGCCCAACTTCACTGTCGCCCTTGTGATGATCCCATTTAATTCCCCCCTCTACTTCATTCACCCATCCATCATCCATCCTGATTCTCACCCAGGCCGCCACATCCCGGTGAGATAATGCCACTCCACTCCCCTCCACAATGTCCAGGAAGCCTCCCATGGGCCGACCCCGATACCGGCATCCCCTTAAGGGGGAATTCCTCAATCCGATCCACTCCAGCTAGTGTTCTGATCAGGCCGATCCATCTCCACTGGACATTAAACCTATAGCATACCCTGTGTTAAACATAGGAAGTTGAGGAAAACCTCAGATACATGCCTATTACATATGATTCCCTATGCTCGATGTGGGATGCCTCGAGCTTCCATGCCCTCAAGAAGCCCTATAATAAGGGACAAAAGATAGACACACCAATTCCCCAGCGTTCAGACACGTTACTGATGCCTCGACCTGACTACTCCCCCAACTGAAGGTTGCTGCCCTGACCGAACCCTTTGGAATGTCCTGACAGAAGCAGTGTAATTAACCGGCGTCCATGGAAACATGGCACTGGGAAGAGTTTCACGAACAACGTATTAAATCTATGAGGGAGACCCAGACTAGGTGATGAGTTCCAAGGAGGAATCCACGGAAGGAAGAACCGACATCACATTATCTCGGTTTTGATCAAGGAGCAGACGTCCCTGAATAAGGAGCAGATGCCGCCCGCCTTTGGAAAGCGGGAATGTAGGGAAACACTAGAACCACGCCTATCGCGCCCAAGTGGACGGATGCGTGCGCCCCGGTGAAAGAATCGGAAATAGAAATGGTGAACCCGATGTGAATCTCTTCTCCTCAATGTGAATATTAGTATCACTCGAGACACCAGTAGATTGACGTGTCACCGGATCTAGATATCTGGTGTCGGGTCCCACCAAGAAAATAGCGGGCCTGGCGTGAAACTCACCAGAAGTTGGGGTAGTAGAACGTGGGGCATTCCGTTCTGCAACGCTGTTGGCGTGGATCCCTCTTACCGGCCACGGAAGATGGAATGCCGTTGGGGAAATGGTTATTAATTCTTTTCCTCACAGTGCTAATGAGTTGATCTCCCTGCTTCCCAAGAACTAGGTTGCTGCTATGGAGACACGATCACCACCCGCTCGCCTACGCAGGGGCGGGGGCAACACCAGCATAGCCGCTCCACGTGGCTCTGCTACCATCACGACGGCCTCTACATCCGTGAATACGGGACGCCCACATACCCTCTCCCTGTCAGAGATCATCCAACGAAGGGTGATCAACAACCTTTTATGTAGGTATGAGGAGGAAGGGGTCATCCCAACTTGAGATATGGCCCTCCTGGACCTGGAGGCTTCTAGGCCCCGTCATCAATGTCGCCCTCAAAGGCCGCGCAGGGAGTCCCTGCTCCCCATCGCAATGTTCAATCGTTTCGGGAGCCTGTCCCCGGAATTCCTCGACGACTCCTCGCCTTACAATGATGAGGAAGGTGATGTCCGGCTCAGCCCAGTCAGAGTCCCAATCCAAGGACTCCAGGCAAGGCACCCCATCCAGCCACGTCAGCCCCGCCATCCGACTTTTCCAGAGGAGCAGGTAGGCTATGCCCCTGCACCACCTGCACCAGCTCGTCTGACCCGACGCCAGCGTTGGGCCCAAGCTGAGGGTGCCCGTCAAGGGGTGTCGATGTCAACATCTACTGTGGCCCGAGACACCGCCACGTGCATCATGGAGTCCCTGCATACACTAAGTAGGGGCACTCCTCCACCCAGCCTATATCGAGGCTCCAGCTGCCCCACGGGTAGGCTAGGTTGACTCTCCGAGCCGTAGGCCCAAGCGGTGATCGCCTCAAACCAATCTGCGGTGATGTAACTCCGTACGGAGGTCCTACCCATACCACCATTCTATAGAGAGTGGGACTTCCCCGCTCTGAAGCTCATCATGGAGGTATGCCTTGTGATACCCCTATCCTGAATGAAGACCTACCTCACTGTAGTGATACTCGACGTGGAAGCCTCTCCTGCGCCCACCACACCAGGTATGGAGTTCCTCCTCCTTCCCCCGACCGTCGATGTGAGAGTATTGCCCATATGTTCCCTCTCCAACATGGGGATCCTCCTTACGTCCTCTATGCAACTGGTGAAGGTCCCCCTCACCCCGGCAACCCGAGGGGTGAAGGTCAGCCTCACTCCACCCGCGTCAAGCATGGAGGTCCTCCCCATGCTCCTGCTGGTTCCAACAGAGGTTCCGCCCACACGGGTGTTGTCCATGGAGGGCCTCCCCATGTACCCTTTGACATCTGCCCCGGTGCCCCTTGCACTCCGGCCATCTCAAACGGAAGTCCTCTCTGCCCCGGCACCAGCACGGCCCTAGAGACTACATGTCGAGAATCAACCTTGTCCCGAAGAGCCATCTAGGGGCAGGAGAGCGGGTCATCTCCTCCACAAGAAGAATCCTGGGAAAGCCCAGGTGGAGATCAAACCAGTCTGCTTCTCGGATTCTGAATCGGAATGCGACTCAGCGATGGAACCTTCTACCTGCTCCTCCGTGTCAAGTACCGGGGCAGGAACAAGGCGTGTCAGCCTCATTCTCCCAAAATACGAAGTCCATCGTATTCCCGCCTCTCTTCATAGGTATATCCAGGAGGAGGAAATTGCGGAAATCATGCAGGTTCCGACCGTGAAATCACCATCGTCGTCACCGGAAGCGCCCTCTACCTCTACCAGAGGTCACAGAGAGATATTTGGGTGACCAACGGTGGTAGAGCAATGGCGTGACCCATTGCTGGTGACCGTAATACCTACACCAGAAGCTGTGACGGTCAGCCTATCATGTCACAATGTTGTGGTTAGGTCACCTCACTCCTCGGAGGATGGCCCGGAATTCAGCAGTCAGTCAGCTCGTTCTCCGTATTCTCTGCCACCCAGTTTACTGTCCCAGCGGTCCGCCTTGGTACTGCTACCGGTTCCTCAGCCACCTCCAGTTGATGAGTGGGGAAATACGGGGCCAGACCCTGAATCTGAGCCCAGGAGATTTTGGAACATTCTCATGGCGGATCACTTCCCGGAGAAGTTCTGGCCGACGGCAGCACCGAACTTTTGTGCACCGGAGTCCCTTACCCCAGAGGAAGTAGGGTGCTTCTGCCAAACCCTATGGGCGACACACTTCCGCCTTCGTTATGAGTGGGTAGTGTACCGCCAGAGCCGAGAGCACTTTGAGGAAATCAGTGAGCAATGCCGCCTGGTCAATTTGGCTGCGCTCCCTGTGGCTCAGCGCCTTGAGTCACCAGGCCACCAGATCACCCTTCAATGGAAATGCTTTCAGAGTCTCAAAGTACTCTGCAGAATCATCAGGGAAGCTACACCCCATGTGCAAGTCCATGGCTGGGGACAGTATGCCTCCCTCCTCTTCAGTCCTATCCAACAGCAGCCCGATTCGTTATGCGACATTGAGGACATGCCCCCAAGAGGGGTCGCGGTCCACATGGCTGACGTAGTGGACAAAGAAGATGAGCTTGAGTTTCTTGATGGAGACTTACTCCTTGAGGGTGTACCACCACTGCTGGACCCATCAGGGAGGATTACCCGTCAGTAGAGGAACCTTCTAGGCCTCCCTGTACCCACCGAGTCGCTGGTACTCAGTCAGATGACCGATAAGGGTAAGGAGCACGTCAGAGCTGTCAAGCACTCCGACCCGTCCGCCTCAGTGCAGAAGACGAACGAAGAACCCGAAAAGGCCGCATTGCACCAGCAGCTCAATGAGCAGAAGAGGCTAGTCGACGAACTCCTGGACAAGAGCGTTGTAGAGCGGCGACCCGAATATGGTAATCCCAAGCTGGGGCAGCAGGGGTAGGAACAATTTCCCCCCGGTGAGATGCCTCCAGGAAACCCTGATCATGCTACTTCCACAGACAGGGTAGAAGCCAGATCTCACGGCAATAGGGCATGATACGTCTCGCCAAACCCTCCTGAACGGCGAGGCAATGTGAGGAATCCATCCCAGGTTCCCCCAGCCGCCCCACAAGTCGTTCTGTCAGTCGTTCCACGAGCTGCTGAAGCCATATACCGTGTCGAAGAACCTGGCAACGTACTTGTGATTAGGGATCCCTATCAAGGCAGGGACCCCCACCCGGATGATCTTATAGTGGCACTCATCGCCCGCCTCGAAGCGTTGGAAACGCGGTAGGTGGCAGTCCCACCAGATGGCAAGCCATATCCCACGTGGGTGGATGATATGCTTGCACCTCCAGGTTTTGGGAACCCCACTTTCTCACCCTTCAACGAGACAGGTGACCCACCGTAGCACTTGGCTCATTTTTCTTCCAGGTGTAGCCCCATGTTGGGGACCTCGGTCCAGCAAGAAGCCGCCAAGCTCCGATGTTTCGTGCAGACATTAGAGGGCCCTGCATTTGTCTGGTACAGCCAGCTCCCTATTGGATCGGTGACTAGTTGGGAGGATCTCCGCCGGCAGTTCCTATACTAATTCAGCTCTACCACGTGAAAAACCAGCATCGCAGACCTCTTCAAGTGCAAAAAAAGGCCTGATGAGCGAATCGCGGACTTCATCGCCCAGTGGAAATGGATTACATACTCCCTCGACATGCCACTGAATCAGGAGAAATTATTGACGATTTGTGTAGGGAATATTAAAATAGAGTTGGTTCCTTCCCTGATCACCCACAACTATCCTGGATGGTTTCGAGACTTCTCAGATAAAGCCCAGCGCCTCAAGGAAGCTCTACAATAGGCTAGTTAGACGCGTCTGCCGCCCCCTATGATCCCAGCAAGGAGGGCCAGAGCTGAGCCCGCTGTAGTGGCCCAAGTAGAAGCCCCCAGGCAGCTAGAGTTGCTACTAGTAGCTCTGGCTCCATAACCTCACAAAGGCCCTCTGCCTCAAGCACAACCTCCTACCCAGCAGCGACTGCCACAGAATCGACAGGTTCCCCCACGCAATGTGCCACTACCACCTAGGCGGGACAATCAGGCACCACCTCCTCAGCAGGTCCCTCCGTCCCCTCATCAGGGCCAGGCTCCCAGAGCTCCCTTTTCAGAAAGAAGGCACCATACTTACTCGTTCAATGAGGATCAAGTCCCCGGTTACTTCCAAAGTTCCCTAGAGCAAGGGACCATGCGCTTACCCAAGTACAGAAGGCCGGCTGAGGTGAATCTCACCGATCTTCCCAATTACTGCCCCTATCACCAGATCCTAGGTCATACCCTCAAGCGGTCCTTTGTGTTTAAATACTGGATCCAAGACCAGGTCAGTAGCAACATAGTCAAGCTAGGCCCAGCCCCGGCACAGGTAGTGGGTGTCTTTTTCAGATCAGAGAGCAGTAGTGATGACGAAGGTGAGTGGCAGAAGGTTCCCAGCCACGGGTCCCAAAAGTACGATTACTGGATGGCCCGTAAAATAGTCGCTCGTTCCCATGGTATCATTCGGGCATGCCTGAATCAATTGGAGCCTATGGAGGAAGTAGCCAGTACCTCTGCGTCGTCATCCCAGCCAGCCTCTTCTCAAAAGAGTAAGCAGTAGCGACGTAAGAAGAAGAATCATGTTCCCCCACTGTCGTTGTTATCCCACACTCTTGGCGACTTTATGCCCCCTGAAATCGAGATTCCTCCCAGAATCCACATAGTGGTGGATGATTCATCAAGCGATAGCCTGGGGTACTCTTTGGTTAATACCGTGGAGCTGGTAAATCCCTACATGACTCCCGATGAGTGGGAACATCGGGCGATCCTCCCCAATGTCTCCAGTCGACGTCAACATCGGTGGAACTATGGCCACATGGGTCATTGAGGCACGTCAGCGGGCACTTTCAGTCAGGTCATGCATACTACTGAAACCAGACAGCAGGCTCAGTGCAGAGATCAGCACACACCACCTCATCTAGTGCCCTCAGATCTACCTCCACCGCTGTTTGTGCTACTGGATCAGGCAGAGGTGTCTCATCCGCACTGTGGTCAGCCTCTCCCTACTAAAAGCTAGTCTCAGCTATCCAGTCTTCATCCAACAGCCGCCCTTTAGGCCTCGACTAGCAGGCAGCGGGATGTACCCAGTACCAGCCAGCCGCCAGTTCAACCGAAAGGACCCTCTATGCCTCTAAGTGTGAAACGGCCTCCTATAAGCAGAGGCTCGCGTTTGGCATGAAAGTATGATGTCCTGAAGCACCTTGTCGGCATTCCAGGAAGTCTTTCTATCCTTGAGGCTCTTCGCCTGTTGTCTGAAATGCGTGATGCACTTTCTGAGACCCTAAGGAGCCCCCTCCAGTTTGATATGAAGGTAGCAGCTACAGAAGCCTCCCATGCTGAGGCAATTGAGAGTGCCGAATTCCAGGCAGTTATCTCATTCTCTGGTGAAGAAGAAGACCCTCTCATACATGGGCATATTTTCTCACTATATGTCACTGGCCAGTTCAATGGCATGGAAGTCCGCCGCTATCTTGTTGACACGGGTTCTGGGATCAACCTAATCCCAACCCGGACACTACGAAAGCTGGGTTTGTTAGAGGATTATATAACTCTTTTCGGCCTCAGAATTCAGAGTTATGACAGGACCGAGCAGACTCCAGTCGGAAAAATCTTCTTAAAGACCCAGTTCGGTGGCCTAATTTCCAGCACCGAATTCATGGTTGTCTCCCAGGATACCGCGTACAACGCATTGATGGGCAGGCCATGGATCCATCTGCATGCAGCGGTCCCTTCATCATATCATCAATGCCTCAAATACTCCCTCAACGGTCGAGTAGGTGTACTCCAAGGAGATGCATCTCTTTTTTCCTCTTGTGAAGCCCGTTTTCTGGATGCTGACTATTACAAGAGCAAGGACAAGCAAATCCTGGCAAGCGAGGTTGAACTTGCCCCGGCCACAAGTGATCCATGGGCAGGTATGGATGATGCCTACATCTTCCCAATCCATGGGTTAGAGGCCATGACCCCCGACATGGGGTAGTGTTTTGTTGTTTTGGGTACAAGAGGAATGCATTTTCCCATGTCCAAGCAACGACGGAAAATCACCTCATACTCCTACACCAACCAGGCTCAGGTGATCCAGGAACCTCCTACCCCTGTGCGGTATCGGAGTGTCAGGCTTATGGCAATGGCGGTACGTCATACGTGTCTCTTCCGCCAGGCTGGAATCAACCGGCTCAGGCCGAAGCACCACTACTGCTTTGATGTCATCAAACGTGGCCCCTTGGGCCGCAGGCCAGATGGGATAGGATCGATTGCCTTCATTGCTATGGTCTCAGTGGCGCATGGGTCTCCTGATATGATGATCACTGCCACCCAAGTCGGCACCAGCTGCCCATCGGGGTTTGATAACTCAGAAGCAGCTCCCCCTGCAGGAAATCCCTCCCTGGGTGGAGAGGAAGATCTGGAGGATGCTCCCCCCACCTTTGAAGAAGGCGTCTCTACCATGGTTGACGAACAGGTACAGGTGAACCTTGGTAGCGAGACAGATCTGAGACCCACATTGATCAGTGCAACCGTGTCCCCCAAGGAGCAGCAGCAGTACATAGACTTTCTCAAACAACACCGTGATGTGTTTGCCTGGAGTTACGGTGAGATTCCAGGACTAGATCCTCGGGTATCCGTTCATCACCTTGGTCTCTCGACAAACCATCGTGGGTTTAAGTAGCCTCCCAGAAAGATGCACCCTTCTCACGACACCATGGTTTAGGCTGAAGTTGACAAGCTCATCAAAGCCAGCTTCGTCAAAGAAGTCCAGTACCCCAAGTGGCTTGCCAACATTGTGCCAGTCAGGAAGAAGAATGGGTAGATTAGAGTCTGTATCGACTTCCATGATCTCAATCGCCACTACCCAAAGGATGTTTTTTCCCATCCGGTGACCGAGTTTTTGATTGATTCCACGGTTGGGTTCCAAGCCCTCTCTTTCATGGATGGGTATTCTGTGTACAACCAGATCTGGATTTCCCCCAAGGATGAGGATTCCACTGCCTTTAGGGCTCCCCAAGGTACGTTTTGTTACCAGGTTATGCCCTTCGGCCTGAAAAATGCAGGTACCACCTATCAGCGGGCCATGCATCGCATATTTAAGCCGATTCTCGAGACGCTGGTGGAATACTACGTGGATGATCTAGTGATCAAATCTCTCCAGCACCAGGACCATCTCAAAGACCTTGAGAAAGTGTTTGGTTTCCTCCGTTCCTGCCACCTGAAGATAAACCCGTTAAAGTGTGCCTTCGGGGTCACCTCTGGGAAGTTTCTTGGCTTTGTTGTAAGATATCAGGGCATTAAGATCGACCCAGAGAAGATCAAGGCCATCAGCCAGATGCCTCCCCTAAGCAATATTCGGGAGCTTCAAGGTCTCCAAGGCCACTTATCCTATATACGCCGATTCATTACGAATCTGGCTAGAAAGTGAAATCCCTTTTCCTGGCTCATGAAGAAAGGTGCCTCCTTTGAGTGGGATGAAGAGTGTCGGACTTCCTTCGAGGAAATCAAGCAGTATCTGCTCCAACCTCCGATCTTGATGCCACCCATCCCCAGAAGGCCGTTGGTTCTTTACGTGACCGCCTTGGAATGGTCCCTCGACGCACTTCTCGCTCAGAATAACAATGAGGGGACAGAGAATAGCCTCTACTATTTCATCCACATGATCCTCGATACGAAGATCAGATACTCCCCTATCGAAAAGAGCTGCCTTGCGCTCGTGTTTTCCATACAGAAGTTGTGGCATTACCTGCAGCACCATGAGGTACAGTTGGTCTCTCAGGTAGACCCACTAAAGTACATCCTAAACTGCCCCATGTTGACTGGCCGACTAGCGCGGTGGGCGGTGATCCTCCAACAGTTTGACATCAGGTTCGTACCTCAGAAGGCCATCAAGGGATAGGCATTGGCAGACTTCTTAGCTGCTCATCCAACCTCTGCAGATCAATCCATAGATCTGGATTTTCCTGATGAGGCAATCCTCTCAGTCGATCATGTCGTCTAATGTTGGCAAATGCCCTTCGACGGTGCCTCCCGGAGCCCCACCGGTAAGAGGCTGAACGATCCTAAGATCAACAGAGTGGGTCTGGGTATCATCTTCATCACCCCAGCTCAAGCCGTCTTTCCATACTCATTCCTGTTGTTAGAAGGCTACACCAACAATGAGGCAGAGTACCAGGCTCTCATCACCGGCCTCGAGTTGGCCCTTGAGATCGATGTGCCCCATATACATGTGAAAGGGGATTCCGAGCTGGTCATCAAGCAGTTCAATGGTGACTATGTCATCAGGAAGTTGGATCTTGTACCATTTCTAGAGTGCACCCTCCGTCTAATGGCCCAGTTCTCTTCTCAACCAAAGGTTACCCATGTCCCTCGGTCACAGAACGGTCGAGCAGACACTTTGGCTGGATTAGTTGTGTCGCTCGCAGAACCCGAGTAGGATGATTTGATCATACATGTGGCGCACCGGAGATTCATTGCCCCTATCACCCCAGAGGACAATGACAACCTGCGAGTTGGTCATCTTACCACTGGACCTTCTACGTTAGGGGTCCCAGGTTCGTCAGACACAGTGGTTGAGGCCACTCCTGACTGGAGAGCACCTTTTGTCGAGTATCTCCAAAATGGTTGCCTCCCGGATGACCGGGACGAGCACGAGTGAATCTGATGTCGCGCACTACAATTTACCCTCTAGAGAGGTCCCAGTCTTGAGAATATCCTCTATAAGCGGAGCTTCGATGGTGTTCTCCACCATTGAATTCAAGGATTCGAGATTTCTTAGGTTATGCAAGAGGTTCATGCCAGTTCCTGCAGTGCCCACCAAGCTGGGCCAAAGCTGCCCCATCAGATTCGGAGGTTGGGGTACTTCTGGCCCTCTATGATCCATGATTGCATCGAGTTCACCAAGAGATGCCACACATTCCAAGTTCACACTAACTTCCTGCATAGGCCACCAGATCCTCTCCACTCCACCAAGTACTCTTGGCCATTTGTAGTGTGGGGACTCGATATCATGGGACCATATCCACTGGCAACAGCTCGCCAGTGTAGGTTCATCCTAACTGCTACAGATTTCTTCTCCAAGTGGGCAGAAGCAGTTCCACTCAAAGAGTTCAAGGCCCGTTCCATTGTTGACTTTGTGAGCTCCAATATCATTTACCAGTTTGGAGTCCCTCACGTTGTCCTCACCGATAACGACACTAACTTCTGAGTAGCCGAGCTGAAGAAATTGTACGCCAAGTACAATATCCGATCGAACCATACCTCTCATTATCATGCACAGGAAAATGGATAGGTTGAGGCGTTCAAAAAAACTCTCTCTAACATTCTGCAGAAAATGGTTGGTCAGAATAAGAAAAGTTGGTCGGACAAGCTCCCCAACACCCTCTGGGATTATCGGACGACGACTCGTAATTCCACCCAAGTGACCCCCTATTCCCTGGTGTATGGGGCAGAGGTTGTCCTACCCATTGAGATGCAGCTGGTATTGTTACGCACTACAGTCTATGACCAGCAAGCACCAGATAAGGTGGCCGAAATCTGTCTAGATGAATTGGAAGCACTGGACTAGAACAGACTTTGTGCCCTGCACAATCTGGAAAGGCATCAGAATAATATAGCCAGAGCCTTCAACAATAAGGTTCGCCTTCGCTCTTTTCTGTAGGGCGACCTAGTGTTGGCCCTTTGAGCGCCAATGATTCTCGGTAGGAAACCGCCCAAGCTAGAGCCCAAATGGGAAGGACCTTACGTCATCCATAAGGTTTACCCCAACAGAGCATACTCCTTGGTGACCACGGATGGTGAGCGCATAACTCCTCCCACCAATTCCAAGTTCCTCAAGCAGTACTTTTGCTAGGCCTCTTGGTCTTGCACGACCTTAAACAGTACGGTCCCGCACAACCCTAAACTACGTGTTAAGGTCCCTCATGACCCTAAACTACATGTTACAGTCTCACATGACCCTAAACTGCACCACCGTTCTACATGACATTGAAACTATGATATCGTCCTGCAAGACGATAAACTGCAAAATGGTCTGAGCTCTATGACCTTAAACTAAGATCTCCCCCATCCTCACTACAAGATGTTAAACTGCAATCCAGTCAGGCCTTCCTGACCGAGGTTTAGCCTCATGCCCTTTGGCCTCTTCGGGCCCCTGGCCCCCGTCCTTACTGTAAGACGTTAAACTGCAAGTCGGTCAGGCCTCCCTAACAGAGGCTCAGCCTCGGGCCCCTTGGCCTTTGTCGACTCGGTCTCTATTATGGGATTGTATGGTGTGGTGTGGGATACGTCCTCATTCACATTAGGTTACCCGCCGTACCATACATATCCCCAAATGAGACGCATCTTTTGTCCAGTATGACATTAAACTATGCCTCAATAACTACGTATGGCTTGATTCTCATCCTAATGGGATACGTAGGAACGCTCAGACGTCTCATCTTGAACCTAGCCCCGATCTCTTCTCTCTAACTGTCCCTCCTGGGTATAGTTTCCTCAGAGGATCCTTGCATGATGAGGAGTAGTCTTCCTTAGCCCCACTCATACGAGGATTATAACGGTCACACCATGTGCCCACTCCCATTCTTTTATCCTCTCACATCTTTACCGCACGACGTTAAACTGCCTGGCCTTCAATAACTACATATGGCATGATTCCCATCCTCATGGGATACATAGGAATGCCCAGAAATTTCATCTATTAGCCCATCCCAAAAGCCAAAATATTCCCCTCAGGTCAAGATATATGGCAGGATGCACACTTTTACTCCAACTCACGTCGAGCAAGCCTTGACCCGACTGTACGTCCCCCCCGGAGATGTTCGCCTCTTTTGTGGATAGGTAAAGCTATGCTTCACCCACTCCTTGATTGGGATTCCATCATTTTACTCACCTGGAGGGACCCCCAAGAACAGCCTGGATACCACGCCCAAGGGCTCTCCTATCGATATGGGCCAACGCCCCCCGAGGGTTTCCGAGCAACAAGCCGATACAAGTCCCGTATTGCGAATTTGGTCAACAGTCGACGCTCATTTGTTACTCCCATATCAGGTCACCATAAGGACGCTGTGTTTCAAAAATGGTCAACAGTTCCTTGGATCTTTGGGTCCACCCTAAGATGTCCCAAAAATTGAGTGCAGTGATTCGTTCTGCCCCATCCCGAAGCGACAAACTTCCCTCCGGGTGGTGCCAACGGTCGGGCCCACAACCCCGATTCTCCTATAAGGAATGTGTGGTGTGGTATGGGATTATGTTCTCATTCACTTCGAGTTGCTTTCCATGTCGTACGCACTCCCTCACCGAGGCCCAGCCTCAGGCCCCTTGGCCTTTCCGGGCCCATGGACCCCATCCTTGCTGCAAGACGTTAAACTGCAAATTAGTCAGGCCATCCTGACCGATGCCTAGCCTCAGGTCCCTTGGCCTTCTTAGGCCCTATCCCAAGTTCCTACCCAGAGTGTATGGTGTGATGAGGGATTATTTCCACATTTACATCAGTTTTTTCACCGTACCATACACCTCCTCCATCCAGGGACTTCTATTCCCTGACCATCGTCCTCACCGCAAGATGTTAAACTGTGAGTAGGACAGGCCTTTCCTAACCAAAACCCAACTATCAGGGCCCTTGGCCTAGGTTCTCTCCTACGAGATTGTGCGGAGTGGTGCAGGATTATGTCCTCATCACTCACCGCATCTCACACGCCCTCGTTAGGGTATCCTTCCCCCTGGGTATTTTCTAGAACTACGTATGGCTTGATTCCCGTCCTTACGGGATACGTAGGACCGCCCGAATGTCTAAGCTTTGGGTCCAGCCCCATCTCTTGGAAATCTCTGTCCCCCCTTGGCCCCTTGGCCTACCTCTCATGAGTCACTTCGTCGACCCTTTTCAGCGGTTCACTAATATGCCTAAGGGTACTCTGGTTTAAGTTACCTGGAATGTCAGATTCTACTCAGACACATCTACACCTGCTTTTCAGGCTTCGTGTCTCCCGTCATTCGGGCTTTCATCACCTTTCACACCCAGAGGGACCCCCAAAAATGGCCTGGATACAACGCCCAAGGGCTCTCCTACCGTTACGGGCCAACGCCCCTGAGGGTTTCAGACAACAAATTGATACAAATCTCGTGTTGTGAACATGGTCAGCATTCGATGCCCATTTATTTGTCCCCATTTCAGGATAATGCGACAAGATGCTGTGTTGTGAACATGGTCAGCAGTAATCCTTTGTCGTCATGCCAACCCTTCCCGACCTCGAATGTTGGTTACATGATTCACATTATGTTCCACCCCACCGTGTCCAGGTGGAATCTTGACACTCTTAGCGCTACCCCTCAGTGCACCTTTTCATATCAGGGGGACAAAGCTGCAACACAGCATCCTTCGGGGCACCCACGGTCTGAGCTCTAAGACCATAAACTAAGATCTCCTCAGAACTATGTTCATCTTGAGTCCCATCCTCATGGGATATGTAGGACCGCTCGAACATCTTCGGTTCCATCTTAGTTGGGAGCTAGTTTCTCCTGCCCCTTTTGCCCTCACCTCTGTTTGGGCCCCTTGGCTCGAGGTTCCTACCTTGGGACTATGTGCGGTGTGATGAGGGATCATGTCCCCATCCACGTCGGTTATGTCACATGACACCATACACATTCCCCACCTAGCATCATCTATACTACGTCTGTGCTTCATGATGTTAAAATTCATGATGGGTCCTATCACACGACCTTAAACTGTGAAATTATCATCCTGGCTGCATGATGGAAAACGGCACTGCATTGTGATGACCTCGTTGTAGAGAACATCACATTGGGTATTGGTCACGTGCCATGCCATTTGTCAACACCTACCATATCTTGATTCTTGTGGCGGCACTAGGGCTTGAGACCCTAGGCCTATTGCTTCACAAAAAAACACTCACCTTAAAGGACAAACAAGATTTATCAAATTACACTTCTTTTGGTGCAAGGGCCATGCCCGCACTTCCCTTTTTCCGTGGCACTGGTATCTTACCATGCCACCCTTCAGAACTACGTATGGATTGATTCCCATCCTCATGGGATATGTAGGAGCACCTGGGCACTTCCCTACAGGCCCAGCCTAACTTTCATGTTCGGTCCCTCGACTCGAGCACTCCCCAGAGAATGCATGGTAAGTAGGGCTTATGTCCTCATTCACGTCGGGTTTTGTAACCACCTTACCGTGTGTCCCCTGCTATCCTTACCCCTACGCGTTTCGAGATCTAAGACCTTAAACTAAGACCCTTTCAAGAACTACGTGCAGCTTGATCCCCATCCCCATGGGGTATGTAAGAACGCCTTTTCACTTTGCTTCAGGCCCACCTCAACTTCAGCTTTCAGTCCCTTGACCTAAAACCTCTCTCAAGGGAGGTTGTGCGGTGTGGTATGGGATTATTTCCTCATTCATGTCGGGTTTCTCACTGCACCATACACACCCCTGGTTCCCATCCATGTCGGGTTTTTCGTAAATACTCGTCACGTGCCTCCTGTGCTTCCTCCCACCCATGGTCCAAATTCTACGACCCTAAACTAAGATCTCCCTATGGGAAAGGACTCTGCTCCCTCTATCTAATACGCCTCATTGTCGTATTCAGATGCGTTTTGACAAAGAGCCCGAAGTGTAGGATTTTCATGGGGACATTCCCCTCATCCCATGACCAAGCTTTGTGCACTCTCTGTTTAGATTCTCATCCTCATCCACATCCAAAAGGACCCTCATATGACATGGATACTAGTCTTAAGGGTTCTCCATGAATGCTGGACCTAAGGGGCCTCCAATCTTTTCGAGCCAACATCCCTACGGATTTATGACAACATTTGCGACATGGTCCCGTGTTTCAAACATGGTCAACGTTCGACCCTCATTTGTTTGTCCTCATCCCAGACTAATGCGATATGGATGCTATGTTTCTGCCATGGTTGAAAGTTATCCTCCATCATCACACCGCCATCATTGTAATCCAAATATCGAGTGTCATGATTCACACATTTCCACTTCCTCATGTTCAAGTGGAATTCCAACACACTCGGCTCTATCTCTTCGCGCATCTAGGTGCGCAACATGATCGTGTTAATATCATGGGGATGGTATTCACCGAGTGTCCCCTCACCCTAACCTACCCCTTTCTATGTCGGGAAAGTCCCACCACTACTTCTTGTTTCCCACACCGAGCATGACTCACGTGGGCTTAGTAGTTTTGGCAGGATGTGTACCAACACGGTCAGGCTTCTCATCGACCCCTCAGAACTATGTATGGCTTGATTCCCATCTTCATGGGGTACGTAGGAACATTCGACCACGGGCCCAGCCTAATTCTCACTCTTGGTCCCTTGACCTAAGATTTTCCTCCGAGGGTACGTGGTGTGATTTGGACTTCAAGTCCTCTTTCACATTGGTTTTATAACTACCACAACATATGCTCCCTGGGCTCCTCTCTTTCACTCCACTTCCTATCGTATGACGTTAAACTACAAGAGTCCATATTTACTCAATGCATGACACTAAATTGCGGTTCTACCCTGAACAAATTCAAGATGCCCCATTTTAATCATGGGATGCACTAGAGCCTCTACCAGAGAGAATTTCACTTGTTAGTGTTGGGATATGACTACATTATACTTCCAGAACTACGTGTGGCTTGATTCCCATCCTCATGGGATACGTAGGGACCCCCTGGTATTTTTCTTAGGGTCCATCCCACAGGAATAATTATTCTTGTTCTTCCCCTTTCCGGCCCCCTGGACGAACCCCTCACCAGAGAGGCCCTATCTACAAGAAGGAATGATCCATGATCAAACCGATGGTCCATCTGGCGTACTCCCACCGCAATGGTGCAATTACATGAGTGTTGGATTCTATTCGGACAAACCATCACTCCATATTCCATGCTTTTTGTGCCCCTTATTCGGATCCCCATCCTCTTTCATGCCTAAAAGAACCCCCTAATAGCCTGGTCTCATGCCGCATCGGCTCACCTACCATCCTGGACCAACGTTCCGGAAGACTGGTCATGTTTGGAAGGACCCCCTAATAGTATGGATGCTCGACCTAGGGTCCACCTACTATCCTAGGCCAACGTCCCAAAGGATTGATTAACATCATTTGTGAAATGGTCTCGTGTTTCAAACATGGTCAACGGTCGACCCTCATTTGTCTGTCCCCATTTTAGGCTAATGCGATATGGATGCTGCGTTTCCGCCACGGTTAACGGTTATCCTTTATTGTCACTCCATCCCCACAGTGTTCTGAATATTGGGTATCATGATTCACACTTCCCATTTCCATCTATTCAGAACAATTTTAGCGCCCCTAGAGTCGCACCGTTCGTGCATAAGAGCACGCTGAAGAAACGGTAATTTGGCTATTTTGAGAACTTCCTTCTCCGGCTAGGTCACTCCTATTTTTTCGGAAATTCGGACTGGTTATCCAAACCCCGAATTCCTGAAGCTTGGTTTACACTCCTATGTTGGGTGAGACGATGAGGCAACTATCTCTTGATTCTCACATCGGGCTTGACCCATGTGAGCTTGGGGAATTATCGTCGGATGTCCCGCAAACATTGTAAGGATGGCATGAACTGGTACAAATAGTGGAAATTGTGCATGTCACGGCATTCAAAAGAAGAAAAAATTGAAGCATGAAAGTACCATTAAAGGGTTTGTAATTATTACAGCACCCGAGGGTCGACTCCCCCCATGAACGGGTTGACCTCATTGAAAGAGCGTTGCAGCTCCACCACCCTTCGACTGGTGGCATCCAGAAATTGTTGTCGTCGACTGAGCTCCCACTCCTCTTCAACAGCGATGGGGCTCAATTCATCAGCCCCAGCTCGGGCCCTCTCCATGTCAGCTTGAATGACAGTCATCTCCCCAGCAACCCGATTCAAGCCCTCTTCTGCCTCTACCAGCTGGGCCTTCAGTCGCAAGATCAGCTCGAATTGTACATTGAGAAAGTCCGAATGCTCATCCGCCCGGATCAGCAGCTGCTGGACCTCACTTTCAGCCTCCTAGAGCTTCTTGATGTTTGTAACTTTCCTTCACTGCCATCCCACGCTGAGCCCGCAATCATACTCTCGAATCCTCTCAACCATGAGATCTCGGATGAGCGCATGAGGATGTTGGGAATCCACTCCCCCAGCGCATAGTTCGCGCAGCCGCGAGCGAATTCTGTCTATTTCATTCAGCCATGACACTTGGGGGTGTCCTTAATGAAGCGTGTGATTAGATTCCATGATTTTCGGTGGACTATGCTGTTGTCTTCTTCATTGGAGACTGTTTCATCCCAGTCTGCGCGATTGGCAGGCTCGTATGCAGGATACGCCCGCAGGAAGTCCTCGGCAGGATCTGCGTCTGGCGTTGAATCCAGCGCGACATCTGGCACCGGAGCAGGCATGGCAGGACTTGGGTCGGCAGATTGATCCTCATCATTGGACTCTACCTCAATAACCTTAGGCACGACCCTGCTGGTGGTCCTACCAATGATAGTGTATGCTGCAGCTCAGGTAGGTGGGGGGACTATCTCCACCATCACCAGCATGCCCCTAGGAGGGGTGCCACCAGACAACCCGACTAGCCTTGCCGCAACAGATCATGAAAGTCAGAGAACTGTACGACAGAGAGGGACATGAATGTCAGTTGACATGATCTACATATTACAGCAATGAATACAGTGGAGAAAACATATGGAGGTCGAACTCCCGGTGCTGCTCTAGAGTCGATGATGATGCGACCCCAAGGCGTGGCCCTCCGTATACTGTAGGAAGGTCTGGAGATTCTGGAGGAGCCACCTCAGGTGCTCTGACCCTACTAGACATAGAACTGGACGCAGCCATAGGCGCGGGTTCTGAAGGTCCTGAGTCATCACCCGCCAAAGGGCGAGAGCGAGGCCTGCGTACAAGTTCCTCTTGCACGGTTCAAACATTGGTAATAAATCCATGATGTCCTGAGAGCAGACCCTGAGGAAAGAAATTTGGAATGCAACCTCGAGGACCTCCGCAAAATCATCAAAATCTGAGTCTTGATCTCCGACTTCGCCCTCCTCCAATGGGCTCCCTCTGCTAGCCTCATCCTCCCGAGAGGATTCCTCTGATTCTTCCAGCAGGGGGAAGTGCTCCCTCAGATAGGCGGTTGACAGCGGTGGAGGAACCGTCCGATCCAGCAGTACCCTCACCCGATTTTTCATTGGGTGTGGGACACCACTGGAGTGAACGTAGTCCTCCAGCTCAACCAAATATTGCTCTGCCTCTACTGGAGACGCCGTGAACCCATCCCGGACTGGCCTATACCCGGTAGAACCATCCCATGACGGTTCAAGAGTTCCCACATCTTGGGCAGACTGAGGTGTTGGCGGTTGACATCCCAAATGTCCCAGGCCTCCGGGAAGACGGCATCCCCTGGCATGTCGATATGACGTTGCCACTTCCCTGGAGCCTGAGCAGATATCCGGCGGAATCCCCTTGGCGGCTGCCCCTCCGGATGGCCCTGCTCTTCCAGAATCACCGGGTTCGCCACTACCACCACATTCTCAACTGGTGTAGGTCTCGTTGCCACGACAGCCCCGCCACCACGAGAGGCCCTTGCTGCCCTCCGACCCCAACCGCGGAATAGGGGAGGCCCGCCGTCACCAGCCCGAACGGTTGGCTGCTTCAACATTTCCCCAAGATAAGCTGCCTCCCAACTGATGGCATACTCATTCACCAGTCCAAAGGCGGCAGTCGGTGGAGGAAATTTCATTCGCATTTTCCAGTCCTCCCATGTGAACATGAGCCACAGCTACCTCATTACACACGAGTTCTCCTCATGACACACCTCCTAGTAGACCTGCGGGGTCAGCCGCTGCAGGCACCAGAACTACCTCGCAAACTGATGCGGGGTGTACAACTCATAGAGTGGCTCACGATCCACTTGTGCCACCAAAACTTCACCTCTAAATGCCAGGAGATAAGCCTAATGCTCTTCTGTTCCCTACCCGTCGTCAGTGAGTACCCCTATCGGAAATAGAAACGGGTGGAAGTTAAACTCATCCACCCTCCACACCCGGTTCAGCACCATCGGTATGGTTAATTTGAATGGGAAGCTCCCGACTAAATTCAGAATGGAGGGGAAGAAGTTTGATCTCGATGGTGAGATAGGGTTTGGATACTCATAAATCCCCCTGATGTGCGCCGCAATCCACCCATACAGAAGGTGGAAGGGCCCACATATCCTTGGAGGCTTCTTTCCCTTGCTAACATGCCGCAACATCCTATACAGCTTGGCGAGCATTAGAATCCCCAGATTGACCCGCTGTCCCATGGCTAGCATGGACGCCATGATGAACGAGTTGGCCCGCACCCCCATGTTGGTATCCCTCACCGGTAGGATCCAACCGTAGATAAGGGTCGTGATGAATGCCGCCATCCTGACTATCGGCTTTTGTTCAATGTTGACACTAAAACCCCAAGTCTTCTATTGGCTGTCCTCCAAGAGATGCCAATTCGAGTGCTCCTTGCCCTATTGAGCCCCTTTCGGACAAGTTTGAGGCCTCAGGGGGAACTCTCGATTCTCTGGGAAGTTCAGGAACCACTCGAACCACTTTTTAAAGTGGAAATCTCTCACCGCCTCCTTGTCCTCTCCAAGGACCAGTGCCATCACTGTTGATGCCAATCGCGGCATCTACTTCGGATCTTCCCACACGCTCAAGACGGGGAGGAACTCATCATACATGGCCCCCAAGATCAGGACCCCCGAAATCTGATGGACATCCTACAGACTGATGCCCACCTTCCCATGGTGCAGGTGAAAAGTATTGGTCCTAGACAACCATCTGCTCAGAAGCTCCAGCATCAGCTATTTCAGTTGGTAAATGTGGAACTGGGAGTCCCATGCCGCCTCATACAGGCCCACCCTCCTCAGCTCGGCCCCAAACTCCTCGTATGAGGTGCCTACCCAGTAGGCCCACTCCCAGTCATTGGTAAAGTTGTTGCACTGGTGTAGGTCCCACTCATCAGACCACCCCTTCTTTGAATCCTGCAAAGCCGCCTTCAGCATGGTACGGTACAGAGGAGGGGACGTCTCCAGTTGAAGTGGCTTCCCGTCAATATTTTTCACATGGTTGTAGAGACAGTTGGTGGTGATAGGTGTGAAGTCCTTCTGCGCATGACCACTAGCCGCTCTGAACCATTGGCGTTGGCATGGTGTGCTCCTGAACCAGCAAGCTGGTTCTTCCATCCTCGCCTCAGGAATGAAGACATCATCCCTCATCCTGAAGCCATACAGGGGCAGCTTCTTACACAGCAGATAGTTCTTATGACTCTCTGATTGCAATTTTGTCAAATAATTATGGTCAGAGTGACTTCGGACCATCTCTCCAAGGCCCATAAAGTTCACCATCTCATCCCTCCGAGCAGTGTCTGCGAGCACCCCCAACACAACTTCTTGATGGGCCATTTCGGTTTCAGAACTCGAAAAAATTTTGGGTTGGTTTGCAAAGGTTTCTCGCGAAGCTCGGGCGCAAAGCCAAGATGCGGAGCCTGGCCTTGGCTGGCAAACATAAGTTTTCTTGGAGCAGTCACGGAGTCGGAGACTCGCGGTTCACCGTGAAGCTCAATTCGCGGAGAGAAGATGCGGAGTACGCGGAGCTTCGCGAAGTCGAGAGTGCAAAAGGACAAAATTCATGAGAGGACAAAAGAGAGGTCAGCCCCATATTTATAGGCGGCGACCCCAGAGCTTCACGGCACGTCTGAACTGCGCGGAGCATCACGGCGCATCCGGACCGCGCGGCCAATGTCTGCCCCGCGCTCCCTCTTCGCAAGTCCGCATCGCGAAATGCTGATAATGTTGGCAATTTTCCCTCAGACTTCAACCATTGATCCCTCTAAGACTCCAAGTCTGAGGGGGGGAATTTGTTAGCACCAAAATATTGGACGTAAAGGGAAGACGGAAATGAAGCCCACGTGCTGCCTCGCGAAGCCCCGACGTGGAGCTCCCATGAGCAATGCGGCTTCCGCGAAGCAAAGGAGTCGTTAGCACTCCGCAAATGCCCTGAAATTCATGAGTCCTCCGCGAAGTAGAGGAGGCAGTAACCCTCTGTGAACCCGGTTGATGTTCGCAACCTGATGTGAAGCAACCGCATCCCCTTCACGCCGCGTGAGCTCTGCTTCGCAGTGCCCCTTGCCTATAAATACTGGGCTCCCCCTGAGCCCAGGGGACAGAAAATTCGACCTTTCGGCTTCTCATCTCCCAAATCGTGAAGCACCCTTTGCTCTGAGAATCATGAGATCCGCAAGGTATTTTTGCTTCACGAGAGGCCTTCGCCTTGTCTCGTTTTGAGCCCCTCTTCTGAGAGGGATGCCCTTCGCGAAGCCTTAGGGCCTACACGAAGGAAGGGGATTCCCAAGGGAACCCGGGCATCCGTGGATCATTTATGCTTCATGAAACACCAATACTATACAAGTGATCCACATGCCAAGTCAGGGTCACTATACTTCGCGAAGCACAATGCTCAACAGCACCTTGCTTCGCGAGGCACCTTTGCTTCGCAAGGCTGTGCTCTGCGAACACCCTTCCACTTCGCAAAGCACCTCCCACTTGTACTTCTGCCCCATGCTAAGGCCAAGGCACTCCACTTCGCGAAGAACACCCCTTTTCTTGGAAATTCCTCTTCCCGTGCAACCCTCAAGGTTTGCACGATGTGATTTCAAAGTCCCACGGATGACACCACTCGTAGCGTTGCTTCGCCTAATGCTTCTTCGCATAGGCACACTAACGGCTATTGCTTCTTCGCATAGCCACGCTAACGTGGACCCCTCGATGGTTCGCTCTGCGACCCCCCTTCACCACGGCTTTGCTGGTACCTTCCCTACCGCAAGGGGCAGGGGGTACCGGTCATGTAAGTCCTAGGGGTGTGGAGTAAACCCACCTCGTCCGAGCTGCAGGATGTTAAACTGCCAAGCACCTCGTCCTCAACACATGACGTTAAACTGTGACCTGACCTCATGCCCTACACACAGGGTCCCGCCAATTCGGACATTCTTTACACCGCTCGTCTCCACGGGAATGAAATCACCCACACAGGGGATGATATCCTCATCATCGGAGTGGTGTATGTCCATGGGAGAAGGGCAACCATCTTGGTGTAAGCCCCCTAGCCCCTCTTACAGAAGGTAGCACCAATGCACCTCCATACTTCCCCATCGCCAAGGCCAGTGTAGAGCGTGATGGGGAATGAGGCACCTTCCATCTTTGGTCCTAAATCCCTCTCCCGCTGCGCTTTACCACATGTGGGCCACCTAACGCGTAAGCCCCTCTTCGTTTCTCACGGACGCACCCTTTGCGACGTGATCGTCAGGTCTCTGCTACCTCTTGTTTCTCACACCGAGCATGACTCACGTGGGCTTAGAGTAAGCATCGACCATGGAAATCCCCTCATCCATCATGATGTTAAACTATATGCCCTTATCCAGCATGACGTTAAACTATATGACCTCATCCATAATGACGTTAAACTTCATACCCCATCCTGCATGACATTAAACTGCACACCGAAACTACGGGGACTTTGATCCATGTCAAGGCATGGTACGTAGGAAGCCTCCATGAGGTTCAAGCCCACCACCACGTCATTTCTTCACGTCAGGTTCAACCTAGTCCCACATGATGTTAAACTACATTTTGGTCCAGCGGTAAGCCGTTGTGACCATCCGAAACTACGAGGACTTTGATCTGTGTCAAGGAATGGTACGTAGGAAGCCTCATGAGGTTCAAGCCCACCGCCTGTTGGTCACTCCGACCCCCTCCACGTCGGTTCACCAACACCTGGGCAGCCTAGAGTGTAAGCCCCACACCAACCTGAACTATGTGGTCTTTGATCCATGTCAAGGCATGGTACGTAGGAAGCCTCCACGAGGTTCAAGCCCACCACCACCTGGACCCCTGGTCCTCCTTCACGTCGGTCTTCCGGCGTCCAACCTGAAATACGTGGTATTTGATCCATGTCAAGGCATGGTACATAGGAATCCTCCATGAGGTTCAAGCCCACCACTACCTGGACCCCTGGTCCTCCTTCACGTCGGTCTTCCGGTGTCCAACCTGAACTACATGGTCTTTGATCCATGTCAAGGCATGGTACGTAGGAAGCCTCCACAAGGTTCAAGCCCACCACTACCTGGACCCCTGGTCCTTCTTCACGTCGGTCTTCCGGCGTCCAACCTGAACTACGTGGTCTTTAATCCATGCTAAGGCATGGTACGTAGGAAGCCTCCATGAGGTTCAAGCCCACCACCACCCGTCGGACCAAGTTTCACCTTCATGTCAGTTTACCAGCACCATCCCGAACTACGCGGACTTTGATTCCCTGCCATGGGGATACGTAGGAGGTCTCTTCGAGGCTCAAGCCCAACTTCACTGTCACCCTTGCGATGATCCCATTTCATTCCCCCCTCCACTTCATTCACCCATCCATCATCCATCATAATTCTCACCCGGGCCACCACATCCCGGTGAGATCATGCCACTCCACTCCCCTCTACAGCATTTGGGAAGCCACCCATGGGCCGGCCCCGATATCGGCATCCCCTCAAGGGGGAATTCCTCAATCTGATCCACTCTAGCTAGTGTTCTGATCAGGCCGATCTGTCTCCGCTGGATGTTAAACCTGCGGCATACCCTGTGTTAAACATAGGAAGTTGAGGAAAACCTCAGATACAGGCCTATGGCATATGATTCCCCATGCTCGATGTGGGATGCCTCGAGCTTCCATGCCCTAGAGAAGCCCTATAATAAGGGACAAAAGACAGACACGCCAATTCCCCAGCGTTCAGACACGTTACTGATGCCTCGACGTGACTACTCCCCCGACTGAAGGTTGATTCCCTAACCAGACCCTTTGGAATGTCCTGACAGAAGTAGCATAATTAACCGGCGTCCATAGAAACATGGCACTGGGAAGAGTTTCACGAATAATGTATTAAATCTATGAGGGAGACCCGGACTTGGTGATGAGTTCCGAGGAGGAATCCACAGAAGGAAGAACTGACATCCCATCATCCTGGTTTCGATCAAGGAGCAGACGTCCCAGAATAAGGAGCGGATGCCACCCACCTTTGGAAAGTAGGAATGCAGGGCAACACAAGAATCGCGCCTGTTGTGCCCAAGTGGACGGACGTGCGCGCCCCGGAAAAAGCATCGGAAACAAAAATGTAATTTATATTTTATTCAAAAATAATTTTACCCCTCTTATGAAATTTATAAGTGATGAACACATATTTAACCCCCATATAATCAAAATAATATTATATATGTTGTAAAGTAATCTTTTCTATTAAAATATTTTATAGATAGAAAAACTAATTTATAGATAAAATTTTTTTCATCATTAAATGTTATTAATATAATATAACCTTGTGTACCAACAATATTTGTGAAAAAATATATTTATAAATATTGTATAAAACATATTAGAGTATATATATGTGATAGATCATTTTATTTTATTATGTAAAATTTACTCAACACTAATATAATAATTCAATTAAAATAACTCTTTCACTATTATCATGGTCATTATAAATCATCATTTTAATTATAATTTTGTTTCTAAAATGAAATTTATAAAATTAAATAACATAGTAATTCATTCCTATAATATTAAATCCATTATTATAGATTCATTTCTTATGCGTATTGATGAAAACAATTTAATATAAGTTCACAAAAAATTTATAGTAGAATATTTCAATATGTTAAACATGGGGTTTATAAACTAAAAATAGTGTTTTTGTATTAATTAATTCCATTATATTTACTTACGTTTATAAGAAAATATTTTATGTAACTTTTAGGTATTTCTTTTACTATGAAATTTTCTTAAAAGTGATGATATTCAAAAAAATGATATGTTTATATTATTCAACAAAAAAATATTATTTTTTAAATATCCTAAAAATAAAAATTTTCTAATTTTAATATAATTATTTATGAATGAAGTTAATTTTACAAAGATAAAACACTATAATTTATAAATAATATTTTTAATGAAAATACAATATATAATTAAATACTAATTTTATTAAAAAAATATGATGTTTTTAAACATGTATTGTTTTTAATATTATTTCACATTAATTTATAATTTTTACAATATAAATAAATTATTTTCAACTTGTTCAATTAAATTTATATTGATAAAATATAAAATACTTAAAAACTATTCATAATGAATAAAAAAATTGAATTTAATATTATATTATAATAATTATTAAACTTCCAAATATAATAAATTTTAGATTAGTAATATATTTTTATTTAAAATCAATATTATTATTCCTGTAATTTTCTTCTATTATTCATCTAATAATACTCATCTCGTTTTAAATTAGTTTTTTGTGTCGTGAAAGCTATTGAACACAATATTAAGTTAGAAAAGAAAATATATTCCAAAATATCTTGTTGTTATGGATGTTGAGCCCCATTATCCCATCATTGAAAATTTCATTCAAGTCATCCATTAAATTAATTCATTATAAATACATCAAGAAGAAAATTTTAAAAAATAATTATTCTTTTATAAAATAGTTTACCATTCATAACATCTCTAACTAATTTATATCATTACTCAAATGGTGTAAGACATTATGTTTTCCAAAATCCATTAGAACAAACTTATGAAATATTTTCATAATCACTTGGAATTTTAAATATATCTTCAAAACTAGAATCCATTTAAACCATTTTTCTACAAAATAATAATATTTTAGACAATTAAAAAATTACTTAGTATTATCAAATTTGTCTTTAATTTATTTGGTAAAACATTTAATATCATCCATTAGAAGGTTACCAGATAATTTAATAGAATATAAAAAAACACTTTCCTTAAACCGAGTAGTGACCCCCTGAGAAAATCCATAATGTTTATCCTTTGGTGGATAATGTTGAAACAATCATTGAAACAACCTCAAAAACACTTAAAAAAATACCCACATTGTATCCACCCACTAAATCTAATCTCCTTCCAAAAACCCCTACTGTTCTTTACAGAAATTGAAACATATAGAAAATTAGAGAAAGTGGGAAGGACAAAAGATTACAAGTGGGGAGGAGGGTTTTACTTGAAGGAATCCACTTCAAATATTGGGGGAAATGTTAAATATAAATTTTTAGGAAGGTAACAATACCTTCATGGTCTAAAGTAATCTATAGATTGATTATTCAGTTTAAATTAGGTTTTCCACAATTTAACTCATGGTGGGTAGTATCATAAATTCAGAATTTACTAGAATATGAAAACTTGAAAGGTTTAGTTACATTGTTTAGTAAATTGTACATCAGATCTGTAACACCTACCTAATATGTACTAAACAGACATTGTTTGTCACATTACTTATTGAAGGGTGGTAAAACCATGAGAATGGAAATAAAACATAATAATACACTACACAGTAGTTGGATGTATAATTTTTACTATCCTTGTGAAAACATGAATCCATTTTTGAAACTCAAAAATATTTAAAATTAATGAAAATTTTACCAGAAACAAAAGGTTGGGGTTACAAATAATTAAATTTTATAATAATGATAGATAAATGTACTGTGTTATATAATTCTTATGTAAACTCTTGAGGGAATTCATATAAAATAAAATTGTGTTTTTTTATTAGAAAAATCACTATGAATCAAATTTAGGTTCAAAAGAAATTTAAAGGCCACATTGGTTTAAAAAAATAAAAGTTAAAATAGGAATCAAAATTGTACCAATGCTAATATAATTTATTTCTTAATTTCAATAAAACATAAGGAATCAAAATCACAAAAAAACAATGTTACAAACCACCACCAATTTAATTATATATTTCAAACAAGTAAACTCATACGAATGAGCCTCAATCCTAGCACACAGATCATACCACAACATGTATCCACCTAGAACCAATCACCTAAAGAAACTGACCATCAACACATATGCATCGATACTCTTACGGATCTAAGAAATCCATAAAGACTAAAAAAATATCATTAATGTTGTTTCACATGAATAAAGAACACTAATGATATTGTATCAATAATTAAAGAGCACGAATAATGAAAAATATAAACACTTGAAAATCCATTAATGGGATATCACAGTGGGAGAAATAGAGGTAACATAGTATGCTCCACCAATAAAAATGACACTAACTTGAGAATCACATCCAAAATCCACTTTGGAAGCCTTTATAATAGTCTGACTGGAATATGGGAAAAGGAACTAGAAGAAGAAGAAGATATTGAAGTGGAATCAACCACACCAACAAGACATGACTTATGTCAATACCATAACCTCCATCCTTCAAAAACACACCAATAAAAATCCAACATTCATAGTGGACCAAATCAATTATATGGGATGATCTAAAAGTAAAATAAAAGAATATGAATAAGTGAATATGAATAAATCTAACATGATACAATGCTAAAATTACCTCCTAGAACAATTTTTCTTCTAAACCATATCATTGTTTCAAAAAATAATGTATTTCAAAGAAGAAATGAGATTAACCCATGCACAACCCAACCATCACCTATGAATCTAAAAGAATACACATCTGAAACCCTAATACTACTTATGTAGAAACCCCACCATAGAAATATGTTTCTATCATTTTCATTTCTATAATTGGTGTAACATATAGTAGTGATTATAGAGGAAGATGGTGTTCTGACTAGAAAAGTTTTATTTATATTCCTTTGGTCCAATATTCCATGGTATTTCAAGTATATATAATAATATGAAAATTTAATATGGTGTCAGTTTTATGGATATTAATATCAAAGGATGTTTCTAGTTCTCGAGCTATCTTGAGATTCATCAGTGTTTGTTTGACTTGGTTTGTGGTTGATGACATGTTTTATAGACCCACATACTAGTTTGAATATGGAAATCTTGAAGTATGTTCATTGGTGAGGAGGAACCAATAAAAATATAAGTGTATTTAAAAATAGATATATATAAATACTATCATCAATAGTTTTGAAAAAAAATATGATGTGAGAGTGGAATTATGTGAGATTTACTCCATTGGTGATCAAGGAATGATGAAGTATTTGAAGTTCAAGATACAACACTGTATGTTTATTTTTTTCTATTATTATTATTCTCTATATGTAATCCACATATCTCATTTATTTTTTTATTCCTTATTTTAATATAGTGAAAAAATATACATGAATTGGGAGTGTCTCTAGAATTATGGTGAATATTTATAAAATAATTGTTACACTTACTCTATATAGTGTTAACCCTTGGTATATTGACACACCATTATTGTTTTAATCAATGAGTATCCCAATATATTTAACCAAGTAAATTCATTGTGTTATGAATTTAAATTATGTCTATAAATATTTTTAATTTTGTGGGGCATTGATAGATTCTAATTGTTATTTATTACTTCATAATTGTATCCATCAAAAATAAAGGATAATTTATGCATAGAAACTATGAGGGACATAGATTTATAGGGAGATAAGGAAGAAGAATAACTTCAAAAGTGAGAGAAACACTTAGGAGTCCCCAGGGTCTCCCACTCAATCCTTAACCAAAACCAAATCATAATATTCAGTCTTACCCCCAACCTCTCTAACACATATCAATTATTAAAAATATCCAGTAATAATTCATTTCATCCACTAAATTACTTACATGGTAATGAATTTTCTACATATTATAGTATCCACTATCCAATATCCAATCCTTTTTCAGGTTCTTAAATATATTCTATAATTTTTTTCAATAAAAATAATTGTAAGTGGATTGATGGGGATGGATGGATATAAAATCATGAATATATAAATTCATTATGTGGATTGGAATCAATATAATATTCTAATAATCTATAATATTTTAGAATCTAGACATGATGTGATGATACATCAGAAGGGATGCCCTATAAAATTATAAATTGATACACTTTTCTGAATGGTTCCATAATAAATAATAATCTATATCAAGTATCATGAAAGGAATATATAACGTGTTTCCTTAAAGTCTAAATTGTTAATAATATTTGGAATTAATGATTAAGATATAAAAATTAGCAGGGAATGTAAAATATCACCATACTAAAATATAAAACAAATATTTTGAGCCTAATAGAATATCATATAAAAACCTATGATTTATATGATTGAATAATATTATTAAATAAGGCATAAAATCCACTCTATATGATCTACATAGATATGTGTGGTCCCATAAAGGTTCTTAGTACATATGATGATAATTGATTTTAATGTTTAATTTACAGTAATAGTATTATGGGTTGTATTATGTTTATATAAGATAAGGCTGATTTTATTGTGTGTATTAAGTGGATTTGGATGAGAAATGAGAATGATACCTAAAAACGATCTCTATTTTTTTATCTAAGAGTGGAATATAGTACACTTCTCATGATATAGAAATTTACTTTGAGAATAACCAGATTAAACATGAAGTTTCATTATTAAGAACATATAAAAATGATATAGAATAGGGAAACCATTTAGTTAATAATATAGTGAAATCATGGATCATAAAATGTGGAATCCCTATGATCTAATGGAAGTATCTTGTGAAGGTAATAATAAAATCATGCTTTTTTGGGGAATATATAGAAGAAAACATAATTCAAGAAGTGCAAAAAAATAATAATATTGAAGAACTTAAGATTGTTTGAGAAAAGATTTTATATTTAGAACAATAATGTTATTGTGGAAAATATATAGATGAAATGGTTGAAAGAAAAATTATAAGCTACTCATTAATGGGTAATGCTTATAAGTGTATCAAAAAAAGTTCTACTATTATTATAGATATTTTTTATGTAAAAATTATTGAAAAAAAATTGAAAAAATCAACAATAAAATATCAAATTGAGTTCATTATGATATAAATATGGGTTGTTCTCATATTCCATCATTTGAGGAGGATTTTGAGGATGATTCCTTGGAAAATTAATCTATAAAAAGCATTCAATCAGTGAATCTATAGAGGATATGATGAGATAAATTCAATGAGTAAGATATCAAAAACAAAAAAAAACGTTATTTAAAAACAATTACATGGTTTTGGATACATGAATGAAACAAACCTAATTATCTATATAAAAGACCGTATTACTACTATATTCATTTAATAAAGGATCATATTGAATTAATTTTTTAGGGGACCTTTTATTTCAACCTCTACATATTTTAATAAGTACATTTTTTTCTTAATATTATCATATTAACATGTAAATAACTAGGTCATCATCAAACATGTTTAAACCATATAAATGTTTCTTAAGTCATATCTTGACCATTCCAGTCCTTTACAAAATTCACTTAAACACATTAATTTCTAATCGTAATCATCTTTGAATGTTCATATGTTTGTCTTAACATTTTCATTCCTTCTGCATTTAATTTTTTTCAAATTTCCAATCAATGGAAACACCCAAGAAAATATATAATATATGGTCTCAAAATATTCCTAAAAATATTAACCATCAATTTTATAGGGATTTTACATTTTCAAATATTCCCTCATGACTTTCATTGTTTTATGCATCCAGTTTGGATACTATGAGAGATATATACATGAATATCTACATCACATTATATAAATGATCTGTAATATAAAAAATATTGATCATTTTAACTAAAATTTAATCAAACTCTAATAATCTTAACATTATAATAAAATCCATTATTACCACAACACACCATATGTATTCTACACAAAAAATAGTTATATCATCTTCAATATTTTTTCCATGTTCATCTAATACCAAATAAATAAGTTAGGGTCTTAAATAAGATCCATGATACAGTTCTAACATGGCATTGATTTACGTATCATACCATATTAGAATTTTAACTCAAGTCAATTTTCTATCATATACACCAGGGATGTATTTTATATACACCACATGTGTCCCATTTTGTTAATGATATTCCCATAATAACTATCTTGGAACATTATCATATGATTTTTCTAAATAAATAAATACCATGTGTAAATCTTTGGTATTTTATAAAAAATACTAAATTAGATAAATAATAAGAAAAAATATGTTTTGGTAGATTTTATATGAATAAATCAATAATAATTATCTCAAACAATAATTTATTTTGAATCATGTTTTCAATAACACTCTCATAAAGATTCATGGTATGAATTATAAGTGTAATACCTCTATAATTCTTATAACATAAAATTCAAACATTATTTTTTAAGCATAAGTACTAGGGAAATTTATCTCTATTCATGATGTATTTTTATATAATTAAAAATCTTGTTAAATAAATACTAAGATAAATAATATCTAACTCCCCTGAATAATTATACATTTCAATAAAGAAGTTATATATACCAACTACTATGTCATTTTAAATCCAGTTTAAATCAAATTAAACTATAATAAGGAATTTTTTTCATAATAGTGGTATTTGGATCCCCCTCTTATGATAACTCAATTATGTAATTCTAATCCACACTCGAACCTCTATTAGAGAATGTTGGGAAAAAATACATCAAGGTAACATTGATGCTTTTTTGGGTTGATTTTGTTTATTGACAAAGAGTGATTTTGTGGTCCATTGAGGAGTTCAATAGATATTATCGAAAAAATTTGTGGATATAGAGCCATTAAAAAAAAGTGGACTATTTGGATGTGGCACAAAAATATCATATACAAGGTGGCACCATTTCCTAGTGTTTTCCAAATATTTAGGTCCAAAAATTGGAAATTGGAGAAAAGTGATTTTGGAAAAGTAAGTTGGGTGCAAGTGTTAAGGAGGATTTGAAAGTTTTACACCTAGATTTTTTCATGAATAGTACATAAAAATATTGAAAAGGAAATAAGGGTGTACAAGTTATGGATTTGTCATGCAAGGTGAGTTTTCATGAAAGAGACTTGCACGAATGGGCATAAACGCTCGGGGAAAAGTTTTGCGAGCTGCACAGAGGGTTGGAAAAATTCCAATAAATAGGCAGCTACCCCCTCACTTAAAAAATCTTAACACTTAGATATAATTCATGTTATGGATCATTAAAGTAGTGACCGTCGAGCATGTCAAGGGTTTCCATGCAAGTAGGCAGTTGCGCGCAATATGGTAGTTGAGTGTAAGCAATGAGTTCAACACAATAATTAAGTTTCATGAAATTATAGAGTTGCACGTAAGTGTAGCATGAAAGTAGAAAGTGGTTTGTAAGAAGATTTTTCGTGACAAAGGCATATTTTGCGTGCAAGGAATTACATCATCAAGTAAGTCACCCAAGAGTTTCACGCAAGTTTTAAGTTTCCCAGTACACCTGCGGTAAAGTAGTATTCGTCAATTGGATGATATTGTAACTTCAATAGAGCATCTAAATACAATATTGGATTCATTCATTATAGATAATAAGTGGACATACAAGTCCATAATCTTTGTGTGGATCCCTTCCTAGAGTAGTAAGAAAAGGAAGAGGAAGACGATGATCCTTTCCACCACCAGTGAACCAACAAAAGAGACAAAGGGAGTGACCCTTGGGAACGTAGTAAGTAGACCCTAAATATTGTAATGGTAGTGAGATTGGTCATATAATTAATCTATCCCGAACATCATTATTTGCATTGGGGCTTAGTGAATTTGGTACCATCAGAACATTATCATTGTATGCTCCTTGAATGTATCCAAGTTAGGGTCAACAAAGTAAAATTCTATGTGTACATGTACATGATTTATTTCTTCACTTTAGATGCATTATCATTAGATAAACATGCAAAGGACATGATCAACATTAACATTAAATAGTATAAGAACTGACCCTTATAATAAATATGACCAGATCCAGTGGGGTAGGAAGATGTTCGAAAAGAATATACATACCTTTATTCACCCCCACCACTCTCAAGGTACGTAGGCCCCTTTTAGACCTAAAAAGGATATTATTAAATTAAGATCCCTTAATTTTTCTAATTTCCTTATCCTTAAAGGATATTTCATTATTTATCTTTTATGTATTGAACATGATATAAATATATTTTATTATCTCTACCTCCTACAAAATTTTAGAGAAAAATGTGTTATTATCTCAAGGAAAACTATATTTTAAAAAATAGAATGATGAATCATGGGACAATCCCATGAAAAAATATTTAGTTCAAATTGAGATAAAAAATGATCGGGTCTCATTGATATGATAATGGGTAACATTGGGATTATAACAATGTGGGTTTTCTAAAATTAACATAATGAACATGGAAATGTGATCCAAAATAAGGAAATTTTCATGTTTAATGGGTATACACATATAGAAGTTTCTGAGATTGATGAAACCATTTCACCTATGGTGATACATGAGATATTTATATAATTTCTTTTTTTATTCATCCAGATAAATATTTGAATATTTTAAATTGATGTCATGATAATGATTTTAAAATTTATTCGAAAACAAGTCTATATAAAATTACAATTTTTTTATTTTGGTAATGAAGAACTAAATGTTTTTAGGTTAATTGTAGCTCTATACAGATTGAAATAATAACAATAATATTGGTATGATCGAATCAATATATTCACAAATTTGATGAAATTTAGAAGATTAAAATTATTTCAAAATCATTATATGAAATCAATTTATAAGGAGAAGTTCATGGTACAAATCTATCATATAAATATAATAATTTATTGGGAAAAATAGATTTTATTGGAATAATTTTTTCATTTAATGATCTTTGAGTTTTGAATTTCCAAGATCCAATAGTTCACACTTTTCCATGGGTTATAGGTTAATCAGTAAGGGAGAAAAAGGTTAATTTATTAGGATAAAAATCCAAAGGATATAATGAATTAGTTAGAGACATAGTAAAATAAACTATTTTTTACAAAAATTATATTTTGAACTAAAATTGTAAAAAATGTGTAGTGATAATAAGCTATTTTTTCCGTATCGGATGATTAATGGAATATTGATGTATCTTAAAACAATAATACATTATAATTTTTTTCTATGTGTAGGATAAACAGTATAAAATTTATTTCATGGATAAACATAAATTATTTTTGAAGAGGATCATGAGGAATATTAAGGTTACACATGGTTATGACATATTAATTCATGCAAGTAAGGAAAATTAATTATTTGGATAATCATACATGAATTGGGTGTGAATTTCTTTTTAAATAGTATCGTTAACTGGAGGGTAAATATTAATTAGATTATTGTTCACTATGTGGATTAGAAAAAAAAATAGAGATTGATTCATGTATTATATCAAAATTTAAGTACATATCATTGGTAATCTCTTTTAATTTACTAGAATATATGAAATATTAACAGAAGTGTCTTAGTGAGTATGTGAATCTTCCCACTTTAGTCTATTTGTGATAACCAAAGTGTGATAGACAAAACCAAGAATTTGTTTCAACATTACAAAACAATTCATATTGATATTTTATATGATTTAATTAATAAAACTTTCAAAAATAAATTATCTAATTGGATCATGTGCGGACCTAAAATCATAAGGAAATCATTATTACAAATATATTTTTTACACTAAAATTTGAGAATTATTAGTTAAAACTTGAATTTAAACTTCATTCCTCGTCATGATGAGGTTTATAATAACCCCTCTTTTAACTATTTATATTATTTTACATAGACATGGTTTGTTTTTATATGTTATTATCATTTATTAGATGAAATAAGAAATAAGTAGACACAATCCTTGTGGAATCATAAGAAGCATATAGGTTTGATTATTTTATTATATAATTAACATCATTAAAAGACTAAATTGTTTCTCTTGTTTCATAAAATGAACATTGAATAACATAGATTAGATAACTAGTATAATTTTGTTAAATTATATTTAGGAATGGAATAGTATCAAGGATTTTTGACATTAATCATGACTATAATATCTATAAATATTATTTTAAATTGAGTAGAATAACTCAGGGTGGACTGATTTTTATAAATATACAATGGGAGAGACTATTTGTGAGAAAAATTTGAATGAACAAGAGTATATTAGAGTTTATGATTTGGGATTTAATGTAAACAGTCCTTCTTGAATACTAGTAATATTGGATGTAGTGAAAACCAAATTCAATGTGGGAGAATGTTGTAACCAATTTTTGTTAATGGATTTGTTCGAATTGTCATCATGAAAACTAATGGATAGGAGGAAGTTCAATTTTGGATGTTATGTGAACATATATAATATCAATGAGTAGTTTGGAAATTAAATTAGTACCACACTATTCATTAAGTCATGGTTATACTTATGGTGGACATGGATATAAGTGGAGTGAATTATCAGTGGGTATTCATGAAGCCATTTCATCATTCAGAAACATTGGTAGAGAATAATCTGGATACAAACAATATGGTGGATTTAGTGTTGGAAGTGGTCGAAATGTGAAATTCATGATACAAGTGTATGTGAGAACAAAATAAAATTCATTAAACTAGGTGTAGTATAGGCTATAATAGAAATGAAATAAGGATAATATCTTTACCATGTCATAGAGATTATAATTTTTTGATAAAAGAATAAATAATGAAAACAATGAGGGAATCAATTTCAAATAAAATAATGTTACCCATAGAAGGTATCCTAATAAATCATGGGGATAACAAAAATGGGTGTTGTCGAGGTCATATTGAGTTTAAATAATACATGTGAAAAATAGGTAACTGAAGCGTACCATGTTATGTAGGTATCATGTCATGAGTCATGATTTATATCATATGTACTATATAGGTTAGTAAGGATAGTTGATGGTTTTTTTCAATAGGATGAAAACTATTCCATATAATTTTGTGGAACATGTCATGGTTGTTTGGGTGTAGAGTCTATGATGTGAGTTTCAAGTGGAGATCACTCAGTGGATATGGGTTTCCCATTATTATTTAGAATCCTCATATATCTGAAGAATATACAGAGTTTTACCAAATTAGTTGGTGTTTAATTTGATAATTTGTAGACACGTTGATTTTGGGATATGGGTCCAATTATAAGGGATTCATTTGATTAAGGGGTCTAATTTATAAGATCTGGGATTATAAAGGTGAGACATATACTATCATTGATGGTTGGAAAAAAATTATTTGTGAGTGCAGTATAATGGGATGATGTCCAATTAAAAAAATATTTCATGAAGGATGTGAAGATCATGAGATTAAACACTTTTAACTATTTGTGTTTTTTATAGATAATAATAACTATATGTGATCCAAGTATCACATTTCCAATTTAATTAATTGTTAAAAAAACAATGATAAAAATTAAAGAATAGGTAAAATATATGGATTGATGTAACATATTTTAAAAATGATTATTAAACATTAGATTATTAGTGTTAACCCTTGGTACATCAACACATAATTATTTTATGCTCCTTAGAGAATCCACTTGTGATGATCTATGTAAAATTGTTTTTCCTCTAATTCTAAATCATGTAACTTGATATTTTTATGTTCATAGAAATTTGACATGTTAGAGGTGTGCATGTTAATGGGAGAACATGATCTAGATAATAATGATAAATGAACACACTGATTCACCCCTCCCGCCCAACATAGGTTGTATTTGTCTATTAGGTGCAAAAAACCTACTCCCAAAAATGTTACTAGGATCAAAACAATTTATAGAACATAAGTATATAATGTAAAAATTAAACATATTTATCAATATTTTTAATCACTTTGTTAATCATTGAGTTTGAGTACAATCTCTAGATCCATCACACTGAAACCATTCATAATGAATTTATATTAATTATTTTTCATGGTTAATGTTACTTTTATTCAACATATTTTATATATAGAAATAACCTCCCTTGAAATAGGTAAGGACACTGAAAGAAGTGTATTGATCCACATAATATATGGGGTGATGAAATTGACATAAATTAGTGTCCAAAAAAACAATAAATCTCAATGAATTTTCGAATGATTTTTTATTATAGGGAACAAATATTCATTGACCTTCATTTCCCTACATAGATCAAAAAAGTAATGGATAGGAGTAATATGGAATGAATGATGGATATATGCATTGAAAACATTAAAACATGTGTATTTTTGTACCTATATGTCTTTAAGGATCACCCATACCTCCCCAAATATTAATAATATAGTGATAAAACTATGTCAAATATAGGCTTAATTATCTATATATGGGGGTTTATGGGACCCACCTAATAGAAACAGATAAAATGAAATGGTTGTGTATTATTTTCCAAGGGAAGCAAGAGATGTAGTTTTCAATGTAAGAATAACCATTGATTAATTCCAAACATTATACTCCATGTAACCTTTTATATTGTAGACTGAACAAAATCCTATATAAAATTCATGTTAATTTTTATTCTAGAAGGGATCCTCATAGTTAACTGATAGGTGTATCCTATAAAGGAGGAATTTTGATATATCCATATATATAAGAATTAAATAAATCATTGTTTCTTTTTAAAATGGTGTTTTTATTATTCATTATGAAATGACTAAGAGTTTCCAATATTTACTCTAGAATAAAATAGAATGTAATGTATTGGGAATCCAAAGAATATGAAGTAAGGTGTCCATATAATTGTGATTATAACCTTTTTATAAGTCCAACATCAACATTGAGTGGAAAAAAATCATTAATCATTGATACATGACACATGATACCATGATCTATCAATTTATTCTGGTATATATAGATGGATAATGAAATGAATTTTACTAATATTCCATAACCCCATAGGATTATACCAACACCATGAGTTTCTTAAAAACCTCTTAGTGATAAACACCAACATCCAGTTATATTCAAACTGTGATACAAACGTGTTAGAGTTGAATGAAGTTGAATCATATAAAAATAAATTTTATTTGTAAAGTAATCATTTTCTACTATGTGAGGTCATATTTTTTAGAGTGATTGATGTCATTAGAATGGGTGGGATCTCTAATTTTGGGACAAAAAGTAATGAAGGTGTTTGTTTTAGACACTCTTTCACTAGGGAATGCCACTTTAGTGTATTTTGATGTTCGTTGACAGTCGCATTATACCCCAAATTCTAACATTCCAAAGGTAGGTGACATCCATCACTTCTTCAATGATGTTTTCTGCCTGATCAAAATGGAATGATGTGATGTCTTTTTCCTCCTATGGATTCCTCCTCAAAATTTGTCTTATAGTCTGGGTCACCCTCATAGATTAAGTTGTTGTTCATGAAACTCATTCCCAGTTCTATCTCTTCATGGACGCCGATTAATTATTCTACGTCCTCCAAGACATTCCAAGGGGTTATGTTGGGGAAACAATCTTCAGTTGGGAGAGTAGCCACACTGAGTCATTTATGGCATGTCTTGATGCTAGAACATTTCAACAGCTGTATTCTTCTTTGTCATAGGGCTTATAAAGTGTGCAGAAACCCAATGATTCTTATAGAGATCGCAGGGTATCTTATGTCAGAGGCATGTCTCTAAGGTTTTCCTCAGCTTCCCATGTTTAAAACGGGGTATGATATGAATTTAACGTCTAGTAGAGACGGATCAGACTGATCAAAGCATTGATTTGAGTGGACCAGATTGGTACATCCCTAGGAGGGAGAACCTGGAAGGTTTACCAGGTGGATGGATCAAAATTACCAATGAGGATGGACCTTGGGGGGAATGTCCCAAAGAAGAAAGATTTTACATTGTAAAGGTTGATCTGAACACCATTGATGGTGGATTAGGGATGTGGACCCTAATAAGTAGGACATCGTGGTTTACCATTGGCTAGGATTGAACATCATGGAGGCTTTCTACGTATCCTCGTGGTAGGAATCCAAAACCCACATAGTTCGAATGGATGATTTTGGGCTTACACACTGATATTGGTCGATGTCGCTAGGAATGGAAATCATATGGATAAATTGGTATTACGCAATGATGTAGTCTAGGTGCTTCTAGGAGTAGTAATCATATGGATGAATGAGGATTACGCACTAAGACGACCTAGGTGTTACTAGAAACAACAATAATATGGATGAATGGATCATACACACTAATATGGCCCATGTGGATGGCGTGACCCCACCGTGATAAGGGTGGGGTGAAGGATTAGATGGTCAGGGATTATTTATGGTTAGCTTCTCATATTAATGTCGTGATCCCACTGGGATGTGGCAGTCTGGGTAAGAATCAGGATTGATTGTAGATGATTTAATGATGTGGATGAGATAAATGGGGAGAAACCGACTTAAAGATGACAATATTGGGATTGAACCTCAGGGAGGTTTCCTATGTACCATTCCTGAGAGGAGGGGATCAAAGTCAACATTATTATGAGATGGGTGATTAGTCACCTAAGGAAGTGGACCATGAGAATGGACGCATGGATGAGACCCGATGTAAATAGAGTCTTGGGTTGAGGCGTGATCTCCTTGAAACATAGGGGTTCAAGGGAGAGAGTAGGATGAGACATGAATGATAGGCTTGAACATCAAGGATTCTTCCTATATACCCTACCTAAGAGGCAATTATCAACATCAATGTAGTTCAGGATGGATCATAGAATCAGGGTGTACAAAAAGGATAGTGGCCTAGAGACATGTTAGGGCTTACACGTGGTTATCATCCCATCGCAAGAGGGGTACTCTAGGTTGGAGGAGTATGGATTGAGTGTGGGGAATATGCATGGTTTGCTACCAGGGTAGATCAGAACACCTCATGGAGGATGATCTAGGTGATGTGTCCCAAAAAGGCAAGATGTCACATCATGAGGGTATATTCCTATAAGGGATCACCAATGTTTACCATTGGTCGAGGTTGAACCTCAAGGAATATTCCTACATACTCTATATAGATGACATGGATCAAAACCCAAATAGTTTAGAAATACAGTTTAACATCATGTGATATGAGGGTGAACCAATTTGAAGTGGTTGGGACCAATGGATGATGGGATTGAACCTCAAGGAGGCTTCCTATGTACCCTAGCTAGGAGGTTGGGATCAAATTCCACGTAGTTCGTTATAAAGGGGCATGGGGATTACACATGGTTTGCAGACCAAATATGATTTCATGTTCAATACTTACTCTAAGCCCATGTGATTCATGCTCGGAGTGATAAATAAGAGATAGCATTAGACCTGAAAATCATGTCGTGAGAGGCATGACCACGAGGGAATTTGTGTGGGGCTTACGCACTAAGAAGGCCTGAGGAGATAGAGATTAGGACTTACTCATAGAGGAAACCTAAGGAGGGTGTCCAGATGTATGAGGAGGATATATCCATCATACATGGATCACCCTATCAAGGTGTGTGTTAGGGATTATATGGATACAGCCCGACGTGCACATAACTACAAAACCTTATGAGAGAGATAAGGCTGATTGAAAAGGAGGGAATAAAATAGCTCCCAGTCCCATCCTCTCTCTGATCCACTCAAAGCCTACCGCACTTGTGGAAACTCATAGTTTAACATCATGTGTTGGTGATGAAAATGATTATAAGTTTTATGTCTTGTATCTCGGATGATGAGGACTCACTCCTCACTCCCACAACATACATAAATTGTACCAACCCTCACTTGGGGATGGGAAGGCACAATAAATGCACGAGATGAGTGATGTGGAGGAGTGGTCAACTGAGGGGTCCAAATTAGCATGGATATGAGAATAATCAATATCTTCTAGTTTTCCTATGTAAAAATCATGAGATAGGGCAACATTGTGTGTAACACTACTCAAGGAACCATGAAGTCTCTTCATATGAGCATGGAGGGCTGCACAGGAGAAGGGATCGTGAAGTAAAAGGCTTCATAGGGAGGGGATACGTGAATCTATGGTGCTTTGCGATGAAGAAAGGCTATGAAAAGGAAGGTTAAAAGGAACTCTGTGAATGGAGGATCTTCGCAAAGCATGATGACCCAAATGAGTCATGGATTTTACATATTCTTGGAGGGTTCTTCGTTAAGTCTGAATGCTATGTGAAGTCCCAAGTTCCCAATAGATACTCTTGCCTTCATGATGGTCATGGGGATTTGTGAAGGGAATCCCCATTGAAGAGGAGTAAAATGGATCAAATAGAAATCTAGTTCAAAATGCACAAATACCTTAGGTGATACATTTTTTGGATGGTTTTCAGTGAAAATTGGGCTTCGAGAACTGAGAGATCAGAAGGCGAATGGTCTGGGTGGTGATCCTTTAGGATGAGGGTGACCCACCTATTTATAGGCACCTGATGTTGCAATACTTTGAGAGTATTCCATGGAGGAAATTTTTCTTTGTGATTGTAGATGGATCCATCATAATCGTGAAGGCTTTTTTCATGCTTCTTCGTGGTGTTCAAGGTTCTTGTCGGTCTCATGTAGGATTATGTCATGGCGCTCAGTAGTGGTCATGAACATATCTGTCAGATCATAGAGTCTTTTGTCATGGTTCTCTATGGTAGTCACGTAGGATTCTGTTCTATGACCTTCACGCCATTCATGGTGGTAAGGGTCTTTGCGATGGAGCTTCACAAGGCAGGACCCTTTGCTAATTTTGTGTCTTTTGATGGGAAAAATTTCATCCCACCAACTTCAATCGATCTTGATCCCTCTCTAGCCCAGATTTTTGTGCCAAAATCCCCCCCCCTAGAATGGGAGTCGAGGAGAAAATGGGGGTCGGATTGTGAGGGTAGGTCGCCTAGAAAAAAAATTCAGATCGCGAAAACTGAGTTCCTTGGATCAGTATGCCATGAATACTTCTTTATCAAACTGGTGCATCGTGATCCTGTCTTACTCTACAAAATGTTTCGACTCCTCAAGGCTCTGTGACTGTGTTCTCTGCAAGTTGTGCTTTATGAACATGATTTGAAAACAAGATTCATGAATGGGGAATAAAATTAACAAAGTCCCAGAATAGAATGGATAATCAATATGCTTCTTGGGAGGTCCATGCAGATGTCTCTCGAAGGGAAGACCAGGTGGAAAATCCTGATCTCTGAGAGTATGTGTGGAGTCATTCTGACCATTAGTCCCTGGTGGAGCTACTGTCTTGAGGGAAAAAAATTACCTACTCTGCAAAAGACTCCCACTGTACAGATTCAGACTGAGGTACAATGTTTTAATCCCTAAAGCAAGTAGGATCAAACCTGTTTACTGGTTCAGGGGAACGACATGCCAATATTAGTGGTTTGGTGCCACCAATGGTCATACCTAGAAGGACCACACACCTTTTTTTGTTGAATTCCTGTATGACCATGTCAAAATAATTGATGTGAAATCACTACAACCAAAGGTATCTTCACCATAATATCACACCATCCTTAAGGAGGACTTAGAGAACCCATAGAAGTGGTGGACCAAAAAGTAGGATCTGCACCAAGGTAGAAACTTCATAGAGGAATGGGGATGGGGCCTACTGGTTATGTGCATTGTGTGATGAGTTTGGGGTAGAGATGAGGTAGGTAGGCCTATATAAGGTTATGTGGGCTTCTCAATTTCACATCTACCAGCCGAAATTCAAGATTCCAAAACTTCTTAGTAGGTGGTCCTTGAGGACCAATATTTTCCATCTTCACCGCAGAGAGGTGGGCATCAACCTCTAGGACCTTCACTAGATCTCGAGGATTATGATTCTTGAGGTAATGTACAATGAGTTCCTCCCTGTAGAAAACACATGGGAGGATCCTGAGTAGATTCCATAGGTGGTGAAGATGTTTATGGACCTGGTGCCAAGCAAGGATAAGAAATCAGTGAGGGACATCCATTTCAAGAAGTGGTTTGGGAATTTCATGAATTTCCCACCAGATCACCCTATTGGTGGAGGGGAACCTAGGAAACTAGCAATGAGGCCTCCCACCTATCCAAGGAGAGATCCGCACAACAAGGAAGGTTCTTACTAGTGAACCATGGAAGTCATTTAGTGGCAGCTATGGGGGTATAGTGTCAACATTGAGTAGCAATCATTGATTAGATTGTCTAGATACATCTTCATTATCATTTTTGAGTGGATGCTTCTGGTCAAGGATGTGCACATGGGTGCTCAACTGAGCACATTAATCATGGAATCCATGATGGTAGTGGGGAAATGCATCAAACTTTGGATTCCATTATTGGAAAAACTATACATGGTGTTATGGCACATCAGTGAGGGGAAGAATCCACAATGGGTGTGAAGGCCTCCCCACTTCCTGTAATACTAGATAACCGTTCACATAAGGGTTTATTCATATCCAAACCCTATCTCCCCTCCTAGATCAAACATTCAATCATCCATTATATACACAACAGGAAGCCTCCCAATCAAGCTAACTTCACTAACAGTGCTACTCAAAATCTGGGTGGTAGAAGAATTCAATTTATATCATTTCCCTCTACTAATGGGGGTATTCACCTATGACGGTCAAGGCACTAAGGAACATCGATCATATCTCCTAGACTTCTGAGGTGGAGTCTTGGTGGTGTGGGTGGATTGTTATCCTATCTGCGAGTCGTATACCTTGCACTATTTTTGTAAGGAAATTCTAGTGTAGGTAGAGGTTATCCCACAATTCTACTTGGGAATACTTCATGGGGACCACCCATGTGTTTTGATGGATATTTGGATCATGTTCACATGGGAAGACAGGAAAATACAGAATAATCCACCTCCACATACTGCCACTTATGGGTTGGTTGAGGAGTATGCAAATAGCTAGGAGATAGCCTACCTGGGGGAGATACTGAAGCAAAGGACTATCCATGCTGATGATGGGGTTCCCCCTCAACCTAGAGTTAGGGGTTGAAAATGGAAAGGACACTTCATGAAGGTAGAGCTAGTGCAGACCATGGCGGTGGAACTGTGGTAGCGATAGGGTCAAAAATTCCAAGGCCCGCACCGGATGGAAGTAGAAGAGGAGTAGTGGAAGATCTGATGGCTACAACTGGGTAGAGTCAGGAGGAAGGAAGGATGCCAAGAGGGTTCCGTAGGATATCTACCCAGGATCTTGGTATGCAGATGTGTTGCATATACATCCCTGAGGATGTTGTCTATAAAAAGGATTGAGAAACCTGGGACATTAACAGGAAATTCCTTACTCCCTCCCAGATATGGGATCACCTTAATAATCTTTGGATGGATCTGTCAAAGATCAACTATACCAAGGGTGTATTTTTGGTATCTCATGCTAAGGGGGGGAAATTTTCAGCTGATCTGGAAAACATTGTGCATTCCCGGGGTGCTATGTGTCCGATGAAGGATCGGGTGAAAGTACTACTCAATCGAAAAACCCCACCCAAACCATCTTTTGTTGAGATGAGGGAGCACATCGTTTTTCCTAAATAATTATAATAATCTTGGGTAGAAGATGAGAATAGGGGAATCCCTTTGGAGGAAGGTGAGGTAATGGCCTCAAATCTTGAATAATTTTTTGAGACTTGTGAGGTAAGCTCCTAACCATTAATTTGTGCCATTATCTTATCCATGTAATTAATGTTTCTCTACGAACATATGTCCTATGTAGAATAGCCTTATACTAGAGACCCCTACTCGTGTAATACCAGATGTAGCTTCAGGATCCGTGCTCAGGATGATGGTGAGTGCAGGGTCAGATAGGGCGATGACAACCAAGGAAACCTTCCTAGAATCTTTGAAACTCCCAACAAAATACTGGGGTTCATGGCCTGGGATTCTGACAGTGATGACTTATAGTGATGATAATATATTCGATCTTGGTAAGTATTCTTCCCTGCATAGTCATAACGGTTGTCTATAGGACTAGGCCAACTAATATTGTCTTAAAGACCCGAAAATTCCATGTAATTTTTTTTTTATTAAATGGTAATTTTATGAGTCTGTGAAAAATGACAGCACATGATTCTGAGACTCATAGTGCCCAGAATGAATTTCTGAACTTTTTTTCAGGTACATTCATTAAACGTGCGAGAGGGTTTTTCTAAATTTTAAATCGGTGCTTGGAATTGAAATATGAGGGCACTGTTGAACTCACAGTGCTGGTATTCTCTTAAGGGGACCTTCACCTCGACCACAGTGGGTCGAGGATGAAAGATAATTTTTGTGATTTTTGTAAAAGAATAAAATAAAATAAATTTTTTTAACATTTTATTTTCTTTTGAAACTTCCATGTGGATGTTAAGAGGTGGGTACCACTAGAACTAAACCTCCCATTCGAGTGTTGATAGGTGGGGACCACCAGAACTAAACCTCCCATGTGATGTTATGGAGGTGGGGACCACCGAACCTAAAACCCCTTGAACTCCCCTCTTAAATGTGAGGAAGCCTCTTGATCTCCCTATTTAATTAGGGAGGTGAACTTTAAGTTTCCCCAAAATTTTATTATGCCAACACCTCTTGATTAATGGTGCCAATTCAAATTAAATTAATAAAACATAATTTAATTTATATTTTCTATTATTTTGTTCGGAGAAGTGTTGGAAAAGCACTTGGATAAACTTTTACCCTCTCCAACAAAGAACACCTCCCAATGAAGAACGACCACCGAAGATCGAAGAATGAAGAAACTGACCCTGAGCCAGATCAGAAGCACCTTGCGAAGGCAACCACGTAGGACATCTTCGACGACAACGAACTGACGATCGTGGAAACACTGACGTCACTGACTTCACCCATTCCAACATCAACAAGAAATCAAGGTAGGGGTTTAGTTGTGTATGTTCATATATTCTCATGTTCTTCCCTTCTAAAACAAATAATGCGGATCAACTCTCTAACTAGTTGATCCACAGATTATTTCTTTTGCGGGTTTGGGAATAATCATTACGGAAGGTTGTAGGGTTTGATGTTTTTCATTCAAGATTTTGTTGAGCTGCATGCTACCGCCCTAACGCGGTGGGTACGGGCTAGAAAAACATGGCCCGACCCCTCCGCAAACCTTATGGTTCTTTTGTGTGTTCTTCACGATGGTGATGGTGACCAGTACGAGATTTTGGCACCAATGGAACTCGAGAACGGCGGTCGGCACCACCGCCGGCCGTGATGAAGGTGTCGGTGCAAAGACGCCGCCCCACAGTCATCGCGCCACCCGCAGCCTCCGCCACCCTACGACCTCCATCACCCGCGGCCACCGCCGCTCCGTGACCTCCGTCATTCACGACCACCGCCACCCTGCAGCCTCTGCCACCCATGACCACTGCCACCCCGCAGCCTCCGCCGCCCTCAACCACCGCTTCCTCGCATCCTCCTCCACCCAGCGGCCTCGACGCCTCACCGCCCTCCGTGTCCCCTATGGTCTCGCTGCCGAGTGGCCCTCTGGGGCCCCCTGCGGCCTCGCTTCCCTCGTGGCCTCCGCGCCGCCCTTGCGGCCTCTGCACTGCCCTTGTGGCCTTCGCGCCGCCCTCTCGGCCTCTGTGCCATCCTCACGGCCTCACGTCACTCCACAGCCTCTGCACCGCCCAACATGGGCTTGGCCATCCAGTGCAGTCGAGCCATTCCCAGTGGGATGGATTGACCCAAATCGGGTCGGGTCGGCCTAGGCCGGGTCAAACCAGACCCAGGCCAACTTCAAACTTTCCTCTCTATTGGCCATAACTTTGGCACCGGGCGTCCGATTGACAAACCTCCAGCGGCGTTGGAAACCTTGGAGTGAGATGGTCCCTTTGAGTATACCCCACTAGAGATTTGGATAAATTTGGAGTATGTTTGGGTTGGATTGAGCATGAATCCAACCGGGCCCTCAGGACTAAAAGGATAATAACTCACAGACTGGGAAACTGATTGACGCACCATATGTTGCGTTGAGACCCCTATGGTGTGGTGGTCCTTTTTGATAGTTCTTTGTGGGACTTCGTGGTAGTTTGAGTGTCTAATAGTGTCTTGAGGAGTGGACCCTCCTGAAGACAAGAAAACTTAGTTCGAAAATCCTATAGCTAGTTGTGACGTGAAGAATGAATAGAGATCTTATGTGGGTCAGTACCGAGTGATCTTGTGTGGGTCAGCACCTAGGGATCCTGTGTGGGTTAGCACCAAGCGATCCTGTGTCGGTCAGCACCTAGAGATCCTGTGTGGGTTAGCACCAAGTGATCCTGTGTGGGTCAGCAACAGAGCCTCTTAACAGAGTAAGGTGATTTAGTAGTTATATCTAATCATCTCTACTATTGTACTTAAGAAATACCTGGTGTGAGCTGAGTTCATACCTGTGTGGTACTTACCATTGTGGTAATACCTTGGTGGTATTCTTCTGTGTGTCGTACCTGTGTGGTACTTACCTTCATGGTTTTCCTTCCTTTGTGGAATAGTTAAGCTTTGGGCTTTGATTTGGACTCTATGTTTTCCTCATGATTGAGATGGGTATACTTGATAACTTAGGTATATGTATGGGAATAAACTTAAGTAGGGTTTTCAGTTGATTTCATGCCTTATGATTTATCCTTTGTGGATTTTGTGAGACCTTGAGGGTCTTAGGGTCCCTATTGAGTATCATTATACTCACCCCTACACGGGCTATGCCCGCACCTTGTTGTGTTTGGTGAACATGATGGACAGCGTTGATCGAGGCTGAGGGTACTAGGTCTGGACGGTGCTTGGAGGTGGACCATATGGCGTGTCGATACATAGAGGATACGGGCGGACGTAGAGTGCTAAGGAGTCAATATGTACCTACCCTTCAGGTAGGAACCTCGAAGGACGACCCAGTATTTGTCTTTCTCTTTCTTCAGTTGTATTATATTACAGTTTTACTTGTACCTTTACTGTTGGGCTTGTATTCCAGCCCTTCTTACTTTCATCACTCTTTTTTATATATAGTTTTACTTGTCTTCGTATCTCGTTGTGTGCTTGGTTGTGTGTGTTTACAGGTTATAAAGACAATGCCTTCCCAGTTTTAGGGAATACTCCTTTCAGTTCTAGTCGCCAGCCCCTTGCCTAGGGAAGGTGGGCTTGGGGTAGTCATGGCATGGGCCCTGAGGGACAGGTTATGAAAAATTTGTATTTGAGGAGTCAGTTCTACCATAGAACATAGGAATCTGATATTTATTTTTAATGGAAATATTGTTAAGTGTAGTGAGTGTGGTTATCAGTTTAGGGAATCCATTGTTAGTGTGGCAGCCAACGTATCCATACATTCAGACCCTGACTTCTGATTTCTTACTCAGTGCATGAAAACATTGATTGTGTGTGTGTTTTGAAGAGTTTTCTTTGTGATCACTTTAAGTTAGCTCACCAGGTATAACTTTTTTAACCGTGGTGCACCTGTTTCTTTTCAAGATGCCTCCACATAGACAGCCAGCTGGGGTTTCAGATATAGTACGCACTGATAGCCCACCGAGTGATGAGGCCTCGGTGCAAGGCCCTCTTCCAGTAGAGGCACCAGTAGAGGCACCAGTGGTACCATTACCCATTGGTCCACCAATGCCACCAGTCCCAACATCAGAGGATGCACGCCACTTGAGTGTGTTTCATGAGTTCCAGTGCTAGAGGCCACCCAGGTTCAGGGGAGATACGGACCCATAGGTGGCTGAGGATTGGTTGGAGGTTGTGGTGAGAGTTGTTTTCTGGTAAGGACACCAGCTGATCTCATGGTGATCCTTGTCGTCATCCTTCTACAAGCAGCAGTAGGCAGATGGTTGAGCATGATGATCTAGGTTCATGATGAGGTAACTCTTCTCTGGGCAGACTTCGAGAGCCTATTTTAAGCAGAGTTTGTTCCAGTGAATCTTTGCGCAATGCGCATATAGGAGCTTCTTCATCTGCAGCAGGGCAGCATGACTGTGCCTCAGTACTCAGTGAGGTTCACTAACCTCTCACGCTACTCCACTGATATAGTGCAGGACCCATTCTTTAGAGCCCAGACCTTTGAGAAGGGAATCAAGCGAGAGATCAGGGCTTCGATGATTTCTCTTAACATCCCAACACAGGTTGGGGTGTTAGAGAGATCCCTCTTAGTGGAGAGTTTCTTTACTGAGAAATCACCAGCAGCGAGACCCACCACCATTCGTCACGTAGTGGAGTCTTCTACAGCTAGAAGTAGACGGATATCACAGAGGTCCAAGAGGACCAGACCTAAAGGTGGACGACCGCATAATTCAAGGTCGGTTGTGTGGGGAACCCGAGGCAGAGCCAGTCATGCCAGGAGTGGGAAGTGTTACGCATGCATCAGGCAGGTTCACATGGCTCCTGACTGTCTGACCCGCCATATGGATGATCATCAAACGATCGAAGGGCCACCCAAGTAGAAACATAGGTTCGATCGAGGAGGTCTGCAGGGAGTAGGTGGACGTGGCAGAGAAGCTGGTCGTGTAGCTAGCAGTGGGAAACGAATCGAGATGTTACCGCCACCACCACCAGGTGGTCCACCCTGACCACAGGGAGCAGGAGGAAAGGGGAGATCTCAGCTCTAGTCAGATGATGCCTAAAATCATGGTGCTCCAAAGATGATACGAGGTATGATCTATGTCTACTCCACCTTAGCTGCAGTACTTATAGACACAGGTGCCGGTAATTATTTTATTGAAACCAGCCTCGTTCAGAGCTCGGAGATTCCGACAGAGTGTTTAGATTGATCATTATGGTTAAATACTCCTACAGGAATGGATTCGACGATTATGCACTGGTTTCGGCAGTGCAATCTTACTCTAGGAGGTGAGATATTTGACTGGGATCTCCTAGTAGCGGTGTCAAGGCCTTACGATGTCATCTTGGGTATGGACTGGTTATCTACAGTCCATGCTCATATTGACTGTATTAGGTTCAAAGATTGTTGTGTTCGCACGAATGGGACCAGGTTTACCTTCACCGGTGATAAGGGAGCTTTCGCAGTGCAGGATGGACTTACCCGGAGGAGGGTGCAGCCGATTACAAATCAGTTTGCTAGCCTTACCATTGGAGCGGTTGATGTGGAGAGTATGAGTTATCCATTAGTGGTGGACCAATACGTGGATGTCTTCCCTGATGATGTTTCAGGTCTACCTCCTCACAGAGAGGTGGACTTTTACATTGACTTGTACCCTAGGATGGAACCGATATCTACACCAGCGTATCAGATGGCTCCCGCGGAGCTTCGTGAGCTGCGGGTATAGCTGGGGGACTTATAGGGGAATGGGTTCATTCGGCCTAGTGTTTCTCCTTGGGCATCCCCAATTTTTTTCTCCAAGAAGGTGGATGGGAGTTTGAGACTTTTTGTTTATTATCATCACCTGAACCAGGTGACCGTGAAGAACAAGTACCCACTCCCGATGATTGACGATCTCTTTGATCAGCTAAAGGGAGCACAGTGGTTCTTGAAGATAGACCTCATATCAGGCTATCACCAGCTCAGAGTATGATACTAGGATGTGCAGAAGATGGATTTCAGATGTCGGTACAGACACTATGTGTTATTGGTTATTCTATTTGATGTAACCAATGCTCCAGTAGTGTTCATGGGACTCATGAACATGATCTTTCAACTATACCTTGATCGCTTTCTAGTAGTATTCATCGACAAAATTCTGATCTACTCGACTACTGAGGAGGAGTATGCCTATAATTTGTAGGTAGTATTGGACACACTCCAAGATCACCAGCTTTATCATAAGCTCTTGAAGTTCCAGTTCTGGATCAGAGAGGTTCACTTTTTGGGACATGTCATATCGGAGGCTGGAGTTGCAGTGGATCCAACGAAGATTGAGGCAGTACTTTCTTGGGAGCCACCTGGGAGTGTGACAGAGGTACGGAGTTTCCTGGGTTTGGCCAAATACTACTGGATATTTGTACCAGATTTCTCAAGAGTTTCAACACCACTATCAGCATTGAAAAAGAAGGGGAAACCCTTCATGTGGTCGGAGAGATGCCAGCAGAGTTTTTAGGAGCTGAGGAAGAGGTTGACTAGTGCCCCCATCTTGAGGCTTTTGGAGGAGGGCATAGGGTACGTAGTCTACTGCGACGCATCAGGGACTGGGCTCAGATGTGTCTTGATGTAGGAGTGGGAAGTGATTGCATATGGTTCTCAACAGCTGAGACAACATGAGAAGAACTACGCTACCCATGATCTGGAGTTAGCAACAGTGGTCTTTTCCTTGAAGATGTGGTGACACTATCTTATGGGTGAACGTTTTACAGTCTACTCAGATCACAAGAGTCTCAGGTATATCTTCTCTCAGAAGTACCTAAACCTGAGACAACGATATTGGATTGAGTTCCTCCAGGACTATGACTTCGAGATAGTCTATACTCCTAAGAATGGGAACATTGTTGTAGATGCACTCAGCAGGAGGTTTGGTATACAGTTACTAGGTGAGGTGACAGAGTAGTTGGACACTTTGCAGATATCCTTTGTGGATCAGGATGGAGTAATTTTTCTTCAGTCTCTTACATTCACTCCCCCACTTCTTCAGTGATACAGGGAGGTGCAGCGTGGGGACACTGACTGTGAGACATGCCATGGTCAGATATCCACAGGACATGCACCTGATGAATTTTCTGAAGGTGGGGAGCACGTCATCCTCTTAAGAGGACGTACCATGGTACCCCTGTCACTATAGAAGGAAGTGTTGAGGTAGTTATAGACTTCCCCTCTAGTAGTAAATCTAGGAGTGGCGAAGATGTACCAGGATCTTCGATGACAGCACTGGTGGCTGGGAATGAAGAAATCAGTTGCAGAGTTTGTCTCTCGATGCCTCACTTTTCAGCAAGTGAAGGTGGAGCATCAGGTACCAGCAGGCTTGGTTCAACCTTTGGAGGTCCCATAGTGGAAGTGGGATGGTATATCCATAGACTTCGTGACAGGAATTCCATGTACATCTAGGGGAAATGACTTGATTTGGGTGATCGTCGACCGACTCACCAAGTCGACCCACTTCTTACCGATCAGAGAGCAGGGTTTAGTAGAGATCTTGGGACGCCTCTATGTGTAGGATATTGTGCGGCTATATGGAGTACCCTCGATGATTGGATCCGATCATGATGCATGTTTTACTTTCTGGCTATGGAAGGGGTTGCAGGAGGCTTTCGGGATGCAGCTTTGTTTAAGCATCGCCTTCCATCCTCAAATGAATGACCAGACTGAGTGGACCATTCAGACCCTCGAGGAAATGTTGTGTGCTTGCGTCCTCAACTTCGGTCACAGTTGGGAGGATCACTTGCCTTTTGTGGAGTTTTCATACAACAACATCTATCACTCCACCATTGGGATGGCACCTTTTAAGACGTTATACGGGTGACCTTGCAGATCACCTTTGTTCTATACTGACCTGGGGAAATTAGCACTCGTGGGACCAGAGATGGTTTGAGCTACCACAGAGAAGGTTAATATCATCTAGGAGTGGATCAAGACTACATAGAGCAGGAAGAATTCATATGCCGATAGGAGGAGGAGACCTCTGAAGTTTGAGGATGGCGACCACGTCTTTCTACGAGTCTCACCTCGACGAGGTTTGTGGAGATTTGGCTGAGGCGGCAAGTTATCTATGAGGTTCATCGGACCTTTTTAGGTCCTTAGTAGAGTTGGCGAGGTGGCATACCACTTAGCTCTTACACCTTAGTTACACCAGGTGCACGACATATTCCATGTATCCCAGCTGAGGAGATACAAGCACAAACCTTATCACGTCATCTACCATGGTGAGCTGGACATCGACGTTAGAGCGACATTTTTAGAGGTTCCAGTGGAGATTTAGGATCAAAAGGAGTGGTTACTTAGTGGATAGTAGATACCTCTAGTGCACGTTCATTGGAAGCACGGGAACCTCCAGGAGAGCACATGGGAGCAGGAGGCTTAGAAGCGCACTCAGCACCCCCACTTGTTCCCTTAGTTTGAGTTATGGCTTATGGGGACGCAAATCCCTGAGGTGGGGAGAATGTAAAGACCCATAAATTCCATGTAATTTTTTTTTATTAAATTTTAATTTTATGAGTCCACAAAAATTGATGGTGCGTGATTCCGAGGCCCAGAGTTCCTGGAATAAATTTTTGAACTTTTTTCAGGTACGTTTAGTAAACGTGCGAGCATGTTTTTCTAACTTTTGAACCGATGCTCGGAATTGAAATATAATGGCATCGTTGAACTCCCAGCGTCGATATTTTCTTAAGGGGACCTTCACCTCGACCACATTAGGTCGAGAGTGAAAGATAATTTTTGTTCTTTTCGTGAAAGAATATAATAAAATATAATTGTGTAACATTTTATTTTCTTTTGAAACTCCCATGTGGATGTTAAGAGGTGGGGACCACCAAAACTAAACCTCCCATTCAAGTGTTGAGAGGTGGGGACCACCAGAACTAAACCTCCCATGTGAGGTTATGGAGGTGGGGACCACCGAACCTAAAACCCCCTTGAACTCCCCTCTTAAATGTGGGGAAGACTCTTGAACTCCCTCCTTAATGAGGGAGGTGACCTTTAAGTTTCTCCAAAAATTTATTATGCCAACACCTCTTGATTAATGGTGCCAATTCAAATTAAATTAAAAAAACCTAATTTAATTTATATTGGCTATTATTTTTTTGAGAGAAGTGTTGGCAAAGCACTTGGAGAAACTTTTACACTCTCCAACGAAGAACACCTCCAAACAAAGAACGACCATCGGAGATCGAAGAACAAGGAAACCAGCCCCAAGCCGGATCATAAGCACCTTACAGAGGCAACCAATGTAGGACATCTTTGATGACAATGAACTGACGATCGTCGAAACGCTGACATCATCGACTTCACCCCTTCCAATGTCAATGAGCAATCAAGGTAGGGGTTTAGTTGTGTATGTTTATATATTCCCATGTTCTTCCATTATAAAACAAAGAACACTGATCAAATCACTAACTAGTTGATTCAAAGATGATTTCTTTTGCGATTTTGGGAATAATCTTTGCGGAAGGTTGTAGGGTTTGATGTTCTTCATTGAAGATTTTTTTAAGCCGCATGCTACCACCCTAATGCGGAGGGTATGGGCCAAACAAATATGGCCCGACCCCTCTGCAAACCTTATGGTTCTTTTGTGTGTTCTTCACGATGGTGAAAATGGCAAGTGTTGGTGTTTGGCACCAGTAGAACTCGAGAACGGCGGTCGGCACCACCGTCGGCCGCGACGAAGGCGACGGCGCAACAACGCTGCCCCGCGGTCACCACCTCCCCACGCCCCCTGCCGCCTGTGGCCACCGTCGTCCCACCACCTCCGCTGCCCGCGACCCCCGCAGCCCCGCGGCCTCCGCTGCCCCGCGGCCCTCCACCGCCCCACAGCCTCGCCACCTCATGGCCCTCTGTGGCCCCCGCAGCCTCGCCGACCAGCGTCTCTCTACAGCCCCTCATGGCCTCGCCGCCCTCACGACCTCTGCGCTGCCCTCGTTCCCTCACACCGCTTTACGGCCTCTGTGCTGCCTAATGTGGTCTGGACCTCCCAGCGCGACAGGGTCGGCCCCAGCAGGCCGGGTCAACCCGAATCGGCTGAGGTCGGCCCAGGCCGGGTCGGACCAGACCTGGGCCAACTTCGAACTTTCTGCTCTATCGGAAATAACTTTGGCACTGGGCATACGATTGACGAACCACCAGCAACACTGGAAACCTTAGAGTGAGGTGGTCCCTTTGAGTCTACCCCACTAGATATTTGGATAAAGTTGGAGTATGGTTGGGTTTGATCAAGCACGAATCCAACTGGGCTCTCAGGACTAAAAGGCTTATAACTCACAGACCGAGCGACCGATTGACTCACTGTCTATTGTGTTGAGACCCCTATAGCATGGCAGTCCTTTGTGATACTTCTTCATGGGACTTCATGGAAGTTAGAGTATCGACCGGTGTCTTAAGGATAAAACCCTCCCAGAGATGAGAAAACTTAGTGTGGGAACCCTGTAGCTAGTTGTGATGTGAATAATGAATAGTCATCCTGTGTGGGTCAGTACCGAGCGATCCTATGTGGGCCAACACCTAGCGATCCTATGTGGGTCAGCACCGAGCGATCCTGTGTGGGTTAGCACCTAGAAATCTTATGTGGGTCAACACTGAGCGATCCTCTATGGGTCAGCACCGAGCGATCATGTGTGGGTCAGCATCAGAGCCTCTTAATAGATTAAGATGATTCAGTAGTTACATATAATCATCTCCACTACTGTACCTAAGAAATACCTGGTGTGAGCTGAGTTCATACCTGTGTGGTACTTACCTTTCTGGTAATACCTTGGTAGTATTCTTCTATGTGGAGTACCTGTGTGGTACTTACCTTCGTGGTATTCCTTCCTTTTTGGAACAATTGAACTTTGGGATTTGAGTTGGACTCTGTGTTTTCCTTATGATTGAGATGGGTATACTTGATAACTTAGGTATATGTATGGGAATATACCTAAGTAGGGCTGTCAGTAGATTTCATGCCTTGAGGTTTATCCTTTGTGGATTTTGTGAGACCTTGTGGGTCTTAGGGTCCCTACTGAGTATCATTATACTCACCCCTTCACGGGCTATGCTCGCACCTTGTTGTGTTTGGTGCAGACGATGGACAATGCTGATCGAGGATGAGGGTACCAGGTCTGGACGGTGCCCAGGGGTGGTCCATACGGGGTGTCAGTATGCAGAGGAGACGGGCGGACGTGGAGTACTGAGGAGGTGATTTGTACCTACCCTTCAGGTAGGAACCTCGGAGGACAACCCAGTAGCTGTATTTCTCTTTCTTCAGTTGTATTGTATTACAGTTGTACTTGTACCTTTACTGTAGGGATTATATTCCGGCCCCTCTTACTTTTAACACTCTTTTTGCTATAGTTTTACTTGTGTTCATATCTCATTGTGTGCTTGGTTGCGTGTGTTTACAGGTTATAAAGGCAATGCCTTCCCGGTTTTAGGGAATACACCTTTCGGTGCTAGTCACCAGCCCCTTACCTATAGAAAGCGGGCTTGGGGTAGTCACAGCATAGGCCCTGGGGGATGGTTCGTGATAGTATTTTTCTGAATAGTACTCTAAGTAGCTTGTGCAATGCTAGTGAGGATGGATGGGGTCCCTGTAGATCCTCTCCTGAGGGGAATGCTGATTATCGTGGAATCGGACGCCCAAGATGACCAGACTGTGGTGATTACGGCTATGGGTAGAGCCACTAGTAGGTAATAACTAGAATATATCTAGGTGGGATACGGTGATGAAGATCAACCATATGATGAAAATCCCAGCTAATCTGATAGGGCACCATAGGAAGATCTGGCTACTGAACTCTTGGAAGTGTTCCCAGAATATGAACATGATGACTCGGAGGAGCTAGATGGGACCGCTTCTGATGAGGAAGATAGTTAGGCTATTTTTCACCAATCATGGGCAATGATCAATCACTTCATTGAAAATACTATGAAATTAGATTGGATACATCGGATGGGGAAACATCGACATTGGATGCACAACCTATTCCCTAGAGGGGTAGATGCATGAAATATACATATGCTCATTCTAGACTATCATGAGGATAAGACATGGGAGTATGAACATGTCCTTAGTGTTGGATGGTAGCGAAGGAAGTGTGTCAACACTTAGAAGCTTCAGGATGCTGAACAACATATCCAACACTTGGAAACATGGATGAATGAGCACTCTTCTTTCACCCCTACCCAATCAGAACTCATATCACCATTACGGGTACAGTTAGATGAACCTAAGGAGAAGTTGATGAAAGCATCCCAAAAGGTGGTTGACATCTAGGAAGAAAAATATTGAGTACATATCAGTTCTCATGAACTTTTCCCTACATATAATTAGGAATTAAGGGACCTTAGATTGCGATAGCAACTCATGGATGTCATACACCAAAGGGTGGTGGAACTGAGATGATCCATCGAGGGGGCCCATCAAAAGGGGATATATTCTGCTAGACTCATAAACATATTTTCAGGATTACTTTTTTATTTAGACCACATGAATGGATATCTTGTTATTGTATATATTATTTCACCCCGACCATAGCGAAATAACTAATAATTGATCCCCAAACTCCCATAGGCCATACCCAATGTGAGAAACAAGGGACGACCATGTGATTTCTTACTTTGGGTATGGGGAACCACCCAATCATTGAACACTCAGGGTCCAACTGATCACCCAGTGTTTCGGAATGAGAAAGGGGCTCTGAATTAGAGAGTAGGGTTCTGAGAGTATCCAAACTGCCTTTTCCAACATGATATGTTGCACAAGCGGGATAACACTAGGGGGTTAGAATCAATCTGAACAAAAGATAATGAGAAGTGTGAATAATGGTACCAAATATTCGGAACATGGTGAGGGTGGAATGACAAGAGAGGATAACTACTAACCATGTTTTCAACATAGTATCCATATCGTGCTAGCCTAAAATGGGAAAAAATTTGGGCCAACCACTAACCATGTTCACAACACGAGGCCAAACTCGAAGTGTCATTCATTGTCTTTCTGGAACATTGGCCCATAATGGTAGGTGAGATGAAGCAGTATGGGATCAGGTTGTTAGGGGATCCTTTAGATGTGTAGGAGGATGAGGATCCAAATAGATGGTACACAATGTGTGAAGATAGAGTGATGGGTTGTTTGAATAGAGTCCAACACTCTTAAAATTATTCCACCATGAAGAAATCATATTGGGTGAGAATATTGGTCTAAATTGAGATCAATCCTACTTCTACACAGGACCTATCTAGTGAGGTCCTAAGTTGAATTGTGGTGAGGATGAAAAGCACGTGGTTTAGCATCATACGATGAGGATGATACATGGAGTAATTTAACTTCTTATGACCAGGACATTGCACATAGTTTCAGGTCATAGTTCATGAACCCCATCCAACAGTTTAAAGTCATGTTATACAGGTTAGGAGATCCTAGTTTATGATAATAGAGTTTGGATCGCAGTAGGGGAAAATAGGCTGGCAAGGTTAATGAACCTGGTCATGGACCTGGAGACAGAATGTTTGGGTGGTCCTACATATCTTGTAAGGGTCAGAATCAATCCATATGTAGTTCTTCAATTTCATATAGTTTAACGTCATGTGTGAAAAAAGATGTGATGCAGTGTATTTTCATACGGATAGGTAATGGGTTCCATAAATGTGAAATGTGTAGTGTGGTAAATAACCTGATGTTAATGTGGATAGATAATTCCCCACCACACCACACATTTTTAGAAGGGGGTCCAAGGCCAAAATGGATGGAATAAAGAGTATACAATCCTATAGTTGGACCTGGGGATGAGATGTCTGGATGTAACCATGTATCATGTGTGGCATAAATCAAGCCATACATAGTTCCTAAATTCCTTAATGTTCAATTTCAAGTAGTATAGATGCACAACAGTTTATTATCAGGTCATACATGGAAACATAGTTTAACATCATAGGGCATGGATAGTAGATATCATAGTTTAATGGTTATAGAGCTCAGACTATTGGGTTTTTCAATCATGTACGCAGGTATTACCTCACTAAATCTCATAATCCCATGTGATCCATGCTTGGTGTTAGAAACAAGGGGTTGCATCAGGCTTTCCCCATCACATGAGAATACACAATAATTGAGGAGAAATGTCAGGTGGGGAAACCACAACCAGAATAACATTCCTACACAACGTACTCAGATGTAAGGAGGGATAGAAAGAGAGGAAAATGTTAATAATGGAACCCAAAATTTGGGACATAATGGATGTGTCATAACGATAGAGGATAACTTTTGACCATGTTCAAAACACAAAATACATATCGTGTGACCAAGAATGGGAACAGACAACTAAGGTTCAACAACTAGCCATATTCGCAATGCATGACATGTATAAAGTTTTTGATCATGATCCTCCAAGATATTGGCCCAGGATGGTAGGTGATCCAAAGTGGTGTGAGACTAAGATGTTTGGGGTCCTTTTGGATGTGAAGTATTATGGAGAGCCAAATAGAGGAGGCGCGTGAAGCTTAAACGTACTCATGCAGTTTAACATCGTGTGGTAAGGATGAATGTGAGGAGATGTACTCTCAAATTAAGCACAGGGTGTGGCCATTATAACCTAACGTGAATGAGTACCACACACCACATACCCCTAGGGGACCCAGGCCGAAAAGGGATGCATGGATGAAAGGATCTATGGATGGACCATTTACAGGAAGTCTGGATGTCACTATGTATCCCCTAAGGAAGGGAATCAAGCCAAAAATAGTTCTAGAAATGGCATGGTAGGTGGACAATACTAAATAGGGGTGGTATTATCTCAAGTAAGAAAAATCGAGCTTGTTACGCAGTTTAGTCTTAGGTGAACTTAGACACTGAAAATCTTAGTATATATTCATAGTGTTTAGATCAAAAGGTGACCGGTTTAACATCGTGTGTGGGGAACATGCCCATGTAGTTTACTATCATTCAGTACAGACTAAGAAAATATTAGGTTATGGTCATAGAGCTATAACCATGAGAAAAAGGCATGCAACGCGGTGCTAAAATGAAACCCAGTGCGAATGATGACCAAAGGGTCTGCATCGCATTACAAATTCTTAAAATAACACACACACAGCTTAAACTCAATATGCATGGACTTTTGCCTCAGACTCTTAGATTATTGTGATAGAGTTTTGACTGAATGGTTTTTGATTTTCCATTTGGGTATAAAACTTATCAAAACCCCTTAGCCTTTTTGATCCATGATTGGGGTGAGAAACAATGAGTAGAATAGATCTATACAGTACATGTAAACACATGATAAGGGAATGGAGGTGTGGGGGACAAGGATGACCCCACGACATCAGTTCTCCTACTGAACATGAAAAGGTGAATGGTGAAATGACACCAAGGGTATCAGAATTATATTTATACAGAAGGATGTGAGAAGGAAAGTGAATCATGAGACCAACATTTGGGGCATTACTGAGTTGGAGATAACAGTGTAGGATAACTTATGACCATGTTCTCCATACAATATTCACGTCATGTGACCTAAAATGGGAAAAAACAACTGAGCATCGACCATTGACCATATTCGCAATGCGATACTTGTTTTAAGTTCTCATTCGAGATCCTCAGATTCATTGGCCCAGGACACTAGGTGAGCCAAAGTGGCATGAGACCAGGTTGTCTGGGGGTCCTTTCAGATGTGAAAGATTATGGAGACCCAAATAGAGAGGACATGTGAAGTGCAGTGGTGGGAGGAGGGAATGTCCATGAAGAATCCAATACTCTAAGTCCCATACCATGGTTCATATAAGCATGTTGATGTGAAAAGGCTGAGTTCAAGGGGTTTAACTAGGAATATGACTCAAAATTACGAGTAAGGAAAAGGGGGAAAATGGGTTGATGAACATAGGGATGGACCTGGGGACAAAACTGTTTGGGTATTCCTATGTATCCTATGAGGGAAGGAATCAATCCATACGTAGTTATGAATATTTCATGTAGTTTAACATCATGTAGTAAGGATGAAGTGGGGGAACACAGTCTCAAAGAAGATGTGCATGGAGTGATAATGAAAACCCGATTTGAATGAGGTCCATGGAGGTCTACACCACACCATGAATTCCTAAAAGAGACTTGGGACAACGGGATAGAAAGATGACAGGATTTTTGGTACCTAGGGTTGGACCCAAAGATTAAATTCTCAGGCATTCCTACATATCCTATGAGGGAAGGAATCAAGACATATGTAGTTCTAGAAATTCCATGTAGGTTATTGTCATGTGGTAAGGAAGAAGTGGGGTAGGTATACATTCTCAGGGGAGGAAAATGGTGAGGCCATTTTAAAACAATGTGAATAAAGACCATATAGGTCCACACCACACCAATCATTACCAAAAGTAACCTCATGTCATAATACAAAAAATAGGGGAGTTTAGGATGGACCTGAAGACTAAATGTCTAGGTGTTCCTATATATCCTAAAAGGGTAGGATCAATCTATACGTAGTTATGGAGATTCCATTTACTTTAACGTAATGCAGTAAAGATGAATGTTTACATCATAGTTTATTTTCATGTGGCTAGGATAGGGGATATCTTTGTTTATGGTTGTAGAGCTCAGACCGAAAGGTATATTCATTATTTAAAGTTTATCATCATACATGACAAAATATCACTTGTGCGAAGTAATGTCTATGGAACATGGCATTTGTGGGAGGAGTAATGTTCTCACCATCCATGGTGACCAGAGATTATGTGCCATTGGGGTAAACCCTATGAACAATGTAGGGTCATTCCCATTTGGGCTCTAACTTTGGTAGCTTCCTATTAGGTATCATTAGCATCCTGAGACCCAAAACCATGTCACCTTGAAGGAAGGAGTGGAGACAAACCTTCTTGTTTAAATACCTAGATATTTTTTTCTGGTGACTCTATATTTTTCAAGGTCTGAAGCCTATTCTCATAGAGGTATTCTAGCTCAACAAGAAAGAATTATGAAATCTTGTCTAAGGTCTTCTAGTCAAATAAAGCTATACAGAGTGATGAAAACTAAATCTAGATGGACATGACTACCTTTGTTCCATAGACAAAGGAATATGGGGTCACCTAGGTGGAATTTCGTTTTCTTCCAGTAAGACCAGAGGGAGTTGGGGAGCTTGCCTAGACAACTCTTATTTTGAAAAACCTTCTTCTAAAAAATGTTTTAGAGGGTTTTTTTGAATGCCTCAATCTATCCATTTTCCTGCGTGTGGTAATGAGAAGTGTGGTTGGACTAAATGTTGTACTTGAAATACAATATCTTTAGTTTGGCTACTCATAAATTGGTTTCCTTATCGGTGAGGATAGAGAGAGGGACTCAGAAACTATGGATGAATTTGGTGCTCATGAAATCAATAATAGAATGGGCCTTGAATTCCTTGACTGTGATCGCTTCGGCCCACTTCGAGAAGAAATTTTTTGTGGTTGGAATGAACCTCTATTGGTGAGATATAGCTGGTGGATATGGTCCCATGACATGGATTCCCCATACCAGAAAGGGACAAGATTACTTGGTTGTATGGAGAGGCTTTGGTGACTGATGCATGAAATTAGCATGGATCTAGAAAGCATGACACCTATTTGAAAATATGATACAGTCATGAACCATAGTGGACCAGAATTATCCCAACCTTCGAATATGATAGGAGAGTTTCGACATGGCCTAATGAGATCCACCAAAACCAGCATGAACCTCTTGCATAACCTATGGTATTTCAAATCCCTAAATGAAACAGAGGAGGACTACATCAAACCCACACCGATAGAGGATCTGCTTGAGGCTAGGACCACTCTAGAAGTCTAACTTCACTGCATGCCGATATATTCACTCATGTTCAGCTCTATCTATTAGGATACAGCCATATTGGAGAGACTCAACAAAGGGATTCGTCCAATCAGGGGTCTCTACTACTATAGTGGGGGAATTGAGAGGTCCCGATTTGGAGGCATCAGTGGTAAGGTTACTTACCTATTGGATATCATCATTGTCCAAGGAAGTGGGAGGGATGACCCTTCGATGCACCACATGAATAAACAAATAATACTAGTCAGGCTCTATGAGGGAATCATCAAGACTGGACAAGTCATCTTCTCAACCATTCTACAATCTCGGGAGGTGACTAGCCTTTGAAAGATAAGGGAACTAGTCTAGCAGCTAGTGATCATGCTCTAATAAGGGTACGATCTCTGGATTTCTAACAACATAATCACTATTAATCTACATGATGACTAGCTCAGAGTCCTACTTCACATGAAGGTGGGGAACATAAATCTTGAGGTACAAATAGAGACTAGTGATGATGGCTTGATACTCTGCCTCATTGTTGGTGCAACATTTTGACAAAAATAATGAGTAAGGTAAGACAACCTATGTAGGCGTGATGAAGACGATGCCCAAGCCTACTCTATTGGGTCTGGGATCATTGAGCCTCCTACCATTTGGACTCTAGGAAGCTCCATACAAGTTTAATTGTGAACATGTCATGGACTCATCCACTAAGAGGATGTCCTAATCTAGAAATTCAATATCCAAGGACTTCTCTCCAAGTGATGTATGGGAGGTGAGGAAATCTACCAATGCCTAGCCCTTGACAGCTTTCTACAAAAAAAACTTGATGTCAAACTACTAAAGGATCACTTCTCACCAAGCTAGATATCATATTAACATAGGGTGGTTTAGAATATACATTAGCAGGTCCATGTGGGACACCATTTGTATCTTTTGATTTTGTAGATAATTCCACAACTTATGCACTTCAAAAACTAGAACGAGGCATCTCTTCTTGATAGATGTATATCTGGTCTCGGTTTCAAGGAGCATGAAGCTAAGATAATATAAACTATTCTATGTCCCTTCATTTCTCTTCTAGGTGAGAAGGGAACCAAAGGACCATTCTAGGGAAATCACATAAATGACCAGTGGATTTCCAGATATGGGTGGCATCAGAACTAGATGCTATAGAAAATACTATTTTATATCCTCAAATGTAGTCTAAAACTCTTCATCCCACTGTTAGAAGACACCTTTCTTCATGATCCAGTAATATGAATTACACTTACCAGTAAGATTCCCATTGAATCAGTGTATATAGGGTAAGTGGACTTGGAGACCTCAGAGCTCCCAAAGGTTTCTCAGATGAGTCATTTGATTATTGGCCTTGATCTTATGCAGGTTGATCTCAATGCCCCTATACCTGATGAAAAAAATGAGAAACTTCCTAGAGGTGACACTGAAGGCACACTTACATGGGTTCATCATCAATTGGTAGGATCGTAGGAGGCTGAACACATTTTAAAGGTATTTGATATGGTCATGACGCTTGCGGAACTTGACCACCAAATCATACATTTAGCATTCCACTAATGTATTGAGGATCGTCTTGAAGATGTGGTGCATGGAATGCTGATAATTGGATCTAGCATTATTCAACCTAAAGGGAATTACCTAATAACAGAAGGTACCCTGTGACACTCTGAAGGTAGTGAACTCTTTTTCTTTAGGGGCCATCTGGATCTGATTATACCTATAATACCCATTCATAAAGGAAATATCATGGAATCTAGTAGTGGTGTCGATCAACATATCGGTCATATAAAGTGGAAAATTATCCTTCAGACAGTGAAAATTAAGATCCCATAAGTCAATAAAAACACTAATATGTTTGTTCTTATTCCTTATGGGGATGATTTTGGATAACAACTTGGGGTACTAGACATCCTTTATGATGTTGGATTTGATGAGATTATCAACCTTAGCCTTGGAAATAGCACCATGATAAGGGTGTATCTTTCTAGGATGTTGTTTAAACCCGTGATGACTCACCAGAAGTCCAAGGAGGTGGACGATGACTTGGGGATCTAGTCGTGGAATCTCATCATAGTTCCAAGAAAATACATCATGTTGATATTTTAGAAAATCCACATTCCACTTCTATTCCTTGATGGGCATCGCTGTAATGATTAGTGTGGGCATCGGGTTAGCCTCGGTATCGAGGTTCACTAGCACCAATTCAACAACAGTGGTATAGACTCCTTCTTCAAATGCAAGAGGATAATCCTCTAAATAATCTTCTTCATATAGGACAATATGATCACCAATAACATGCATTTTTTTTGAGTCCAGCCCAGTAGGGGTGATGGTACTGGCCTGAACGGTGGTAGAACCTTCATTGGGAGACTCTATTACTGTCGCATCCATGGAGAAAAAATTTGTCGACCAAATTCCATCGGGCCTCCTACCAAGGGGCTCGTGATTGATAACTTAAAAGCATTAGTGGTATGTTGGATTGAGTCAGTTTATCCTAGTGTGGTGGAATAAGAAATTGTGACATGTTGTTGTGGTCATGGTATGAACATTTTGGTACCTAACATGGGTAAGGGGTTTTGGAATCAACCAAGCATGTCATGTGTAGGAATACAAGGTAATATTCCAATGATCCTTGTATTTAGTAAATCATATTCCCATCATTTTAGAGATAAAAAATTAGTGTCCCTAGTCTGGGTTTGTGGCCTCCAATCGATGAATTGGGAGAATGAAGGCATTATCCAAATCTGCCCACAGATTAGCTGATGGAGCAACATTCTTGACATCATTTGTTTGAACCTACTTGTTCATACCCCTATAATAGTCATCATCTAGATAGTGGGCTTCAAAAGTGTCGAAGGGATAAGAATCACCCTAGAGAATGCCCACTTGACCATTGAGGGAGTACTTGAGGTACTGATGATATATAGAGGGAACTACTACATGCAAATGGAGCCAAGGTCTACAAATCAGTGCATTGTAGGCAGTGTCCTGTGAGATAACCATGAATTCAGTGCTGGCCACTAGGACATCGAATTAAGTATTTAGGTGAATCTTTCCACACGAACTCTACTCGGTGCAACTATAACCTTGAATTTTTAGGTCATAGGGACTTATATCTACTTCAAAAAAATCTTATCTTGAGGATTGTGCAGGCCAATGTGAGATTGATCTGAGAACATGTATTGCCAAGGCAATAGAGAACTTCCACACTATTGAGTTGTCTTATAATGTACAGTGGAAAAATTTACCCCTATATAGGGTAACCTTCATCTTATCCTAAGAATGAGATGATGGCTTGGCATTCTGCATGCTCGATTTTCTCTGCATGGAAGGCATCTACAGCTTCTACCTCTGTGTCAAACTGGAGGATGCTTCTCAAAGCCTCTACAAGGGCTTCACCCAGGTCTTCTGATAGCTGGAGAGCTTCGAGAATTGAGATCTTCTCAAAAATTATGGAAATTTTCTTAATCACATCATTCTTCCATGTGAGGTGCACATTCCTACCAATATGAGGTTGCTATGTAACGGTTGGCATGAAAGGAATCATTGATCGAGTCGGTGGATTCTTGCCCGGTGTTATGGATATCCCACTAATCACTAGTAGAACCATATAAAATGACTACTAGATGATAGCCAGATGACTGAGGTCATCCCATGACTGAACGCGGATGATCATAGCACTGTTGTGGCAGCTCTGCCTAATTGAGTAGCACAAAATGGTGGTGGCAATGATCCTGACAGAACATGATGAGAGGACTATGGGTGTTGTGCTCTATGCTAAGCCTACTTTCTAGTCTCATTGGCATGCATAGCTCAACTAGAAGCACTATCAAATTCATCTTGGCGATTCACATTCCCATGGTTTCATCGACATTGGCATCAACTGGGGACAATAGTAAGAGGATTCTGGCATTCCTTGTTATATGGAACCATGTAAGGGTCTACCAGCTAGATGGTGTTTATCGAGGCATAATCCTGGTCATCACATGAAGAATATTCCATAGCTGGGTTAATTATAGTGGTAATACCCATCCTCGGGGCATGAATTCATGGAGCATGTGGGATGGATTTAGCACTGGTGGGGTACTTTTCTATCCCTTTCACTGTTGGCACCTCTCATACGAGGGGTAGAAGTATGAGAATAAGATGTAGAAACAACTGTGGGATGAGGCACAATGGAAGCAGAAGGATCTAGATGATTCAAATGGGAACAGATGATACCATGAGCATTATAGATTTCCTTATGATCCATCCATTCATCATACTGTTGATCTCCATGACTGGAGACCTGCTTCCATTTACCCTCACTTTCACTATAGGGCTTTGCAGACACATATGCCACCTACGCTGGGGACAATCCTAGTCTGAATATATTGTTTTCAACCTAGTATTGGAGCTCATCCTTAATCATATATAACAAATTGAGATTATTCCCAAGGATCCAATGATAGGAGAAATATTTGGGGTGATCAGTGATATCAACCTCTCTAGGCTTTCTACATACCGGTAACCTCAGGATTCCCTAATCCAGAGCACTTTGGAAATAACCATGAACATGAGCCTCTTCAAAAGAGTAGGTCTGATTTCTCATGTCTGGGAAAGGGACCCTTGGACCTTGTCCCTGATGAGGGGCTAGAGGCTGATGAGTATTCAGAACCTGATTATCTCACCTGGGTATCAACGGTTGGTGGGGTGGCATCGGCCTATTACGAAGCTTGTGATACTATCCAGGAGGTTGAGATAGAGGTTTTTTTCCTCAGCAAGGCTATAGAGGAGGCTCTTCTATTAATAACTTCAATGGACTAGGGGCCTCATCCTATTCAACAGAGGATACCTCAACCTTGGAGGCTCTTCTCGTAGGTGTAGTAGGTGGTAATAGACGTACCTTCTTGGCTTTCTATATGGTTTATTCCAGGAGATGAGCCTTGTCAGATAAGTCTTGGAATCCACTGGGTATATTATGAGTGATGAGGGAGGGGACCAATTCTGTTTTCATATTCACCTTGTACATCATTAGCATCTTCTATTGGGTCAACGACATTTCAAGTGAATACGTGATGCCTTTCCACCAAGCAAAAAAGTATGTGACTCTCTCATATGGATTTTTCATTCACTTTAAGAGGTCATAAATACGGGTCTTCCAAGTGGTGGAAATGAATTGATATAAGAACTACCTTCATAGATCCTCCCAACTAGATATAGACTCAATGGGTAGCTGGTTATACCATACAAATTCACACTCTTCCGGTGTTTATATGAAACACCAGAGCTTGGTGGATTCCTACTGTGCTAGAGTCCCTAGCATGGGTCCACATCTAGAGATGAAGTGGGACAGATGTTTTTGTGGGTTTCCCATCCCGTTAAATGGTGATAAAGTATGTTTTCCAAAATCTAGAGGTTCTATCATGTCGTCTACCCATGTGGGATATGGTTTTTCATCATGTCGGATTGCCACCTATCACATCTTGAGAGCTCCCGGGCGGGCAATGAGAGCAGCCATCAGATCGACTGAAGGGGGTTCCTATCATGGTGATGATTCCTAAAAACCTATATGTTGGTGGGTTCTTCAACATGGTAGGCAGGCCCAGCAGCTCGTGGAGTGGCTCATGTAACAACCTGAGGAACTACCGGAAGGAAGGCCTATGGAGTGGCTATAGTAATAACCTAAAGGGTGGCCTAAGGATGGTTCTCATATAGTTTAGGTGGGTTGAGCGATGCATACCACAGTCACTTACCATAGGCTCTAGCCTTTATCCTGTCCGGGTGAGCAGGGTTGGAGGTATCAACGGAATGCAGCTCATCGAGAAGGACATGTGGCTACCCCATTGGACAATGAATGGGATCATACTGAGGATCACTGTAGTCTAGATGGTGTTTTTCAACATGTGTGACAAGGAGTTCATCAATGGTCCATTTCAGATCTGCAAGCTACTAGGGAAATTTATCCTTAGCATGATCATCTACCATCTTCTGTACTGAACCAGATGGGTTGGAAGGCTTGACATTTCCAAGTTGTCCTTTCCCCTTTTTAGGGTCCCTACTGAAACGTAATGAATCATTGGGCGTAGTGAGGCCAAGAAAATATCTCTACTAGTGAGTGAAAGTGCTTGGGGATCCAATAGAGCTATTAATACACTAGGGGATAGGTTATGTTAATTGTGTCCTGTCTTTTTTTCCTTATCTGGGAGTTTGGACATGTTAACCATGACTACACTTGGGGGCATATCCTCGATGTCACAAAGAATATATGATCGTCCCTGGATTAGGCTAAAATGGAGAGCTGTATATTTTCCCCAGCCACATATATGAATGTGTGGGGATGCCTCAAAAATAATATTATGGAGAATAGTAAAGATCTGAATGAATTTTTTTTGGAGGATCTGGTGATAAACAAGCAATGTAGAATGTTGAGTGATGGGAAGGGCAGTCAACTTGACCAGGAAGAATTGCTGATCGATATCATCATATTGTTGTTGGCCCAATAGATAAGCCAGTAGATAATGGAGGAGGTGGAAATTCATCACCCAGATCTTTTGTCGGAATCACTTGATCTCCTCATGGGTGAGGGACTCTGGAATGCTAAAGTATAAACTCTCAGTCAGCCAAAACATTTTGGGTAAGTGATCTGTGGAGATAATGTCCCATAGGATCCTTCTTTCAGTAGTGATATCTGGTGTCTAATTTACCCATTCATCAACTAGGGGAAGTTTGGTATCAATAAATGGAACTGATACAGATCGTTGTAGTGGTGGAATAGTCGGTGGGGAGTATGGAACGTGAGATAACAATCCATTGCACACTAGACTGTCTCCTGGGGACTGTTCTAACTACATCACCACATCCATGTAGGAAGGGGTGTTGATCACTTCTTCCTGCATAAGGCTGGTGGTCATTGGTAGTGGATTAGGCTGGGGTTCATCATATTCCAAACCCCAAAACAACTCTATGTGATATGGCATCAAGGTGGAGAGTGAATCAAGTTATAGTAGAGAAGACTTCATAGTGATACCCTGGAAAGGAGTCAAATCCACCACCTCCTGTATGTATCTATAGAGGGATTTGAGGATCTGGTGTATCTCGATTTCTGGGAGGATGACGATGATATGTCGAGTTCCCACCCTAGACCTTGATAGAGAGGATTAGGGTGAAGGCTCCACCATTGAGTCATACTCATCTTTAGAACCCGATTAGCAGATCAAATGGGAAACGATCTGGTGCTTCTAGGGGATCTTCCTTCGATGGTGACAGTTCTTCATCTTACCTCAGAATGATTATTCAGGGTAAAGGATATCTTCAACACAAGGAGGGAACCCATGCAGGTTGGTGATATACTATGGAGGACCTCCGCCTAAGCTGGTTTTGATGTGAGTAGGACCTTCGCACTTGTTGTCGTTAGAGTGGGTAGGACCTCCGCTCTGGTTGGTTGTGGTGTGCGAAGCACCTGGGCATATGTCGAATGGAACATGGGGAGGAACTCCATGTCTATTACTTGGTGCATGGGTAGGGCCTCAATGGTAAGGTGTGTTGAAGCATGCAGGACCTTCACTGGAGTTGGGGATAACATGGGTAGGGACTCCATGCTGATAGATGATGGAGTGAGGCAGAACTTCTCTCTGGTTGGTGCTTCCATGGGGATGGCCTCCTCTTGAGCTGGTGACAATGCGAAGAGTACCTTCGCATTGATGACCTGAAATATGGGAAAACATAGACATCTGATATCATGGGCATAGGGAGGACCTCTGTGATGGGCATCAATAAGGCAGGGAGGGCCTCCTCTTGGACCAGTGATGGTGTCATGGAGAAAACCACCAAGCTGGCTAGTGGCAGAATGAGGAGGGACTCTATACTGAATGCTATCATCATGAGTCGGCCTGCAATGGCTACTTCCCACTCTAGTGATCAGAAAGAGTCAAATAAAATTGCTCAAGGAGTGGATGGGGCCTTAATCCCAATCAGGCATAGTCGTGCCCCTACTCTGTAGTAACAGGCGATAAATAGTATGTGTATGTGGTGGCATGTTTCACTAAATATATGGAAGATGATTCCCCCTAATGGGAGTCCTCTTGAGCATGTGCCCGATGTGAATGGCGGTTTAGCCGAACTAGGGCCAATTGGGTAGGGTTGTAGACAACCTGCTCCTCTATTTGTGGGAATGGATGGTGGAATTGATGTGGCTTGGTGGGAGCTGTCCTTGAGAGACCCCTGGATGAAGTAGTCGGGATGACTCAAACATCCTTTACCTCATCTGCGTAAGGGAGTATATCATAGTATCATTCTAGGGAGAGACTCTTGAAACGTTTGGATGTCGGAGTGGGGAGCAGTGGCTCCCATTTTGGCCCATAGTGGCAGGGGTGATGAGGCAGAAAAGCCTCCAGACCATGTTAGTATATATCCCTCATTGGGATGACCCACTCCTATTCGTATCTCTGAACAAGAGTGTCGATCAACCTCTTATGAATGAACTCTGAGGGTTAGACGAGGCTTGGGTGCCTAGTATCCATAGTTGTAGAATACATCATAGTGGAGGTGGAGCCGTATGGGATCACTGCATTTTCATTCCCCCTACCCCCTGTGTCTGTGGATGGGAGGTAATTGGTTTCCTGTGATTGTAGCTTGGGTCCTATAAACAGGAAGATTCAGCCATCAGTATAGATATGTGGAAAGTAATGATTAGTTCCCTAGAACCATTCAGTCTTCCTTGGTAGGAGAGAAAGATCCACACTAACAATGCCACAGACTATGGAGTCCAGTGATTAACCACCCCAAACTCTAGTGAGTTCCACACCAGGACCACTATTTTCTTGGTGGGACCTGGCACCAGATATTTAAATCCAGTGACACGCTCATCTTCTAATGTCTCAAATGATTCTAATCCCCAATTGAAGGATAAGTGTTTCAAGTTGGGTTCACCATTTCATTTTCTAATTATTTTCCTCTAAGGTGAGTCATGCGAGCATATTTTGACATTTGCTGATGGTCGAACTTTACCCTGCATTCTTTCTTTCCAAAGGTGGGTAGCATCCATCACTTCATCAGTGATGTTTTATCCTTAATCAAAATGGGATAATGGGATGTCGGTTCCCCCTTCCATGGATTCCTCCTCAAAATTCGTCACCTAGTTCGGGTCTCCCTCATTGATTAATATGTTGTTCATGAAATTAGTTCCTAGTGTCATCTCTTCATGGACGTCGGCTAATTATGTTGGTTCCACCAGGACATTCGAAGAAGTTATGTTGGGGAAGAAACCTTCAATCAAGAGAGTAGTCATGCTCAGGAATATGTGGAATATCTTGAAACTGTAACAATATAAAACCTATATTCTTCTTCATCAGAGGGATTCTCAAGGGTGTAGAAACCCAAGGTTTCCCACGACGATCGTAGGGTATCTTATGCCAAAGGCATGTCTACGAGGTTTTCTTTGGCTTTCCATGTTTAACACAGGGTATGCCACAAGTTTAACATCTAGATTATATGGATCAAACTGATTAGAACACTGATAAGAGTGGAAAAAATGGGTACGTCTCTAAGAGAGAGCACTGAGAAGGTTTATCAGGTGGATGGATCAAAATTCTCAATGAGGATGGACCTTGGGTGGCGTGTCACAAAGACGGAAGATTTCACACTGTGAAGGCTGATATAAACACCACTGAGGGTGTATTAGGGAGGTGAATCCCAATGAGGGGTACACCATGGTTTACCATTGGCTTGGATTGAACCTCGTGGAGGCTTCCTATGTATCCTCATGGTAGGGAATCAAAAACCATGTAGTTAAAATGGATGATTTGGGGATTTCACACTAAAACTACCTAGGTGCTTCTAGGAGAGGAAATCATATGAATAGATGGGGATTGCATAATGAGGCGGCCTAGGTGCTTCTGGGAGTAGCAATCTTATGGATGAATGGGGCTCATGCACTGAGACCTCCCAAGTGCTGTTATAAGCAGCAATCATATGGATGAATGGGTCTTACTCACTAAGACATCCCATGGGGATTATGTTACCACACCGTGATAAGGGTGGGGTGATGGAGTAGATGGTCGAGGCTTATGTGTGGTTAGATGCTAGTATGAATGGCATGATCCTACCAGAATGTGGTGGCCCTTGTTAGAATCAGGATGGATGATAGATGATTTAATGATGTGGATGAGATTAATGAGGTGATACCGACGTAAAAATGGTGGTGTTGGGCTTGAACCTTAGGGAGGTTTCCTATGTACCCTACCTGGGAGGTATGGATCAATGTCAACACAGTTTTGAGATGGGTGATGAGTCACCTAAGAAGGTGGCTATTGAGAATGGATGCATGGATAGGACCTGAATGAAATGGAACATTGGTTTGAGGTATGGTATTCTAGAAACACAAGGGATCAAGGGAGAGACTATTATGAGACATGAATTATGGGCTTGAACCTCGAGGAGGCATCCTACGTAACCTAGGAGGTAGGGATCAAAGTCAACTTAGTTCAGGATGGAGCATAGAATTGGGGTGTACACAAAGGACAACGACCTGGAGACATGTTGGGGCTTATGCATGGTTAGTAGCCCATAAAAAGAGGGATACTCTTGGTTGGAGGTGTGTGGATTGAGTGCAGTGCTTATGCATGATTAGATTCTAGGGTAGATCAGAATACCTCAAGGAGGTAGATCCAGGAGATGTGTCCCAAAAAGGGAAGATGTCACGTCAGGAGGGTACGTCCCTAGGAGGGAGCACCAAAGTTTACCATTGGTCGAGGTTGAACCTCGAGGAGGCTTCCTATGTACTCTGTATAGAAGGCAAAGATCAAAAACCACATAGTTCAGAAATACAGTTTAACATCATGCAGGATGAGGGTGAACCGACGTGAAGTGTTTGTGACTGATGAATGATGGGCTTGAACCTCAAGGAGGTTTCCTGCATACCCTTCTTAGGAGATAGGGATCAAAGTCCATGTAGTTCGTCATAAAGGGGCATGGGTCTTATGCATGGTTAGCATCCTAGAGAGGATTTCTTGGTCGATACTTACTCTAAGCACACGTGAGTCATACTCGGTGTGAGAAACAAGAGGAAGAATCAGACCTGAAGATCATGTCATAAGAGGCATGACCACAAGCGATATTGTGTGGGGATTACGCACTAAGGTGGCCCGAGGAGATGGAGATTGGACTTACTCCTGGAGGGAAGCTCGAGGAGGGTGTCCAGATGTACGAGGAGGATATGGCCATCATACCAAGAGCACCCTATCAAGGTGTGTGTCGAGGATTACATGGAGACTACTAGATGTGCACATGGAAACAAAACCCAATGGTAGAGATAAGGTGGATTGAAAAGGTGTGAAGAAAATAGATCTTGGTCCCATCCTCTCTTTGATCCACTTAGGCCTGCCTCACATGTGGAAACTCATAGTTTAACATCATGTGTTGGGGATAAAGGTTCTTAGAAGTTTAATGTCCTGTAGCTCGGAAGATGAGGACTCAATCCTCACCCCAAGACGTACTTAACGTATAACAACCCATACTTGGGGATGGGAAGGAACAGGCAATGCCTGACAGGAGTGAGGTGAAGGATTGGTCAATTGAGGTGTCCATGTTAGTGTGGCTATGCGAAGAAGCAATAGAAAACATAATGACTATGAAAAGAAGCATGAGGCAGGACAATGCTATACAAAACACCGCTTGAGGAACCATGAAGTCACTTCATACGAGCCTGGATGGCCACATGAAAGAAGGGTTAGTGAAGTAGAAGGCTTCACAAAGTGGGGCTTCACGAAGAAGAGGGGATTCACAAAGGAAGGTGAAAAGTCTCTCCATGAAGGGAGGAGCTTCACGAAGCATGATGACCTAGCTGAGTCATGGAGACTGCATGTGCTTGGAGGGTGCTTCGCAAAGTCTGGATGCTCCACAAAGTCCTGAGTTCCCAATAAAGACTCCTACCTTCATGATGGTCGTGGGATTCACGAAGGAAATCCCCACTTGAACCAAAGGAAAACTAGAGCAAATGGAATTATGGTTCGTAATTCTCAAATTCCTTGGGTGATACATTTTCTGGTTGGTTCCTAGAGCAAAGGGGGCTTCACAAAACAAGAGTTCGGAATGATAAATGTCAGGGTGGTGATCCTTCAGGATGGGGGTGAATCGCCTATTTATACGCACCCGGTGTTGCGATGCTCCAAGGGCGTGCGACGACGGAAATTGTGCTTTGTGATTGGAGACGACTTCGTCGTAATCGTGAAGGCTTCCATCACACTTCTCTGTGGCAATCACGGTGCTTGTCTTCCTCACATATGTTTCCTTCACGACGCTCTATGATGGTCGTAAACGTATTTGTCAGATCACAGAGACTTCCGTCGTGGTTCTCTACGGCAGTCGAGGAGGAGTCAATTCTGTAGCCTTCACCCCATTTGCAGTGGCAAGATACCTCGCAATAGAGCTTTGCATGGCAGGCCCCTGTGCTGATTTTGTGTCTTTTGATGGGGAAAATGTTGTCCCACCAACTTCAACCACTATCGATCCCTCTCGGGTCCAGATTGTGGCGCCAACGGTGTTCAAGGAAGTCATGTTGAGGAGAAAAATGAATGGGAATCCACACCAAAAGTGCTATAGTCACGCGATTAATATACCTAAATGGTATAAGTGGGACCACCATGAAACAGTGGGGCTCGCCATCATTATTATTGTCACTGCCACACACAGATTTACTTTCAATGTAGGTCTTCTAAAATGGTTAAAGGTGTGATATTGGGGTCCGTGTTTTTTCATTTTGACTTTATTTGGTTTTTTGTTATTTATGGTTTGATTGGGTATTGATATTATATATGTCGTTATCGACTGTTTGTATATGAATCAATGTTTAGATGATCATAGGAGTAATTTTTTTGTGAGTTAACAATTTTATATCACAATTTAATTGATTTCAATATAACGAAAACATGATCTTTTATTTGATGCTTCTCATTATAATGTATATTACATTACGAATTCTTAATTATATATAGAAATGAATTTTACCCATGGAAATGAATACTTTTAATCAATCCCATGTAGTGGTTTAATCATATATCTAATGGATGCCTTTGAGGATAGAATTCTTTTATCTTCTTTTCATTTGACTTTATCAATAACTTTTATGTATAATATTATTTATCAATTTATGTTATATTCTTCAATATTGTATCAACTCTTCTAAATATAACATTTAATCATCATGCTACCTAGGTTTAGTTAATTTATTTCACTACATTTTCGCAAAAAAAATTACATAATACACTACAAAAACGAGTCCTTATATTCAAATATGAATGGGCAATCATATATGAAATTGTTGTCGATGTTTTAATTATGAGGACAAATAGATATGGTTAATTGGTTTTTTTGAAATGTGATAAGTTATGAATATGTTTCTATTTAATTCTTGAAAATCAACTAAAAATTTGTAACTATTTATATCCCATTGGAAAAGGGATTTACAATTTGTTTTGATTCAATTTCACTGTAATTACTTAGAGTTATACGGTTGATGATAAATAAATATATATGAATTCTCAATTTGTATAGATGAAATATTCATTTATTTAGAGTTTTGATTTTCTTTCATTAGTACACGAGTTCTATTGATTTTAATTATTAATTCTTATCGAATAATTAATGGTGGAAAAAAGTGATTTTGGAAGAATTTCATGGGGCTATAATACTAAAGATGAAATTCATGATTTTAATTTTTCATGAAACAGTTTGGTTTCTTTGTGAATAAAATTATCTAAAATGAATTTTGAAAATTATTGTATATTGTTTTTTATTTTTCAAAATGATGATTTAAATATGGTTGTATTCATGAATTGAGGGGGGGAAGCCAAGGAAAATGGGCATTTTTATTTAAGAAAGACCTTTCATGCATAGAAATTACATAATTCTAAAAAAAATAAACCAAATAATTTTTTGATGAAAAAGGATATAATTGTAAATATATAGAGCGGTTCGATGATGGGGTTAGGGCTTCTCTTGCTCATAAGAATGTGCGGCACCTGCTTCCTCGACATTCCTCTGGATCCTCCGGTGGTGTCAAGCGAAGGCCCCTATCTAGTTTTGAAATTCCGTGCCTCAGTTTTCTATGTTGCGTCCGGCTACCTCAAATGGATTTTTGTGGTGAGGTTCGGATTTGGAAGACCTCTGCTCCTAGCTTTCCAACTGTTTGTGGACCCCTGGGGTTTAGATATTCTTGATCGAATATCTCCAGTGAACCGCAAATTCGTTTGCGTTGTTTTGGGTTTAGAGTCGGACTTTACCCGGGCGTGGATTAAGGCTCCCTGGTCCTTGGGCCGATGGAGTTTCAATTTTTCACACTGGTCGATGGACGTTGACAAGGGTATGCAGGATTTGCGCATAGCAATATGGATTAATCTTCCAGGCCTTCCCCTTCCTTTCTAGAACTGTTCCATTCTCAAAGCCGTCGATGACCCTTTAAGAGTATTCCGTTTTGGGGATGACCTTACCCTGTGCTGTACTGAAGCGTCAGTGGCCCACATATGCGTGGATATGGATCTTTCTATACCTTTTCCAGACCAGATATGCCTTCGTGTGAAGGATGTGCTCAAATGGAATCATGATATTTCTTACCCAGTTACTCCCAGGTACTTCTCGTTATGTGACCTGTAGGTTCATTATTTGCCTGTTTTTAGGAAACGTAGTCAGGGTGTTCAGAGTCAAAACAAGCAGGTGCTCCCAAGTGGGGACTCGTCCCAGCTGTGGTCAGGCTCCTACAATCCTGTCCCTGGACAGGAGGTGGACAGAGGAAGTGAGGGTGCTCCTGACACGTTTCATTCTTCTGAAAAATCTTTACTTGACCTCAAAGATGATCTCTCCTCATCCTCAGTGGGGGAGGGATGAGGACTTCACACTTGTCCTTGGTGCCTTTTTTCCCATCAGCCTCGCCCTCTCCAATTGATGATCATGTTGTTTTTTCCAACCTCCTAGGTGGGAGTCATAGTAGGATATTCTTTACGGTTTCCGTCTAGAGGATTCTTCTGTCCTCTAGAGGATCTTGTTTAGCTGATGTCTTTCCCCTGATGCTAGGTCCTTACTACAGTGATGTATTAAAGGCTCAGGAGAGTCCCACAGAGGAGGCGTTTCTTCCAGATTCTGGCCTAATTATGAAGAAGGATTCCAGTCCCCTAATGCTCACAGGAGTTATATCAGAGACCCAGTAGAACCCCACTGAGGTGGTGCCACTCATAGTCTCAAGCCTGCATGTGAAGAAGGATTACAGTCCATTAAAGAAATTAGGAGTTTGCATTTCAGAAAACATATCATGTGAAGGGCATGGCGGTTCTCCACATTCTATGCACAGTCTGTCTAAATGAAATTTTTCCTACTCACATCCCTCTTTTTCCTCACTAGTATCACCCCATTCCTCTTAGTATACCGAGGTGTGTACAAGATCCAAATTCCGAAATAGTAGGGAGGTTTCCTCTTCTAAACAGAAAGAAGCCATGTTGTCTGGGGCCGAAGCAAACCTCTAGGTTCAATGATACCTATATTCATCGGGAATGCCCATGGCCTGGGTGCGCGGGTCAAAACAGACTATTTCACTTTTGAGAAAAAAATACAAAGGCATCCATTGTTTCCATCCTCAAACCCAAGCAAAACTCATCTGTAATTGGCGAGTTTTCTCTAGGAGAAAAATGTAGGCATTCATGCATGCCAACCCCGTTAACATGCATATTTGGATTTTATGGCGAAGGAGTATTTCAGTTGATTTGATCCAAACTGATTACCAATTTATCACCACTAAAGTTTCTGCGGATACTGAAAATATGTTTTCTTTCTTCATTTATGGTAGTTGTGATGCCCAAAAAAGAGGATCCTTGTTGCACCATCATGACACTTTTGATCTAGGAAATTCTCTGTGGATTGTTGGTGGGAAATTCAATGTCATCACTGATCCGTAATAGATGAAAGGTAAATGTACTTTTCCCTAGAAGTCTAGCTTAGATAGGTGTTTTGACTTCATGTAGTAATTTCAAGTGAGAGAGACATGACGATTAAAACATCATATGTTGATAAATGTTTTTGGAATAATATTGATCCTATAAGAAGAAATTTTAATGTAATTGGTATATGAAATTACAAAATATTTTGAGCATGGGTTTGGGAATTGATTGGGAGATGTAAAAAACCCATTGTTTATGGTTCCAAGACACATTTTATTCCTTATAATAATATTCTGTAAATTTAAAACCATGTTTTTATAGAGAAAAGTGGAGGAGATGAATACAACACTAAAGGAAACTTTGTGGTTGTTGGAGGATTATTGGACAAAATATTTGGTTTTTTAATTTGTTAACAATTTTAAATAAAGAGACTCACTTCATTATGCATGATGATGATGATGATGATGCGTGTGTGTGTTTTGATCTAAAATGTGTGGTCCATTTAGTGTGGCTAGTTTATTTATCTCTTTTTAAAGATGTGATTAAACAGTGAATAAATTAACAGATTTTGATAGTTTTAATGATATTTTAATTAGGTTTACTTTTTTATCATTTATTTAGATAGTCCAAATGTTTTATTAGCATGATCTTTACGAATGTATATAAAAATTATAATTCAATATTTGAAATGTATTATCTAAATTTATTCATTAATATTGAATAATCTACGATTAAATGTATATAGATATTTTTTTTTTGATTACCCAGGTGTGGGATTAATTCATAATCAATAACAATGATTGAATTTATGTAATCTTTACTAAATAAATATTACAAAAAATAATTTTTTGGAACAATTTCCTAAAAAAATCAAGTATTCATTGAATAATTCCATATATACATACTCCTTATCAAAAATATTACAGACTTGGAAAATATATTTCATATATTTTTCCATTTGGTTTTAAATATTTTATTTAGTTACACAAAATACAATTCAAACAATGAAGTCACAATTTGTTAATCGACATATTACATTAGGGGAAATTCATTTAATTGGATCAACATTAGAAGATGAATTATACTCCTCATTAGAAGATTAGTGGAGATGCGTGTCGGGGGGTTTGGGAGTTCCCCTTCCTTGGTGATCGGGTCTAGGGTTTTGTGATGTCTACTCCCCATTACTTAGGCTCTGTACTCATCAATGGTGAAAGAGGAGCGACTCGGATTGAGTGTGCGCCGCGTCCTGGAGGTTATTCTCATCTGGTGGATCTGCTGGCTATTCGTTTTTATGTCGCGGTGAGAGGATCGGATCCTGCTGTAGATCGGGATGGCCATGGTGTTTGGTTGGATGCCGGTTTCGTGCGGTCTCATGATGTCGCCATGGAGGTGGCTTTCCTGGTTGTTGTTCGTCCTGCTTCCAGTTAGAACCCTTTTGTGTTGGATGCTCAGACCGAAGGAGCTCATCCCAGTGATGGAAGTGTGCGGGTTCCACTGACTGCTTTGAGGAAGAATGCGCCTTCGGTTTTCCGTGATGATTCCAGGAAATGGACCCCTGTTGTGTCAGTTTTTCCAGAAAATCGGCCATTTGTTGTCTATGCTGATTTCATGAAATTGACTCTGAATGATGCATCATAGGTCTTGAAGTGCAGCTTGAGAGGGAAGGAAGGATCTTATCCGAAGCCTGAGTTTTCGTCTTTCATCAACTCTTGTTCTGGAAGAATTCTACGAAATGGGTATTCATCTCATGTTGAGGCTAACTCTGCTGTGTTTGGTGAGAGAATTACATTTAGGAAAAAATCCGCACGTCTTGTTTTACGAAAGGTTAGAAGTCTTGTAGGTCTGATGATTTGGTCCAACAAATCTCATTTTTGTGGGGATATTCTAATTGGATGTCTCTCTCTTGATCGTGGTTTCTTTCATTGCATTTTCCTTCCGATGCTTCAAAAATTCATGTGTGGAGCACTAAATCCCTTTTCCTGAGACCTGAATGGCTTCACTTTCATGAATGGTCTTTGGACATCAATTTTTCGCGTGCAAGGAATGCTTTTTCTCAGGTTTGAGTTCTTCTTAATGGAATTAACTAGGTCTTTTGACATCCAAATATTCTGCTTGATATTGGAACGACATTTGGGACTCCTATATGTCTTGACAAAGAAACTGAGGTTGTTCGGTTTGAACACTTTGCCCGGATGATGTTGTAGATTGATCTTATCACCACCATGATTGACAATCTTACTCTCCACTCATACTGATAACATTCAAAATGATTTTGAATATGAAAGAAAGCCTCTTTTTTGTAATGAATGTATGGATGTGGGGAATTCTAAGGATCTATGTCGAAGGAAGACTTTCTGTGAGAGATGAAGGATGAAGGGTCATCCAACTAATCTCTGTAGAAGAAACAGATGAATGATGTGTCTTTGTCAAAGCCAGTTGGTCATAATGGAGATGTTCTCACCAAGCCATTACCCACCATGGCTGATATGTTGGCTCCTAAGAATGATCCTCATGTACATAACTTGAAAGGCAAGAGACTGATGGTGGACACGTCACTGATGTGAGGTAGCAGTGGTCCCTCTTATATTCGGGTTGTCTCTGCAAATGAGGTTACATCAATTTCTGGTTGTGCTGCTACCTCTATTGGGTTAGTTGATACTGGAACTTTGACTACTGGTCTCACTATTGCTTGGTCTCCTTCTACTGACCCTCTAAATCATGACATGAATGCAAGTCCTGGTGCAGGCTCACATTGTGGTGGGACTGTTGGATTGGATCCTTCTTTGGATGATTACAATGGGGCTCATCAACCTGTTAACTGTCGTTAGGGGTTATAGAAAATTTTGCATTCTTTTAGAACATCTTAGAAGTGGGATGACATTTCTTATGTGGGAAGGATTGGCGGTTGCACCTTCCTAATGGAAATGAACAACGGTGGTCCAACCTCTTTTAAAGATGTACTCTTATCTGGAAAAGGGAAGAAAGCTGACGGCGAGAGTTTCACTCCTCCTTCGAAGAGAAGGACATGGAAAGATTATTCTAACACACCTTAGACTGTGTCTACCCGATCATTCCCTAAGTAGTCTTGTAAGATTAATACTGATATTCTGAAGATCTTTAATCAGAGTAAGTCACAATCTGAGTGGAAAACTATTAATGGTTTTGAATATGGTAATGACGTGTCTTATTATGATATGTAACTCTTTTCTTGAAAAATGAGGGTCCCTCTGTTTGACTCTACCATCTCCATTGTGCTTTTATTTTATCTTTAATAAATGGTCAGATGCTTAGCTTCTAGCTAGACTTGTCTGGTAAAAGAGTAGGGGATATAATGGATTATTATAAATTTTTTAAAATAACATTTTAGTGTAAAATTAACTACCTATCACTGATATATCGAATATTTTTCATTTTTTTGAGGAAGAGTTGAAATTATAGAAATTTTATATTTAATATATTAGGAAAAGACTATAATTCATAATTTATTCTTTACATTTTTTTTAATTATTCTTAATTATCATTTGATGACAATTCATTGATTTTTGAACTATATTTTATTATCATAAACCTTTAACTCTAGAAATTCATACTATATATGACATGAAACAATTCAATTTTGATTCTAATATTGAAAGTACTTTAATATGTAAAATAATAGATGTGATTGTGGCTACATTTAAACAAATTCAGGAAGGAAATCAATTTTTTTAAATAATATAGAAGGGTCAAGGAACATTGTTAGACTATAGTTTGAAAGAATTTATGGGATATTAAAATGGTTGTATATAGTAGGAGAAACTAACAATTCCATACCATGATCCCACTATGATAAAATGATTGCATAGAATGATAAAAAAATCGATGTTTACCACACAAAGCAAGATTTTGGTCATAATTGAAAATTGGGTATACAAATTTCCATCAACTACAATAATTATGTTATTTAAAAAAACATTTTTCACTAACCAATGGAATTAATGACCACTGTGATGGAACCTAATTTCTGAAAATATTGTGCTTGGACCTCTTTTATGAGAAACAGTAAAATTAAAAAAAAATGGAGAGCTTTTCCTAATAGAGAATAATCTATTATATATATAATGATGTTCTTGAACTCCATTATAAAAGAGAATTTCAAAAAATGAAAATTCCTATTATAGTTTTAAATGTTACAAAAAAACATGAAACAAGAAAACTCTTTGTCACCCCTTTCATTGATAAATCAAAATAAAAAAAATTAATACTCATATTTTATTTACTTGCAAGTATATTGATAGATATATTCCCTAAATCGATGAATGTATATATTATATAAATGGTTTGTATCATATTATATGATATAAATATATCATATGGAATGAAATATATAATCCCATTGCATATCGTATACTTTTTTAGGCATGTTGTATGGGGAATATTGGATATTTCTCTATTTTTTGTGGTCATTTCACACTATATGATTTAATTGTGTCATACTATATGAAATATTTTGATCATAATGTATTAGCTACGAGGAATTCAAATATAATAATTGTTGGGCTCCTCATGTTTTAATCATGTTTTAATGATCACAAATTATGTCACTCCTGTTTAATCTATCTCAAATCATGTGTAGAGATGGTTGGTTTCTTTATGCTTTAAATAAAATTACCCAAGATCTTAATTCCTATATATCATGTTTGATTATTGTAAATTATATTTTATTTGTTCTATAATGAATCTCTTTTATGAATGATCAAGTCTAATTTGTTCTGTGAATATTACTGCTTAAGTCTGTATATAGATATTTGTCTATGTCTGAGAAACCGTGAGTCTGCCACCGGTTCTGGTTTTCTGGAAAATGACCCAGACACCGTGACCCAGACACCGTGACCCAAACACCGTGACCTAGACACCATGACCCAGACACCGTAACCAGTTTCATATCTCATGAAGTCTGTGACACCGGTTCCTTGCTACCATCACTAAGACACCATTCGATGTTTGGAAAAGGACCAGACATCGTGATCCTAACTTCACATCTGTGCTACCGGTTCCTGATCTTAATACAACTATGCCATCATGACTATCTCACCGCTTAAAGGCAAAGAAGAAGACACCATTTTCTGGTGACACTGTTTCCAAGTGATATCATTTCTAGACAGACTGTGACACCGTTCTTTAATCTGTTTTGTCATTTTCTATTTAATTTCTAACAGTCATATTTGAGTCATTTAAAGGCACTGACATAATTAATGTTGTTTTGTAGACATGTCACTTGACAGTACGAGGTACGAGGTGCATAATACATGCATCCTGTTGGCTCCAACATGTGCACTTGCAATTAAAAAGGAAGATAAACCAAGTTGCAAAAACACACAGTAATAATGAAGCACACATGCGAGCATTTTTAGAAGAGAACCGATACATGCAACAAGAAACATCTGAAGAACACACAAAGCATTCTCGAATCAAAAGGCTAGACTACCATAGATAAAACCCAAGAACATCTTCACAGTACCACCTTCCAGAAGAACACGAGCTACATAGCTCACATCTTCGAACTGGTAGGCTTGCGATACTCTGTTTTTCACAAGAGGAATCGATACTTGCATATGCTTCATCCTACAAGTATAGAGTTGCATATAATAACACTCAAAGCACTTCTAGCCTTTTATCATCATCTTTTCTCTATTGTGTATTTTTTTTAGCTTTCGAGCAGTGTGTGTGTGTGTCTGTATTAAAACACACACCATCTCCTGCACCAAACTGAAGGATACAAGATATCCTTCCTCTCATACCTTTTTACAATTGTTTACTCCCACAGATAAGTGTGGAAGAGGTCCTTGTGTGACCTGGTAGTTTATACCCATGTAGAACAGTGGAATAAGTTGTGTGACTTAGACAGTCCTGTGCACTGTTGTTTACCCTGATCCAGGGTGTGGATCAAGTTTATTAATATAAACTACTTGGTGGCAGGTGATCACCAAGTGGAGTGGATTAGGTCTCGGCTTGAGACTGAACCACTTGTTTTATCCGCTATGTTGTTTCATATAGTTTTTCTCTATTTTACTATATATTTCAGAAATCACTAGATTTTACTTTGATAGTTAATCTTGGACAGAAGTTATAATTGTCTTTCCTTATTAGGATAACTTCAAAAGTAATATCTCTAACTCATATTGATATTACTAAGAATTAATCAATCTTCTGAGAGGTTATTTGAATAGTAAAAATTTCATAACTGTATTACCTTGATTGACTGGGCTGTATTTATTTTTATTGGGGAACCCTTTTAAGAAAACCTTTCAACAATTTTTTTTATAGATACTCAATTCACCCCCTCTTGAGTACTCTACTCCGACCAACATTTGGTATCAAAGGAGTTTTTATTTTTGTTAAGACCATGTTTTTAAAACTATTCAACTGTGATTTTAGTTGTACTTTAAAGATATATAAATTTCTGTTAATTATAAATTTCTAGCTCTTTAAAAGTATTTATTTATTATGGATAATAGTCTGGAAGGGGATGTAACAAACAGACCACCATTCTTTAATGGAACTAATTATACACAATGGAAAATTAAAATAAAAATGCATTTAGAAAGTATGAGATTTGAAATTTGGTCTTCAATTATAAATGAGTATAAGATTCCTGCTACCGATATAATTACTTGGGATGAACCAACTAAGACTTCTTATAACAAAAATTGTAAAGCCATTAATGATTTATATTGTTCTTTAGGAGATGAGGAATTTAACAGAATATCTGCATGTAAAACTACCCATGAAATTTGGGATACCTTGTGTGTTTCACATGAAGGAACTTCTAGTGTGAAAGAAATGAGACTCAATACTTATACCATTAAATATGATAACTTTAAAATGAATCTTGATGAACTTATTTCTGACATGTATCTCAAGTTCAACGAAATTTTCAACGCAATGATTTCTCTTGGAAGAGAAGTCACTGCCAAAGAACAAGTTATGAGGATTCTCAAATGCCTACCTGATAGATGGAGAGGAACCTCTGTCTCTATTAGAGAGTCATGTGACATCAACAAATTTCCTGTCAAAGAACTCATTGGGAAACTAATGATCTATGAAGAGGAGATGAAAGTTAACAAGGAAGAGGAGGATGAACCCAAAATAAAATCTATTGCATTCAAGACTACCACCTTTAAACACAAAGAAAAAGAGAAACTTCAAGTATCTGTAGAAAGTTCTAGCAATGAAAAATCATCACCTGATAGTGATGAGGATATGGCTCAATTATCTAGAAGGTTTAAGATATTTTAAAAAAGGAATAATTTTTTTAGAAAGCCTAACTTCAAAGGAATATATGATCAAAAGGGAAGCTGGAAGAAAGATTGGAAAAGAAATGACAAGTCTGATGAGATAGTATGTTATGAATGTAAGCGAAAGGGACATGTAAAGTCTGACTGTCTCAAGATCAAGTATAAAAAGAGATATGAGCACAAAGGTAGAAAGTATAAAAAGGAAATTAAAGCAACGTGGAGTGATTCTGAGGACAGTTCAAGTGACTCTGAATCTTCACATGGTGAACAGGCTAATAAATCCAATATGTATTTTATGAAAAACACATCTGAGGTAACATTGGAATCTTCTGTACAAAATTACTATTATTTTGGAGATGAAAGTGATTATGAAAATATGTCTAAAGAAGAAATGTTTGAGTACTGACATATGCTTGAAGAAACATGTAATGAACTAAAAGATAAATACAAGGCTTTAAAGAAACAACATGATTTTACCTAAACTGTTAAATCTAAAATTACTATAGAAAGAGAGAAAAATGTTCAATTACTCAAAGAAAATAATGAAATGAATCTATCTAATGGGAAATTGAAAAAGGACATTGAAAGGTTTACAAATGGTAAAGATACTTTGGTTCAAATTATAGGTAAACATATTGACCCTAAATACACTACTGGTATTGGCTATCAACCTAGTAAAAGAACTTTTGGAAAACCAATTTTGTTTCTAAATCTAGAACATACAACTTTACTCCTAGTTTAATAAAACATTCTACTAGTTCAAATTATGACACACTCTCTACTATTTCAATCTTTTCTGGAGCAAATAGAGTTTATTTTTCAAATACTTTACATAATGCTTATAGCAAACCTATGAAGCATATGTGGGTTCCTAAAGCACTAGTTACTAATATTACTGGACCCAAACAAATATGGGTACCAAAGTCTATTTTTATTTGACTATTTTGTAAGAAAATTGTTTAAAGAGATCCTGTAAAATCTTATGGTACCTGGATAGTGGTTGCTCAAGACACATGACATGAGACTATTCATGCTTCAAGAACTTAATAAAAATTGATAGTGGACATGTCACCTTTGGTGACAATGTCGAAGGAAAAATCATTGGCCCTGGCCAAATCGGTAACTCTAACTCAGTCTTAATTTCAAAATTACTTTTGTTGATGGACTGAAATATAATCTGCTTATTATTTCACAACTATGTGATGATGGATTTTATGTTAAATTTGAAAATGATGCTTGTAATGTTTTTAATTATAAAAATGAATTAGTATTTTCAGCATTGAGAAATGAAAATGTATACTCTGTTAACTTAGATTCTTTAGTTTCTCAAAATGACTCATGTTTAAGTGTATTTCACAAAGCGACTTGGCTTTGGCATAGAAGACTAGGACACTGTAATATTCACTCCCTTAGAAAGCTAACTAGAAAATGTTTAGTCAAAGACCTACCCAAACTTGTGTTTCCAAATGATAAAGTGTGTAATCCTTGTCAAAAGGGAAAACAACACAAAATTTCCTTCCAAACAAAGAAAGAAGTTTCAACTTCTAAACCTCTTGAATTGGTTGACATGGATTTGTTTGGACTATCTAGAGTTTTTAGTTTAAATGGGAATCACTATGTTTATGTTCTTGTAGATGAATTCTCTAGATATACTTGGACTTTATTTTTGACTCACAAAAGTGAAGCCTACTCTCATTTCACCAAATATGCTAAAACTGTAGAAAATATTAGTGGACTTAGAATTAAATCATTAAGAAGTGATCATGGCCGTGACTTTGAAAATCAAGATTTTGAATCCTTTTTCTCACAAAATGGCTATAGTCATAACTTCTCTTCCCCTAGAACACCTCAAAATAATGGAGTTGTAGAAAGAATAAATAGGACCCTACAAGAGATTTCTAGAACCATGCTTAGTGAATATGACTTACCTATTTATTTTTGGGCTAAAGATATAAATACAACATGCTATATCATTAATAGAGTATTGATTAGACCCATTCTTAAAAGAACTCCATATGAGTTATGGAACAATAGAAAACCCAAAGTAAGCTACTTCAAAGTTTTTGGTTGCAAAGTTTATATCCTTAATACTAAGGAAAATATTTACAAGTTTTCATCCAAGAGTAATGAAAGAATTTTTCAGGATATTCAATCTCTAGTAAATCCTATAGAGTGTTTAATAAAAGAACTAAATGTGTGGAAGAATCTGTCCATGTCATGTTTGATGAGACATATCCACATGAGCCTAAGAGAACTCTAGAGCACCTGGAGGAAGATATGTCAAATCTGGAAATTAATGCTAAATCATTTAACCATCCAGTAAAAGAATCTCTGAAAACTTATAGTTCTGGAAATTCTACAGATTCAAGTTATAATGAACTTGAACCTGTTGAAGAACCTAAAATCACTAGCCCCTCATTTTCTAGAGCTGTTAGAACTCTTAAGAACCATTCTTTAAATGATGTTGTTAATGATTTAGATAAAGGGACTCAAACTAGAGATTCTCTTAGAAATCAGGTTGAACATCAAGTTTTCTTGTCACAAATTGAACCTAAAAAAATTAATGATGCTATCAATGATGAATTTTGTGTGATGGATATGCAATAAGAACTTAACCAGTTTGAAAGGACTAAAGTTTGGAAACTTGTTAATAGACCCAAAGATACATTTACCATAGGCACTAAGTGGGTGTTTAGAAATAAGGTAGATGAAGCTGGAAATATAGTTAAAAATAAGGCTATATTGGTTGCACAAGACTATATTCAAGAGGAAGGAATTGACTATGAGGAGACCTTTGCACTAGTAGCTAGACTTGAAGCCATCAGAATTCTACTTACTTATGCTGCACATCTAAATTTCAAAATATATCAAATGGATGTCAGGAGTGCATTCCTAAATGGGTACATAACTAAGGATGTATTTGTTGAACAACCCCTAGTTTCCCAAACCCTCACTTTCCAAATCATGTTTTCAAATTATCAAAAGCTTTGTATGGTCTAAAACAAGACCCAAGAGCTTGGTATGATAGATTAAGTATTTTTCTTATTTCTAAAGGTTTTACAAAAGGTATAGCTGATCCCACCCTTTTTATAAAATGAATTTCCAATGATGTTTTAGTAGTTAAAATTTATGTAGGTGATATTATTTTTGGATCTTCAGAAATTTCTTTATGTATTAATTTTCTAAAATGATGCAAAACGAATTTGAAATGAGTTTAATTGGTGAACTAAAATTCTTTCTTAGATTTCAAATCTTTCAAAATAAAGATGGTAATATTTTAAACCAAAGAAAACATACTAAAGATATTATAAAACATTTTGGCTTGGATAACACTAAATGTAGTGATACTTCAATGAGTACTACTTGTAAGTTGGATCTTGACGAAGATGGAAAATCTGTTGATAAAACTACTTACAAAGGCATGATTGGAAGCCTACTCTACTTAACTGCTAGTAAACCCGACATTATGTTTAGTGTATGTATGTGTGCTCATTTTCAAGAAAACCCTAAGGAATCTCATTTAAATGATGTTAAAAGGATTTTCAAATACCTCAAACATACACCCAATCTAGGAATGTTCTATCCCAGAGGACAATCATTTGAGTTAGTTAGTTATTTTGATACTGATTTTGGTGGTTACAAATTAGATAGAAAAATAACCTATGGAACATGCCACCTTTTAGGAAAGTCTCTAGTATCATGGTGTAGTAATAAATAAAACTTTGTTTCATTATCTACCGTCAAAGCTGAATACATAGCTGATAGTAGTTGTTGTGCACAAATTTTATGGATAAAACACACATTACTAGATTATGGATATCAATTCAGGAATGTACCTATGCATTGTGACAATACAAGTGTTATTAACATCTAAAAAAATCACGTTTCACACTATAGGACAAAACATATTGATATAAGACATCACTTTTTGAGAGACCATTATCAAAAGGTGACATCACTTTGGAATTTATTGGAACTGAATATCAACTTGCTGATATATTCACTAAACCATTAAATTATGAAAAAATGGATTACATCATAAATGAATTAGGAATGATAAATCTTAAGTAGAATGTTCACTGTCTCATAGCTTACTGTTTCATAGTTTACGATTTCTCAAGTCACTGTCTTAGAAGTACTGTCTCACTCTCACAGTCTTGCAAGTCACTATCTTGAAGTTATTGTTTCATGTTTACGGTCTGACAGTTATTGTCTCTCGGTTACTGTCTTGCACTTACTGTCTCAAGTATTATGGTCGCACCATGTGGAGACACAACATAAAAATGACACTGTGAGAACTTGTTCTGGTCTCACCATGCCAACCTGTTCCGATCTCACTATAATGACACTTTTTTGTTTTATTTGTATTTTATTAGTTGTATCACTGTGATAATTATATTATTATATTCATCCCACGCTTTTGAATTCGTGATGCTCTAAATCCATAAATGATAAAAACCAAATTCCATTCACTATTTTCTTCACTCGAGCTTTCTTCTCTCAAAACCAAAACCTTTCTCAATCAAACTGTAAGACCTCTTTCAATCCTTCATCTCTCTCTCTAAAAACTCTCGTTGAATTACCAGGATGAAGCGCCCATCTTCATCAACTCATGAGAAGTGCATATTGCAGAAGAAAGTGTAAAGAGCACCAAAGGTAGCACCTGAAGGACCATTGAACCCAAATCTTGTTGATAGAATAGTGGTACTAGAAAAGGAAATATACCCTAAGTGGTTTCCATCAAGTAAGTCTTTAGTTTTGAAAGTAATGAAAGAAAATGGATGACTGGGCTGGTTCACAAAAGAGAAAAGGCTCATTTATCCAAATATTATTGCTCAGTTCTATTAGTTTGTCCAGTTCTCATTTGATAATGAAGATGATTTTGTTATGAGAAGTTGGATTAATGGCCAAAGATGCACCTTTTTCCTTGAGGTTATGGGATGATTTTCCTAGGGATACCTCATGAGGGAATTTTTTGGGACTACCATAGAGGTCCTCCTCCTCCTAGTGATGTTTTTGTTTTAGAAGAGGCATTGGGAAGCTTCACTGAAAATAAAAAGAAGAGAAGTGCTATTACTACTGAGTTATATGGTGAATCAAGATTAGTGTTTAAGTTTATTCAGAATCTGATTAGTCCGAGGAAAGGAGATTTTTCTACCCTCAAATATCAAGATATATTTTGGATACATCTTATGAAGAATGGACACAATATTAACCTATGAAAGTATGTTATACATCATATGTGTGATTTGATAAAGACAACCTCAAAGTCTACCTATTTGTTCTACTCAAGGTTAATCTCTACTATGCTGTATGCCAAAGGGTTGGTTGGATCAAATGAAGAAGTCATCAAGGACTGTGAATTCTAAATCTCAAAGGTTACAGTCAAAAGGATGATAATTAGTAGGAATCCTTGAAAAAAGGATTGGGTGAAAGATAATGAAAGGATCTATGAAAATTTTAATCCAGTAGAGTATCCTTCAAGACCTAAGAACATATTTGATCAAAGTTTGGAGCCAGATGAAATTGTTGACTATTCTGTTGAATAGGAAGAAGAGGTAGTTATTGCACCTACAGAATAAATTGTCTTGGATAAGGAAGACAGTGGACCTGTTCCACAAGACATAGGTGAAATGGAAGCCCCTATTACTGAAAGAAATGTTGATTTAGAAGAATAATTTTCTCTTGAGAAAGATGTTGCAGTTGAAGAACTTTTGGAAGCACAAGATAATTCTAATGTTATCCTATCTACTGAGGAAAGAATGGAACAAGCCTTCCAGCTGGCTAAAAAAGAAATGGGTGAGAGTATTGAAGATGATCTTTTAGAATTGGATCAAGGAACTGAATATCTTAGTCCTGTGAGAGATGCACTTGTTGAGTGGGAGAAAAACCCTAGTCTAGAAAATATTGAAGTTTCTAATCTTGTTTATCAAAGAACTGTGGATACATGGTATAAGTTCCCTAACTACTTTGATGTGGATGATGCCCGGGAATCCTCAGTTAAAGGCATAGAACTGTCTACTATGTTTTAATTGAAACCAGTCTCTACATTAAAAGTAATCTCTACCAAGGAACCTGAGCCTGTCTCAGCTCTTGTTCTTGAACCCTTACAAGAACTTCCTACCTTTGTGAGTCATAGTGATTTGAAAGCCTTTGGAGCTACTTTATTGGCTGGAGTTGAAAATATCATGAACGCACAACCTTCTCTTATAACAAACCTAAGTGAAAGAGGTGTTTCCTTGATATTAGAGAAGATCATATGGTAGATTCATCCAAAAATGCTTCATGAAATTCAAGAGGTTAGAATTGAGAATAAACAGCTAAGTGGTGAAGTGAAGTCTCTCAGAGCTATGGTTGAACATTTGAAAAAAGTCTTGCAATCAGGACAATATACTATTTCTCATTATGTTGAGGATGTTAGTGGTCAGATTCCATAAGAAGTTGCCTCTCTGATTCAACCAAACTTGACTTAATTAGCTGAAAAAGTGGAAGAGTGAAACAAGAAGTTAGTCCAAGAGATGTTTGAGCTTGTTATTGGTCTCAACAAACTGACTGATGAGTATAAGGGATGTCTATATAATTTTTTGAATCAACTAAATTCCCTCACCTTAGCTATTACAGCCTTTAGTGCCTCTGGACAGTCATCTCAAAACTTTGACAGTGATCTGCTCAGAACTATTGTTAAAGAGGAACTTCAATCAATGTTAAGTGGCTTTGACAAAGAGAGTCTATCTAAGATTGTCAAGAATAGTGACAGGGTACTTGATTTGGTAAGGATTCACTCAAAAATTTCAAATGATGCTCAGGAAGAAATTACTAAGAAAGTGGATTTCTAATTTAATAGGATTTTCTCTAAGCATGATATGACCAATCATTTCAAGTATCTTGTAGAGAATCTGAAAATACCTCCTATCACTCAAGCCCTCAAGACTCAAGTTGAAAACCTAAAATATTTTACTCATTTATTGGACAAGTTAATGGTGAACAAATATGATTTTGAGAAAGTAATGCAGTATGGTGGTGATATTATTACTCTCTTCATTTAGCTGTTGAATCCTTATCTTTATGTGTAGAGAACTACTATTGTGGCTCCTACAGCTGCACCCTTGTGGCCTAATTTACCTACTTCCTTATCCACTGCCTTTGCATTCACTTAAATGTCTATATATTAGGATCTGATCTAGAGTAGACCTGTTATCCTTGACCAGAACTTGTCTTGGTCTTCCACCAAACATACTTTCACACCTTTTTTACAGACTCCCTCTTCCTCCTCTGACATTTGGCTCACTCACTTCTTCAACTACTACTTCTGATCCTATGGCTTCTTCTGATTCTACTGCCAAGGGAAAAGAGAAGATAGCTGGTGCTGAAGAAAAGTGAAAATTTTATCTTGATAGGGATGTTTTGTACTTTTCCCACTGTTTGTAATGACACATATTTTTCCCTCTAATGAAAATTGGCCTGTTGTTGTCGATTCTCTTCTTTACTTTCATTCTTTCTTTTTCTTGTACTCTTTTTGATAATCCCAAAAGGGAGAGAAAATTTACCTAAGGGAGATTCAATACAATAAGAACAAATATCTAATTCACATGATTTGTGATTATCAAAAAGGGGGATATTGTTATACTCCTCATGTTTTAATCATGTTTTAATGACCACAAATCCTATTACTCCTGTTTAATCTATCTCAAATCATGTGTAGAGATGGATGGTTTCTTTATGCATTAAATAAACTTACTCATGATCTTAATTCCTATATACCATGTTTTATTATTGTAAATTATATTTTATTTGTTCTATAATAAATCTCTTTTATGAATGATCAAGTCTAATTTGTTTTGTAAATATTACTACTTAAGTCTACATACAGATATTTGGATAAGTCTGAGAAACCGCGAGTCTGCCACCGGTTTTGGTTTTCTAGAAAATGACCTAGACACCGTGACCCAGACACTGTGACTCAGACACCGTGACCCAAACACCATGACCCATACACCGTGACCCAGACACCGTGACCCAGACACCGTGACCCAGACACCGTGACCCAGACACCGTGACCCAGACACCGTGACCCAGACACCGTGACAGAGACACTGTGACCCAAACACCGTGACCCAAACACCATGACCCAGACACCGTGACCCAGACACCGTGACCCAGACACTGTGACCCAGACACTGTGACCCAGACACTGTAACCAGTTTTAGATCTCATGAAGTCTGTGACACCAGTTCCTTGCTACCATCACTAAGACACTGTTCAAAGTTTGGAAAAGGACCAGACACCGTGATCCTAACACCGCATCTATGCTACTGGATCCTAATATCAATACAACTATGCCATCATGACTATCTCACCACTCAAAGGTAAATAAGAAGACATTGTTTCCCAGTGACACTGTTTCCAAATGATACCATTTCTAGACAGACTGTGACATTGTTATTTAATCTGTTTTTTTGTTTTCAATTTAATTTCTAACAGTCATATTTGAGTCATTTAAAGGCAATGACATAATTAATGTTTCTTTGTAGACATTTCACTTAACAGTAAGAGGTATGAGGTGAAGAATACATGCATTCTGTCAGCTCCAACATGTGCACCCACAATTAAAAAAGAAGATAAACCGAGTTGCAAAAACACATAGTAATAGAGAAGCAGATGTGTGATCATTTTTAGAAGAGAACCGATACATGCAACAAGAAACATATGAAGAACACATGAAGCATTCTCAAATAAAAAGGCTTGACTAAAGTAGATAAAATCCAAGAACATCTTCACAGTACCACCTTCCTGAAGAACATGAGCTACACAACTTACACCTTCGAATTGGAAGACTTGCGATACTCTATTTCTCACAAGAGGACTCGATACTTGCATCTGCTTCATCCTACAAGTCTAGAATTTCATAGAATAACACTCAGATCACTTCTAAAATTTCTCATTATCTTTTCTCCGTTGTGTATTGTTTTTAGCTTTCGAGTAGTGTGTTTGTGTCGGTATTAAAACACACACTATCTCTTGCACCAAACTGAAAGATTCAATATATCCTTCTTCTCATACATTTTTACATTTATTTACTCCCATATATAAGTTTGGAATATTTCCTTGTGTGACCTGGTAGTTTATACTCATGAAGAACAGTGGAAGAGGCCGTGTGACTTGGATAGTCTTGTGCACTATTGTTTACCCCGATCCAGGGTGTCGATCAAGTTTATTAATATAAACTTCTTGGTGGCTGGTGATCACCAAGTGAAGTGGATTAGGTCTCGGCTTGAGACTAAACCACTTGTTTTATCTGCTATGTTGTTTAATTTAGTTTTTCTCTGTTTTAATTTATATTTCAGAAATCACTAGATTTTACTTTGATAGTTAATCTTGGATAGAAGTTATAATTTTCTTGCCTTATTAGGATAGCTTCAAAAGTAGTATCTCTAACTCATATTGATATTACTAATAATTAATCAATCTTATGAGAGGTTATTTGAACAATCAAACTTTTATAACCATATTACCTTGATTTATTGGGATGTATTTATTTTTATTGGGGAACCCTTTTAAGAAAACCTTTCAATACAAATTTTTATAGATACTCAATTCACCCCCTCTTTAGTACTCTACTCCGACCAACAATAACATTTTGTAATTATCCACAAATTACAAATATCAATTATGATCAATTCCTAAGATGAAACACAAGGGACAATCAATAGTGTATTTGATGAAAAAAAGTCATGAATGACTAATGAAATACTTTTTTGTTATATCACATATGAGTAAATATATTGATAGTAATATAGAATCCTTATAGAATATATAAGGAGGCCAATTTTACATAGATAGTGATCTATGAAATGTTGATACTACCACATATTCTCCCAATGATATTTTCAACCTTTTCCCTTTTCCATCAAGATGTACATGAAATCCATGGGAGTTGTACAAAATCTCCCCCAAGCATTGGGTGATTCAGTTCATCCTGTGGATAAAAAATAGATGAAATAAACTGATGGATGATTCTATGGAATCTTCATGAGGCATATGATTTAATTCAGTAGTTGAATATATCATCGGTGCATAGTACATGTCCTTTATTTACTATATTAATGATTTTGGTTTTACATAGAATTCTAATATTTGTAAATATGGTTCCTATTTTCATTCAATACATAATATCTATGAAAGATTCTAATATTATTTTATTATTATAGAATATTCAGGTCATCTATAGTTTTAAACCACTATTATTTGTTAATTTTTAAATTTAAACATCGTTATTATTCATATTTTAAAATTTTTCATAAAATTCAATAATTTAGGGAAGAATTATTAACTTATAAAACAACCATTGGTCATTATATGAATTTTAAATTTTAGTATATGTTTAACCATTTTATATGTATTATTTTTTATAGAAAAATGAGAGATTTAGTTATGAAATTATTATTTTGGATTGTGTTTCCATATTTTTTGGGTAATGTAAAATGGGCACCTATCTACTAAAATTCCCATAAAGGCGATGATATTACTAAAATAAATATAAAATTTCTAATTTCAATAAATAAAAAAATTTAAAAAAAATAATTAAAATTTTCTCTAATAATATTCTATTTTTCCAATGATGATTCAATCCATCCATGTTAAATATAAAATTATGGGACTAATTACAAAGGTGTGATTGAAAACCAACCATTTTTCTCATAATATCCACATGATGAATATAATTGGGATGGTGATTTAAAATCTATTATAATATTTCATAGTATAAACTTTTTTCTTCTAAAAGAAAAAAAAAATTCCATATAGATGTGCATTTCTCACATCAGGTGGAGGGAATCAACCTTCACTAATTTACTGTCAATGGTGGAAAAGTAAATTTTCCAAAAACATTCCACCCACCTATGGAAATACAAATAAAGTGAGATGACATGGTTAAATGGGAAGTTCAACCCATAGAAAATAGAATATTCAATGAATTTTTAGTGAAATAAATGAAAGGATGTTTGTATAATAATTTAATTATATTTTTTTAGAATCTAATTTTTATCTTTAATTTCTTATTTTTTTATTGGTTCCAAGAAATTGAAAAAAAAATTCAATCAATTTAGCCCCTATGGCGAGAAAATTTTGATGAATCCTAAGAGTGGATACCATAGAGATTTTTTTTATTCTCATATTCTTCTTAATTTTTACAAATTAACAAACTTAATTAGAAGCTAAAAATACTAAAAATAGAGGTATAATGCTGAACACTAGGATATGAAATAATGGTGTCCAAATCAGCTAATTCCTTATGCAACAGATTAACTCAATTCCTTTATAAAGTCATATTTGTTAATTATAATTTTGTATGTATTTTTCTTTTTCATTTACTATATTTTCTCCTCATTTTTGAATGTTTATATTAAATACAAAGTGATCACCATTTTTTTCAACTTATGTATGGACACCAATAACTAAAAATTAAACTCTACAATTCAATGGACATGAATCGCGACATTTTGATAAAATTGGTAAAATATAGATAGTGGAAAATCACAAAAGTCTACAGAAATTTCCAAAATGTATACTCATGAACATAAAAATGAATTAAAAATATAATATGAGCATGAAAATATATTTGATATTCTATTTTAATGATCAAAAAGTAAATTATTAATTTTAAGGTAAATGATATTTTATTTTTCAATAACATAAATAATTATTTCCCTTCTTTTAAACCCTAACATAGAATGAAGATAAACTTAGTTGGGGGAAGATAAAAAAATAGTAGATCCAAAATAAAGATTGAAAAAATCATTGAATAAATTCACATGGTAGATTGATGATTTGTTTCATTGTAGAAATAAAATGACCAATATAGCTCATTGTTACTTGTAGACTCCTTATAGAGGATGAAACTGTGTGTTTAAAATTTAGAAAGTATGTGATTGATTTTCAATTATTCACCCTCAGGATCCTCTAATTCCTTTAAAAATAAAACCCCATGTAAACTACAAGTTGATCGCATAAAAATAATAAAAAACTAAATTAAAATAAACCAACTTGTTTATTGAAGAACACCAAACACCGAATCAATGTATAAGATTCTTGACACCCATAATGTGATCATAAAAAAATATAAAATGGAATAAATAATAGAAGCATGGGTATTGTTTTCTACACCAAACAAAGAAAGGGAAATCATCCATATATCATGGATCACATAACCATCAGAGGGAAATATTATCAAATGGAATTAATAAGGTCATGTGAATGGGTCACATATTACATTTGATCTATTTATGATTAAGCGAGGCCCCTTTAACAAGCCTTCATATTCTTGTGATGAAGTCCTTTGAATAATTGATGATTACATTGAGGTTTTTAGGTGAGTTCATTTTAATCATTTGACTTTTCAATTGATTGGTTCATAACAATCATCAAGAACTCCTTATAAAATAGAGGTGTAAAATAGTGGAAGCCTCATGAGAATGATATTTATGTTGATATTCATGAGATGTACTCATGCGGTCTGTAATACCTCACGATGCCCATGGCTATATGTCGAACTTTTCACATGAAAGTGTGTTGGAATTACACCTCCATTATGAGAATATGCTAGAAATTTCCATTTGATTATGTGATTCCCCTTCAGTGCTACAGGAAACTGGAAGTATTATGTGTGATAATTCTCACACAACATCACGAGGGTTAACATCGATCATGTGAGACACCACAAACAAGGAGATTGGTTTTCTAGAAAAACACTCATACGACGTCATGATATATCCTATCCTTATAAAATAAGGGATGAAATTAAAATTTAAAAGTTTTAATCTTCTCACAAATAGAAGATATGTTGATCTTCACATGAATTGGTTCATACACTCCAGAAGATCACCATTAATCAAGTAAATTCCCCTTTGACAAGCTAGGTCAATTTAGTGAAGAAACCTTGAAAAGCCTTCATGATATCCTGAGGGAAATGATGGAACATTATTTCAGTCTCATATCATCACACGACACCATGTACTACCCATAGTAGGATAATGCAAATCACGTGATAAAAAATCCCTCAAACAACTCCATATAATATTTATGAGATATACGCCATGAAAGGAAGTCTATACTTGGGGTGAAAAGGCTTATAATTCCATCACCCTAATTATAAAAAATTAACACACAAAGGGATACTACTATATGGGAGAGCATGAGTGTAATTTTCAGAGTGGCTAGTCACACGATCTCAAATCTCTTCTGCCATGTAGAATCTGGGGAATGGGCTCAGGGATTTTGTGGTGTGGATATGTGATTCCCATGATCACTCTATAGATCATTTGAAGTAATTCTATCATGTTATCTAGATTCAATGAAGAATTTCCCACATGTCAAATGGGTCATAAAAACATAAAATATTTTATCTTTTGACAAATCATGAAGTGAATATGTATAAAAGACTAAAAAAACTAAATAAGATGGAAGTCTTATGCGATGAATGATATACTAAACATCATTCAAATCACTGGAACTTCCCAGATCATTTGATAGCATCTGGGTATTTCACAAAAATCACATGACTCCCACCCTCCAGAAATATAATTTGGATCATGCGATGTCCCTTGGATATTCTAATCTAGTTGTGTGATTCCCTATGGGCATGCCACCCCAATCATGAAATTTTCGCGAGGATTTTTGAACAGATATTACAACGTCCTCCAAACATATCACCCAAGACATGCGTCCGTATTAGGAAAAGTCACCCAAGCATTGTAGAGTACTTTTGAAATAACATCTAGGTCATTTGACACCCTCCAAACATGTTAATATTGATCATGTGATATCCCCCAGAAACATTTTCTAAATCATGGATTTTCCTCTGGACAAGTCATCCATATCATGAGATGACCTATCTATATGTTATACAAGTCATGAGACACCCTAGAGACATGAAAACATTGATCATGTGATGTCCTACATAAATTTTATTCATATAATGTGAATTCCTTCATAAATGTCAGCTGTATTTTGTGGTTATCTTTAAACATGTCCACTAGAAAACCAGGACATGTCCATATATCATTAGAAATGTCATACAGAAACCTTAGAAATTTCAGAAAGACAATCAAGATATGTCAAGAGGGAAATTTGGACATGTCCACATCTCAAAAATCATAACCATTGGGACCCAATCACTCCCATGAGATTATCATACTTTCCCATTTATCATCAAATTGAGTGGTCAACCAAAACTATGAAAACTCTTATTGTTTCCATGAATTATATATATAGGAAACCACCCTAATTACTAAGCTCAAACAAGCATCCAACTTGGTGTATGCCTATCGATGTCTCCAACATTCAAAACCACAAGATCCAAAACATCCTATAGGTTCATCATTCTCCTTTATCCACTAGTGTATTGAGGACCAAAATGCAATATATGACTCATATTCCTTCAATAACTAGGATATATAGGATTCCTTCCTAATAACAGATGTCCAAATCACACACCTAATAAGGTCCTCCCCAGTTCATAATCCACACATCCATATTCAATGAGACTAATCACTTTCAGTCCCTTGTTTCTCACACTGAGTATGGATCCCTTGGGATTTGGGACTTGAAATAATCATATCATTGGAATCATGAATCTCTCCCATCCCTGGAAGCCTAAATATGTATGTCCCATTCAGTGGGATGATATGTATTCCCCCATATAAGGGAATCCACCTCATGGTAAGTACTGTGGGTGAGATCAAACTATGATTACTCTGATTCATGTCATAAGGATACATAGGATGCCTTCCTATGGATTGAGCTTGATAACTAGTTACTATGTTCCCTTATATATTTCCTTTCTTCATGATGTTAAACATTAAGGATGAAATGAACTACGTAGGATTTGATTTCTTTTATAAACAGGATACACAATTCTCCTCATAAAGGTTCAATCACATCCTCAAAATATCAATTACCTCCTCAGATAGTAGTAAACTCTAGTGTGGCTACTTATGTGGCTTAAAAATATAATCATCTACCCATTTTTATGAAATAATAAGGAACATACGAATAACCTCAAATAGATATAGATGGAGTCTTTAATATACCCCCTATACATGTAAGGATTCAACAAATGCTCATTTTTAAGGGTAAATGATCTCATATCAGGGTTAGGAAGAGATTATTTAACTTATCTTAAATCAACATGATAGTATCTAAGTAGGAAATAATTCCCACCAAATGGGTGTGGTGAGCTTGACCTACCATCCTCTTTCCCATTGTGTGTTCCTGAGAATCATTTTTTCAGAAACCTAAGTGATCACCTTCCATTAGAAATAAGGTATATACCCAGTTATGGATGTGAGAGTTGTTAGAATATTCCTTTAAGGTTGAAAATGTTAAACCTAGAGTGAATTATTTTAAAAACATTAGACCCCCACCACCACCAAAATCAAACACTGGGTGAAAAAACACACATTTTTTTTGTTGGAAAAAATAATTGTAAACATGATGAGAAATAATTTAACTATGACATCACAATTATTATTTAAAAAGGATATACTAACCAATTCTCATTGGACAATTTTTTTCCACCACACATCATTTTGGTTAGAATAAAAAATGGTCCACCAAAAGTGAATCTCATAAATAATAAAAACAATTAGTTGACCTTATATTACTAAATTTATCTTGAAATAAGTATATCCTCACTTTAAAAAGTTCACTTGAGTGAAATGGTTGAACCGATAATGAAAAAGTAAAATTTCATTACCTGTACATATCTGATTGATTATGTATCACACTTTCGATAGTGCACTGATTGGTGACATTGTTCATTATTGTCTTCATGATAGTATATACTTCTCTAAAAAACAATATACCAATATGAGATCATGTCTTAATCTAGTTCTTATTTTGTAAAATCAACTATGCCTGTAGCCCCTATATTTTACAAGAAAACCTCACCCACTCGATACCTTCAAATTTGGGTGGTGAATGAAATTGTCTAGGAATACCACCAACACGAGACAATGCCAACCCTTGAGATACACATGATGGTATACAAATGTTGAAACCCCAAATCGACCAATAAAATCCACAATGAAACTAGTGACACTCATTTCCACCACTAATTCCTTCAAAATATTGTCCCGAGAGTGTAAAAATAACCACCTTCATTATCTGATGAAGTTGAGTAAGGAGTCCACTACATCACTATTCCAATTCAGGGACTACAAAGGAGTGAACCTTTCTTCTTCCTTCACCAACACCATCCCTCCAGTGGCCCACAATCACCTTCTTAGGGAACCACACAACACATTTCGACCAATGATGATCATGAAAAGGAACCAAGGAAGTCACATCGGTTGGATAATGCTATGGAAAATAGGGCTTTGGATTGAATCCCAACTACCACTAATGAAGCTCACTAGAATATTACAACAGTAGATAGTGGGAAGGCTCATATTCCTTCCCCATCAGATCATGTTTGTGGGAATATTCCTACAACAAGCATGGAATAGGTACATAACCATTCCCCATATATAAATCCCATAAAAATATTACGATTGAATAAGGAGGACATGAGTAGGAAGATATCCCCACTTCAATCAAAGATATATTACATTATATATTTGAGACTAAAAATGTGAAGGCCTACATTCTTATATACAGTTTTCTAAAGTTTCATTACATTCTATAAATTGATGAAGAACTCTTCCGAAATATTATAGAACTAGTGAAGATATATGGACATGTTCATATTTATATCCCTATAGCCATGAACCCATGACACTCTAATCGGCATGAAAATGTGGCTTCTTCGGTGGAAGTGCACATTTTTTCTCTCATACAAGAGGATTATCAGCATACACCAGTAAAGTATGTGGGAATAGACCAGCCTCATATTTCCATTCAAGATGGGGCTCACCAAGTGAGAGTTGCGGATTCCTTAGGATTGGTGCACATTCTTATTGAATAAGACTGGAGGTATACTCCAAATGAACCAGATTAGGCTCATATTTTCATTTCAATTGGGGATCGCCAGGTGACAATGACACATGTCTTGAGAAAGGATCACATCCCTATCAAAAAAAATCTAGGGACATATTAAAATTTAAAGGATAATACTCATATTATCAATCCAACTGGGTCCCACCATGTGAGATAAGGACATTCCATGGGATAGGCTCACATTCTTTTTAGTGAAGCCAGATCGCATATTCCTGTGGCTCACTCAAACCAGGATCATACCCCTACATTCATCGACGAACGACTGCACCAACATCCATCAAAGGCTACAAATGAGGAGGATCATATCAATTCTCTCATTTTGGAGTTTATTTGGAATATTATGTAGGGGAATTAATATTTGTACTAGGAATATATCTCATCTTCATCCAGGTTTTACTGACATATTCTTGAAACCACCCATAGGAAGGTTCATACTCCTGCAAAAAATATAGAAGTTCACTAGCATACTTTAGAAACTTCTCAATAGTGGGATCATATTCACAAAACAGCAGATGGTTATCAACACAGTAAAACTCATAAATAAGGCTCATATCTCTACAAAACCCCAAAAGGTAGGTTGGAATAATCCATCCCTGATGTAGAATGAGGATCATATACCTGATCTGTTCAATGATACTGTCATTGGGGCCATTCTATGCATATTTACAGCACCTCAAGAGTCTTTTGAATTTTATAACAAAGAAAAATATGATCATTATAAAGATATTCCACCTTTTGGTAGTGTGGATATGGATATTATGGTCTATACTCATATCCATCGTGTTCAGCCTCTATGATTTTATCTCCCAATGATAAGACATCCTACCCTTTCCCAGAAACCTCCATATATATAATTTCTCAAACCACCAAAATCATTTTATATATAGGTGATTAAACCAATATGTTAAACCATATATAGTTCCCCATCAACTACTAGCATCCTTTCATCATGGTCAGTAGGTGACCCCATGAAGAATCTTTTGTGGTCTAACCAAGTAGAGGTTTGTATATTTGTTGAAGAGGAAGACAACATTTATATAAGGAGATATTTATCCATAAAACCCCTCCCAATCATGTTAATTCCTTGTGACACTTATGACTATGAGATCCAATATGAGCTATATAAGGAGTTCATGACTTACCAATGCCAAAATATGTGTGAAACTAATCAATGGTTAAAGGCTAAACACCTCCCTTATCCAGGATATGAGGTTAAAATTAATACCATCACTATAATCTATTTTCAACAAGAACTAGCTACTATCTCAATATCTCATGACCCAACACCATAAATTCATAGCACAAATCTACAACACTATCATCATAATTACATAAAAAATCTTCATCAACTGATCATTGAAGCCTCATCATGTGTCTATAGATCAGGATGGGGAATGTATGGAGTTCTACACTTCACCACACACCAAGAATAGAAGAACTCCCAAAATATAACTTCTTATAATGTAATATACTCTTACAAGATACATGGATTTGTAAATTCGTGGTCCAGTTGGTCACTATAATGGAATTACCCCGCTTTAATGATATCAAAACTTCCTTAATGGTCAGAGAGTGATGCTAGCATATATTTGAACTAGGACCCTCAAAATAATGGGAATTCAATTCAGACATCCTGACAATTATTATTTTTTATTAAGAAAACACTTTTGTGGAAAAAGTGAGAAACCAAAAGTCCAACAATATAGCCAAACAAACCCAAAAAACACCAAAAAGAGCAGGAACTACCATATACACGCAACAACAACAACACCATCCCTAAGCTGGACACTCGGCGATCCCATGCAAGCATGGTCCCTCCCGATGTTGCCATCCCTCCGAATCAGCCATGTCCCAAATGACCTGCCAAGGAAATGGTAGAGTGCTCTAGCCCGATGAGGAAGCCCCGACTGCACTTCCCAAGTCAAACCGGGGGCGAAGCCTCATAAGAAAAGGAAATGTTACCAAAACACAACCTTAGCCTATTATTGCTTTCTTCCCTGTAGAGATTCCAATGTATTATCCATACCTTAGCCCCAGGATCTTCTCCAATAACATATTCCAAATAGTTCGCCATTTTGTCCCAAGTGCGGATATATTCCTCTTTGCTGATTTTCTTATCATTGAAGCCTCTCATTAGGATCAAGTCTTTCTTGTCAATCCACTTTGCAATTTAGACATAGAACTCGAATTTTTGGTCAACCAAAAAACATTCCATAAAAAAATTAACCCTATGATGGGATGTCATTACACCTAGATCATATATAAGAATAGTTGTACCAAATCAAATTGGTTATAGTATAATCTACCATAGCGGCTGTCCGGATGCAAACATAGCCCACCAGGCTAGGGTAATATTTACAACTATCTCAACCCCTCATGTCATTAATCCATAAGTGTATATTGGATTTATCTTTGGAATCTAAAAATCAAACCAATACCATAGGGATGGGAAATTTTTATCTCATTCTCAATCACCTGGTTCATCACAACCCAAGAGGGTTCTGGAGAAATCATTATCGATTCTAGATCGACAATATCCTGTAGAGATGGGTGAATTTATATCTCAATTTCCATCCTATGAGTCATCTAATCATAAAACAGAATAATCATAACCTCAATAGTGGGATAAATAAATTACAATTTTGGACCTGAATAGTCTTCATCCCGTAGAGATGGGGGCATTTTTATCATCATCATCACCACAGAGGACTTCCATATTCTCTTGGTTGGGATGTAAATATTGATAGTCAGTATCCCTTCCATTACTCTCACCACAAGGAGAAACATTTTTTTGGGGCCAATTCTTAAATCAAAACTATAAATTTCCTCAAGTTCACTATCTAATGGTCATGTTAAGAGAAATACATGTAGAAGGAAATCAGACCATATTGGGGTCATAATCCATAATGGTTCAAAATATATAGAGCTCTAAAAAATGATAGTGATGAAAATAGTACAGAATCACCCTATTACGTTGGGATTAAAGGGACACATACCATTTCTTAATATAACTCTATGAATATTTTCTCTTTTAGCACACAAAATAATGTGGATCAAGAATAAAATGCCGAGGGATTCAATAAGGAAAAAAATAGATTGAGAGGATAGTGATTTTGATGTAATGACTAAGGCTACTTGTAAATGAAACTAGTGGATAATCCAAAACCCAGAACCTACCAATATTGAGTTTCCACCTCTATAGTGGAAAACTACCAAGGATAAAGGGAAATAAATGGTCATATCCCACTCATCACTAAGAAGATATGAAATTACTTAAATGAAGAAGAAGAATAATATGAGAATGAGGCAAAAAATCTTAGACAACTCAATGAGGAACTGCTGAGGGGAATTATTCCCAATATATATAATCTTCATGATGAGGAAAAAATCCCTCCTTTCATATTTAATGAAATACCCAATCCTACTGAAAGAGTGGAATTTTTGAACTATATTTGATTCAAATCCAGGAATCCAATCTATATAAATGGGGAAGTTTAAGATGATCATGACATACATTCATTAGGGTGACATCCACTCCCCCTCTATTGCAATCATTATGTATTATCATAGATCGTGAATCACTAGGAGATGAAAAAAGGTCCACCTAATCAACCTCGCACAATCCCTATAGTCAGGAGGAGTCTAGGATAACATTACTTCTAGAACTTCATAATTCCACTGAGTCCCTAGAAGATTGAATGGAATCATTTGAAGGGATACACACACCTATAAAGCACAAGAAGAAGCCATATATCAAATGGGTGGATGAAACTTTTCCCCCACCTAATTTTGGAAATCCTATATTCCTTACCTTTGATGTAATTGGAGATCCAAAACATTATCTCACTCACTTAATATCCTGATGTGGTTTGATGATGGGCCCTCTAGATCAGTAGGAGAAAAAACAAACAAATGTTTTTTTATATACTCTAATAAGGCCATCCTTTGATTGGTAAAACATCCATACAGATGGATCCATTCTAGTATAGAAAGACCAGCATCATCAATTACTTTATTAGATTGACTATATGCTAAGTAAAATGAAATTTTTTAACATGAATAACTGTATGAAATGAAAAAATGAGAGGTTGTCTGACATTATAGATAGATGGAAAAGATTATCCTATTCAGTCAACATCCATCATTCACAAGAGAAATTTTTATAGCTCTATATTGAAAATCTTCTATATGAGTTTTAGACCCCCTTGACCTGATGAAGTATCCATGCAGATTCTGTTAATTCACATCAACGACACAATTTATAGAAGATGAAATTTTGTGGACCTGAGATAAATCTCAACCCATACACCTATAAATGGGGAAAAGGTTTGGAAAGAAATATAATACTTCTATTAACCTCAAACTAGTATCGGTATCCATTCAATCACCTAGGTAGGCCCGTAATTTTCTAGCGCATCCTATTAAGCGACAATAATGGAAAAACTAGCCTTGACTGAATGAAAAAAATGATGGGGTTGCTAGGGATTCGATGAGAAGATAAATAAAGTATACTACTTACAAAACATATTGGTATAAGGTTATTTATTTTCATCCTTATAAAATAACCTACTCAAGCTATTGTAGTCAAGGAAACTTAATGAGGTAAACCACATAAATTGTCCCAACTATTTACCTTTGCATGGGAGGTTGGGTCACATCATCCATGTTTTCTTTATCTTCAAAGAAGTCCCCTATAACATGGTAGAATATAAAAATGTAATGATGGAAAATTACCTAGAATAGGTGATCTATGTAATTTTTTCCCATTCAGAAGAAGAGGGTGATTGGAAAAACATTTTTGTTAGGCATGGTGTAACATCCCAACCTTGCTCACCACAGAACTAGTGGCCGGACCAGTCTCCACATGACCTCAAGCGCATCTCTCCATACATCAGAGGCTGACGACTAGTAGTGAGGGACTAAGGATAGTCAGTGGGGAGAATATACCCTCTTATCAGAGGTTCAAAATGGTATATCAGAGTAAAAAACAATCAATAGTGAAAGAAATAATACATAATTGAAAAAACAGAAGAAGAAAAATAGTACTCATTTTATAAAAGTGGCCAACGCCAATTATACAGCAGATGCATGCATGACATGATAATGTTATAAAATGGAAAACAGTGAAAAAAACAACATGCTTTACATTTCAATACAGAAATAAATAAAAAATGACTCAATTCTCAAAGGGAGGTCTCCTCGAGCATCTCGAGCTTCTACTCAGTCCTCTACTCTTATCTCCAAAGTAAAGAAAAACATCAAAATCCTACAAACAAATAGAATCTATTTGGGTACCTCAGTGCAATGGTGGCCCAAGTAGGGCATGAGATATAAATCTCAGTAGGCTGGGACCATCAGTGTCTACCCCAAATCCAAACATTCCATAAATAATTTAGACAGCATGAAGACTTGCATAATTAAAGTAAGCAGTACAAAGTAACTATATACCTACGTACCTGCTTCAGCCCTTAGCTGGTGTTTAAACCTACTTTATACATTTTTCATGTATACACAATAGTTATCACACATTCATTTTAATTTATCATTTATTTAAAACATTTTTAAATTACATAATTATCAATATACATTCTAAGCTCGACATCCCTTGTATAAGTCACACACCACAGATGTCTCTAAAGACCATCTAAGTAATCAAGGTAAAGATCGAATCCAAGCTTGTGATTTGGATTCGATAACACATCATAAGATATTCAATTTAATCTTTCATATACTATGTCTGAGCCCATCCCCTAAAATAGTGATTTGCTATCGGGTCTGTCCACTAACAATGATTCACCCAATTCATTAATAAGACTGAACCCTTTCTCATAATGTATTCAAAAATCATTATGTCACAACAGTTTTCATTAACCATTAATTAATTTCATGTATGACCAATTGGACTCACAGTCCAATGTCAGTTAATGGGTGTATAACATCATGTCTAGAACCCTCGTGAGTATTTAGAGCATCAGTCCTTATCTCATAACCCATGGGTATTTGGAGCATTAGTCCCTACCTCATAAAAAAATATTTGCATGCAAGTTGGGTGTAGAACGCCATGTCTAGCACCCCATGAGTATTTGGAGCATCATTCCCTATCTCACAACCCATTTATAAATCATACATATATATTTATCATTGGTGTAAAACGCCATGTATAACACCCCAAAACCATCCATTAATTAATTCATAAATTAATTAATCCAATCCATTAATTATTTCAACTAGTTAAAAACATAAAACTCCCATAAAATAATTCTATAATTAGTTAACCATTAAACAAATCAATAGTTAATAATTAATTATCAATTAAATATTCTTAATTAAATATCCTAAATCATTAACAAGTCTGAACTCGTCCACTAAAATAGTGTTTCGTCTAGGACTTTAACAATCAACACAAATGTCGTAAACATCTCAAGTCAAACATGCTGAACAAGGCCCACATATTTAGTAACCGTCTAATATAGCATATCATATTTTTAAACTAATACATCCTAAACAACTTAAGGCATGGAAAATAAACACACAACCAAAGGTATTATTGGCCAATAGTCATAACAATCAAATCAATTCATAAGCTTAAATAAATTCATGAGAATTAATTAATTCATATCTCTTAAAATAGTTCATCAATTAATTAACCACTGATCATATATCATGTAATAATTAATCCATCCATTAATTATTAATAATTTCCAATTTATATTATGAACATGTCAAAATATTCTATATTCTTAATATTCAGTAAATGGCACAATTTTTATGACTCATGACTAGATAATTAATTCTTCAATTAATTACCCTATTACTCAACCATCTCCATTCAAATCATTTAACTATTTAATCATATCACTTTAACCCAATTAGAAATACATGCTTAAAACCAACACATGATCAAGTCCTTATTTATCTCACGTGGCAGAATCATTTAATAACATCAAAAGTGTCATGCTTCGACATATCATATATCAGCACCAGTAAGAAGACATATGAAAAGAAAAACCATAACAAACATTATATGACATTACTATTAACCAGTAGTTTATATTTAATCATCATTTAAAGGAAATTTCGCAGTTCAAAAATCAAGGAAACTCATACTCTCAAATTATTTAAAGAAAAAATAATTCTTAAATAAAGTGATAGAGATTTGGGATCCTACCTCAGGGTGGAACCAATTTAAAGATTCAACACTTTGATGTACTAGGCAGTAAAAAATTTAATTCATCCCGTAGTCGCATGCACACACCCTTACACACACACACACGTGTGTGTGTGTATGTGTTTGTGTGTGCACGTGCCCCGAACCAACGAAATCAAAGCGAAATGAGATCATCCGCCTCACCCTTGGAGGAAGATACTGGAAAATGGAGTAACGGATCCTAAATATCAATCGAATATCCTTATAGAAAATTCTTCATTGAATAATCAGACCAAACCCATGATGAAATTGGGAGAAATCACTGCGGACAGAGGACCCAGGAAGGGGGTCATGTGCTATAGGTTCCGCCTGGAGGGTTGTGCGCGCTGTTGCTGGGGGTCATCCGGGGGTCACACGCCAGTTGTGAACCGCGACCAGAAGGAGGACGCACCATAAGAGGAGGTCCTACGTGCACCGTTGCTGGTCGTCTGGGGTGTCGTGCTCCTGTAGGAGGTTCTACCAAGGGGTTTCACACGAACTTGTAGGTGAGCCCGAGGGGAAAGGTTTTACGATGCTGGAGGCTGGCCGTAGGGAGGAGGAGGTTCAATCAACTAAGAAGCACATAGGAGGAGCTTATGGCCATGGAGGTAGCTCGGAGGAGGTGCGGTGTGCACATAGGGTGCAGGGGGGTTGCACGTACCTCATGTCGAGGAGGAAAGGGGAGGGTCCTCTCCTCTATTTTATTATTTTTTATCCTAAAAACTAAATAAAAACACCTTAATTAAATTGTATTTAATAAAGACCGAAGAATAGAACTGCAACCCCAAATTAACCCTTATCAAAGGAAAACAATTCTTTATTAATTACGAAATTCCCTATTAATCATTCAATTAAATTATTTTAACATTTATTAAGTAAACACAATAATAATAATAACATCATCATAATTATTATTCCAGCTTTCATTTTTTTAAAACCTAAACCCCCAAAATATATTATTATTATTAATTATAAAACAACCATGATAAGTTAATAATAATAATAAATATAACCATAATAATATTCATAATAATAATAATTATAAAATAATAATAATTATTTACATTAACCTTCATTTATTAAGACCATAACTCCCAATTTATAGTAACATCATTAATGATAAAAACTTCAACTCATAACCTCTATTTAATAAAAAAATGTTTCTTCATTAACTTTAAAACTCCTCAATTAATTAAACGTTTCTAGTGATCCCCAAAAACTCTCATTAATTTCTTCAATCGAAATTTAATTAATTCATTAACATTCATTTAATTAAACCTCAATAAAAATAATAATAACTTTATTATTATTATTATCAAAGCATTATTTTAATTAATAACAATCTCTTGTATAATATTATTTAATTAAAAATAATAATTTATTAAACAAGGTAAACTGCATGAGTTGGATCACAACTGTGCACTACCTGCGCAGATCCATTAATGTGAAATTTTCCGGATCTGGTGCTCTCGAGACTCATCGGGACACATGCTAATGTTATCGGATTAATACGCAAGTCCAAAAATGACACCTTTAGGTGTTCCAACACTTGGAATAAAATTATGGAGGTCGGTTTAAAAATCGACCAATCAATAAATTGATTTTTTTTCAAAACCTTCATATTTTAACACGGTTCAAAAATATGGAACTTTAAAATTTACCCACCTTAAAAACTTCTCGTCCTCGAGAAGCCATCTGGAACCACTACTAGAACAATCGACTAACAATGGCCATTTAATCTCGTTAGAACTGACGTGTTGTATTTCCAACACCATACGCACCTTTAAACCTTCACAAGCCTAATGTCTAAGCCTTTAAAACTATAGCCAAATATCACTTTATAGCTTAAAAATCAATACAAAGCTTATATCTGAGGCCATTATAGAGAACTCATCAAAAAAAATGGTTGAATATTGATCAACCAACAGAAATTGGTTGTGCATGATTTCCTAGAAAAACATTATGGTACCAAAAACCCACACATACCCTTAAACTAGTGATGTGCCTTTAAAAAAACTATTACATCACCAACCTCATGTACACCGAAGTCCTTAACCGACCATAGGTGACATTACCAAGTCAATCCATCACAAGGATTTTTTAAAAAAAACTAACGTGCCCCAACATGAATGAAGTTTTAGCCCAAATAAACCATGCATCCTGTGTACAACCTAGATAACAACTACTCATTAGGCCCAACAACATTTAAAACTTTAGAGCGGTGTAAGACCGATGCTATCTTAGTGTCTCTATGATGAGGTGAAGATATGTGACTTTCTCTTTGTATCTAGAAGAGCGCACTAAGAGAAAAACCAAGTCCATTAAGAAGATCAATCAAACTACTACTGGAAAACTCTATTCTAAAAGCTCAACATCTCCTACTGACACGTTTATCAAAAACGATGTGACACTACCCACCATAGGATTTTCCATGATGTCGCAAGAAAATATCAGCTGCTCACCAGCATGTTATTTTGGAACACATTAACACATGCATGTGACGTTCCTCAAACCACAACCACCATGTCAAACATTGATTATAAAATCCGAAACATAAACCTATCAGCATGCCATAACAGCTGAGTCCCAATAAGTCCTTCTGAGCAATGGGACGAACATACTTTAACAACCTATAACATTCTAAGGGTACTACCTACCATGGGTTAGCCCCTTAAAAAATATAAATGTCGACCCTCTCTCATGGCCATAGAAAATCAAAATCACAAGATTCAAAAGCCCCTTTTTTATTTTATCCATTTTAATTAATTCATTTCAACCTTTCAACATTTGAATGAATTTCAACAAACACACAAGTACTTTATTCATGAAAAGTCACTTGTTTTTCAAAACAATTCCCCAAGGAAAAAATAGGCATGCTATCACAAACATCCTCTTTAATCATTTAACATTCAGTGATATTCAAATTTAAACAGGAAATTTAGCATCTAAATTCCTTTTACAAAGAAGGAGACCTCTGAGGGTCCCATTTATTCAATCCAAGTTCTTCAAAAAACAACACAACAATAGTTCATTTCAATCAAAACATAGCCTTGTTACATTTATAACCATTTTCAAACATACTATGTTTATATAAAGTTCAAACACATGGGTGGACATCTACCAATCGATAAGGAACCCATACATGTTATTGCAAGAATTTGGCTCCCATTTATCACAGAAACATTCATTTAACATTTTATATTTAGTATCCCTTTCATATATCAAAACATATCTAGCATGTTATCATAAGTAGTAACACAACAGCATGCTATAACATAGAAGCATGGAACAACAACAAAACATACTAATAACTGAGGCAATATGGAATATAATCACTCAAGCATGTTAAACATATCACCAAAACATGATATCTACAGAGGTATACTAATGAAGATCAAAACATGGTATTTCACCCAAGGAACACAATCCAAATTAGCAGGCATCCTACCAATGCAATTGCATGTCATGTTATATGCATGACACGTAAATCTCTATGTGACTAAGATGATGCATGTATGAAACTTCCTTGCCATATCAGGACAAGACAATTATTTTTCAAAATTATCAAAATCAATAATCAGCGGGAAATACACCAGTCACTCAAGGTAAAATCATATCAATTGTAACCTCCAATAGTACAAACATCAATTCCCATACCTGGCCACTTGGTAATTTCCCATAAATGGGGTGATTAGTCCTAAGAATGGCTATTAACCCAAATGCTGACACATCCCTAGTCTCCTATCTACCAACCCTAGAATAGCAAGACAAAGGAAAAGAAACCCTTTGATACCACTTTTTAATGTCCAGACCCAGGTCACCCTTGAATCGATGGCCTGACCGGTCACCAAATAACCTCAAGCGTGTCTCCCCGTACACCAGAGGCTGCCGACTAGCGGCGAGGGTCTAAGGATAGTCAGTGGGGAGACTATACCATCTTATCAGAGTTGCACAGTGGTATATCAGAGTAAAAAAACAATCAATAGCAGAATCAGTAATACATAATTTAATAAAATAGTAGAAGACAAATAATACTCATTTTATAAAAGTATCTAATGCCAATTATACAACAGATGCATGCATGACATGATAATGTTACAAAAATGGAAAACAGTGAACAAAACAACATGCTTTACATTCCAATACAAAAATAAATAAACAATGACTCAAATACCCAAGGGTGTTCTTCTCGAGTATCCCGAGCTTTCGCTCAGTCCTCTGCTCCTATCTCCCATGTAAATGCAAACATCACAATCCTGCAACCAAATATAGTCTAGTCAGGTACCCCAGTGCAATGGAGGCCTAATTAGGGTGTGAGATATAAATCCCAGAAGTCCAAGACCACCAGTGTATACCCCAAATCCAAACATTGCATAAATAATTTAGATAGTGTGAAAGCATGCATAATTAAAGTAATAAGTACAAAGTAACTATATACCCAAGTACTTACTTCAACCCTTAGCTGGTGTCTGAACCTGCTTTGTACATTTTTCATGTATACACAATAGTTATCACACATTCATTTTCATTTATCATTTATTTAAAACCTCTTTAAATTACATAATTGTAGAGATATATTCTAAGCCTGACATCCCTCGTATAAGTCACACACCACAGATGTCTCTAAAGACCATCTTAGTAATCAAGGTAAAGACCGAATCCAAGCTTGTACTTTGGCTTGGATAATGTTTCATAAGATATTCAATTTAATCTTTCATATATTATGTCTGAGCCCATGCACTAAAAATATTTATTCTCTCCTAGGTCCGTCCATTAATAGTGATTCACCCAATTCATTAATAAGTCTGAACCCTTTCTCATATTCAATTCACAAATCATCATGTCACAATAGTTTTCATTATACATTAATTCATTTCATGTACGACCAATTGGACCCACAGTCCAATGTCAATTAATGGGTGTATAACATCATGTCTGGCACCCTCGTGAGTATTTGGAGTATCAGTCCTTGTCTCACAACCCATGGGTATTTGGAGAATTAGTCCCTATCCCATAAAAGAATATTTGCATGCAAACTAGGTGTAGAACGCCATGTCTAGAACCTAGTGAGTATTTGGAGCATCATTCCCTGTCTCAAAGCCTGTTTATCAATCATACATATATATTTATCATTGGTTTATAACACCATGTATAACACCCCAAAACCATCCATTAATTAATTCATAAATTAATTAATCCAATCCGTTAATTATTTCAAGAACTAGTTAACAACATAAACCTCTTATTGAATAATTATACAATCAATTAAACATTCAACATATCAATAGTTAATAATTAATTATAAATTAATTATTCTTAATTAAATATCCAAAATCATTAACAAGTCTGAACCCATCCACTGAACAGTGCTTTGTCTAGGACTATAACAATTAAGACGCATGTCGTAAACATCTCAAGTCAAACATGCTGAACAAGGCCCACATATTTAGTAACCGTATCACATATCATATCATATTTTTAAACCACTCCATCCTAAAAAACTTAAGGAATGGATAATAAACATGCAACCAAATGTATTATTGGCCAACAATCATAATAATCAAATCAATTCATAATCTTAAATTAATGGATGAAAATTATTTAATTCAAAAAAATAATTAATTAATTCATATATCTTAAACCGGTTCATCAATTAATTAACCATTGATCATTTATCGTGTAATAATTAATCCATCCATTAATTATTACCAATTTCCAATTTATATTCCAAACATGTCAAAATATTATATATTCTCAATATTCATTAAATGCCACAATTTTTCCGACTCGTGACTAGATAATTAATTCTTTAATTAATTACTCTATTACTCAACCATATCCATTCAAATCATTTAACTATTTAATCATATCACTTTAACCCAATTAGTAATACATGATTAAAAAGAACACATGAACAAGTACTCATTTATCTCACATGGAAAAATCATTTAATAACATCAAAAGTTTCATGCTTCGACATATTATATATCATCACCAGTAAGAAGACATATGAAAAGACAAACCATAGAAAACATGATATGACATTACTACTATCCAGCTGTTTATCTTTAATCATCATTTAAAGAAAATTTAGAAGTTCCAAAATCAAGGAAACTCATACTCTCAAATTATTTAAAGATGAAATAATTCTTAAATAAAGTGATAGAGATTTGGGATCCTACCTTCGAGTGTAAATGATTTAAATATTCAACCCTTTTATGTACTAGGCAGCAAACAATTGCAATCGGCTCACAGTTGTATGCACAGACCATTATATATATATATATCTACATATATATGTGCGCACACATGCCCCAAACCAACAAAATCAAAGCGAAACGAGATCATCCACCTCGCCCTTGGCAGCAGATGCCGAAACATGGACTATGAGTCCTAAACATCAATCACATATCCTTATAGAAAATCCTACATTGAATAATCGAACCAAAACCATGAAGAAATTGGGAGGAATCATCGTGGATGGAGGACCTAGTAAGGGGGTCGTGCGCTATAGGTTCCACCTGAATGGTTGTGCACGCTGCTGCTGGGGGTCATCCAGGGGTCATGCGCCAGCTGTGAATTGTGGCCGGAAGGAGGATGCACTGCAAGAGGAGGTCCCACATGCACCGCTGCTAGTCATCTGGGGGGTCTCACACCAGCAGGAGGTTCAGTTGAGGGGGTCTAGTGCAAACTGCCAGGTGAGCCCGAGGGGAAAGGTTGCGCACTGCTAGAGGTCACCCGGAGGGAGGAGGAGGTTTGGCCGAGGAAGAAGTGAGAATGAGGAGCACGTGTCCATGGAGGTATCTCGGAGGAGGTGTGGTGTGCACCTAGAGTTGTAGGGGGGTTGTGCAAGCCTCACGTTGAGGAGGAAGGGGGAGGGTCCTCTCCTCTATTTTATTATTTTTTAACCTAAAAACTAAATAAAAACACCTTAACTAAATTATATGTAATAAGGACCAAAGAATAGAACCGTAACCCCCAATTAACCCTTCTCAAAGGAAAACGTTTATTTATTAATTAATAAATTCCCTATTAATCATTCAATTAAATTATTTTAACATTTATTAAGTAAACACAATAATAATAATAACATCATCATCATCATTATTATTCCAACTTTCATTTATTTAAAACCCAAATCCCCAAAATATATTATTATTATTAATAATTATAAAACCGTAATAAGTTAATAATAATAATAAATATAACCATAATAATATGCATAATAATAATATTCATAAAATCATTATTATTATCTCCATTATCCTTAATTTATTAAGACCATAACTCCCAATTTATTGCAACATAATTAATGATAAAAACTCCAACTCATAACCTATATTTAATAAAAAAATTTTCTTCATTAACTTTGAAACTCCTCAATTAATTATACGTTTCTGGTGATCCCTAAAAACTCTCATTAATTTCTTCAACCAAAATTTAATTAATTCTTTAACATTCATTTAATTAAACAACATCAATAATAATAATAACTTCATTATTATTATTATTATTAAAACTTTTTTTAATTAATGACAATATCTCATATAATATTATTTAATTAAAAATAATAATTTATTAAATAGGGTAAACTACACGGGTTGGACCGCAACCGTGCACTGCCCGTGCAGATCCATTTAAGTGAAATTTTCCATATCCGGTGCTCCCGAGACTCATCGAGACACCCACTAAAGTTATTGAATAAATAAAAAAGTCCAAAAACAACACCTTTAGGCGTTCCAACACTTGGAATAAAATTATGACGCTCAATTTAAAAACCAACCCATCAATAAACCAAAACAAAATTCAAAAACCTTCATATTTTAAACCGGTTCAAAAATGCGGAACTTTACACATGGGAAGAAGTTCAATAACAGAATGAATCGAATGAAATTCATCTAAGATCATTCCACCCTATAATCATATCTTCGTAAACCCATGAAATTTCTTTAACCTAGGGGGTGAATTCAAATATGCTTTAAGAGGTATACTTAATCAGCATACATAATAATAAGAAGAACATGAAAACTCCTATTTAGCTCTTACGCATGATCTAAATCTTGAAGACTTCTTTCCTGTAATGTTTGATGAATGGGAATAACCCCACAAATAAAACCCTCATAAAAAATATCTAATCATTGGTTCTGCTAACACAATACACTTGGAAAAACCATTATTCAATGATGAATATTTCTCCTAATATGATTTCCTTGTATCTGACTGGGGATCTATAGGCTGTAGGTGTTAGAGATGAGGATACATAGGAAATAGTGGGTGTGGTTTGACCCAATATCTCAATAAATTCCCCATAGAATACATATATAAAACCTAAACCCATGGGAAATAACTCTAGTAATATCAAATAGGACACAGTGGTGTCCCATAAACCTCCATCATTCATTTTTTTCCTAACCATATTACATGACCATCTGGTAGGGGTACAATAGTCTAATTAGTGTAGATAATGGGGAAAGTCAGTGTGGCCTACTCCATTGGAAGTCGATGCTCCCTAGAACAATGCACAAGTACCATGCCCATCTTACTCAAATTCCATAGCTTTTGAACCATATAATATAGAGAAACCCCACCTTGGGAAGCACCATCCTACATACAAAAATTACGATATTATGAAATAGTTAGATGTCATTGCATCCAAAATCTCAATCTTGGATGCACTCTATATTTGAAAAGAAATAATAGAGGAACTCATATATTCCTTATAGATCTTATAGTATTTTGAGATAGAAGTCGATGTATCCTAAGATTATCAATTATATACTACACCATTAGAATTCCATGTTTCAATCTCATTTATAGAGCATGATCAGAAAGAGTAAATTCAGGGAAACATCAAATAACTATACATTTTAGGAACTTTTTATGATGTCAACATTGAAAGGTATCTGATTTCCATTAGTTTTGGGACCAACCTAATCCTAATTCATACCATTATATGTTTGGGATATAGATATGGAGACTTATCTTCTATAAATTTAACAATTCAATGGGATTCTAAGAGATAGAAAAGTACTCTCAGGAAGATCAAGCTCAAGAATTAGTATAGCGATCTCCTATATAATGATGTCTTCAAGGTTACCCATCAAGAAACAACATATAATGTCATGCTCATAAGGCCTCGTCTTCATAGTCATGTGGTGGTACATTCAATATTTTATCAATTCTTGAAATACCCCATCAATGGAGTGTTAAACATACAACATGGTGATAGTTCCCCCTTAGAGAATTTCAAAGCTACATATACTGATGCATGTATCTATAAAATAGAGTTAAAATTGTAGATGAAATTATGTATTTTGTAGCCCCAAATGTCTTGGGTACCAACATTGATAATCCCTAGAGTATTCCCTAAATCTTTTATCATCTACCCATAAATCTGATTGAGATAGTAAAATTAACCCTAGGTATCTAAGCTCCATCCATCCTAAGTGATATTGTAAAAGAAAATCAGCTTTAGAGTCCCTCTACAATGAATCATATAGTATGGTATGAAAACTTCTCTTCCCATGGTCTCTCTCTCTCTTCTAGAAAATTATTGATTTTTACCTAGGTTATCTATAATTTCTAAAAAATATTCCATAGACACAGAGGTAGAAGAAGAATATGATGACCTCACGAACACCACTTCGGTATTTGAGGAAGGCGTCTCCACCACCATTGATATCCTTAGGTTGGTAAATATGAGAATAGAAGAAGAAAAATGACCTATATTGAATATTTCTTCCAATCCTCTCAAGGATAAAGAGATAGAAATTTCATTTCTAAATCACCATCTTAATATTTTCTCTTGGAATTATACAGAAATTACTGAATTTAACACCAATATAGCTACACACCATCTAGGATTACCTGATAACCATCGAGGATTCAAGAAGGAATCCATGAGGATTCAACTCTCCCATTCTAATAATGTAGATTTGTAAGGTGAAAAATTTATTGAAGATATTTTTTTGGAAGTTCAATACCAATATGTCTCACAAACATCATCCCTATAAAGAAATAGAATGAGAATGTTAGGGTTTTAAATTTTTTAGAGACCTTAATCAAGATTTACAGAAGGATGATTTCCAACTACCAATCAAATAATGACTCTTAAATGAAACTATTAGATTCCAAACAAATTTCTTCATGGATTTATAATTAGGTTACAATCAAATAAATATTTTCCCTAAAGACGAGGAAGCCACCTTCTTCAGATCACCTCGAGGGATCATTTTCTTCCATGTCACACCCATTAGAAAAAAGAATATTGGAGATAATTATCAATGTTCCATAAATCATATATTTATTCCCTTATTTTTAATATTAGAATAATTTTATCTCAAAGACCTAGTGGTCACATATTGATAGTGATGTGATCATCTCAAGGATCATCAAACAATCTTCAACACGTTGTGGCGGTGTAATGTCTCAGACCCGAATGCCATTGAAAGTTTACCCAAGACCAGTTTTACACATGGGATTAAGCGTATCTACCCAAACTCCATTGACTACCAAATAAAACCTAGGACCTATTTTTAGTATGTGGAGAGGCTATTCCCTCTTACCAGAGTGTGACACTGTGGAATAAGAGTAGAATACAAAAACTAGAATCAGAAAATCATACAGAGAACAAATACATAGTTTGAATATATAGAAATATCAAAAGGGATATCATATGTGATAAAGATTATACATGTCACAAGTCTATAAAAAATATCCAAAACATGTATACAAGGTAGCTTTATAATATATTGAAGTAAAGTAAAAAAATACCAAAGATATCCTAGCTAGAATCATGAGCCTCAAATTGGTCCCATACTCCCCTGATCCTAAGAAATCCTCAAGAACATGTTATAGGGTCCTCTCCCTTATCCATGTATGTAATCATATAATCTCTTTGGGTACCAAATGGTGGCCCAAATAGGGTGTGGGTCGAAATCCTAGTAGGCATCCACCCAATGTCAAGTGCCAATCAGTCAGTGAATATATAATAGTCATAGTGTGTAGGAAGTAATATAATAAGCATAGGAAGTATTGAAATAAAACATCCTATAAGTTCTGGTTCTCATTTATAACCATTCCATTTTATCAATATCATTAAGAAATATGTATCTAATTTAATATTATGGACTATATAATTTATAATCAAGTTCATTTAACTATTCAATATCATTCAATTAATAAGTCTATAGACCTAGAACGTAGCCCGATGTCCCATGTAGTAATATTCCCAAGGGTACCTAAACTGGTCATCTATAATGTGTAAGGAAAGACTAAATACAAGCTTGTTCTTTGTATTCATAGACCTTTCATAATAACCATTTCATTAATTATTCAATTTAAAACCCATTCTCATATTTTTAATTCCTATGTTGGAATAAAATTTTCACTCTAGTTGTAATATAAACCAACACCCTACAAGCCCTCCATGACAAACCTCTCAAGAACCCAGATATCGATCTATGTGTGGTATAACATCACTTCCATTTGAGTATGTACTTTCCATTACAATAAGGGAGACAAAGTATCACCCATAGTATATATAATCAATTCCCTTTTTTTCTATCATTAAAAATACATTTTTATTCCAAGTGTCACTCGTCATATAATAGTAAACCCTCTAAGACCATCCTTTGTATTTCTAAAGAGATTCTAAGCATCACTTGAGCATAAGTAAGGTACAAGACAATAGAGTCTATCCATCACATTATAATATGAATCCATGTGTCACCCAAGGAATATAAACATTTAATAGATTTTAACCAATTCCATTTAATCATTTAAAGGTCAATACCAAGACCATTAGAATTTAAACCTCACATCGAAAGGTGGATAAAGAAACATGCCAAGCATAGAAGGATTACCACTCAAATACTCACAAGTTAAATTCCTTATAACATGAATCTAATGAAAAAGAAACTATTAAATGGAATAGACTCCATTAAAATCACATTGGAATATCATTATAAAGAGAAATTCATGCTTAAACAAGTTACTCAAGGCAGGAGCCTAGGGTCTTAGTCACACATCCCCTTCCTTGAATTATTTCAGTCACAATTAAATTATCAATTTAATTAAGAATTCAATTTAAAATCAATTATCCATTAACATTTCAATATTAAACAGACCTTGGAATGGGTAAAAGGGAACACCCTAACGTATCTGAATCATATACCATAATAATGGTCCATATAATTAGCAATGAACCCAAAGGGGTGGTTACCATTTCAAGTTCCTCAACCTATAACTATTCAATTATGGAATATTTAATTACATATGAAAAAAAATATTGATTTAATTACATATCAAGGTGACCCCCTAAAATTGGGTGCATGGCACAAAAATATATATAAAGACATTTGAATTATAGAAAAAGGAACAAGAACACCTATCGTAGGTCTGTATTTTATAGATCGTCCAGTATCAGCTCCTAATTTGGATCAGATTGAGAGAAAATTGAAGAATATATAGAGAACCTAATAATAATTCATATTATATTACACATAAATAGCACATAAGATATCCATAAGAATGATTAACAGATATAAAGGAATTCATAACTCACTAATGCAGATCCAATGAGATAAGCAATGCTTCAATCGGAGATCTGATGAAGAGTCAGGATCAAATCCAAGAATAGACACCAAAGGGAGCTCAAAATGGAGGTTTTTGTCCGATTTGTGAATAAAATAATATTGGATTAGGTTTAAACTAAATTTAAGGGAAAATGATTTTTTACACAAAATATTTGGGTCACGAGGTTTGGTCGCATGGTTTGGCCAAACTGTGAACCAACCATGCATGATTATATGCAGGGAAGGGTGACCATAACAATTGTCCACATGGTTTGAATAACCATCACAAACCATGAAAGAATCCACTATCAAAATATAGACATAGTTGGATGGTCATGCATCCCAAATCATATAGTTTTCTCTAACCATGTGTTAGGACATATCACCCCAAAACATGGGTTCCTGGCTACAAACCATACCTGTACACCCATGATTCCTCTATAACCAAACATTTAAACTTTGAAATAATGGAAAGTGAATGATCTTACTTCAAATAAGAACTGGGTTGTTACAAACACCCGTTAAAGCAATTTGTCCCTAGATTTCCTTCTCAAGGGTGGTCAAACATGTCTGAGAAAAAATCTATCCACTATGATCATATATCGTCCACCCACTCCCATGTCTTATACTTCACATGGTCATGCTTCCATAGAACCCATACAAGAGGAACTGACCAGCCTTGAAGAACCTTCATTATATGTTTCACAACACATATAAGATTCTCTTCAAAGGACACATCTACATATAACAAAACCTCCTCAAGATGAAAGCGATGAGATCGTCTTGAATAATAACATCACATATGGGAAACATGGAATAATCCATGCATGGAACATTAACTCAATGGTAACTACAAATAATAGGCAACCATCTCGACCATCACTATATTCTAGAATGTCATGACATATCGTAGTGAAAGATTACCATGTCTCTTGATCCTCCTGTGTCCCATCCTCATTGATAAACACATGGAAAACCAATCCCCGATTTTGAACTCTAGAGTTCTTGATCGGCGATCAACATAAGATTTATAGTGAGACTTTATAGTAGCCATCTACTTATAAATTAACTGAACATGCTCTGTGGTCTCCTGAACAAGATGAGGTCCAAAGAATAGTTGCCTCTCCTACCTCTAACCAACACAGGGGTGATCAGTATGGCCTACCATATAGAGCCTCATAATGAACCATCTAAATAGTCTCATAAAAACTACTGTTGTTTGATATTTCAATAAGAGGCATATTCATATCCCATGAACCCTAAAAATCAAGGACACATGATTGTATCATTTCCTAAAGCACATGAATCATGTGCTCTGAATACCCATTTGTTTGGGGGGGGGGGTATGATGTGATCAAAATCACCTGTGTAACCAATGCCCTCTTCATCCCTTTCCAAATACATGAAGTAAACAAGGTGTCCCAATCTGAAACAAGAGTTTGTGGGACCCTATGAAGTCATACTATTCCATGGGTATACATCCTTCCAAGCTCATCCATACCGAAGGTTTACTTAATAGGTAGGAACTGTGGAACCTTAGTGATCCTTTCAACAACCACCCATACAGAATCATTACCTTGAGAATATCTTATTAAACTAATCAAAAAATTTATCTTACCATCATTCCATTTCCACTTGGGAATAGAATTATATTGTAAATTTCAAGCTAGTCTCTATTGTTCCTCCTTCACCTACTGAGAAATGGAATATCTCATAAAAAACCCAACTACGTATCTTTTCATACCTAGAAACCATTATTTAAGATTTAAATCCCAATACATATCTATGATGCTAGGGTATACTTCCCAATATGAAGCATGAATATCCTACATCAGCACCTCCTGCATGTCTGATGAAATCCATACACATCCATAAACATGAAGGCTTTCATCCTCGCCTATGGTCCAACCAAGAGGAGGGTCCACACCTACCACACTCTCCAATAGGACTAGGCCCTTATATTTTGATAGATTATTCATCCATAATCTATCCATATGTAAATAGTTAAGATCTAAATATGATAGAAAATTCTATGCCTAAATGTTGTGCACCTCCAAGAGCATCTTAGAGCACAAATCTGTAATCTACCACTCACTACTGGCCTAATCCACTTCATGTATATGAGTAATCCTACCTAGTGTATCATCCATGGAATTTACTTTACCAGGCATCTATAAATTCTCAAAGTAAAATTATTGTAGGTATTCAACCCACCTTCACTACCACAAATTATGATCATGTTGTGCAAATATGTACTTAATTATTTTCTAGTCTTTGTAACCCAAAAAATTCTCTCCATGTAATTAATGTCTCCAACATTAAAATTCATGAACAAATGCAACTAACTCAAGATCGTGTGTTAGGTAGTTCATCTTTTGTGGCATTAAATGTCGAGTATAGTATGCCACGATTATATCCCCATGTATAATAAATACTTCTATCCCCATACCAGATGTATCATAGTAAAAAATGTAACTCTTGGTTGGATCCTAAATAATTAATATCTGTTTTGAAGTCAATATCACTTTCATCTCCTAAAAGGAATTCTTGTAGGAATATGAAAATAAAAATTTCACACCCTTCTTAGTCACACATGTAAGAAACACTTATAAATTTGAGAATTATTATATGAAATGCATTTAATATCCAGCTATCCCCAATACACTCCATACCTCAAAGGCGTTCTTAGGATGTTCCAAGGAAACAATATCTCTCACCTTATCTGGTTCAACTAATACTCCAATCTATGAGATAATGTGACCTAGAAAGTAAAATTGATCCACCCTGAAGTGGAAAATTGTGAGATTATCATGTAACTAATTATCTCTCAGTGTATTCAATGTGATATTAAGATGTTTGGAATGATGGTTTTGATTGTGAGAATTCACCAAGATATCATCCACAAAAACCACCACAAATGAAACAAGATAATGATGGAAAACTTGGTTCATTAGTACCATGAATATTGATGGCACGTTCGTGAGACAGAACAACATAACCAAATACTCTTATAGACCATAACTACTCAAAAATGTTGTGCAGGTTATGTCTAATGGTCTAACACACACTTAACGATAACAGGATATCAAATAAATCTTTGAGAATACCCAAGATTCTCAAAGATCATAGAATATATAATCTATAACTGGAAGAGGATACATGTTATTAACCATCATCTGTATCAATTTACGGTAATACACATAAATCCTATGTTATCTATATGGATTTTTCACAAAAAGTACTAGAGAACCCCATGGAGAAGTACTGAGTCAGATAGAAACATTTTCCTCTAAATCTTCTAGCTACCTCTTGTGCTCTTTCATTTTAGCAGTGGCTATCCAGTTAAGAATATTGGATACCGGTGCATCTCCTGGCACTATATCAATATAGAAATCTACCAATCTCAATAGAGGTAATCCTAAAAACTCATTTTGAAAAACATCCCTAAAACAGTCAACCAATTCAGTTAAATTTTCCTCAAAATATACTAGATCCTCTAGATACAAACTCGTAATCTTGGCTATTATACTACCCATTATATGATGCTCAGGTATATCTTGGCTCACCTGTATATCCCATTCACCCTTGTGAATAAACTCTCCACCCTTTGGGGATGTGAAAGTCACCCTTTAGTGATATAATTAAATGAAATCATGAAAGGTAACCAATTGTTCCATCCCAACAATGATATCAAAAACCATCATATCTAGTAAAAAGAGGTGTTATATGAAGTGAAACCCACTAATCTCAAGGGGAAATCCCTTCATTGACGTACACCCTACATTCTAATCCCCAATAGAGTATAAAGCATCATAACACCTTCAGATGTTTGAACACTAATCCCAAGGCTCTCCATAATGGGAATTGATATAAATCTATGTGAATCACCTACATAAAAAGTACACAAGCTAAAGTAAAGGATACTTGAATTGTGCCTCTGATAATAGAAGTTATGGGATCCCACTCATCAAGATTCTCTTGAACTGTGTATATATGGTATGAACCACTACCTTATGATATTTCATGGATACCCTGAGAAGACCCACTGTTCTTTCTCTATAAAACAAGGTTCTGACTACCACGAACCTGACCACCACCTCAACCTAATAAGCCGGATGTACTCCCTATCCCCTCTTGATGAGAAGCTGTTGAAACCACTCTCAAATGTAGAGTTAGTGTAGTCCCTCTATCACTAGATACCATAGGAAAAGTTCTACAGAAGCATTGTATATGACCCATATTTCCAAATGATCTCCACTCGACTAGGTCCCTCGTACATAGTTGACTCTTATTTCATGTCTTTCCACACTAGTAGCACCTCAAATAGCTTCCTAATTATGTGGTCTCACTACTAATATCACCACTTGGAAGCTCTATATGACATTTTCTACTACCGGTTGATGTAGTACTAGATCTCGGTGCCAAACCTCCCTACCTCGCACCACATGCCTCTCTCCGGTTACTCTATGCGATAATCACCAGATTCACTATTCTTGAAATGGTTTTCAACCTAAATACATTCACCTACGATCAGTTTTTATACCCAAGACCATCATAGAATCTCCTGGATTTATATATCTTATCACCCATTAAAATATTTGTGAAGCACTGGAGCTTTGTAAAATGGGCCGAGTAATCCATAAATGATAGCACACACAACTCTAGGTGAAATAACTCTCAAGATCAATTGGCCCTCAAAATATTTGAATAGACATTGTCATAGAAGGTTGTATGAAAATACTTCCAGGCCTCCCCCAATGATGATCCATCAGAGTTATAACATCCCACCATCTCTAAGAAGAATCATGTAGCATATACATCACGAGCTTTACTATCCTCTCAGGAGGTGTATCTAGATGCTCAAAGGTAGATAGCATGTTATTCATCCATTAATATTCAACCTGTGGTCTTCCATACTTTGCAAACATGGGAAGATTCTATTACTGGAACTCATGCTTCAACTCATCCATAGTCTTGGGTGTGGGGGGGGGGGGGGGTCACGGTGCTCCTTAAATTATTTACATAAATTGAATGAATCCTGTATGGAACTATTCCTCAACACCTATGTCTGGTACAAAAACTAGTACCACAGTTGGCACTACTAGATAATCCACTAGTAGCCCATTTCCCACCAACTTTAGAGTGTGGTCATCGCCACCCTCCTAGAGTACCACTGGAGGAAGTCACGGTGTAATAACTTTACAAATTCATAGTTATCTCCTTAGTTAAATATCATTATCAATATTTGTAGATCAAAAGAACAAATATAGAAATAGATTAGGTATAATACTTCATATGTAAGAATAAACCCCTCTATCTGCTCCCTGAGTATGGTCTAGATGTTATACAAATCAAGTATAAGAAAGAGACACTACCAATTTCCCACTAGTAAGGCCAGGTCTGGTCAAGTTCTCTATGATACGAAACTGGTGTTTCCATTTTATTTCCAAATTCACTTCATATTTCATTCTCATTTGAATCCATACATTTCACATTTATCACAAATAATTTGAGTTTGTTTAACCAATGGCCCACTAGATACTGATCCATGATGTCCCATACTATTCAAGAACAAAAGTATATCATCCATAAGATTCACACCAAAAAAATTCCATAATACCTATCACAACAGCAGATATATATATATATATATCACATCACCAATCACAACAACATACAACAAGTAATTTATCCTAAATGCAACGACATAATGCATGGCATGTGAAATATAATAAGTGCCTATATGATGCATGAAATGGAACACCCTAATCTCATTGGGTTGAAATGAATTAGAACTCAAAATCATTTCAATAATTACATTTCAATTAAATTATGCCACCCAACAGTGGAATCAAGTCAACTGTAATACTAAAAATCTAGAAATCAACAATTTTATGCAAGACAATTTGGATTTTTCCTATAGGAAGTTTAAATACGCTTGGGAAAAAAACATTACCAAAATCCATTTCCTTAATATCACTTTATATTGTTTCAAAATAGTAAATAAAACCATAAAAAAACCCTATGATACCAATTTGGAACATCTAGAACACAAGTTCCATTGAAAGGTTCCCCAATCCTAGTTATCCACATGGAATCAAGCACAACTCCCCAAATGCCAGAGGATGCTAACTCTCAGTGAGGGCCTTGGTTGAGTCCATGGATATACTATTCCCTTTTACCTAAGTGTGACATAGTGGAATGAAAATAACATATAAATAGAGGAAGTAGTAAATAATACAGATAATATATACACAAAAGGAGTAGATAAAAATATCAAAAGGAAGCTCATATAATATGGCGATGATACAAGTAATATGTATCTATGAAATAGTCAAATCATATATACAAGAAAGGCATACAATACATGGATGTAAAGTAAAAAAGGAATAAAAATATCCCAACTAGCATAACAAGCCTCTGCTTTCTCCCATGACCCCGTGCTCCAAAAAAATCATCAATAACCTATAATAGGGAACTTTCCCTTATCTGTACCTGTAATCATATAGTCTATTTTTATACCCAAATGTGGCCCAAATAGGGTATGAGACTAAATACTAATAGGAAACCAACCAAGGCCAAGTTCCAATTAGTCAGTAAACACACAACATTCCAATTGTGTATGAAGTAATATAATAATCATAGGAAGTATTGAATTTAAACATCCCATATGTTTAGGACCTCATTTATAACCGTTTCATTTTATCAATATCATTATGAAATAAGTCTATAATTTAACACTCATGCCTATTTCATTTTTAAGAAATTTAATTTAACTATTAAATCCCATTCAATTAATAAATCTTGATACCCAACATGTATCTCAAAGTACCCCATAGTAATATGTTCAAGGATTCATAGACATTCCATCCATAAAGTGTATGGAAATACCAAATCCAAGATTGTTTTTTTGGCATGGCAGACATGTTATAACAACAATTTAACTCATTATTAAATTAATAACCTAAGCTCATCCTTTGTATCATGTACCCAAATCACATAACACTCATGCTGATGCAATGGATAATGTAGCTATAGTTCTAGGTGACACTTATGAAGAGGATGTATTTTTCCACATCACATACTGAAGGATGGTATCATCAGTCATCATCTGTGACATGGAAGAAATCAATCAATTCAACACCACACTAGAGCATGATGAATCTGTATCCATCCATGGATAAATGGATCCCATAATTTATTTAATCAAAAAACGGGACTCACTATAAATATTAAGTTAGATGGGAACAAATTTGGTAATGAGAAAAAATGTCACCCTTCAGGATGTTCCAAATAAAAAAATACCTCAACAAATGAGGAATCAATGGGATCATCCTCAGATGAAAATAAAAAAAAAATTATTCTTTAATAGAAAGAGTCCATGTAGGCTAGTTTGGCCCTTGTATTTATGGGACCAAAATCTCTACCAAATTATGAATCTATGTTAATACTATAAAAAATGATAAAGAACTATTTAGAATTTGTTAAAAATGTAATTCATGATACATTCATTAAAACCTCATCCATCAACCAATGTAATTTTCATATACATCTAAATACTTGTTTCCATTTTCTACATGGAAAATTGATGGGTTGGTACCATATCACCCTGCTAGTTAGGATGAATAATATCATCAACATATTAAATTTCAATATCATTACTAGATTTAGAGTACCTCCCATGATATTGACATACAACAATAACATATTCAGTTCTAATGAGTTGAAGAAATTGTTCCAGGAGAATAGCATAATTTAAAATCATTCATCATACTATCATGCAGTGGAAAATGGGAAAAAAGAGGACTTAAATAAGACTCTGTAAAAGATACAATATAAGGGAGTAGGAAAAGACAAGCTGTCTTGGCCATATAATCTCCTCAATAGATTACTGGCCAACCATAACACCATGTGTACTACTACACAAGAAACACCATATTCATTATTGTACAAAACTAAGGAATTGATTACCATTTAAGTCCAATTTCCCTAGATTTGAATATATATCTATGGGAAACATTTATATAATGAGAAATCAGAAAATAATTTGGTTGAATTGAATTTAATAGAGAGAGTAATGTACATTGCACAACCCTAATGTCCATCATAATCAGATTGTATGATCCATAAATAAATAGGTTTACATCCATTATTTTATTCAAAGAGAAGGGGTACTGGATCTGAGAATCAAAATTATTCTATATAAGAACCCTTGAAATTTGGAAGCCAAATGGAAAGGTCCTTACATAAAAAATAATATATATTCAATCTGATCCTACTCATTAACCATAATTCATGAGGAACACATCAAACCACCAACCAATGAAAGGTTTTTGAAGAAATAATTTTCAAATCTACCATCGAAGCCTCTCACCTCCTAATCACATGAAGTTAAACCATGTGAAAGATTTATTGGACACATGAAATTAAACTATGAAAATATGTCTTGGTCACATGATGTTAAATTGTAAAAATACATCCTGACCACATAATGTTAAACTATAAAGAACAGGTCCTGATAGCAAGCCTTTAAACTACATAACGTCTCTTGCCCTTGTTTCACCTCATTAAACTGTATGATATGTCATTAATTTTGGAGATTAAACTACATGGGATACATACTATCATGTATGATTCACTTCACATGAGATAAATCTGTTAAAAATATAAATGAAGTTCCCACATCCATATTATAGAGTCAAATCCACATAGGGAGTTCCCCCATTCAGGAACTATGTGTGTCTTGATTTCTAGCCTCATAACATATATAGTGATAACCATATCACAAATCCTAGGTCCAATAATAATATATTAATCCTGTTTATAAGGAATCAAACTATGTGACAAGGATAAATCATTCTTTTCACCTTGATTAACCATCATCCTTACCACATAACGTTAAACTTTATAGCTGACATCCTTAAAAAATGACGTTAAACTGTATGGATGATATTCATACCACATTATGTTAAATTTAATAATTTTACATGAACTATTTGTGGATTGATTCATTACATTATTGGACACATAATGACACTCATATCTCTATTCATGGGTCTAGCGACGATATTATTTCATGTTGAGTCACCTTCATCTTTACTGCATGAAGTTAAATTGCATGGCTAAAGTACTTCCCACACGACGTTAAGATAAATGGTTTTCTAGAACTATGTATTTATTTTTTCTCATTATTGTTAGACATATATATATACCCATATCTTATATCTTTCCCCATTCACCAAATGATACAAAATTCTAATGCACTTTCTCTAATCACCTCTTTGTCATGAGATAAATATTTGACATCCCTTGATTCTCACACTGAGAATATATCATGTGGGATTAGGAATATTGGTAAGGGATTCCCCACATTATCAATAAAAATCATCTCATGATTGGTTTAGCATGGTCCTATATGCATGAACATAAATGGAATAACATGACCCCATACCGCATGATGCTAAATTTCATAGTTGATGTCTCTTTCATGACACAAAACCATATATTACCATGGAATTAGCCCAATAAGACTAACATCCTTTGTGTTGGTATCCCAACACACCTCTATTCAAGAACTACATGTTTCTTGATTCCCACCATTGAAGGATACATATTAAAAACCATATATCTAGTCTGGGTCAAAGCCACAATATTTACTTTTCACATTGGGGAATCTATGTCCTTGCTACATGATGTTAAACTACATGGTTTTTAACGAAGTACATGAGGATTGATTCTTTTCTCCAAAGGATACATAGTGAAACTCATATCTCTAATCCTTAGTCTAGATACAACAGTCAAATGGAACAATGTCCCAATCTAGTTATGGGTCAGACCTCTGTGGATAGTTTCCCATTCAATAACTACATGTTACTTGATTCCTTTCATCATAGGATACATAGTGACACCATAATATCCAATCCTAAGTCCAGATAAAATAATGAATGGGAGAAATACCCCCAATATATGGTTTAGATATGTGTGAAAAGTTTCCCATTAATGAACTACATGTGGATTGATTCATGTCATCATAGGATACATAGTGTAGACTGAATCTCTAATTTTATAACCATCCAAAACATAAAAAATATCCACCTCCCTACGTATGGATCAGACCTATGTATGGATATTTCATGAAAGAACTATGTCTTTCTTGATTCCTGGTCATTGAAGTATATGTAGTAAAGCCTAGATATCCAATACTGGGTTCAACCATAATATATATAATGATAAGAATAGATACACACCTAACTACATAAGGGTAGACATATACAATAAGCTATATGAGACCCACTATCATGTGGATTAGTTGACCATCTAGTTGTACCTTGTTTCTAACATTGAACATGGATCATGTGATCTTATAGAACCTAGAAAGACACTCTGACCAACACAACCAAGATTTAACTCAGACTAGAAATCATGTCCTAATCACAAGATGTTAAAATGATTGAAAAATGGTCATCATGTTGAACAAGTCCAAAACGTACCATATTCCTCTTTTTATATAAGGCTGAGTCATATATTTTCACTCTGCCAACACAAGATTTATATCTATATAAGGATTTATTTCTCAGATGATAGATCTATACTAGAAGGGCTCCAGATCATGGATACCCATCAATAATATTTCACTTGTATTATATATTCTACATACATCTAAATTCTATAGAACATTAAAAAGTGTCCTTATGGATATCTTGCACAATTTTCACATCAGTTCCCACATCCTTATCACATGAATTTAAAATAAAAGGATATAAAAATGTCATTTTTTAGTAACATTAAACATAATCAAAGATATTTCACAGTTACATGGTTTAAAAATGTGTAGGCCATAATTTATCATAATTACTTATCAAAGGACCATAAGATCCTTATGATGTCCAACTAGTCTATGAGGAGATTTCTTCATCTTTTAAGACACTCATCCAATAAATCAAACTTCATGTCTTGAGAGACTCAGGTTTCCTAAATCCAATCATGGCCCTTATATAGGAAAATACACATCTTTGTTTTACCTTTTTATCAATTCATAAGGGATTTGACCTACCAAAAAGAGACAACTTGGAATTGTAGGAAGGAATTTAAAATCATTGTAAGATAGATGTCAACATAGTAGAACTCATCACCCTAGGGTGTTCTAGTCCCATAAAGGTATGATTATCCCATATCATTACTCTTAGCCCGAGAACCTTGATCCATGATTCACTACATTTTCAAATCCCAATAAAAATGAGGTTGGATTACTCTTGACCCTGGGTATTTGAATAAGGTTGTTATGAAAAAGTCCCCTCATACTAGGTTCATATGCATCACAACCATAAACTACATGTAATTTATTCAATGTCATATGACCTTAATCCTTAGTAATTGAAGGTACACAGTGAATGACCCAAAAAATCTAGTAAAATAGACATTAAACTTGTTAGGATGAAAAACCAAAATGGGTGGACTGAATAAAAGTCATGTATCTTATCACTGAACTATTTATATCCAGAGATTATAAAATATTAATGCATAAATAAATAAGGAATAAATCACATATGGCCCTTATGAATCCCTAGTATAAGTGGATCCATGCTTACTAGACTTCCTGGTCTAGGAAAATGTTAGAGGAATGATTTTTCACAACAACTCTCTATGATAATGTGTTCACTAGTTTGATAAACAACCTTTAGGGTTCTCAAATACTTCTTGAATATTATATTTTCCATTAATCACAATTCATGATTTCAGTGCCTCAATTCACAAAAAAGCTTCTAAGGACCTTATCATAGGATACCCAAATTCATGAGAACAATTTTTTACTATGAATGCTAGCCTCTTCTTCCAAAATATAAGCTACTGGATGTTATAAAAATGCATCATTATCTTGAAAAATGGGATTTCTGATCCTTGTGAGCCCTGACATCACTGTGGTGGGATAACGCAGTATAAGGTGATTTAGGTCACCCCTGACATGACTGTCCCATATAATCCTCATGACCCTAGCACTTTGGGCCATGATTTAAAATCCCCATATCAAAACTATTCAATTGGATTTTACATCTTCTACATTATGTAACCATGTTTTTACCCTTTATCAATGACATAATGAAACATTTAATCCTCAAAAATTTTGATGGACCATACCATATAATATGAAACCACATGGAATAGGGCCTAAGAATCTCAACTAAGAGAAAAATTTCCCTAGGGTGCCAGATCCCTTCTTGGATAATCTTTTTCTCCATAGCCCACTTTAATTTCTAGATGTTTGAGTCTTTGAAAATCACTAATGGGACTCAAAAAAGAGAGGGGGTCCCCTTTATGTTACCTTGAATTTATTCCATATGGACTCATTAATAAAGTAATAAACATACCAATTAGATGCATCCCCTCATAAGAAAGAAAGTATAATCCCCATGATCCCCAGTAACACCATAAATGAATCCATCACCTCATGATGTTATGGGCCATCCCCGACCTATCTTCCCCATCAGATATTCTCAAATTTAGACTTTTGTGTCATGAATTACTCAACCAATATTCCAACTAACCAGGTGGAGTTGTCTTCCCAAACATTTTATCATTCACCAAAACCCTCTAAGGTAAGGATGGAGGGTGTCACAACCCATAATTAATATTCATCCGTTATGTTTTCTATAAGATTGTAGGGTTATGAAAACCTTCATGATCATTCATTCATCAGGATATCAATTAAGAATGCTGGGTGTCATAACAATTCATCAAAACACTTTCATTAGGGTCACATCAATGATGAGGGGTCCTAAGACCTTCACGAATACCCACACATAACTATGAGTAACATAAGTTATGAAATAATGATGCTAAAATACATTAAAATAAGGTTCATTCTAAAAGACCATAAACTAAAACAAAAAAATTCCAAGATAAAAGACCCTAAACTACATCAATAGAGGGTATAAGCTAAAATACCCTAAAATAAAACAATAAAAGGTCTAGGATAAAAGATCCTATCCTATATAAATAGATGGTATGATCTAAAAGACCATAAAAATACATCAACAAAATGTCTCAGTAAAATACCCTAAACTACAGAAACATAAGGACCTGTCTAAAATACCCTAAATGATTGAAATAGAATTTCCATGCTAATAGACCCTAAATTACAACAAGATATGGTTTGAGCTAAAAGAAACCATACAATAACAACATATGATCCAAGTTAAAAGACCCTAAACAGCACCAACATATGGTATGATATAAAAGACCCTAAAATACAACAACATAAGGTCAGATATACAAGACTGTAAACCACAATAATAGAAGGTTTGTGCTAAAAGTCCCAAAACTACATCAATAGAAGGTTTGAGATAAAAGTCCATGTAATGATATTGACATAATGTCTGAGCTAAAATACCCAAAACTATATAAAGGAAGGGGTTGAGCTAAAAGACTCTAAAGTATGGAAACATAAGGACTGAGCTAAAAGATCTTATACTATAACAATAAAAATTACAAGCTAAAAGACACTAAAATATAGAAATTGAAGATCTGAGCTAAAACGTCCTAATACCACATCAATTGATGGTCTGACCTAATAGATACTAAACTACAACTATAGATGGTATAGGATAAATAGACTTAATCTATAGGAACAAAAGGAATGATCTAAAATACTATACACTATATAAAAATAAATACTGAGCTAGAAGACTCTAAAATACCAACAATAAATGCTCTGAGATAGAATACCCTAAACCAAAGAATAAAAAAGGTCAAGTTTCCAAGACTATAAAATGTTCAACTAAAAGAGAGACAATGCTTTCCATGTTGAAAACTAGAAATCTGAATTTTTGTAAAAAGTAAAGCCTCCGTTGTTGGGCATGAACTTTTCATACCATAGAAAATATTAAGCATGAAAAAAATAGAAATTCCTAAAAGAATTTAGGAAAAAACCATAAGAGGGTAGTCTGAGAAAAATCCAAGTCCATTCCCACTAAGACTTCCCCTATACGGAGCTTAGACAAAAGTTTGTAAAATATGAGTAAAAAGATATTAATCTTGTAGGGATGATCAATTTTTCCCTATAAGAATTCTAGTTACACATGCTAAGTCCACTAACTTATGAAAAATATATATAATATCTATTTGGGACATATATTTTCCCAAAATTGTCCTTTTGTAGATAAACTAATCTCAAGAAAACTATGGTAGATACATAAATGGGGAATCTATTGTTGATGGGAATTAATTAGAATTTATTGATAATTTTATTTGTTATTTAATCATTCAAATCCAAGTGTTTATATTTACAATATATCATAAAAGTTTTGGTATGATTTATGATCAATAAAACGTTAGATCAATTCCATTTCATGTTATTCATGATTAAATGAATGATGGAAAAATATTTTCAATGTAAATAAAGATTCATCCATTAATAATCTATATAAAATTTCAGAATCTCGACATTTTAGAGTCCCTTAAAGGATTACATTGAAGAAAAAATATTATTAATCAAACTATATTAATATTTGATCTAGTGAATTTCCCAAATACTCCAGCATCTGGTGAGTACTTTCAATGGAATAATGATTTGCCTCTTTCTTTGACTCTTCAATTTCCACCTTATGAGGAAGCGTGTTGAAAAAAGAATATAAATGTTCCTCCCCTTTTTGACTAGTCTCCAAAAAAAATGACGACATAAAAAAATGGGATTTAGTAGTAGGAATTCATTCTTCATATTCTTTATTTCTATTGTCAAGAGGTTTATTTTATCATATAATTCAAATTCTATGTGATGAATCTACTCAAGCACCTATGATTCTTACCATAATGATTGGGAAAGATAACCTTCATCATCACTACTGCAAAATACCCTCTCACTATCAAATAGTTGTTTCTTGGTTAGGATTATTTGAAACATTGTATCATATAATGGTCGATGGTTAAAGATTCCATCCACCATATCATGAAAGATATGGTGAAGGAACTCCTCTTGGTCACAAAAAATTTTCATGTGAGTCTAAGTGATAAAGGTTAAAATCTGCATCTAGTTCTTCCTATGGCGTGATTTGTACTCTATGAATACTAGGGTAGGTATATTAGTTGGGTAAATTATTAGCTAGGCTAACAAAGAAGAAAGATAAGAATTAATATGTTCTCTTCTCTTAAACGATGCATAATGTGTCGATCATTTTGATGGACCAAAATCCTCAGCAAATTATGCCCCACTTATGTGATTTTCATCACTAGGATAAGAATACTTCATTGGATGAATGCTTGAATCTTAAATCAACTACATTTTTTCCACATACAAAGGGGGTCGATAATAAACAATTTCTTTCAACCCAATGGACCAAACTGTTCATCACACCACCTGAGTAGTATTTCAACCACGCCTCGATATAATTGTAAGATAGGAAGACATAAGAACCAATAGGTCGGAGGATAAACTCAATGTTTATGTCCAATACATCTAATATAGTCCAAAATTTGTAGATAATCCTGGTATTTCATTCTCTATGCATGCCTACTTAGGGGAGGAGAGAAACCCTTCATATGAAACTGAACTGGAAGATATACCAATAGTGGGTATACAGTTCAAAAATAATCACCTTGAACACATTTTCCTTGAGATCCCCATTACAAATAGAGATTTTGTATGAACATTCAGCAATAGATCCCCCATAATTATAAAAAATTAGACCAATCGATATGAGATATAATATCATCACAACATTCCAGTGACCTCATTAGGGCTTATAGGCATCACATTAACCTCAAAATTTTTTAACAACCAAGCTTGGGATGAGGCATCAGGGATCTTTGTTTTGATCTGGTATTTATAGTACCAAAAATGATCCCCTATTAACCCAATAAAAACTAGATTGTTCTACTAATCCTGTATGGAACAATTATTTATTGAATATGGAATAAGAAATGGTATAGGTGAGAAAGATTTGGTATAGCTAAATTATGTTGTTTCCCATATGATAATGGATATTCCATCAACAACATTCTCACTTTAATTTCAAGGAGAATTTTTCTAAATAATAAAAGCTACATATTCTAAAATATGGATAAGAAACCCCCAACCAAAGGCTTAGGGATATGTCTAGTCTCAATCTGTAACCCCATTGTTTATATTCCCTAACTTATAGGATTTCCAAATATGAGCCTGTTCTCTCACAAACCATCTAGGAAGGGAACTAGTGATGACATATATCGGTCAACCCAGCTCTACTATGGTAGAGAAAGATGTTAATACAATCCTTAAAGGAGATGAGTGAGTGAATATTTATCTCCATCCTTAATTTTAATTTAAAAATGTTAATCACATCCATTTACAAGAGTGGAGTTTGTGTGGTGCATTCCCAAACATCAATGGTAGTAAAGAACTCATCATATATCTCCCCAAGGGGGGATATTCTATACATTCAATAGATATCCAAAAGGATTATTCTATATTTTTCATGGGATAGATGGAATTAATTTGTTCCAAGGATCTGATGACTAATTAATTATTTAATAATATCCTACTAATGATAAAATAATATCTAAGAAATCCATATGGCCTCATAATGGTGAATAACATATAGCTAATTAGAAAATTATGAGCTTCTCTTTATACCCTAAAATAGCCATGCCCACTCATCTACAAAATTACCACTAGGTTATAGGTCCTATTTTGATCTCTAGAGATTATCAAATTATTCATGGATGAGAAAAATATGATCGAATAATATTTAGTAATGGGATAGTGGCCAAAATCGCACCATCTGGAACCTTAGGGGAGTTCTCTAACGTATAGGATAACCCATGGGACTATACCACTGAAGATCCTAGTGTATCATGTAGCTACACTAATGGTGTGGAGGTGAATCAATGTAAAAAAGTTTTACCAATTTTCATTTATTCACCTTTTCCCATTTTCTAATTTGAACCTCTTAACATGTTAGAGTGAATGGATATTTCCTATTGAAAAACATAATTAAACCACATGAAATAATGATAGTAATTTGAATCACAACCCAAATTATTTTTACAAGGTTCTCCCCTAATGTGGGTGACTACATCATTGATGTGTTCAGGATGATCCAATACACCGATTCTCAGCTAAAATTAATTACCAAACATAGGTGGATTGGTTAGGTATCACCCTAAAGCCATGGTGGGTGGGAATGAACCACTTAAAAATTTATACCAGTATCCCACCAGTGTTATTATGACTGGAATTTATCCTTTGTTTTAATAAAGGCATTCCAATAGTGTTTAAATTTTTTTTTACCATAATGTGAAATATGAAACAATCTTCAAGATTCCACTAAAATAAAAAATTGACCTTACTCTTTGACTGACTAGAATAGATTGATTTCAAAGATTCTAACTTTATCAGAAACAATTCTTCTACCAATAAATGAGATAAAAAACATTTCATGTGATTCAGATTAATATACTCTTCTGAATAGTATAACATATAACTTCCACTTCATCTCAATACACTATTAGAATGAACAACTGAATATTAATCAATATAGTTCAAGTTGTATTATTCTTCACTTTAATAAAAAATATTTATTCATCATAGACAAATATATTTTAATGTGTTATGATAAACTAAATGTATTTCTCACATTCCTTCTCATTGATTGTTAATTATGTTTAGATATTATATTCATATTTCATGAAAATCACTACACTTCCTTAGATATTTTATTTTACATGGTTTCACTTGCATGAGATCCCACATGTATTCTGAAAGGATTATGCATCAACATATAAAATAACACATGTACTTTCATTATTATTTCTAAAAACTCAAATGGTTCTTGGATATGAAAACAGAAACACAACACCTAATATTAATCTTCAATCCCATTATCTCCTATGTGGAAGGTTGTAGGGATTTACTATATCATGCACATCCTTATTCATGCTACTCCTTCATGTAATAATATCACACACCATCATCTCACACTATCATCTAATCCAAGAATATCCCACAATCCACTACTGCTTAAAATGAGTGATTGTTCACATAATAGTATAAATAACACTGTAAAAATTTCTCTTTCATGAAAAATACTAAGGAACTCATTGCATCTATATATTATTTCACGCACAAATCTTTCACAAAACTCAACTAATCATAATACTTTATGAATTTGTTGGAAAGAACAACTAACACTGATCCTTTTCAAGTGAACCATATTTTCATGGATGAAAATTGATAAAAACTAAATTATTATCATTATTTAGTATGATCTAGTTTCATAAAAACCAAACACAATATTAGTGCCTTAAATCCTTCACATAACTCAGTTAAAAAGTGTAATTGGATCATGGAATATGAACCAACACCATATGATATTGTAGGATGTTAAAATCTCATCATTAGTGTGTACAAATTCCATTGAAAATACTTAGTGCTTATCATACTTTATTTTTCTCTAAATATTATATCTATAAAGAGATGTAAACCCATCTCAAAGCATGAGAATGTATGAGGTATTTATAGAAAAACACTACTTCTATATATCACTCCCAAATTAAGTTTCATGTTATATTGATCATATATGAAGCATTGAGATCATAAAATGATGATCAAAAGCTTTAGTTTGATAATTTGGATGTCAATTCATGATGAAAACTCGATGCACAAAAGCTCATGGACGAACTAAGAAAGAATATGATCACTAGAGTTGATCTAATGAACCAAATATATTTAATCAAATGGATATATTTTTTCTACCTTAATATTGGTTGAGACATAGTACATGGTAGGTGAGAGTAAAAAAATTCATTTTCCTTTAGTTGTGCGATTCATTATAATACAGGGATCTCTGGTATTCCAACATAATTGGTTACCGATCACTCACATTACATGCTGGAACCATCCCATGTCGGAACTATCATCTGCCACCATGTGACCCCAAACAATGTCTTTTCACAACTTCCTTGTACCTAATTTGAGCAACCTATGCATCCTTTAGACCCTATGTTGGCCAGTATCATTGGTTGATCCTATTTCCCACCTTAATAGCGGAGACCATGGATCACATTTCTACTGTAAAGCAAGACCTTTATTTAGTATAGGGCAACATAATCATTTAGAAAAAAAATAAATACCATACCCCAATAAAAATATTCATTTTTAAAAATATTTTTTTTTCAAGGGATCAAACATTCATGATCATCAAAACATGATCCATCTCAAATTTTCTACATTTAATCAAATTACTTATGGTTAATAATCATCATAAGGTGTTCATCAAATGCGGTAAACAATATTAATTCTCATAATGTAGTTGAGAACATGTTTTGAACATTATGAACATATCTACAATTATCACATTTAAATGATTATTTATATAAAGAAACTCTTTAAATCAAAACAACCTTTCCAAGGAAAGAATAATTCTCTAGAATATTTCAGTGAAAGAACTCCAAGATTCAATAACTATCATAGGGAATTTTCATCATATCAAAATTTATTGATAATAATTTCAAAAAAAATATTACTTCCACCAATTTTTATTCTTCAATATTCCCTATGGATTTATTTTCAATACCCATTTCACATTTAAAATCTAGTTTTTTCTTACCCCCTTACATGAAAATAAATAAAATATATAGGTATGGAAATAAATTAAACTCATATCATTCTATAGAAACTAAACTTTTATTGTTCTCTATATCGATCAACTCATTTAATAAGAGATGAAACTTAACAAAAATTTAAATTTATATACATGAGAAAAGGAAAATATATCCATTATTAATAAAATGTGTCATTAATTAATCTAGTCCATGTCTATGTTGGCTAACCCGGTGTTGAGAAAATGTATGATCAATTTAGAAAAAAATGTCAATATAATTTTCAAAATGTGATGCCACTACTGGAACCTTATTTCTGAGGTTATTTAAATTATTTTCAACTAATATCTTATTTAATAACTAGCTTTAATTTCAAGAATTTGAAATCATCAGATAAATTTCTTAACAGACCATAAAATATTCATTTGATAATAGCTGTGATATTCATGTTCAGTAGTTGTTTAGATTTTATCCCCTAGAGGGGTGTGCTTCATCCCTTTTATTCATCATGATTGGATTTATTTAAGAATGAAATCCAAGAAATTTTTTAACACCAACTGAAATATAGAACTCCTATAATTGATAACATCCTATATGTTGTATTTTTTTCATAGTACTCTTCCCTTAAGGTATACCCCCATAATATATGACACACCATCAATTCCATTTACTAAAGAAACAAAAAAAATATACATGGGATTTAGGTTGTTCTACAATTTTTTTCCAGTTATAGCAGTAGGGATGGGATTTATTCCTTAAAACAAAAAATCCTTTCAATTCTGCTCTAGATTTATGAAAAATAATCTTGATTTCTCTATATTTTACTTTCCAAATTTTATCATTTAATTACATCATGGTATTCATAACTCCATAAGTTTTATTTTTATATGGAATATGATTCTTCACATTGGAAAGTAGTATACTATAATTCTTTTGTTCCTTCTTTAATTTCGTAGAAAATTCTATATCTTCTTTATATATGGAAAATACTTCATTTGGTATATACTCAATCTTCATCTTGTGTGTTTACACCTTCTTCAGAATTACATTTTCAATATAATAATCTATTTTTGATTTTCCTTTGTTCATCATTAGTTTTATTTCTTCAGGAAACAATGTCATGGATTTTTCAGCAATATAACATGAAATTCTTGAAATTCCAAAAAAATATACATCGATTATAGGGTTATCCTTTTATACAACCTCTCATGAAATTAGAATTTATTACCATGATTGAAATGCTCTGAATAAACCATTTTATTTGATTATGAGATTAATATCTTTTTCTATATTATATTTCTTCCACCGGCATTAGTGTTTATGACATGTTTTCAATGTTCTATGATATAGCCTCTTTTACTATATAATCAGGTTTCATTGGTGTGACATTTATTTCATCATTCATTATGGGAGTAGATTTATTCACATTTTATTCCAAGGAGTTTTTTTTTTTATTTTGATATTTTACCTTTCATTTGTTGTGGTTTTATCTTCATATTAGCATATTCATAGTTCATAGTTTGTACATATAATAAATCTTCAAAACCATGACCAAATCTATTAAATTAATCACATAAGTCTTCAAGCCACACATCTATTCTTGATCAAAAAAATCTTTTTCATATGTGAATTATGATTCAAATATATAGGATTTCTCTTCATATCAGATCAACTCCCCCATAAGGATTCTCTTTTGTAATTTTCATGAATTGAAAAATTATACCAAAATTTAATATTCTAATGCCAAAATTTTCCAACAACACCATCTATAGAAAAAAATATTTACTACTTCTTCTTTAATATAATTTTCAAGATTTGAAAACTTGTTGTTTTTAGATAGAATTATCCTTTATCTGATATCTTTGTAGTGAATAATAATTAAAACTTTTCTTCATATCCACTATATAATATATAGTTGAATTATCATCATTAAAATTCACCCATGTTTACCTATAATTATTTTTAGAAACTGTTCATTCATATAAAATAGTATTTTTATAGAAAAAAACTTATAGAACATGGGTTATATGTTTCAATGATCTTGAAATAGATTTTTCATTAGATAATATCTATCCCTTCAATCCACTTCAATGATTCTTCTTATAAATAATAATCTTTCCATAATTAATCTTGGTAGCCTTTATGATCTCATCATGTTTTGAAGATTTAGCTTGGGTGCTCTCTAGATTTCTAAAATTTACCTCTAACTCAAGATATGTTAGATTTAGAGAGTTCTTGTAGTTTTAATATGATTTAAAAAAAATATTCAAATTATTTCTGGAGATTTTTTATTGGGTTTTCTTTTTATTTTTCAAATTTTATTCCTTTTCAACGAACTTCTTGTTAAGGAATTTTTTATCATCCTCAAAAACATTCAGTTTATCATCCCATTGATTCTTAATTTTTGTGAACTTGATCATCCTACATTTGATTTTCCATTATTAAAGAATTATTAAATTATTCAATTATATTTTACTTAACATCTAGTTGTGATTCACTAAAACTCATAGAGGTTTTTTTAGTTTCTCCAATGAAAATATCATTTTTGTATAAATTTTTTCAACAAAATACTTCTAAAAATATTATTTTATAATTCATAGTCAACCATAGTAAATCACTCATTTTCAATGAAATATAAACTTTTCTTTTGAATCATTAGTTAGGATGAATTTATTATTATTTTCTTTTATTTCCAACTAATATTTCTTAATAATAATTTTAGATTTATGATAATATTAAACTATATAAATAATATCTTTAATAAATTTACCAGTTAATTGTTTCTCACACACAATTCATTACAATTATTCTTCAACATTGAAGAAAGGTTTATTAAAATGTGATATATATTCTTATTTATAATCGATAATTTTTTTGATAAGTTTACATCTATGAAAATTATTTTCCTAGTATTATTCCATATCCTTATATTCCTTTTCATTCTATGAACTTTAATTACATCGAATATTGTTAAAATAGAATATGTTAGTGACAACCTCAATAGGAAAATTATTCATATAACATTTGACCTCTGAATAAAAATAACTAACTGATTCAATAATGTATTCATCATCACTTATTTAAATGGAATAATCAAAAGGATATTTATCAAATGATTTAATACATATTTATAATAGACAAAAACTATGAACAAACATAGTTTGTTTTGTAATATATTTATTTTTAAAAAAAATTCTCATCTTTCATGCCTCTTAATTTTATTTATTCTTCAAGGTTTTTATAGAAATAACCTTGTTGAAAATAATAGAGATTTCAAATATACATTCTATCTAATGAAAATATATTAATTATTTGAGTTCAAATATGCATATCATATATGTTTGATACAGACTACTAAGACAATATGGTATATCAAATCTAAGGTGGAACTTTTTGTCTGATACCAATAGATGTGTTGAGTGGATCCTACATATACATTGAGAGGGGGTGAATCAGTGTAGAAATGTCTTATAGATTTAAATTTAATCACTTTTACCCATTTTATAATTTTATCCTATGCACTTGTTAGAGTGAATGTATCTTTCATGTTTACAAAAACAATTATACCACATGAAAGACATAAAGTAAATTAAAGCAGAGAACACATTATTTTTTCAAGGACCACCCTCTATGTGGTTTAATATGTCCATTATGTGTTTAGGATGATCCGAGATAGATATTCTACACTAAAATCAATTACCAATTTCAAGTGGTTTGGTTGGATATCACCATAAAACCATGGTGGGTAGGTATGAACAACCATCCAAATTATAATGGTATCCCACCAGTCCTCTTTGCACTGGAATCCCATTAGTTTATTTATTATAGAATTCCACCAGTGTTCACAAGAAAAACACACAACACAATGATAAAGATCACACAATCATCAAGATTCCACAATAACACAAAAACTAATCTTCCACTTTGAGTCACTAGAATAAATTTATTTTTCACATGCTCACATAAATTGAAACTCTTCGAATCCCATTGAATGAGATCAAGAACACTGCATGAAAGTTATCATGGTATACTCTTCATAATTGTATAACTTATCACTTTCACTTCATATCACTGTAATATCATAATGATCAACTAAATATTCCTCAATATATCATAAGTTTACTTCTTCTTTGTCTTACTGAAAAATATTGGTCCATATTAGAAAAATATATTTTTATGTCTTCTAATAAACTGAATGTATTTCTCACAATACTTGTTATTGATTACTCACTATGTTTAGATCACATATTTGTATTGCATTAAAATCATTACACTTCCTTTTATTGGTTATTTTACACAATTTCACTTACATGATAACATGCATGTATTACCAAAGGCTTATACATCCATTTAAGAATGTATACATACACCGAAATCTTATTAGTAAAAACTTGAATGGTTCTTGGTTGTGAAAATATAAGAACAACAACTCATATTAATAATCAAACCCACTAACTCCTACATTCATGTGTGTAACAATTTAACATATAATGAATAGATTTTTTCATGATTCTCCTTCACAAAAGTATATCACATAATAGCATCACACACTATCACTTCATGCAATAATATAATTCTAGCCACTACTACTTCAAATGGGATATTATTTGTGTAATAGTATACACGACACTATACTACTTTATATTTCATGTAAAACAAAAATGATCACACTTCCTCTATATATTATTTCATTCATATCACTTTCAAAAAACTCAACCTCCCATACTTCTTTGCATATTTGTAGGAAATCACAACTAACAATGATCCTATTTGAGTGGACCAACTTTGTGTTGATGAATCTTGTGAACCAATGCCTTCTTCTCATTAGTTTTTGAGAACCATTTTTATAAGAACCATACACTATTTGATTTCATTAACATAATCATGTATCTTAATTGAACTGCATAAATGGATCGTAGAATCATAACCACCAGCATGAGCTCATGTAGAATATAATAAGAATAACTTCAAGTTCATGGGTCCTTACTTAAAAAAATTTAGAGTACTTCACCTGATCTATTTCTCTCTCAATCTTCTCCATCATATGGGTGATAAACTCATATCAACAAATGACCAGGTATGAGGTATTTATAGGTAGTAACTACACTGAAATAGTGCTCCAAAAACATGATGAGCCACCCATTTCATCAGCTCATGGATTCACTTACTTCACAATAAATCACCATCACCAAAAAACCTATATTTTCCTCACACTAATTTCCATCAATTTTAACTTTGATTAAACATTAAAAATGAAGTTTCTTGTTATATCAATAATATTGGTATCATTGGGATGCTAAAATGATGATCATAATCTTTAGATTGATCATTCATACATCACTACATGAATAAAACTCAACATATAAAAGCTCTCATATGAATGAAAGAAGCATATGATCACTAGATTAGATCCAATGAACTAGATATATTTAATAAAATAGCTCTATTTGCCTTATTTTTAATAGTGGTGCTATATTACATGGTTAGTGTGAGTTCCACATCACATTTTTTTCCTTCAGTTGTGAGATTATTTATAATATAAGAAACTCAAATACACCACCAAAGTTTTTTACTGGTCACTCACATTGCATGCTGGCACCATCCTATACTGGTGACCTTATCCTTTACTATTCCACCCCACACAATGGCCCACCACAACTACCCTACACCACTATTGGGCATGATATGAATCCCCTAGCCCCTTTGATTTGTAGCTTCATTGGTTACTCCTAGTCCCCATGTATACAGTTGGGACCATGATTTACATTATTGTTGGCTAGAAGGAACCATTTTTATCATAGGCCGGCATAAAGTGTTAATAAAATATAAACACCATTCCCCATCCAACATATTCAATATACATTTTTTTCCGTGATATCAAAAATTCAATATCAACAAAATATGACACTTCTATACTTTTATTAATTTCCTCAAATAACTAATTGATAATCATCATAATAAGGTATTCTTAAAATGTGGTAAGAATCATGTACTCTCTTAATGCAGTTGGGCACATGTTTTGGACAATAAGAAAAACTATGTAATCATCATATTTTAATGATTCATTGTATAAAGAAAATATTTAAATAAATAAAAAACCTTTCCATTCTACAAATAATTCTCTTGAATATTTCAATTATATAACTCCATGATTTAATATCTAAAACATAAAATTTTAATCAAATCAATCATATTGAAAACAATTAAAACACAAATATTATTTCAATCAAATTTGGTTCTTCAACCATGACCAATTTAACGCCTTTAGAATTCATCATTTAAACATTATACAATGATGATGATAAACAGAAATAAAGAAGGATTTAGTCAGGAGATAGAATGAAAACATCATCTAATATTGCAAATCTATATAAATGATGTCCATATTACATGGGGTGGCTATGAATTTTGGACAGGAGAAGCCTCTTCAAAACCTCATTTTTGGAGTATACAAGATACCAAGGGTAATCATTATGATTCCCATCAATCTTGGCCCTCTAGATAGCTATGGAGGAAGATGTATGGAATATGGAATCCATCTATAAATAAATAGTAATTATATATCACACATGTAAAAAATACCATGAAAAGAGATTCAAACCTCTAGTATTATAATGTGAATCACATGAACCATAATGGGATTCACAATCGCATAACCTAATATAGGTCTTGGGAATTTCATGACCCATGGATATATCATGAATTTTAGGACCCATGAGGAAACTACCCACTTCATGACCAGTCACATAACTCATGATCATGTGACCCCAATATGGCCTTCTAAACTGCATGATATTCAAGTGATCGTGATACCAATCAAATAGATCATGCAAGATATCAATAAATCCACGATCTCGAGGACATGGGTCAAGTCTTGTGAAAATTACTCAGAGTTTGTTCTTGATTTATTTGAACCAGCTTCAATGAAAATCAAAGCATAAAAGTAGATCACAAAAATTAATCTGGAGAAAATGTCTTACGGTAAATATTTCAAAAAAAGTCTTATGAACAAATATTTTGACGAGGCCTTATGAAGTGATCATGTGATGAGAGAAATATTAAGAGATATGGGGATTTATTGTTACTAGTGAAATGATATTATCCTCTCCTCCCTATTTATAAAAAGCTCCACAGAATATCTAAGGTAACTTGGGAGACCAAACGTCACCCAAGACACTGATCAGAGGTTTCCCCAAGGACTCAGGTAGGAATTTCATTCCTCAAAATTGATCACAAGTACCTATGGATGTCACTTTTATGGGAGAGATTTATTAATGCCCTCCAAGTGATAATTGAAAAATATAAAATGAAAAAAATATGTGAATCATGGGTAATGCTTTATCCTAAAAATAAATGAAGGGAGGACTGCTGAATTATGAAGATCATAACCTTCAATGGGACATCTGATTGCATGGCCTTCATAAGGTCATGATAATGGATAATGCATAGTGTATTATCTTCTTATGATCACGCGAGGCCCCTGTAACAAGGACTCCTTTTAAAGTGAAGGAATCCTAACAAGCAATGATGATCATGCAGAGGCTTCCAGGTGATTTCATATGAATCATGAGACTTTTCAATTGATTAGAACCTGAAAATAATCTATAAAAACCTATTAAATAATGTTGAAAAATAAAAAAATACTCACAAAAAAGAGAGTTACATTTATATTTATGTGATGTAATCATGATTTAAGTACAAAATCACAAATCCCTTAGCGATATGTTGACCTTATCATGTGAAATTGTATTTTCATGATAACTTACTTACATGAAGGACCTATACATGTCTATTTTATTATTATATTCCCCTTCAATGATACAATAAATTTGAAGTGTTTTCCATTAAAATGACCATACAATATCATGATTCCCATCATTGATCACACATGAAACCATAAACAAGGATAGTGGTTTTCCACAACAATAGTTGTAGGAAGTCATGAGATATAATATACTTGTAAAATAAGAATGGAAAGAGAAAAGGAAAATTTGGATGATCCTCACAAAGATATGATTCCCTCATCTTCATTATAAAGGCTTCATAACCCCCAAATGACCCCCATTGATCACGTAAAGGCTCCTTTGACCAGAAAAACCAATCATGCAAAGACCCCTCAATAAGAAAACATGATATCACAAGGTATCTTAGATATGTTGGAATGATCCTAAGGAGGCACCCTAAAAAAGACACCTTAGTCTCACAAAGAACCCAAGACAATTCATCTTCAATCCCAAAAAATCATTTCAATGGAAATACTTGTCTGACAAAGTCTCTTGGACTAGTGATCATGGCCCTGTGAATGATCTATGACATATAAAAATGGTTAAGAGAAAACCATTTGATCTAATGTGGTCCAATAAAAATGGTAATGGAGTAACATTATCAAGGTCACTGATCATCACATGATTCCATGGAAGACCCATGACTGGATCATGTGATGTGATACAAAAATCCCAACACCGAATGTAGATCATATTTTTGAGATACATGCCACACAAGGAGGTGTATAACTAGGGTGGAATATTCTATATACCCCTCCCCATAATCACAAAAATAGGCACAAATAATAAGTCATTACTACGTGGTAGTGTAAGAGCTGACTTCATAGAGTATCCAGTCATGCGACCATAAAGTTATTCCACCATTTAGAATATAGGGAATGACCTAATGGATCATAAAAAATAGATATGCACTTTGTGTGACCACTCTATAGATCTAGAGACACAATTCCATCACGTCAGCTAGATTGTGCGAAGGAGTTCCCTCAGGTCAACTTGATCATGAAAAATATGAAATAAGCTAATTCTTTACAACCTTGAGGAAAATATGCAATAGTGACTGAAATAAAATACAGAAGTCTTATGTGAAGAAAGATATCATAATATTCACGGTCTTTACATTACCCACCTATATTATGAAAAAGACCCCACAATATTCTTCTCAAGTCATTCGAGACCCACCCGACATACCATTTAGATCATATGATGCCCCATGGATATATCATGAATGTTGAGTGATTCCCTTAGGGAATGACACACATGTCTTATTATGTCCTTAAGGATTTCAAAATAGATATTTAGACTCCCTCTATACATGTACTCAAAGACATGTTGTAGTATTAGGTCATGTCACCCAAGCCTTGCAGAGTACTTTTGGAATGAGAGCCAGGTTATGTGATAGCCTCCAAAAATTTCAATCTCTATCATGAGATATTCTTTGAACAAGTAATCTATATCATGCGATGTACTCATGGCATGTCAACCATGTCATGAGACACCGTACATGAATGTCATACCTTATCATGAGATGACCTATAGACCTTACATTCAGATCTTGATACGTCCTTAAAAAATGTCATCTAGATTATGCATTTGTCCGTAGACATGTCCACTAGACAACCAGGATATGACCAGACATCCTACAACATGTCATAAATACACCCATGACATTTCATGAAAAAAATAAGGATATGTCATGTGGGAAATCAGGACATTTCATATATACATATTAGGATATGATAACATTGTCTAATGGGTATATTTGGTCATACCCATAACAGACCATTGAGAATGATGATACCTATCCCAAAAATATTTGTAGGATTCCTTCATAATGCCTGATTTTCAATAGGCATCCACCTCGATGTATGTCCCTCCACATCTCAAACATTATAACCATTTGGGTCCAATCTCTCCCATAGTCATATCATACATCCTCATTCATCAACATATTGAGAGTTCAGTTGAACTATGAGAACACTAATTACTTCCCTGAACATTATATATATGATTCCATCCTATTTCCCGAGTTCAATCATGTATCCACCTCGACATAATCCCCTCCATATCTCTTACATTCAAATACACGAGACCAAAAACTCATACAAGCCCATCATTCTACCGTATCCACCAATGAATTGAGGAATAAAACTGAACTATGACTACTTTTATTCCTTCTATAAGTATGACATGTATGAAGAAATCCTAAGGCTTGAGCTTCAAATAAAAAACCACATAAGATAATCCCTAGTGTGTAAGTCCTGCATCCAAATTCAATGGGATAGATCTATTTCAATCCCTTAATTCTCACAAAAATCATGGTTCACATGGGATTAGGGACTTGTAATGACCATATCATTAGAATCATGAATCTCACCTAGCCAATAAATCCTCAATGTGTATGTACCATTAATTAGCATGATATGATTGCCCCTATAGAAGGGAATCCTCCTCAGGGTAAGTCCTAGGGTAATGATCACACTACAATAACACTAATTCCTCTCATTAATAGGATAAATAGGATGCCTTCATAAGGATTAAGATCAAGACATCATCCCAATGTTCCCTCATAAATGTCCTTAATCATGACATTAAACTGAATAGATGAGATGAATAATGAGGATTTTCATTCTTGATATAAACAAGATAGGTATGATTCCTCATAATGGTTCAATCCCATCTTATAAATATATATATCCTCTATGGATGATAGTAAAATTTAGTGTTCCTAGTTATATACCCATATCTAAGAAATGATAGGGAATGGATGAAGATAGAATCATTAATAGACCCCCATTTACACATGGAATGGTTAAACACTTAATCATTTTTAGGGTAACTAATCTTGCATATAAATTAGGAATAAATTCTCAAACATATCTTAAATCTACAAGAGAATCATGGAGTAGGAAATAATTTCCCCCCAAAATGGTGTGATGAGCACGCCCTACCATCCTCACGACCAATGTGAGTTCCTAAGCATCATTGGTTCTAATTCCTTAAGGGATATTCTATCTTTGGAAAGTAGTTCCTCACTTAGTTATGGATTTAGGAGTTGTTGGGAGTTTTTATTAAGGAAGAAAATGGTAAAACCAATGTTAATGATTGTATATACATTAAACCCTACAATTAACCATTAGGTCAAATTCCATGTGTGTTCCCATTAGAAAAAAATGGTGAACCCGTTGTAAAATCATTTAACAATGACATCTTCTTCATGGGTTATAAATTATGGGTTTATCAGTGAATGTCAGAAAATTTCCCCCCATTATACATCATTTTTGTTAGAAACAATGTTATAATTCCAAAAAATAATTATATATAATTATATTCAAAAAATATAAAATAATATATATATATATATATTTAAAAGATTGAAAATAAATATAGGTTAATACATAGGTTACTATTATGAGATACACCCTTACCACTATTTTGTCATGGGTTCTAGGCCTATGAATAGACTTGGTGCATTGGGTTTTCCCTCGATCTGTTAGCTTCCCTATCCAAACACATGATTAGAAAAAAATGTTCACTATTGATACCATGAATTAAGAAATCATAATAACCATTAAGATCATTAATTTGTTTTGGTTCACAAAAATATCTCAATCCCAACTAAATTATTTTTCACAAATTCAACCCCTCTATTCATTTAATTTTCAAGCATGATATATAATGTGTTGGGTATCAAAAAAACATGGATGTTAATTTTTAATAAATGGGAAAATATGGATGTCCTATGTGGGAACTAGGATTTAATACCATGATTCATATTCAATTTGTGCCACTTTTTATATTTTTGTCAAATGATAGTAATACACAAAAATATATATAAAAAAGAAAATGATATAAAGAAATTGAAAATTTTGGGTCACCTCCATAAAATTCAATAGTTTAATGTAATTATCTCAACATATACCCCCAAAATTTACATGTATTGTCTAGTTAATATATTTCACTATTAAACTCATTTACAATCACATTTTTATGTAATGTATCTTTGAATGGTTCAATCATATGACATTTGACCATAGAGATATAACTAATGATGTGATCATAAATCTTGATTTCCATTTGAGGGTATAAAAGATCTAGATTGAAGTTACCTTATATAACAGACCAACCTGGGTCAAGACATAATATCACCCAAATTGACCCACCATAAGGATCAAAACACATTATCGATTTCTACAGGTTGTAAAAAACCACTAGGGTATCATACAAAAAAACATTGGAATGATTCCACACTCAATAATAATATTACCATATATAGGGAAAGGGTATCATAGAATATATAAATAATTTATAATATGTAAAACGAAAAAGAAAAAGTAACATAAAAAAATTTGGAAAAAAATGTCTAAAAGCATAAATTGAATGGCCAATTACCTGGAACCCAAAAAAACCCATGGTCTATTGACTTATGACCATATATCTCGACCATCCAAACCCACAATAAGGTAACATAGTAAATGAGATAATACCTTAAAATATATCTCAACCCTTTACCCGGATCCTATATAACTAAGGATACAAATTCCTGATGGAAAATTTTTTGGATGCTAATTAAATATAATTAGGATTCTAAAAAATATATACAATTTAAATCCACATTCTTAATTTAGTTCTTGTATAAAATAGGTGTTAAAAATATTTTTTATGAAACAATTTTCTATATAAAATCACCCCTATGGTTTTCTATTAAAAAACAGTCCATATTCAAATAATCAAATAAATATGTCATAACATATATTGATGAGTCTTAAGAAGATAAACAAACTATTTTCAAGGTTGAATATCCATAACATATGGAAGAGTACAAATATAAATATTAATGCATGTGTTATGTCCATAAATTACCAAAAAGTAAAATTCATGACATGAAGGTATATACAACTAAATCACTCAAAAGGAACAGTAGCCAATATAATTAAATTATATTTTTTTTGGAATATCATTTCACAAGAAATGACACCAACTAGAATTCATTGAATCCTCAAAACATCCTATAGTAAAAAAATATTCCATTAGGTATTGTATTATTTTTACCCGATACCCAATGTTATTACAATGTGTTATATAATCATTATAACTAGGAAACTAAATACATGTCACAAAACATTTTTCCTAGAGAAATATATTTCATTTCTATTCCAAAATTTCTTAATTTTTTTGTAGATATGATACATGACTTCTATGATTGAAATACCACTACCAATTTCAAACCAACTTTTTAGAATTTAATCAGACACATCATATGAATAAAATATAGTTTATAATGAAAGAAATTTTTTAAAACCCTTTCAATTTCCACCAACGACCAATTAATATTTAAATATTCAATTTAATAATTCAAAAAATTTGAATAATATTTTGAACATAAGGATTTATAATTGATTTACTATAGGATTGAGACACTATCCTCCCTAATATAGAGAACAATGTCAACTTATAATATAGGGATAGGAAATAAATAGACCATGTATTCACAAAAACAAATAAAACATTATAAATTTCCCATTAAATCCTCTAGATATGTAAATAACACCCTTTTGGTTTCCATTAAGACAAGTGTAAGAGAAATCAATATAAATTATTGAGAAAATATGAAAAATTGAGTTAAAAATCAACCATACCTTGATGAGATCCACTCAAATATATCGAAAATCACCATGGAATAATAGAGAGTCTTGTAGTGAATCATATAGGTGTTGGTTTAAGATAATGGGGGGTTTTTAGAGGATATTATAGTTAAAAATGAACTAGGGATCATGATTAACATTCTATTTTATAAATATCATATCAGGTCACATGGTTATTCTACATGGCTAGACAAACCGTGACCCAACCGTATGACATCCTTTATCCCATGAGAACTAATTCAAAAAATTTCATGGCCAAAAACCATGAAAACCCATGTGTAAACATTTAAAATATATATTGTAACTAGAATTTCCATGTCACATGGTTACATCACATTTACAACACTATTATATAGACTTTGTGCCTAGCATGATTTTGATAATACTACATATTTTTGAACTCATACTATCAAAAGACTCTTGAATCTCAAAAGAAATAAATCAAGGTAAAAAATAAATATATATTTGACCCAGAGGGATTTAAAATTATTCCCTCCATATAATTATCTATATTTAAATAGCTCAATTATATGAACCTGAATGGAGATAAGACCATCGATACATCATTAAGGCCTCATTCTCTAATACCTCATGTATTTCCCTCCCACACTACTATGCCACTCAAATCAATGGTAATGACATTCCATACAACACCATATCATTTAATTACACTATCTAAATAGAAATTTCAATCATTGATGTTTTGGGTACAATTTCAACATCCTCCTCCAAAATCATGTGGAAAAAATCCAGTTAATACTTTTTTAGTGTTGATACATGAAACAAATCATTGATTGAAGTCAAATAAGCAGTTTATTTCATCAAATAATCCACAATCCCGAGCCACTACACAATATCAAATGGGATGATAGAAAAAGGTGCTAATATACCCTACCGCCCTAAATGTAAATTTTCAAAAAGAGTTTAAAAATTGAGGAAAATCTAATCACTGACCTCAAAATCCAATGGATAGTGACATCAATCAACATAATATTCCTGGTGACTCTAATATTTATATAATATTTTCATTATCATTTTCCCAAAATCTACCTTCTTTTAAATTATTCTTGGTCCCACCAAGGAACGTTCCATAATCTATACCCAAAAAATATGTGACCTACTAGTCCTCCCATACGATGCCTCAAATTGTTCCATCACAATCAAAGCATGATAACTATTGTTATAGGAAAAATCTACCAATGGTACATGATTATCCCAAGGTATGTTAATATATATAACTTTTTCCTAAAGTATATCATAAAAATATATAACCCACTCAAAAAGACCATTCTTATGGGGTGAAAATTCATGATCAAGTTTAACTATGAACCCTTCACTACATGAAATCAATTACAAAACTAGGATGTTATGAAATTTTCACTATCATAAATGATATAAAATGAAAACCATAGATTATGAAAATATCTTTTACATACAAGTGATCACTATCATATACCATTGTTTACCCCTTAATTGGTTGGAAGTTCAATGTTATCGTGAGATGATCAATAATCAACCATGTCAAGTCCTTATATTTAGTAGTCTAAGGTATCCCAATAACCAACTCCATGGAAATATTAACCCATTTCAATAGTGAAATGGGTAATGGTTGTATAAAGCTAGTAATCATTTGATGTTATACCTTAATTATATGACATTAAATGCATTGATATAAAATAATACCTAATTGATCATGTCATTCCTAAACACCAGTAACGAAGTCTCATTTCACGATTCATCTTTATTTCTCTAAATTGGACAAACCAATTTGATTAGTGTCCATTATACATTAATTCCATTCACATGTATATAGTAAAAAACATCCTACCTATGAATCCCAAAACTACATTAGGAAACTAAGACCATTAACTTGTGATCCCCCTACTATAACTTTTTTTACTAATGCACTAACACTCTATATAATCATCCATTATAATGAAATCTAATTTTCCATGGATGGTATATCACATGAATAATATAGGAATACATGGAACCAACCATAAATATTACCTAATTGTATGTCTATTTACTAGAATTCACTTTTTCTCATTAGAAAATATATTTTACATTTAAAGTTTCATTGAATTAGGTCATAACACTCATAAAAAATGTTTTCATTACAAATTGGAAATTTCCAGCTAGTATGAATTTTTACAGCAATATAAAAAATTTAAAATGAATAAAATTTTTATTCCATGAAAAATATTCATGACATTACAAGGAATTATTCTTTGTCTCTAATCATAATTAAACATAATGAAAAACATTTGAAAAAGTGGTATGAGCAAAAAAATCTCAATAAGTGATATATTAAATATAATTATTTTATTATAATGGAAAATAGGAAAACCATAGACCATTTAAAATTATTAAATTATTCATAATTATTATGAAATTAATAATATCCACATGTAAAACAATTTTTTTTGATAAAATATAACCATTAAGACCAATAACAATGAAATAGAAACCATTTTAGGCAACATAGAGATCGTATTCGAAAAGTGTGTTCTCTAATGTATAAAATAACTAGATACCAATTTAATCTATAGAATAATCCACCTTCGTGGTCACCCTCTTTCTTGAAATTGATTATAGGAACAATAGAAAATTTATTAGAGATCTATATCAGGATCACCCATCATATAAGCAGTATCATTCTCACCTTTTTAATAATCTGTATGAGGATCACATATTGTATAACCTCTATCAGGCTCACACTACTCATAAGATGTATCAAGCTCACCCGTAATCATATATAATTATTATATACCATATAATGAATAAAAAATTTTATTCGAAAAACTTTTGAACATAAAACCCTTGAAAAATAATTTTGAACCCTTTACCAGATCACGTTCCATTTTCCCATTAAAATAGGGAAATATATCTCATTCTTTTGAAAAATATTTATAATGAAATATTCTAAATAAATTTTGGAAATGGTTTCATTTGAAAAAAATCATGGAAACATCTAATGTAAGATTTAATGTAATGTCATTTAATAATGGAAGGAAATTTAATTCATTAGGTATATGTTATAGCAAAATATTCTTTTACACTATGGAATAACTAATAAAAAGTGAACCATATGATACAAACTAAAAATATTATATTTTAGAAAATATTAAAAAAAATTCAAATATTTTTAAAAATTACCATTAAAAACCATTAAAAATATAAAATATTTTTTAAAACATTTAATTGAATATTTACATGGAAGGGAAAGAGTTGGAAGGTGAAAATTAAAAAATTATTTTTAAAAGAAAGTCCTTTATGATAAATACATTCTAGAATATTATATTCTTTGACACATGAAAAATATAATTATTTCAGTTATTAAATTTAGTAAGATCCTTTTTCACATTAATTACACTATAATTATACCTTTAATGTCATTTTATTAGCATTTTTATTTGTAATCATAATTAGTTATGTTCATGTCAAATGTTTTGGGGACATTTTTTATTAATCCTAAGACAACCTTATTAGGATGATCATGTTCAAAGGGTAAATTCATTAGTTCATATCTAAAATAATAATCATTAAATAATAACAGTTTTTATATATTATAGAAAAATTTATAACTATCTATGAAATTAATAAAATATAAACGAATTACAATGCTTCATTGAGGTTATAATCCACACGTACACAATAATGATGTTATCATTTTCCAAAAGATGGAATGTTATTAAATTAGATGATATCTAATCCTTAAAACATTTAAAAAATAGTAAATGTTACAATAAATCATTTTAATTTCTTATTAATATTCATCAATTAAATTTTATAAGGTTTTATTCATTATAAGAATAAAAAGGGAAAAAGATTTATTACTAACCAAATTGGGTTTCCATACATTATACGGTTTTATTCAGAGAATTATATCCAAAATATATAATTTTAAAATTAATATAATATATTCATTTTAAGTTCATTATTTCCAAAGTTATATTGGTATAAGTTTTTTAAGAAATTTACGGAATGTTTATTTTTCAATCAATAGTGAAAAATAATGATTTTTACTGAAAACTATTTTTTTCATTTCAAGCGGTTTCTAAGTCAAAACATATTATATATAAGTTATAAAATTTAATTATTTCCATTTTATTTAACATAATATAACAATTAATATTTTATTAACATTATAATGTAATTTAATATAAAATATTTTTATACTTACAAAAATCATTTATCTGGAAAACCAATTTTCATCTTGTTTAGAGGTTTAATTTAAAATTTAATTTTCCATTACAAGTAAATGACCTTGATAAAATTGATTTCATACCTGTAATAATAATATTTAATATAATTTAATTGGGCCACCTCATTTTTTATGAATAAATAGACAGTAAAAAAAATAAAAATATTTCCTCACATTTAAAGTTAAAACAGGTTAACTGGCGGTTAAACTAAATTAAAAGGGAATTAAAATAATTTGAACACATTCATTAATTCTATTGGATGAGATTTATTTGACCAAATAACTATTAATTGAGTTAAATAATGTAATTTAATACATTATTGTTAATTTATGAACCTATGATTGACTTTTGAGAAGATAAGTTATATTTTAATCATATTTAATTTTTTTTATTATTTTCATTTAATGGAATGATTTAATGAAAGAATTATTTTTTTTAAAAAAATTGACTAAAAACGTTCTATTTTTCAAACCAAAAAATCCATTGATCCAAACATAAGACATGATTTCAAGGTAAAATTATTTTAATGTTTAAATATGGTATTTTCCAAATAATAGTTTTTTATACTTTTTTATTAAATTAAAAGTAGTTTTTTCAACATTTATAAATTTACCATGATAAAATGGATTGAAAATATGAACTCATAATTTCAAATGTTGGTTTTATGTCACTTTTTCATATAATTATGATATCATGGTAAAAATAAAAGTTATCATGGTTATATTTAAAATGATATTAATGTTATTAAACTAGTAGATAAGTATTATAATATATCAAATACACTTATAAATGTGATTGGTTGACTTTATTTGGACAGTATCACATCATTGGTCATAATTTAGGATTACATGGTTCCACTTCCCATCATTATGATAAATACAAATTATTTAATATTTTATGTAATTCCATGTGTGTCTTTCCCCTCATTTATAAAATGGATACTCCTCTACTATCTCACTCATAAATTTGGAGTATCCTAATCGACCGAAACCATATAAATTCCATACTAAAAACATCTTCACATGCAAAAATCCCATATTTGATCATAAAAACATAATATTAAATCATTAGGCATGATCATAAATATGTTTTTGAGGATGATGTATAGTTATAAACCATGGATTTTAATTTTGTTTATTCTTATAGATCCTCAAAACATCTTCAACCATGTTATAATAATAAAATAAATATATTAAATATAATAAGATGTTATTATGTTAATATAATAATACATATACATCTCCTCTCCCATCAAATATAAAATTTAACCACCATTCATGTGTACGATGGACTATCGCCTCACAAATAGTTATAATTTATTTTCCATCACTTCCTCTCATGACTAGTTCTAATAACAGATTTAATATATAAATATGATATACATGACATAACTATCATTATATAAAGGTAACATGTAATATATTTTATAACATTTCCATACATTTAAAAAAGATAACTTCATTTGTATATATGTGTAGGTTACCACGCCCACAAAGCAATGTGATTTTTTTCATTACCACATCACCTAGATTGTTTATATGTGATTATTTATTATATAATATGATATTTTTCACATATAAATAATTTTATAAACATTTTATGATACTTAACTCATATCCATGATGTTCTTTAAAAAATGACTATGTTACTCATGCATATGTATGACCTACTATCTCCTGAAATGTAACATAAATCATTTTTCAAAACTATATTCCATTATTATTTTAAATATATAATTAATGTATAAAATAATAATTATTTAATTATTATTATTCTATAGAATATTTAATAATGAAATCTATAAAATACATTTTTGGATAATTGAGCATAATATCATCCAAAAATATGATGTGGACATTACCAATTAATTAATTAATTATATAATTAAAATTAAATAAATTGTTTAATTATAAGGGTTAAAAGCTTAAATAGGTTCTTAAGAAAATAAAATACTTATTTTTTTCTTATATAAGTGATATTGAATGTACGTGATGAGTCAGACCTAAGGTGTGGAACACATTACCTTAAAACCCTCCGTCTAAATGTTGTGAAGATTCCCATTCTATATCATTTTATTACATATAAATATTAATAAAAATATTTTATTGAATTATTTGTATGGAAATAAAATAATTATAAATGAAATTTATTACACTTTTGAAATACATTATATAGATTCTAGAATGATTTTTTTTTGTATTTTATATTGATCATTTTGGAAAAAATAAATAAGAATGATCTATTAAATTATATAGAGTCAAAAAAATTCCCACCACTATAACTATAGTTTAATGTCTGGATTCATTTAAAATCATTAATTTTTTATTCAATGAAAACCCCATAACATTTTTTCATGATATTTTTGATGGTTCAGGTACATTAGAAGCGTATAGAGGTTGGTGATATTTTAAAGTTTCTTTTAATAATCATTTCCCAAAACCAAGAGTGAGGATCTTGCATGTCAAATTAATAATTTATTTATTTAATATTTGAAGAAATAAATATCAAGGTTTAGGAACTTTCTTCATTGGTGAATGTTGATCATCCAAAAATACCCTTTCAGATTACCTTCATTGTGCTATAAGCATCCAAGGATAGAATCCCTTTAATAGTGATCCACATGTGCTCCTATGATCTTCAAGAAATACCAATCAATCTCCTGTTTCTATTAAGGTAATTTAAATTTACAACATTGTTCATTCTTGATCACTCATTATTCATTATTGAATAAATATATCGTGCACTTCTTGTTCTTGAGAGGGAGAGAGGCTGAGGAGTTGAGAGAGAATTCCTTATGCACAACAATTATCAATTCTCAATTTTTGGATTCTCTACACAATAAACATAGTCATCTATTTATAGAGTTATTATTTAATCTAAAATATTATTTATTTTCATACTAGTGATTAAATAAAATTTATTACCTTAAATAAACCCCATTACACATAATAATATTTATATTATTATTATTTTGTGCTACACACCAACTTGTGCAATAAAAAATATTATATAATCATTTTGTTAAAAAATATTTTTCAACAGACTTGGTCTTGGTCCATTAGAAATCCTCTTGCATTTTTTGAACAACAGGATAAATATTTTATTCGTAAATAAATATTTTTTCATAATGAAGAGAATAAATATTTATTAAAATATTCAGAAAAACATAAATATTTTATTCACAAGTCAGAGAATATATATTTATTTAATTTATATGATCAATATTACATGAATGAAAATATTCCTCATACTGAAGAATAATATTAATTCCATTAATTAAACTCAAATAGAATTTAATCGAGATCAACAGAAACACATAGTGTGTGACCCTCTAAGATTCTTTCTTGTTGGGTTTTGGCAGGCTTTCCTAAATTCCACGATTTGTGTCTAGAAATAGGTCAAGGCACCCAAGATAATGAACATAATCTTATAAAGTTGAAAAAAAATATTAACAGTCACTGTGCAATATAATCCCTTTTTGAAAATATCACATAAATAAGTTTTCACATTTGTGTCACCAACTGATATGCTCGATATGTCTTTGATTGACTATCTAAAAAAACAATTCCTTACACCATGGCCATGGAATTTAATATTCCAATCACATTCCAATCAAATGGATAAGAAATCAGTTTCTATAGATATGGAAGGGACTAATCCTTCTAATAATTATTTATCAATAACATGTCACTCATCATACATCAAATGTATCTAATTTCATCCTGAAATGTTAATGTCTTGTTTTATGAAATAAATCTAAGTATGAAACTTGTAACATGCATTAATAATAATCTTAAAGTCTAAGGTTCATCATAAGAACTCATAGATAGGAATATCTAATGACACCAAAACATGTGGAATTCATATTTACGGTTCCATTCTCATAAAATCTTCTCTTGGAGATTACTAAGTGAGACAATCATAAGAAGAAGAATCATCTTCTTATGTTTACATATATATGTCATTCTATGTACTATTTTTTCCATCATATTATGTTATCCAACCACAATACATTATTTGAGAATATCATCATAGCACATCAAGGTTCTCATCACTACAGGGAACTACTATGGACTTATCAATGATAGAATACACTATGGAATTATTACATTAGATTCATTAAATACAAAAAAATGTAATAATAATGTTTATTTATATTAAATACATTGAATATACATGTAATCAAAGTAACAAAAGTTAGTCCTAATACCCCAACTCTAACAAATCCCACTTAGAATAGATCCAACTACCTATAACCTTCAGTCCATTAGACCTCACATGATATTCATGTTTCTACTAATATAAGGCTTTAATAAATGGTTCCACCCCATTTTATTCCTTTTAAATAAAGTTCACTCTAACTTCATCTCTTTGAGAAAAATCCCTCAAGAAATGATATGTCTGTTGTATGTGGTTCATCCACTGTTGTGACCTTGTATCTTTTCCATGATCAACTGTTGTAGTATTATCACAATATATTGTGATATAATGTTTACTACTAGATAACACATAAATCTATTGAATGATTTTTTTCATCCATACTACTTATTTAGATACCTTATAAGCCGAAATATACTCAGACACTATTGTAAAATCTACAACCACAACCATCTTTGTGATCATCTAGCTCATATCACCTCTATTCAAAGTGAATTTTTATCCCGCTTGTGAAATCATTTAATTTTAAATAGTTTAGAATCTGGAATCTACATATACTCTAATGAGTAGTTCCTCATCTCCTCTATAAACTATGAACATATCCATAGTACGCCTTAGATACTAAAGGATAGTCTTGACTTTCATCTAATGGTGGTCACCTGGATTATCTTGATATCTTCCTACCACAATTAATGTGTATATGAAATCTATCTTAGTACATAGCATAACATACATTACTGGACCAATCATTAAGGCGTATGGAATCATTTTCATTTTTCTCTTTCCTCATGTGTCTGATGAAACATTTTCCTATAAATAATATTTTCATGTGATGCTAGAAATAATCCCCTCTTGGATTGATCCATACTAAATATATTTAGTATATTTTCAAAGTATGTACTTTGACATATACCGAGAAACCACTTGGATATACCATAATAGATCTTGGTCCCTATAATATATACTACCTCCCCCAATTCCTTCATAGGGAATCATTTATTCAACCACACCTTAACAGACTATATGATCGGTATTTTGTTTTTTAATGATTAATATGTCATCAACATATACTATTAAGAAAATTAAGGTTGTCCCACTGAACCATTTATATACACATAGCTCATATTCGTTCTTTATGAATACAAATTTCATTATAGGCTCATCAAAATGTTTGGTCCATGACATGGATGATTACATTAATCCATAAATGGATCTTTGAAACTTTTATACCTTTTAGGTTTCCATTGGAGTCACAAACCCTCAAGATGTGTCATATATAAATCTTATGTAAGATTCCCATTAAGGAAGGATGTTTTGACATCCATTTTACAAATATTATAATCATAGAATGATCCACTAGAAAGTACAATTCTTATAAATTTTAGCAGTGAAACTAATTAAAATTTTTCTTTGTAGAAAATAATAAGATACTGTTTAATAAATTTTTTAACTAGTTGTACCTTAATGGTACTGAATTTTCTATCCACATACAATTTCTTCTTGAAAATACATCTAAAAACAATTGAATTTACATCTACTATAGGGAATACCAATATCTATACTTGGTTCTGGTACATGAAATCCATTTTATAATTCATGTCTTCTTACAGGATGGAAACATCTGTATCACTTACTTCTTTATTATAGGTTATAAGATCATTATTCTAAACTAATTAATTGTCACCAACCACATCGACTTAAAAATGTACCCTTTATGTTCTGTAAATTCTGTAGTACTCCTATGAAGTAATTGTGTCTATGGAATAATTTCAACTTCCATGGGGATTTACATAATTTTTTCATATGTCAACACTTTTGTATCTTGAGTATGGACTTCATTGAAGTATATCTTCCTCCCACTATCTATTGAATATATTTGATCCTCCTTAATAAATATTGGATGTCTATCAATAAAAACCTTTATATCTAATAGAATGTATAGGTAGTATCCCTTTGTTTTAATGATATATCCTATAAAGATACACATTGTGCATCAGGGTGAAATCTTGTTACATGAAGAGGTCATAAAAAATGCTTTGCAACCACGCACATGTAAGAAAGAAAAAAAGGGTTTCTCTCCATTCTATAATTGGTATGGTATAACATCTTTTTCATCATTTTTCACTTTGTCTATTACGTATGATGTTTTTTGTAACACATATCCTCAACATGATAATAGAAAACTCACATGACTCATCATTGATCTCACCATGTCCAACAAGGTTTTCTTTCTCCTTCCACTTACACCATTCCACTGAGGTGTATAATGAGGAGTGAGTTGATAGTAAATCATTAACTCCCATAAATAATAAATGATGTCTTGATTAAGATATTTTTCCCCATGGTCTGAGTGATGTTTCTTAATCTTTATACCATGATAGTTCTCTAATTTTTCCTTATAGAACATGAATTTATCAACAGAATATGAATTATACCTCACTAATTAGACATATCCATATCTAATAAAATAATCTATAAGAGTTATGAAGTTTGAGTACCAAACCTTTCTTTAATATAAAATAATCCACAAACATTTATATGATCTAATTCAAGAATCTCTTTAGTCTGTTCACCTTTTCAACTAAATAGAGCATTGGTCATTTTTCCTTGTAAACACGTTTGACATATATGAAGTGGTTTTAGTTCAAAATAATATAAATATCCATCTTTATGTAATTTATTTAAGAGTATTTCATTTAAATGAACTATCTAGTGATGAAAAACTTAGGTGTGGAATGATTAATGTAATGTAATTTAATTATCAATTTTGATTATTTTTTTAGGTAATCGAATACATAAAGACAGTTATTTAAGTTTTTCTTACCATAAAAAATATTATCTTTATCAAAGAGAAAAAAATGTATTCACAAATTTTAAAATAAATACATCCACATGAAGTTAGGATACATAAATAATATTTTTGGTAACTTTAAGAACATAATTAAAACCCATTAAAACCAAGATCATTCAGTTCGACAACATGAGGTGGTAGTCCCAGATAGCTACAACATCAAGTTTAACACTATTAGATTCTCAAATATCTACCTCTACTTGGATAATATTTCTAAATCTATATGGTTTGTGTATTTGAATAAATATGTGAGAAACACATGCTGTATCTAATACCCAATTTGTAGAAATAGTTAAATTTCACTTGATTAAAAACACACGTGATGCTTCAAATTGCTTCTTTGGATGTGTGTAGTTTTTATTCCAGTGGCCCTACTTACCACAAGAGAAATAGATAACTTCATGTTTCATTTATTTCCCCTTGATATTTTACTTCTAGTATGGGTGTGAAGAATCTTTAGGTTTTAAACTCTTTTTTTTCACATTAAATTTGTTCACCATAAGGTTAGAAGGTTTTTCATGATTTTTGTCCATTTTTATTGAATAATATGAGTAAGAAAATATGGGAGAGGAATATCAATTTTGTTTATATTAAAATTTACAAAAAATATAGAGAAGAACTGAGGGAGTGATTCCAAAAATGATTTCGATTCGCATTTCTTCAAGTCAATTAAACCCTAAAACCTCAAAGCACTAAATGTATCTAATAAAATTGACTACATGATTCTAAGCTCGGTAACACTCTACATGATATCTCAGAAATAGTTCCTTGTAAATATGAAAACTTTTATGTCTATCTATCTTATGTTAAAGACCATAAAGGTTCTCCAGTATGATATTCACATCCATGTTTTCTTGAGACTTCATTCATTTACTAGAAATCGATGAAATCATAAAAAATGTAATCTCAACAACATCACCCAAATTATTTTCATATAAAAGGAACTCTTCATCAATCAACTCATTATAAGGAAGATTAGGCATTGAGGATTCTAGCATAAAATATTTCCATTCATGGCATAACACAACCCAAAGTCATCTAATCCAATCCTAGAAGTTACTACCAATTAAGAGGTTAAATTTCTTAAATATTTATCATAGGGATAGTGTGGATGATGAAATTGTAATTTTACTCTACATTTAAAAATAGCATAATATTAATAATTATTTTGATTAAGAAACAATTGAGATATATTAAATTAAATGTATTTATTTTATTTATTAAATCTTACACTATTTTATCAAGTCCCAATAGCCCTCACCATTAAACTAGGAATGTCTGTTTTCAATAAAATTATAGTTCCAAGGTTCCCCATTAAGTTTTTAATGATCAATAATTTAGTCATGAATACCATAATAATGTAATTGGGTAGAAGGTATTTCCAATTGCGGACTTGAAGCTCCTTGATCCATTGAGTCGATTTCCATATCATGAAATCCTGACATGGATTTCCTCAACACATGACTCCAAATTTGTTTTGAAAATATTTTTTTTCAAGCTCAATATAATTTTGGTTATGTTAAACCAAAACACTCATGATAACTCCCAAATAAAAGAAAGTGTACAGAATATGGACATGTACAAATATTAGTTCTACGGTTTCATTACCAAGAATGTAATGGAAGGCTTATTCTGAAATAATATTTAATTTAGGGATTTTAATTTATTATGCATAAATATAATATTTTTTTATCCATTACATGTTTTTTAAATATTATGTTTATGTTACTTAATTAGTTAATAAGATTAGATAAAACATTTATGCTTAATTCATTTAATTAATTTTCATCTTTTCACATTAATTGATTGATTTATTTGATCACATTATTGTATCCATAAAATAAATAATTACCAAGAAGGAAATAAATTATTAATTAAATGAACCGTTCATGAACTTTATCTAATAGTTGATTTAATTAGTGGACATTAAATCAACCTTTGACATAGGATAAATAACTCCTATTTCCATTATTGGCATGAATTACATCATTCCACCTATCCAACTGTGTATCAACCAGGTTGGTATCATTATGGTTCTATCTTGAACAACCTCTATGTTCCCTGGGATGCTTCATTAGACTCAAAGATTTATTACTCTCACGTATGTGAGGGGATATAATGGATTAGTTAAAGGGGATTATATAAACAACCATGTATACACAAGTCCTTCATAATAATGGAGGGATGGATTACTCACTGGCCATCATTTAATTTAATATTAAATAATTGTACACTCATATACTTAAATAAATTAAAACACATAACACATACACATGTCTTGGTCAAGCTCATGAATGGTCATGTGTGCAATGAATACACAATTATAAATGGTTGGAATCCATTTCATTATTTGTTCTTTTATTATTTCTAATGAACACACTAGCATTAATTAATTAATTAATTAATTAATTAATTATTTAATTCATATTATTCTTAAGGATCATACAATATTATTTGGAGATAACTATAATTTATGGCATTAATTGAAAAAATATATTATAGAACCAATAGTGAAACATTAATTACAATAATTGAATCAAACATTTAAAATCCTTTGAAACCATTATAAAATTTTTAAACACAAAATAGTGTTTTAATAAATAAAATAAGGTTTAAATGTTTCAATTTTAAAATTTAATATAATTTTAATTTTTTACAATAATGGGGGACTACACATCATGTACATCAAGATACTGTCCATGTAACTCCATTTCCATATATCCAAGTCACACACCTAGGGATTCGACAGGTTAAACTGTCTAGACTACATGACTTTAACATGTCAGCTACATACCTAGTATCTACTTGATGTGTTCAAGTTTTTCCTAGTCAATATGAGGTGTGAAATATAATCACAGTGTGTAATTAATTTCTCAGTGCATCTAAATACAATTTTCATGGGTATACTAGGTGTTCTTCGACTGCACACCATGTAACCTAGTTTTACCGGCCAAAGACTTGGTACTTCCCAATGGAATATAAAGTCATTCTTCAATTTTTCTTAAAGCATTAAGAAAATGATACACTAAATGATCATGATTAATATTTTGATAACATGTAAATTCAAATAATAATAAATAACTAATAACATGAAATTAAAATCTAACAAAATTTCACATAGATTAAAAATCAAAAAAATAATTAAAAATTTAAACGTGATGGATCTAATACCACTTGTTGGTTTTGGGTGCAGAAGAAGAGTAAAAAGATGGGTGATATATTAAAATTTATTTAAATAATCATTATGTGAATCTAAGAGTGAGAATATTTCATGTCAAATTTATAATTATTTTATTTAATATTTGAATAAATAAATATTCAGGATAAGGAATATGATTTGTTAGTGATTGTTTATCATATGAAAATATGATTTTTGATTACCTTTGTTGCATTGTGAGGATCCAAGGATAGATTCCCTCTAGCAGTGATCCACACATTCTCCTATGAACTCTAAGAAAAAAACTCAATATCTGGGTTCTAGATCGACAAGTCAAATTTATTTCATTGTTCGTTCTTGATTTCTCATTCATCAACCTTGAAGAAATATCTCTTACACTTCATGTTCATGATGGAGAGATAAGAGGAGCAGTTGAGAGTGAATCTGTTGTGCACAAAAATTCCCTATTCTCAATTATTGGATACTATACACAATAGACATAACCATCTATAGAAATTATTGAACAACTAATAAAATATTTAATTCATAAATAAATATTTATTGAACAACAAATAAAATATTTAATTCAGTCTTGGTCTATCTAAACTGTTATAGTATTTATTAAACAACTAATAAAATATTTAATTCATAAATAAAAATTTTATACAAAATATAGTGAATAAATATTTATTAAAATATTAAATAAATAATATAAATATTTTATTCACAAACCAGAGAATAAATATTTATTTAATTACTGTTATAGTATTTATTGAACAACTAATAAAATATTTAATTCATAAATAAAAATTTTATACAAAATCTAGTGAATAAATATTTATTAAAATATTAAATAAATAATATAAATATTTTATTCACAAATCAGAGAATAAATATTTATTTAATTTATGAGATATATATACCTTGAATAAAATTATTACTTTAATTTGAGAAAAATATTTTTTCCATTAATTAGACTCAAATATAATTTAATCTAGATAAAATAAATACTTACAGTGTGAACCTATATGATTTAATCACATTGGAATTAGGTGGAATTTCCTAAGGTCCAAGATTACTTTCTACCAATGGGTCAAAAAACCCAAGAGAAAGCACATAATTTTACAATGTCAAAAACCACATATGAACACTCACCATGTAATGTAATACCTTTTTTACAATATATCATGAAGGGGGTTTTACATCCATTTCACCAACCTATATGCTTCCTATGTATTTTTTTACTATTTATAAGAAAGATATGGTTATGCCATGGACCTGGAATTTAATGTGACAGTTTTATTCCAATAAAAGGGCCGAGATATCATCTTTCATAAAAATAGAAGGAAACAAAATCCTTCCCTGACTTATTCATTAATGACATGTCATTCGGGACAAGTACAACATATCCAAATTCTCCATGAACTGTTATCATTACAGATTAAAAAATACATCTAAGTATTCAAGTCATGATATGCATCAATAATAATCCAAATGACTAAGGACTATCACACACACCTATATATATAAATAACTAATCACACCAAAACATGCAGAATTCTTACTATCAGGTCTGTTATCATAATTTACCAACATGGAAATTACCAAGTGTGACCATCCTGAGAATAACCCTCATCTTCTTACAAGTAAATTATCCTAATAGTCTATGTTCAATTTGAAAAATCATAGTATGTTATCCATATAAATAACATTATTAAATAATATATTTATAGAACATCAAGGTAATCATCATAGTGGGGAACTTCTATGACATTATCAATGTGATGTATACTATGGGAAATTATTACATTAGATTCTTGTAGAAAAACAAACTATATATAAGAATATGTTTTATTAATATATAATACATTGAACATACATTTAATCAAAGTATAAATAGTTGGTCATAGGACAAAAAATCCAAAAATTTTTATAATGTTTTTAAAATGGAATAGATATTTCAATTTATGAAAATATTTTCTTATGGGTCAAAATAATATTTTTTATGTGTGTAATGATAAAAATGAAATATTTATTGTGTTATAATTATGTTATGATCCATGAGAATTATATATTTGTTGAAATGTAATTCTGATAAAGCTCATGATGATTGGTGATATTGATATTGTTTTAGATTATGGGTGATCTTGATATAGATCTCTAATGTATTTGGTAATGGGAAAATGTTAACCAATTAATTATTTCCTTTGATATTAGTATAATTAACTTGGTAGTTTATTTTATTTATAATATTTAGTGTATGAGTGATATGTAACTATTTCCACAAATTACCTATATGAATTATCTATACATTCAATGTGTTTTAGCAAGGGAGCTTCTAATTTCACATGTTATGCTAATGAGATTATGTTTTTTATGGTATGTTTATGATACTTCATATGGGTGAAATTTATAACTTCTTGAAAAATATTTATTTAGTTTTTTCATGAGTGAAAATAAATATTTATGATTATTATCTTTTCTTTATTATTTCTTTTGAAATGTTTAATGAAAATATATTGGAAGTAAATTTGATTTATTAGGATATAAAATGTTTATTTTGAACACAATGTTTATTTTCAAAATAGGTTTTATTATTATTTATGGACTGATGATTTTTTTCCAACTATATATATATATATATTACTATTATTTCAATTCTCATGTGACCGTTTATTTTTTTTCATGGTCTGAATGATGAGTTGGGGAATGGATGAGGACAAGATGAAAACTTTGGTGATATTTTATAAATATAAAATTGGTTATATGATAAATGTTTTGTATTGTAAATAATTTTATATAGAATGGAAGCCTCAAATTTATAATTTCATATTTATTTTTTCTGGTGATGACATAATTATCTAAAAAACCCAAAAGGAATCATGGAATGATATAAAAAGAATTATTTTCATAGGATTTAATTTTTATAGATTCTTCAATGATGGGTCATTAATGTTAGTATCATCAGAAAGGTTTATATAATTTTAGAGCTTTTGGTAATATAAATAAATACTCATAAATTATTATAATATATGGTTATCAAGATCAAGGATGTTATTGATTTACATTTTACATCATAAATAGTATGTATATCCAAAATGGGTTTTCATTGAGCAACCAAGGAATATTATGTAAGATAGAACCAAGAGTAAAATATTCTTCTAAACCGAAAACATTGAATTATTTGAATTGGAACTAAGAAGTTTTTTTACTTTGATATATCCTTTTATATAGGATATAAATGGTGGTGGAATCCATTCTAAATAGAATCCATATCTCTAACAGAGGATCATATCAATAGTGGAGTATTTTATGAGACATAAACCTCTATGATTTAGTTGATCTTCTTACCCAGTATTATTTGGGTGATGTATTGATGCTCATGAATAGGTATTTGAAGTGATGAATAGTTTAGATAATCAATTATTATATCATAATATATATCATGTTGAATTTTGTGGTGATAAATGGATGTAAATAGTTAAGAAAAATATATAAATTTAAGAGATAATTTACAATGAATATGAAAATTTTAATAATATATTTATTGAAAAATATTTTCCTAATACTTTTAGACGATATATGGAAAAGAAATTAATGGGATTCATGTACACATAGGAGGATTTAGTGGTCATGTATGATTAAAAGAAGGTGTAAATAGAGTTTTCTGATAATTTGGGTTTCTACAAAAACACAAATAGATCCAGGTGAAAAAATGGGAATAATCCATCAAATAAATTTGAAGGAAATAAAATAATGTTTCTAGTTTGTGATAGGTCTATTAAAAAGAACCGTGTTTAATTTCTTATGAAATCTATGAATTTTTTCAAATTTTGAAAGATAGCGCATATAGATCATGATTGGAAATAAAAATATATTAGTAATGGTAATAGATTTTTTGGTAATCATGATGTAAAGTGTTTTAAATATAAAAATATGGGTCATTATTTAGAGGTGTTTCTGATGATGATCATGAATGATTAGAATCATAAATACTATACATAAAAGTGTATTGTAATATCCTTTGAAAATACATCAGTATATACTAGGATATTAAATGAAGTTGAAATAAATAAATTATGTGTCTATATAGATTAAGATAATGTATTATTTTATTTAGGGTTTATACATTCATTAATTTCTAAGAATCATGTGTGTAAAATATAAATTTCACTTCAAAAAATGAAGATATAAATTTTCGTAATAAGACCCTAGGGATGTACTATGGAAAAAATAATTTATTATAAACTTCATGTTATTATATATGGAAGAGTTTTCCCCAAAAACATTGTTATATTTACCACTATAAAACTTGACTATTATTTTTGTAATGGATTGGAGTTAAGTATATCATGCTAAGGTAGATAACAGAGCCAAAAATGTTATTTTATAATATGAGTTATAGTTTGATATAAGAATAAAAACATACCATTTATAATATATTAAGAACATGAAGAAATTTTAAGATATATAAATGAACATTATATTGATTATATTATTCAAAATAAATAAACTATTCCAATTAATGATGTTTGAGTAGTAAAAGAATATCTGGATGAGTTTTTATGATCTTACTTGTATTATGTATAATATGGAAGTTCATTTTAAATTTTAATTAGTTACCAATCTAAATAAAATTTCAAAACACTCTTATCAAATATATCAATTAGAATATATAAAATTTAAAAACAAATTACCAGAGTTTCTTGATAAAAGTTTCATTCATCCTATAACATCACAATAGGGTTATCCTATTTTTTTAAATATAAATATTATTACATGAGGATCTTTATTTATTATAGATCATTTAACAAAATCACTATTAAGATTATATTTTGGATTCCTCATATCAATGACTTGTCCGATCATCTCTATGAAGCATAATATATTTCAATGGTCAATCTTATGTTCCGCTACCATGAGATAAAGGCGAAGGATAATGAAATCCATTATAAAGGGTGTCATACTATTTATGTGCATTACAAGTTTGTGGTTATTCCATTTGGGTTGAAAAATTATCCAACTATATTCGTTGATCTTTTGAATACATTTTTCTATGAATGTTTGTAATTTTTTTATTAAATATATTTTTTACTATTATTAATTTTATGAGGATTAGGGAAAACAAAAAATTATTTTCCTAAAACCCATTTAAAAAAATAATTCTATATGGATAACTTATAAAATGTGGTTTTTTAGTATGTAATACTTCATTCCATTGATATATGGTATATAAATATTGAATAACTATTAACCACGATAAAACTAATCTGGTCAATGAATGGACATGAGCTAAAAATGTTACTATGATTTTAAATTTTCATGGATTTTAAGGATATTACTGGTGGTTTGTTAAAAAAATTGAACAATTGTAGTCCCACTAACCAAGTTAACATGAAAGGTAGTTAGGTTAATCTAGAGAAGGAATAAGATAAATTTTTCTATGAATTGTTATGAATATTAATGAATGATTCCATTTTAACGCAATTATCCAAGAAATAGTGAATTTGTTATCAATATAAATGCATTTTTTTAAAGTAATAGGTTTTGTTTTAATGAAGAATTTTCATGTTATTGATTATGATTCATATTAATAAAAACCTCATGAAAAACTTTATCCTACATAAGACCTTGAATGTCAGGCTTTAGTGTTTTCTTTAAAAATATAATGAAACCATTTGTACAGTGTAAAGTATGAAATTTATACTAATAATTATTGTTTAATTTATATATTGACATTAAATTAGTTAAACATGTGATAAGGGAGATAGTATAAATTGAATAATTATTATGACTGTACAATTCCTTACTATCCAAATAAAGAAAATAATGAAGATGATTCATTGATTTAGAATGATAATGCATCATTAACTTCACAACATCTATAAAATGATATTTTGGTTAATTATTTGATGAATGTTGGAATATAAACTATTCATGTATGAACATCCTACATTTTTTATGTGTCAGTATAATCATATTGTCCGATGGGATTAAGTAAGCTATGATGGATGAAAGTGTTTTATAGGAATGGTTTTAATTATCTATGAATGGTATTCTACAATAAAACAATATAGGAAAAATGTTTTTTGATATTTTGAGAATTTTTATGCATTTCTTGTAACCCCTAGTTGATGAAATAACTATTGATTGAGGATTAAAAATCACTATTTTCTATTATTCCATATAGCACAAAAATTTATAGACACCATCATAAAATTTTCTGGGTGGTTGAAATAAAGAAAATTATTATTGATTTTATTGTGATACGTTTGAATAGTAAATAGTTTAAATAAAAAATACAATTAATGAATGTGATGCTTCATAATTTTCCATTTCTAGAATGAATATAAGTGAATATATCCATGTATTTTATGGTGAGATTACTACAAATAAATATAAGAAAAAATATTATATGGGTAATTATTGATTGATTATCTACATCTTATAATTTTCATCTCAATCTAGATAATATGAATTTATATAAATCTTTTCATATTTATGATAAAAATGTAATTAGATTAAATGGTTTACCTCTTTATATTATATCTAATTGTGATCCTAGATTCACCTTTACTTTCTAGAAAATACTTTATAAATAATTATATAATGAATTAAATTTTAGTAAATAATTTCATCCTCAATATGATAGATAGATAGAGTGAATGATTTTTACATTTGAGGATATTCATTGAGCCTAATTAATGGATTATTATTGATTTTTATATCAAAATTAGAAATTGATTTATTTTTCATATATATATTTTTTATTTTAGTATAAAGATGGAACCTTTTGATGCATTATATATAATTTTTGTAGTCTCCAACATGATGGGATGAAGTAAGGGAAATAAATTTATTAACAATATAATTGGTATAATAAATGGTTCAGATGGTGAAGATGATTATGTGGAAAATCAGTATGAATTATATAGGGATAAAAATAAATTAAGATAACTGAAGTAAAGTTCTTTGATTTGAGTAAGGAAATAATATTTCTCATAAATCGTCTCCATGGAAAAGTGTTCTGTTCTTTTTTAATAAATTTTAGGTTCATGATTTATTTAACCATATGAAATTATGGAGTTGATTAAATTATTTTCTTAGTAAGTTTCCTTTGTTTTTATTTTATCTTAGGTACATGATGTATTTAATATTAATTTTTTTTAAAAACTTTGTCAGATACATCTCATGTTTTAAGCACTAATGTACTTCAGTTGGATGAGAACCATTCAGTAGAGGAACAAACTATTAGGATTCATGAGGATGTATTGTTGAATAAGGTGACTCACCAATTTAATGTTTTTAGGAAAGAAAATATTAATGAAAAAAATGGGAATTGAAAAACGCAATGAGGGAAGGATATCCCAACATGATTAAATAGTAAATAAACTTATGATGGAATGATTTTAAATTAGGTGGATAAGTGTAACAACATAGTTAATGATTCAAGAAATTATTTTCATGACCTACTAATATTTATAAATTATATTTTCAGAACATTTATTCATTATATGAATTTTCAGTGATTTTTTAATTAAATTGAAAAAATCATTATTTATAACCAAAAATGGGATTTTATCTATTATATGGTATTATTTAAAATAATCATTTAAAAATTAAAAAATTTCAATTTTAAAAAAATAAAATTCATTATTGATTTCATCCTGTAGAAATAAGATTAGGATAAATTATTGAGAATTTTCTAAAAAGGATGTTTTAAAATGATTAGTGAAAATTACTAAATTTTATTGAAACATATCACCTCATTTCATGTATTTATAGATTCATGTTATACTATATATAATTTTTAAAATTTAATTATTATTTTTGATTAAATATAATCTAATAAATTTTATTGGAATCAACATTATACATGAATTTGGTATAGTAACATTTATATACATAAAATACATTTATGTACACTGATTTTCAAGATATTTTTTAGTAGTAATTTTAAATTAAAATGTTCCATTTATGAGAATTTAATTATATAAAATGGAATTCATATTTTTAATTATTAAAATTAATATAATGTATTATTTTCAACTTAATATTTTTTAATCATGAATAGAAAAAAACATAGAATTTTATTACAATATTTTTGGTAAAAACTTGATTACCATGGGGTTAAACTAATGTGATAAGGAATAAAATTACTTAAAAACATTAGTTTATCCAATTTTAGGAGACTTATTCAATAAAATATCTATTTATTGAGTTAAATGATTTATTTTAAAACATTATTTTGAATTTGGGGACCCAGGTTTGATTTTTGAGATGATATGTCATATTTTATTCAAATTTAAAACTATTTTTGGGTATTTTATTTTAATGGAATGGTTTGATGATAGAATTAAGTTTTATCATGATATAAAATTCTAAAAACCTATATTTTTTATTATTTAACCAAAAAATAATGGAAACCAATTTAAAATATATTTTAAGGTAAAATGATTTTAATAAATCTTCTATTTTCATAAAAACTATTTCTCATCTATTTTTTTATTTATATATTAAATATAATTTATTCATAATTTAAAAATATAATGTGCTAAAATTTATTAACATTTTGGAATTTTAATTTCAAAAAGTATGGCCCTTATTATGTTTGATAAAAATATTTTTGTTATTGTGCTAAAGATATTTTCTATTTTGTTATGGTTAAAATTAGTTTAAATTGATTTAACAAGATGATTAAGATTATAATGAATTCATTACTAGTATAAATGTTATTTTATTACTATATTTATAACCTATAAAATCTTTTATTTGAATTTTGGGTCCTTATTTCCACTTAAAATATTTATGATATTTATATATTATTTAATATTCTATGTAATTCCAAGGGTGTCCTTCCCCTCACTTATAAAATGGCTCCTTATCTAATCTCATCCTCAAACATTTTAAGATCTATATATCATCTTCTAGCTACCCAAATCCCTTAATAAAATCTCATCTCACATCATCAAGGGACTAGTTTTATTATAACAAATTTCTTATATGGAATTATGTATAATCCTAAAGAGGTCATCTATAGAAGAGCTATAGTTCTAAAATGATAAATTTCATTTTATTTCTTCTTCTATGTCATTAAAATCTTAATCAAATATTGTAAAACATCAACAAAAGTATATCCCTTATACTAATATTTTTATGTTAATGGAATAACTTACATCAAAATCCTCTTTTATCAAATAAGAAATGAAAATATCATTCAGGTGTATGAAGTATTTTCAACTTGTGGATTGATGTAATTCATTTTTCATCAATACCTCTCACGACTATTTATAATGATAAAATTAATAAATATTTATGATATTAATGTCATAATTATTTATATATAATTATATAATATCATCCGTTATCATACCTTATAACTCCCTAAAATTTTGAAATATGACCATCAAATCTGACAATGTATATGATATGCAACACCAATAGTTGAATGTAATATAACATCTCAGGACATTATGATATATTTACTATTTTAAATAAATTAAATAAACTATATATCTTAAAATTAACTTAATAATTAATATTCTTTTATTATATGTAATTTTGAGTTAGCTTTCATTAGATGCAACAATTAATTTCTTCAATGGCTTGCATTACACACAAGACTGAGTTTTACCAAATAATATTAACATTATTATTTAAAATTAAAATTATCTCCTAGACATAAAATTGATGTTTATGAATAGAATTTTCTAAATTATGAAAATATATGGTTTAATTCATTGGTTACCAATTAACTATAAATTACAATAAAAACTTCTTGAATATAAAAGAAATGTTTTTACAAAAAACTATTAATACAGTCCGAAGGTATTTTATATTATTAAATTAAAATAATGGGTGAAAATAATAAAATTTTATATATTATTTATTAAATAAAACGTTTTTAAATTCATCCAATATATTTAACTTCCATAAGATAATAAAAAATCCAATTTTACACATAAAATGTTTTATTTTTCTGAAAGCCAATTATATATTCTTTTATAGGAACATTTTTTTAAAATAAAAATTGGAATATTTTATAATTTTTATTTTAAAAAATCATTTCTAGAAGAATAATTTTAAAATTATATTATGGGTTTTTTTATTTTTCCGATAAGTTTAATTTTCTGATTAATAGATAAAAATACTTAATTTAATAGAAAACTGACTTTTCATCTAATTAATTTATAAAGTAAATTTAAATTTTAAATTAGATTTAAAGTTAAATTTGATCAATTATATATATAATAATAAAATTTAGGTTATTTAAATCAATTTCAAAGTTAATTTTTATTTAAAAACATTTCAAAAAAATTTACCATTTTCATTTTAAAACCCCAATTTATCATTCTGTCCATGGGATAAGTTTTAAAATAATTTATAACACTGTGATTTTAATTTGGAAAAATGGATTCCAAATTTAGAACATTAAATTTATAATTATTTATAATGTTCATTATGGAAGATTATTATCCATGTAAAACATGGGGAGAGACAAATTATTTTATAAAATACTATGTGTGTCCACTTCTGCAATTATAAAAAGTCTCCCCATCTCCTCTTAACTCACACATATCAACCTATTTGGTTCAACCAAGCCCTGAAAAAATATTACCCCAAAACCCCTACCCTCATCTTATAATACTTATTTTGGTATTAAATAAATCCTTTGATGGTTTTAGTAAAATCCTAAGGGGGATACCTTAAAAAGAGATATTGTTCTTCTAAAAGCATTTTAATTTTAATTCCTTCTACACTTCAATAAATTTCTATTATAACATGATTTTGTAATATTATCAGTATCTTCCATATAATGATATTTTTTTAATGTTGTGGGTATGAACTAAATCTTCATACACTACAATGAAATGGGTTACTAAATCAATATTCATGTGTCCGATGGACTACTGCCTCGGGAACCGCTGTCGTTCTTTTTTCCATTACCACCTTTCAAGGTTGGGAATAATGATGTATTTATATTTTTATGAAATATATGATATAAATTATATTTTTATACTTATTTATTCACTATTTTACACATAAATTTTTACTTTCCATTTTCTGGGAATATGATGATGTCATTTGCGTGTACATCAGACTACCTCCTAGCGATGTGATATGATTCATTTAGAAATTAAATTGAATTTATTAGGACTGGTTTTAATAAATAAATTTGATATATATTCCATAATTATTCAAATGTATTGTTAATATATATATATAATTTATTTTTTATTCTTTCAATATGATAAGAAAATGGAAACAACATTCATGTGTACGTACGACCTTACGTCACTAGGAACAGTGCATTTCATTTCATATAACTAAATTTTTGGGTTTTTTATAAATAAATATATATATATAATATATATGATATATACATAATGATTTACATTATAAAGATTACTAAATTATGATCTATGTATGAGGACAAAAAATAAGAAGTCAAAACGTACTTGAAAAAAAAGACAATTAACACCTAAAACAATGAAAATAATGAATGATTATTAAAAAATAGGTGATATGATGTTATAAAAGAATCATATATGATATTAAAGATATAAATATTATTATTTTATAAGTTAATTAAATGATTAAATCCACTTTATATGATATAAAATGTCGGTCAATAAAAAGGGTGTGTTAGGTAAGGGGTTTGTCTCAATTTACATTCCTTTGAGACTTATTTATTATTATGTATCAATTCAGGTTATTGTAGTATACATAAAACATCTTTTTAATTTAATATCATGATTAAATTATAATTGTAATTAATTTTATTTTCATTTTTAATTGTATAATCTTAGGGTATTTTACTTGAAAATTACTAAATGGTAAAATTTATCATTCCAATCTCAGTTTTTTTGTGATTAATAACTTTATCATAAAACAATAGCTTGCATGTAATCAATTATCATTATATATTTTATTTCTCATAAATATCCATATTATTTTATGATTTATATGATTATTTCATAAACCATATACCATTTTTCATACTGTGTTTATTTTGAATGTCATTTTTTATATTAAGGGAAATGTTGATAAATCACTATTATTTACTCTACACAGATATTTGATGATAAAGAAAATTATTAAATTTATTATTTGATATTTAAGGAATTACTTGGACCTAAATAAATTAGTGGGGCCTAGGAAATGATATCCCCTTGATGCATTAACTGTCTCATGAGAAGTATTAATTGGCCAAATTAGATAGGTTTTTACCCATTAGTTTTAAACTGTCTTGAAAATATATATTGACACTGAAGGTTCCATGCACCTAGGAAACATGGGGTCCAACAATTAAGAATTATATACATTTATATTCTAATTATTTTTATCCCTGATATTATCACTATGAAAAAAATATATAGTTGAATCTCATTTGGGATTATTAATTATATATAAAGTGTGTTCAATTATTTTCCATTAAGTATTGATTATGACTTATCATGTTATTTAAATGGAATGTGTGATTAATTATAATCAATTTCATATTTATTTTTTATTTAATATTAATATATTCTGATTTACTTAACCCTTACTGATCATTTATACTCACACTTATTTTTTTCCGTTCCCCTGGATATGGAGATGAATTATTGGAATGGGTTTGAAGGATGATGAAGTTTTACATTTTTTCTACTACATTTTATTTTACTAATGTAATATGGTTATCATCTATGCAATCTAGTTTTCTAAAAATTATAACCAGATAGGTCCTTTGGGGTTCAAATCATGTATCTATGCTAATGTAAAAAGGTAATTCACCGACACTAGGTTACTAGGGTTAGGGTCATTATAATTGATATCAGAGAAATTTTAGTAGAAACAATGGAAACTAGATTTAGGAAGTCAATAATTAGAAAAAAATAATCATATGATATACTTTGAGGATAAGTATAGGGGAACACCCCAATGAAACCTTGTTTATGAATATGTGATTATCTACGCATAAATTTTTAAATATTTGTTAATTATTAAACTGGTTTTGGGATTATACATTATGTTTCATTATAATATGATCTAATATATTATATGTCTTCATTTAGAAATGGAGCATAGAAAAAGGAATGTCAACCACACCAGTTCACATGATCCAAAGAGTATGATTGATCATCTTTTTTATAGGATTAATCCAATATTTTTAAGGGAACTAGTATACCAAATTTTTTCATCATTTGAGGATATAATATCATTTTATAAATATATAGAGAAAGAGTTATCTATGTATTATGGTTTTAGAGGGAATACGTGAAGAAGAGGGTAGCTGTAAGAAAGATCGATAAAGGGAAGAAGGGAAAGAAGTATTTTCCCACATGTGATAAATGTGGAAAGAAACACCTTGTACTTACATAAAAGGATTGGGATTTTACTATAAGTATGAAGAGAAATTCCATAATGATTATGATTTAAATTGAAGATAAAACGTTTATAATGTATAATTATTCAACTATTGAGATATAGGGAAGTACATAAATGAATACCTGAAGCGTAAAGGGAATATAAATCATAAGAATATAAGGGATCAATGTGAAGATTATGTTATTAATATAGCTGAAGAGGAATGATTAATGATATCACCTATGGATTCAATAATTATTTTTTTGAGTATTTTATTAATTATTTCTTGGTTATATGAATTATGAAATGTATGAGAATTGTATTGCAATAATTATTCATTAAGGAATTGATATATTGTGCTGAATGGTAATGATGACCAAGAAAACTTACTGAGTGATAAGTTGAACTTATTAGAAAACATTTTATTGAGGGAAATAAAACCCACAATATGTTCATTATGTTGAGATAATGATGGATGGAAAATGATATGATTGATAAGGATAATGTAAATTGGATATTTCTTATTACCCTAGAACTAATCAATAATGTGTTGAAAAAGTAGGTTATACTATCATTGATGGAGTTTACAACATTTTTGGATTTAATAAATATATCAAAAAACCTATGTTTTACATAAGTAACAAGGAAGCATGTATGTTTTCAGCAAGTTTTATGGTAATTAAAGTTATTACAATGTTTCTAAAGAATACATTATTAAGGTATTCACATGTTTGTTATATAATTATTTAGGGATACTTCATGTTTTTTGGATTATTTATAATTTCATTTTGAATATTTAGTGACATTATAAATTTTTGTATCTGATATTTTTTAAGCGACATAGGTTAACCATTTATGAAATTGGTTATGTTGATCTTTATAAAAGCTTATAGAGATTAAAATTTTTACTCAACTATATGATGCAACCTGTCCTAATAGACGGATTAAAAATACTTAAAGGCACAACTAAATGATAATATTGTGTTTATGAAATATAAATGTATCAAGTAAGTACATTTTATAATTTCTTTTGAGAGTGAAAGAATTAATCAACTCTAGATTTTTTTTTGAATTTTTTTATTCTATTATCAGTATTTTTGATGATATTTTTGACCCTTTTCACACATCTCATTTGTGGCTTTGTGGTTGTTAACTTTATCTTAAATATATTCTCTATCACTCTCCCTTAATATTTGATTTTTAATTTTCTCTTCCATATCCATGTGTTCATTTCCTAACTATGTTCCCTATTAGTAAACCTAGTTTTTTTATTATTCTAGATGTATTTTTTACTTCCCTATATATATTATTAAGAGAAATTTTTATTAACCCTTTTACAACATGGGTTTTTCTAATTATTGTATTTCCAAATGTAAAACCCTTTATTCCCATGTTCAGGTTTAAATTGTATGGAAAAATTTATTTAATGCGGGGATAATGTTAGACCCTGAAATTTTAAAATATGTACATCATATTAGATAGTGTATATGACACACAACACCGTGGATAGAATGGAATATAACTTCATAATCCTCTATGATATATTTACTATTTTAAATAAATTCAATATAGTATACATCTTTAAATGAATAAAATATTACATTATCTTTCATTATATGTAAAACTAAGTTAGCTTTCATTATAATAAATTTTGAGTTAGCTTACATTACATGTGACAATGACTCTGTTCAATGGATTTCATTACATGAAAGAATTTTTTTTTATAGAATATTATTAATATTATTATTTAAAATAAAAATTATCTCATATCAAAGAAATTGATAGTTGTGAATATTATTTAATAAATTATGAAGATATATTTTTGAATTCATTAGATTCATGTTAATTTTAAATGAAAATAAAAACCAATTGAATATAAATTAAATTGTTTTACTAAAACATTTTTTTATTGATTTTGTAAAACAGAGTACATAAGAAGGGCATGAATAAAAAGAGTTGGGAATGGAATAATGGGTGTTTGAATTAGTGAATCCTAAGGGTGTCTATATGGGATAGGTTTTCTCCCTCAAGGGGTAGAGATCCATGAATTGAGAAACAAAATATCTACACTCCTTATGTTTCCTTGGAAACATAGAAGTTAGCAACAACATTCCCTTAACACCATGTTTGACAAGCATCCATGTAGTTATTCATCACCCCCTTACATATCTGAATGATATACTCAATGGACCATGTGGTAGGAACTAGGCCATAAAGATCATTATAAATAGTAATCAAATCAGTCTCAACTGCCTATAGATGGATATTATTCTAGCTAAAAATTAGTAGGATGGAGAGAATTTCTTATTCCTCCACTTGAATGCAATCACCTCTACCTAAGGAAGGACAATTTTTAATAATAACATATCCATTTTTATCCTAAATATCCATGATTTCCCTCATTAGGACCATTTTTCATGAGGCATATGTGTTCATTTTGAGTCCCTATTGACTAGGATACCAATATACCCATCTATACAATCTATTATGACTATCATTGGGAGCAGATGTACTAGAAATAAGAGGTCAGATTGAGGGGGATGTCTCATACTTTTTTCATAGCTGGACTAAATCATTAAGGATGTTATTGGTTTTAAAGACATGAAAAATTCTTGTAAATATGGTTACCTTATATCAGACTTCATTTATCTCTTTCCAGATACACCAACAACCTATCACAAGAATGGGTGCATGCACCATTCTCTCCAGACCATGATTTCCCACCTGTTGGAACCACTGGTTGATGAATTTGCACTCAAAAACTCTTACAGGGACCTACTTTGAATATAATAAATTCATTCCATACCATTCTCGCCAAATCACTTTAAAAAAAAGATGGTTTGTGTTCTCATTTCATGGATCCCTGTAGTAGTGACACATTTAGTTGAGATTCACCCCCAAATGATTTATGTTATCCTCAGTCACCAGTCCATTTTTCCAAACTATCAAAACTATGAAGTTGATATTAAATAATAATTCTTTGATCTAGATTAATTCACCCCTTCATCTGTTTTGTGTTCCACCATTTTCATTCCATGGAAGACCTTAATTGAGAAGGTTCCAGAGGAGGGAACTATGAATACACATTTATATTGTTATGAGATCTTAAAAATGTTATGAAAGATGTAACACTATTCCATGTCTATAATGGAATAGATGAAATTATAATGTGTGCGCGCCTTCTTGAAGGTGATGTCTAGAAAAGGACATCCATGTAATTTGAGACTGGTACCCACCCAGTTTTACTATTAAAGATTAATGTCTCCCATTCCCATGATCCATTGAGAGTGCTTCTATAGATCTGGCATATAAGGGTAAATTAAGGACCATGTAGCTAATTTCCTTCCTCTATGGCTTCCCGCTTCATAGTCATACCTTCCCTGCAAGATATTTCCCTAGAGCATCTTCCCCTCAGTGACCTCCCAACCCATCATAGCATTGAGACAAAAAATTTCCCTTGAGACAATTATAACATTAATCCCACCCTTATTTAGGGGTTTAGCCGTCCTCTCCCATGTCTGTTAGTGGTGTTTTCCATCTAGTTATGCATCCCAAAAAAATACCATAATATTATCTATTTGAGAAATAAATCCTTCCAGTACCTTGAGCAAGGATAGGTTATGCATTGAAATAGATAAGAGAAAACTTTTAATCAATGTAATTCTTTCTCCAAGTGAAAGGAATAGATTTCTACAATTCAATATTATACCCATTATTTTATCCACCACATTATCAAACTATTGAACGTGTGGCCTTCTAGGGAAGACAAGAGATCCCAAATAGTCCATGGTAAAGATTACTTGTTGCATAACTAATCTTATTTCAAATAATCTAACCCTCATTTATAAACACCTACTCTAGATGAATATTTTTCAATTGTACTAGTTAATCAATTTCCCACTCAATATGCATTGTCTTTTAGGATGTCATTAACTCCCCTGATGGATTTTTTACTACCATTCACAAACACAATTGTGTCATATGAAAACAAAAGGTGAGATATACTATAGGATTGGTACCTAGAGTGGTAATGAATAATTTCTGTCAATGGAATTATTTTGAATATATTCTAACTTAGAGAGTCATATATACAAATGAAGAGAGTACGATAGATTGGATCACCTATTCTAAATCCCTAGATAGTTTTTAAAAATCTATATTGTTTACCTATAAGGGACATCAAAACCCTATTAGAACTGATGCACTAGAACTGAAGGTGGATCACCTATGTAGATAAGACTATAATGAATAGTAATTTGAGTATTAAATTCTATTCTAACCTATCATATTCCTTGTTTGTGTCTAGTTTAATTGCAATATTGGATCGAAAGGAATTTTCATTAATGTGTCTGATCACCTCTTGAACCAACCCAATAACCCCCTAAATTGGAATTCCTTTGATAGACACATGTTTTTCATCATAGATCCTTCTAGGAAGAAATAAAGATAGTATTATATTGATGATCCATACAAATACAAAATAATAAAACTGCACATACTTAATGGTCTATAATTTTAGAGAGACAATGGGTTCTTCACCATTGGAACCATCACCATCTTGGCGGCACATGAAAATCATGGATTTATACCAAGTTTAAATAATTCCAATACTGATTTCACTATCTATCCCTTAATCAAGTCCCATGAATCTCTATATGATGAACCCAGGAACCCGTCAGGCCTTGGCACATTTTTTGAAAAAATAATTGTTTTTACAAAAATCTATTTTTATGTTAAAAGGAATTTTATCTTATTAAATATAATTAATTAATGATATTAATGAAACTTATATATTATATAAATAATAAAATGTTTTTATATTCATAAAATTTATTTTATAGCATAAGATATGATGAAATCCATTTTTTTGCGTAAAATTTTGTATATTTCTAAAAGGAAAATTTTCAGCCTTTTAATAGTGAACTTGTTTTAGAGCCAAAATTTTACTCTTAAAATATTTATATAAGATAATAAAATTCATTTTTTATGTTAAATTTCAAACTTATCATAGGGTAATTTTTTTTAATTTTACTGAGAAGTTTCATTTTTTGATGAATAATGGGAAATATTGAATTTAATTGAAAATTAACATTTAATCTAAATAATTTATAATGATAAATTATATTATACAATAGTTTTAAGGTTAAATTAGATAATGTATGCATCTATTAATCCATTTTAGTTCATTGTAATATATTTCATTTTTAATTTTGAAATAGAACATTTAAAACTTATAAACAAATTCACATTAAAAACCCGCTTTGTTGTTACGTCTCTATGGTAAAATTTAAATTAATTTCTTCCAATTATATTATTTTAATTTGAAAAAATGGATTCCATATTTTGAATCAACATAATTTTAAATGTATAATATGGTCAACATAATATTTTACCTTAATGATGAATGAATAATGTTAAAATTAATTACAGTGATTAATCTACAAAAAAGTTTACTTAGTGGTTAAATATAGTGTATATTGTGTAAAAATGACCCTACATATTTCAAAAAAACCATTTCATGGATATATTTATACCATGAAACCTATACAGATATATAATTGTTATTATTTACCCTTTGGACATATATAAAATGTTGGGAGCACACATATTTGGTAAAACATCAAGTTTGTCCCCTTTCATACTTATAAAAGCCCTTCCCATATCATCTACACATAACACCCCTCAATCCATTTGGATGGAAAATTATTTGACAAAAAAATCCCCAAAATTAACCCCTTATTCAATTATCCCTTTTTTTTCAGAAATGAAATCTTTGATGGTTTTAGTAAAAACTGATGATGGATTCCTCAAGAAGAGGTATTGTTCTTCTTAAAGAATTTTTTTTTCATATTACACCTCATTCAATTATATTAAGGTCATGATTATAATATAATTTTATTATCTTAAATATATTGAGAATTTTTTATTTTATGGGTACTACATAAACATTCACACACTTCTATCAAATGGGATACACAGCCATCATTAATGTGTAGGATGCAATACCACTTCACGAACTGATGGTGTTAGTTCTTCCATTACCCCTTTCAAGGTTGGAAATAATATTGGATTTATCAATTATATATGATATTTATGATGTATTTATTCTTATATAATTATTATATAACACATACCTTCATGCTTTCAGTTTTTTGGGAATAAGATAACGTCGTTCATATGTACGAAAAACTACCGCCAGATGAACAAGTGTGATTCATTCACACACTATATAGGATGTATTAAAAATTGTTCTAATGAAATTATATGATATATATTAAATAAATATGATAATATAATTATAATATAAATATATAAATATATATATATATAAATATATATATATATATCATTTAATTTTATCTCTTTTAATGTGATAAATAATGGAAAACACTCATACATACATACGGTCTACTGTCTCTATGAATGGTGAATTTCATTTTGTATCACTAAATTATATGGATAAATATAAATATATATATTATTAATACACATATATAAGATATTTAAATAATGGGTAACATTCTAGAGATAACTAAATCATGATATAATCAAGAGGAACAAAAAATAACCAGCTAAAACAAACTCAAAAAACATGGCAATTAACACCCAAAACATTGAGAATAATGAATGATTATTAACAAAAGGGTGAAAAGATGTTATAAAAGAATAATATATTGTATTAAAGATATTTATATTATTTTTGTATAAGTTATTAATATTCTTAAAACCATTATACATTAGTTTTCTGTATTTTCAACCAAAAGGGAGCACAAGGTAATAGATTCATCTCAATTTTCATTCTATTGAGACTTATTTTTTATTATGAACAAATTCACATTAATGTGGTATATATACTACCTATTTTTCATTTAATATCTTAATTAACATATAATTCTTGTTATTTAATATCTAATTTTTAATTATCCTATCCAAGGGGTTTTGACATGAAAATTAACAAGTGGTAAAAGTTATCATTGGAATCTAATTTTCTTCTGTGACTGTTAACATTATTTTAAAACAAAAATTTCCATATAATAATTTATCATTAAACATTTCATTTCTCATATATATACATATTATTTTATAATGTATATTATTATTTATTAAGAAATATAATTTTTTATATATGATTTATATTTTCAATGTAATTTTTTATATCTGGGGAAATATTGATAAATCCATATTCTTTAATCAATATGAAGATTTGATAATAAAGAGAATTATTAAATTTATTATTAAATATTGGAGGAATTATTTTTACTTGAATAAACATGTGGGGCCTAGTTAATTATAGCCCCTTTATGCATTGGTAGTATCATGATACAAATCTGTTTTCCAAATATGATGGGTTTTTACCCATTATTTTCAATGTGTCTTGAGAATTGATTTTGATGATAAGGGTTATATGTACATGGGAATCATGGAATCCAATAATTAAGAATTACCTACAATAAAATATCATTTATTATTATCCCTGGTATTTTTACTATGATAAAAACTATGTATTCATTTAATTTTTATCTTATTAATTAAATGGAATGTTCAGATATTTACCTTTCCATATTGATTACACCTCATCCGGTTATTTAAATTTCATGTGTCTTCAGTTATTTACCTTTCCATAGTGATTATGCTTATTGATTCATCATAGATTCTGTTATACTTAACCCTTACTAATCATTTGAGATAACCCTTATTTTTTATTTCCCCATGATATGTAGATGGATTCTTAGAAAAAGTTTCAAGGATGCTGAGATTTTAATTTTATTAGGCTTTATTTTCCTTTCCGATAGAAATATGGGTAACATGTTTGTAATCTAGTTTTCCAAAAACTAATAAAATGATCAATCATTTGGGATTATAATATTGTATCTCTACCAATGTTATAATTTAATGTGCTGTCTTCGGGGTACTAGGGTCGAGTTCATTATATAACCTTTCATGCATTTAAATATGGTAACATTATTCATGAATATGTGGAGATTAATACCTACATGAATTAATGTGATTCATTTTTCATAAAAAAATCACATGGATAATATATATATATGTTTATTTAATGATTGACTATGATACATATGATATAATAATAATTATTGAATGATTAAATGACTCATACCTTCATTCCATCATTTTACTTGAAAAATAAAAATATTTCTCATGCATATGTATGGATTATCATTTATATGCTTGTAATGAAATTAAAATTTCATAACCATATTCCTTTATTTATTTTTGATGAATAATTAATGTATATAAATGATAATTAATTCAGGATTATTATTATACATAATATGGAATAATGAACACTACCAAAGTCATTTTAGATATATGATCTGAATATCATGAAAACATATTCTATGGACTTAACTGATTATGTAATATACTATATCAACAACGTAGATGAAATAAATAGTATAGTGGTAAGAGGTTAAAGAAGGAAAATATTCTCAAATAAAATAATTACTTTATAAAATTTTATTATATTGGTGATATAGAACCTGAATGATGAGTCATAAATGTAGTTAAGGAAAAATTTCCTAAAACCCATATTTAAATTTATTTAAAGAGTTATTTTATAAATAATTTTTTTCCATTCAATATTCATACGATTATTTTTTGAGAATATTTATATTGACATTACTGAATTATAAAGAAAATTGTATGTGACCTTTGACATTCATTCAATGTGTTTAAAATTTAAAATCATTATGAAAGTTATATAAAATGTTTTAAAAAAATTAATATTGAATGTTTTATTTTGAAATATAATGTACTAGTGTTTTGTTCCTCAACCGTAAGAGTTATTTCATGTTTATCTTCCATTATATTATTTAATGATTTTTCAAAGAATAACCTACCTTCTCTTTTTTATGGATAACATCAATAAGTGTTTTATAAAGGAATATATATTTCAATATTCAATTTTTTTCTTATGGATGTAAATAATATTTTTATGATTTCAATGATTAAAATAAAAATTATATTTTATAAGAATATTTTATAGATTTTCATAATTTTTTATAATGCTGGGTGATCCCGATATAGCTCATAATAAAGGGTGATCCATATATAGCTGATTATTATGGGTGGGCCCGATAAATCTCTCTAATGAATTGGGTAATGGGATAAAGATCACTCGTTGGGTTTCTCCAAATATATTATTGAAATTTATATAGTATGTTTTTCAAATTTTCAAATTAAATGCACGAGTTATATAAAAATTATTTCCCATATTAGCTATAAGATTTATATATTTTTTTATGTGTTCATATACATAAAATATTATTATTTCATAAGGTATTAAAATAATCTTATGATTTTAAATTTAATTTTCACTACCTACTATGTGTGAAATTTATAACATTTTAAAGAAAATTTCCTGAGTTTTTATTGAGTTACAAGGAACCTTTATGCCTTTTATTTTTCTACTAATATTACATAAAAAATTATTTAGGAAAATAATTGGGTAGGTAGGTTAACTTAATGGGTATGAAAATGTTTATTTTGAGCTCAATGTTTATTTTGAAAAAGGTAAATTTGAATTAGTATTTATAGACTTTGGTTTTTATTTAATTATTTTTATATTTCTCTTACTAAACTTTTTTTATCATCTCATGTTTTAAAATGTTTTTTAATATGGTTTTATGGATGACTACGAAAAAAGATGTGGTAAAGATGAAAATTGTAAAGATATGTCATCAATTGAACCACAAATTTCTTAATTTTTTTTGTATTCTGAAAAAAATGAATACTGAGTATAAGTATCCAAATAATTAAGTAATATTTTTTTTAATTACGATGAACTAATTCTCTAAAACAATAAACCTAAAAGTCTTCTAAGAATTATAGAAAATAAAATATTTTATAAGTAATCAATTTTAATTGATTTTTAAACCTATTTCCTTATATATAATGATAATTAAGGAATCTATATCATATAGATACATTATATCCATTATTATAAAAAATCAACACAGTAGATGATGTAAATTGAAACACACCGCCTTGTTGAGGTTGTAAAACTCACTTACAGATGACTTATTTTTTAATTTTTCATTAGTTAGAAGTAAGAAGAAAAATATTTATACAATAATAATTATAAAATTTCTATATATAGATGATAAATATGATATTATTTATATTTTGTTAAATAAGATTCTAAGGATGTGGAAGAAGAAACAATCTTTAAATAGGTCGGTTAGGACTTATACCTTCTCATTGAATAACCACATTGGATTAAACCTTGATACATATATAATCAGGCTTTTCATGAGAACCAGATAACTATGATATGGGGAGTAAAGTTTGGGAGAGATAGGTATTGAGAATATGTGAAATAGTTTTTACAAAAGGTGCGAGTAAGAGAGGAAAGGAGGATATCTTTTTATAAGAGAGGGTAAGGGAACTTTTTGAATTTCATAAAATATAAATTAATATAAATTATTATTAATGAAAAAATTGATCCAAATTTTTTTATTTAAAATATTATAGGACATTAATTCATAATCCCATCATAAAATATAAATAGGTGGTGTTTGGGTGATATTTTCATCTTTATCTCTTAGTTTTAACCCCATGTTAACTCTTTTAATGATTATCATGATATCAATACCTTTTTCATTATAAGTGCGATGAAATTTACTATAAAAGGATACATGATTCATTAATTTACCTAGCTTTATATTCCTAAAAATACCCTATAAATTTTTTAGAATAATTGATTTTTATAAATTTTAGGTTATTTATTAAAATATTGTTTTTATAAAATATCACTAATTTCATTTTTGGAAAAATCATTCAGTTTGAATTTAAAGTCATAAAAATAATAATTTATTTTGAATATAAACTTTTAAAACAACCCAAATATGATATATTTATCTATTAAAATCTAGGGATACTATCATTCACCAAAAAAATATTACATTTATTTTTTTATATCCTTTACTTTTTTGTAATGATTTCTCAATAACCGTGTCGATGTTGCGTAAGATTTTATGTTAATTATTTAATAACTAAAAACTAATAATTATGTAAAATGATAAAATTAATGCATTTATCTTTCAATTTTTTTTAACTTATCACAAGATCTTATTTTCATTATAAAAAAATATTGTACATATTGAAACTAAGAGAGTGATATTTTGATTTTATACTGCATTTTAAAATAATTTTATGTTCATTATCAAAAAATGTGGAATGATTTTTATCAATTTTAAATAAAATTATGGTAATATTTGAAAAAAAACAATATAATAAAATATATGCAAGTGTTAGGGAGATTTTTAGGCCTTATCGTGTTGTTTTTTACCATATTAACAACTTTACCCATACATAGGTGAATAATATTTTCTATTTTTACTATTAAAAATGACTAAAATTAGAGGTGTATAATTTTATAAACATGGAAATTATTTTTATAATTATAGAATGAATATTTCAAAATTCTGTTTCTATAAGTGGAATATATTAATGTATGATAAAATGAAAAATGAAAAAAATAGTTTTTTGAAAATTGCTTATTTATGCACAAAAATGATAATATACCAAGCTTTATTATAACGATTATTCCTATGTAAATAATTATTTTTTATATAATTAAAGGATAATTATTTTACATTGTGATGAAATGGGACCTCAAAATTACTTTTTATAGTAAATGAAATGATAGTTCTTATGAATTTGGCAATTTTCATTAGTCACTAATATATAATTCATTATAGAAAAATGTAAAATTTTTATTCATTGATAATTCTATCTTGATGATATAAAACATAAATTTAGTTTTTAATTAATTAAAATAAAAAAAGTGTAAATTGGCCTTTTGAGTAAACCCGTATAATATTTTGAAAAACAATTTAGTTAAAATAATAACTATTTTGTTTTTGAATTTAAAACCATACAAATATTTTATATCTTGTTAGAATTAATTATTTTTTTCTATGGAAATGGGTATGACCTTGTTTGTTTAAGTTTCAAACATTCCAATCGGTTTCTAACAGGTTTATTCGTAGAATCAGAAACATCCAATGATTCTATATCCATTTGGACCTACTTTCCAAAGGTATGTGCTCATTAGTTATAGACTGATGAGGATTAATAATTTTCATTGGTCGAGAGGATGGGAGGTCAGACTCATCACACCTTTTTGAGGGTAATTATTGTCTACTCTAGGACTCTCTTTATATATTTAAGTTATGTTTGTGAATCCTTATTACACTACCAAGTATTAAAATGAGCTTTCCTTAAGATCTGACAATCAATGATTAATATGTATGAGATTTAGAGAATATTTTATATGTATTTGAGGTTCTTCATTAATAGAGAATCATTTGTATTTGTTAGATATTCTCAGTCAATGGTATCCTTCAACACATTATATACAGTTCTCTTGGTCATTATGATAACCATATTGGTTTTAAAGCCACTCAGCAGGGCACTTAAAGTTTATTGTCTTTCAAAAGGACATGGAGTATTTCAGAGTTGGGATCATACCCACAGATGGGCTACCTACACATCCTTATTATAAAAGGAATCAGAACCCACGTAGTTTGGGAATTAAGATATAGTTTAACGTCATATGGGATGGATGAGAATTAATGGGTGATGGGCTTGAACCTCAAAAAGGCTTCCCACATACTCCACTTTTAAGGTAGAGATCAAAGTCCACATAGTTCGTTTGGGAATTGTGGGGATTACGTTTGATTAATGGCCCAAAGAGATGTGGTGTGGTTACTTTTATACTCTATTCTCATGTGAGTCTTGCTCGGTGTGAGAAACAAGAGGTATCAGTAAACCTGAAAATTTGTGCCACGAAAGATGCGGTCACAAGGAATGATATGGGGCTTATGTATTTATGATTACCCAAATAGATAAAGATCAGGACTTAATTTATAGAAGAAGACTGGGAACAAGGTCCATAAAGGTCTATGTGCTTTATGGAGATTTGGATTCTCTAACTTGGGGCTTACTCCGGAGAAGGATGCCCAAATTAGGAGGAGACTTGTGATTGGATTTTATTCTTGAGAAGGGAGCCCAAATCAAAAGAAGTTAAGACTGGTTAAGAAAAATTATGACTAGGGATTATTCCTGAGAAGGATTCCCAGGTTAAGGGACTTGATATTTGGGGCTTACTCCTAATGAGGATGCCCATATTTGGGAACCAAGGGCTTACTCCTGAAAAGGAGGCCTAGGTTAGAGAATTATGATTCAGACTTACTCCTGAGAAGGAGGCCCAAAATTAAGGGAACTTGAAGACTGGGGCTTACTCCATAAAAGGATTCCCATGTTAAGAAATTATGACTGGGGATTACTCCTGAAAAGGAGGCCCAGGTTAGGGAATTATGATTGGGACTTACTCTTGAGAAAGAGGTCCAGGATTAAGAAACTTGAAGACTGGGGATTACTCATGAAGAGAATGCCCATATTTGGGAACTTGGGGCTTACTCTTGAGGAGGATTCCCATGAATAGGGGACTTGGGGAATACTCCTATAGAGGATTCCCATTAAATATTCTCATCTTAAAGGATGAGGTTGAATGAATGAAATCTCTAACCTTAGTGACATAAAGATATGTAAATCACTAAGTATTGAGAGATGTTCCGCAAAATTCCTTTCATATAAGGAATCCAACCAAGGAATCATGCTATAAATGGATTTGAGGAGGATTCTAAAGGATAAATCTTGAAGAGGAGAGCTGGATTTGAAGAAAATAGATGAATAGAAAAGAAGGGGCACCCAAAAGAAGGTAGGTGCGCATGTCCTCTTTGGGCGCGTGGGTCATGGTTGCACATGTATATCTGCATGACACAGGTGTACTTGCATGACGGTCAACCCATAGGGTAATACTTGGGTGAGGCTTGGATCAAGACCTTAGTATTATCCCTAAAGACCTTTAAATTAGTGTCGCGTAAGTTCTGTTGAAGGGATAAGGCGACATGCAAGTGTCTTCAATTCTCCGAAGGGTTAGACGCTTAGGCGCGCTGGTATTGATGAATTTACACACTTAGGCCTTATTTAACCTCTTTACATCTTCTGTTCTAGGTAATAAATTATCTTAGAAGTGTTCGGAAGGATTTGAGAAGAGAATAGGGCACTGAGAGCTCAAATATGAGTTTCTGGATTTTTCATCCTCAAAATGGGGGGCCCACAAGGGGTATTTATAGGCCTTTAAAGACCTTGGAAAAAACTAACTTAGGGTGCGCAAGTCACTGCGTTACCAATATGAGGCATGCAAGTATACTTGCGCAACCATGATAAAACTTGCGCGACCCAGGTGTAAACAAATCCCTATTCATGCCTTTGTCAATTTTTGATGTTTCTTCAAAGGATGAATCACTTTCTTTTAAGGTATTTCCCTTTTTCAGTCGTTATATTCTGTGACGGAAAGGAGTGTCATCAATAGTACCCCCTCAGAGTTGGATCCGAAAAGAATGAGGATGTGACTCTGAGGTAAAGAAGAAGACCAAGGAAGGGAGGCACACAAGTTTTGAGCGTGTAGATAGCGGTGCACAGGTGAGAGGCGCGCAGATGGCGTCGCGCAGGTGCGAGCTGCGTAGGCTTCAGCACGCAGGGGTGTGACCTTTCCTATAAATATTCGGCCATTCTTGTGCAAAGAAACCGGCTTTGAATAGTTCGAGCTCTCACCGTGCAGGTTACTATCGTCGCGCAGGTTGCTGATTTTCTGCGGTTTCATTGCTTCTGTTCATCTCACGCTACTGTAGAGGTATTTTGACCTGTACGGTGATACCTGCGTGCCAAAACCTGCACGACACAGTTTCACTTGCGCGCTAAAATTGGACTTGCGCGCCTTAATGCCTTAGCTATTTTTTCACTTTTCCTCACAAATTTTATGAAAAATCAACTCACTTAAGAGTTAATTATTCGACCTTTGTACATATTCAATGGATCCTAGAAGAATTGGAATGGATGATGAATTGGCTATCAAGTGGATTTATGACATGATGAATGTTTTTGGCCACGATTACTATGATATCTGCGATACCACTCTTTCAGATTTGGCTAAGTACTTGAAGAAGTAACATCTTAACTTTCCACAGAGCATCTACTTGCCTCTGTATGGCCATGGTCATCTGCAAGAAGTCAACATTCTAGATGCAAATAATTATATGCTTGAGATTTATCAGCACTATTACTCCTCTATTTCAGTTATGCTATGCATTAAGAGCAGCAACAATGATGCGAACTTTCAATTTTTTCCTCTATACTATTTCCTTGCAGATAAGAAAATGGAAAACCATGGGCTAATATGTTTTCCACTTCCGGTTGATGGAGAGAAGACTATCATTACATTAGAAAAAATATCTGAAAATAGTACTCTCTTCAAATGGGTCTTTACTTCCAATGCTCCATTCTCAAATCCATGTATCCATCTTCTAAGTCTCTTGGAAGGAAATAGAGTCACTGTTTGATCAGCAGAAAATTTTCTCAAACCGCACTCAAGAACATTCTTTTATAATTGTTCCAAAAAGAGCTGGTATCACTGCATCTCTTATTGTATCCAGTTGAATGAATGAATTCTAGATGGCTGCTGATGAAGCTCGAGATGCCTTAAATCAAATGAAGAGTTATGTTGAAAATGTCTTGTAATCCTTGAAAAAAAGAGAAGAGACTCTAGTTTGTGGATGTCCTTCTAACTCTTGTGTATCAATGAAATGCACTTTCAAATTTAGTCATTTGTGCATGCCTTCTTTTGCTACCTGCTTTAAATTTTTACCTAATCCAATGGGCCTAGTAAGCATAGTTTAATTTTTACTAGGATTATAAAAATAACCCTACAAACCTTGAATCTTTTTAATTGCTCAATATTACCTAAATCATACGAAATGTATGTTTTGTGAGCTGGGACTTGACTTTTGTTCAGATTTCCCTTGTCTTTTATGGGTAGTTTAAATTCATGCATGTCGGACATAAAAAGGTTAATGTTTAAGGTCGAAATATCTTTGACTGAATGGATTAAAATTGACTCAATTCCTTGATAATTTATCTAAAAACATATTACCATATTCAAGTATGGGGAAAAAAATGTAAACTATGACTTAAGAAATTTTTAATCCGAGGAATGATATGAAAAAAGGGATAAAAGGCATTAGAAGAAGTATTTTCCAAGAATGAAGTTACCACTATTTAAAAAACCTGTTAGGGGGTTGAATTATGCAGGGCCATCTAAGGGCATTGGCTGTATAGTCAAATAATAGAATCTTTTGGCTGATAGGTCCGTTTTGTAGACTACTTATGCTAGGCCGCCTAAGGGATCGTGTTTCATAGTCAAGCAAAATAACTCTCAGAAATTTTACTTTTCTATTTCTAAAAAGCTAGTGAAAGTTTATGGAGATTCAAATTTTCCAAAGCACAGAGTATGCTGTATGGAAAGAGGTACTTGAATATGGAGATGATATTTCCAATCTAGATTATCAAATAATTGGATGAATGTCACTCCTGCGAAGGTCTGAACCAAACATAGGGAAGGGAAATATAAACCATAGACTTGAATAATTTTAGATCATGAAAAAGAGTATGGGATAAATATGTTAAGGATGACTATTTTTGCGGATCCCTATATATTGTCATTAAGACCAATAAGGAAAAAAAGAGGGTTTTCTCCTAAGAATGAAGTTACCACTATTTGAAAAACCCATTAGGGGGTTGAATTATGTAGAGCCACCTAATGGAATTGGATGCATAGTCAAATAATAGCATCTTTTGGCTGACATGTTCATTATGTAGACTACTTATGTAAGGCCGCCTAAGGGCACGTGCTGAACAGCTAGGAAAAAGAACTCTCGGGTATCAGACATTTTGTGACTAGAAGTCAAGAAAAGGATTATGGAGATCTGGAAGTATTTAAGGTTAGGATTATGACACATGAAAAATGAGTATTGTCCAATGAATGAAGGAAATACACAGACCAATGCTAACTATAATCATGTTGTGGCTGGGTCCTGAATTAAGGGGCTGGACTTCACTACGTATCCCATAAGGATGGGAATCAAGCCAAACGTAGTTCTTGAAATATAGTTTAACGTCATGTGGGACGAGAGTGTAAGAGATCTTAGTTTAGGGTCATAGATCTCGGACCATAATAAGGAATACACATTGTGTGTTTTATAAATCTGATGTGAATGAAGACCAGGGTTTTCATACCACATTCATGTTTTCACCGGGGGAATTTTCAGCCAAGGGACTGAAAGTGAAATTTGGGGTTAGGCCCAAAGAATTGGGGCTAGATTCGAGGGATGCTCGAACGTTCCTACATATCCCATAAGGATGGGAATCAAGCCACACGTAGTTCTTGAAATACCCTTTGTACAGATTTGGTTCATACAAGTGAAGGGTGAAAGGGGGACTTTAGTGCAATGATGTATTGACCCAAGATAAAAGTTTTGGGCATTGACATGTATGCACATAGTCTTTAGAATATAACATGATTGGAGATCAATATAAATAATGATTCCCTCTCAGGTGAGGGTGTCAAAGAATGTTGTAGTTTATTGTCGTACAGGACAAAAAGTGCGAATAGTTTAACGTCATATAAAAAGGACGATAGTGAACCAATGTAAAACATATTGGTTCTGGGGGCGGCATCATGAATCAACATCGTATGAGATGGAGGTGAACCGATGTGAAAATATTGGTTTTGGGATTGAAGCTCGGAAGGTTTCCAACATACCCAGCCTAGAAGGAAAGGATCAAAGTCTGCATAGTTCGATTAAAGAATGAATTGGTGATCAAGTTGTTCTTGAGGACAACGACCTAAAAAAAAGGTGTTGGGACTTATAGATGGTTAGCGACCCAGAGAGGGTGTTATAGTTGAAGTTTACTCTAAGCTCACGTGAGTCATACATGGTGTGAGAAACAAGAGGTAGCAACAAACTTAATGATGCAAAGTTTAATGTCATGTAGGACATATGAAGGGACTATGCAGTTTAAAGTCTTGCAGTGAGGACTATTGGTGCTGCACAGTTTAGTGTCATGTAACAGGTACAAAATACAGTTTAACGTCATGTAGGACAAATATAGGGAAACAATTTAACATCATGTTGGAAAAAAGGGTGCTGTATAGTTTTGCGTCCTATAGCTAAGACGATGGGGACAATACATTTTAACGTCATGTTGGACGAAAGGGGGACTATGAAGTTTAATTTCATGAAGTAAGGACAAAATAGGACACAATTTAACATCATGTTGGACGAAAGGGGGACAATGCAGTTTAATGTCATGCAGTAAAGACAAAAGAGGACGCATTTTAACGTCATATTGGACGTATTAGGGACTTTTTCACAGTTTAACGTCATGTTGGACGACGACACAATTTAACGTCATGTTGGACGATAGTGCGAACAATTTAAGGTCATATGCATGGACCATCGATTATGCAGTTTAAAGTCTTGATGGAAGTAAGGGACTTCTGTACAGTTTAGTGTCATGTATCTAGGACATCATAGTTTAACGTCATGTTGGACGAAGAAGGGACTGTGTAGTTTAATGTCATGTAGTAAGGACTTAAGAAGGGCTGTATAGTTTAACGTCATATAGCTAGGACGTCATAGTTTAATGTCTTGTAGGACGTAAGTGAAAATATTTTAAGGTCATATGCATGGACCATGAGATGTATTTGTATTAAACAAAATAATTCTTTAGAAATCTGGCATTGGTTGGAGTAGTGATGATTTCTCCATCCATTGAGTATAAAGAATAAGCTCCATTAGAGTAGACCCTATGTATTGAATAAGGTCCTTCCCATCTTGGCTCCAGCTTGGGAGGTTTCATTCTTGGTATCATTGGAGTTATGAGAACCAATACCTATTCTCCCTGAATGAATGAACGAAGATGAACTTTTTTGTTGAAAGCTTGTGCTATTCGATTCTGATAGACTTCCAAGTAGAGCAAGGTGCACAATATTTTCTCGTCTAATCATTCTAATTCATCCAATCGCTTTTGAGATTGTTCATCTATAGATGACTGATCACAAATGGCTACCCTGAGTGAGGGTAATTGAACCTCAATGGGAAAGACTGCTTCTGTTACATATACCAATGAATATGGAGTTGACTGCATTGCAGTGCGGGTGGTGGTCCGATAAACCCATAAAGCATGAAAGAGTTTATCAGGTAATGATTTATTATCTTTATCCACCATCTTTTGTAGTATGTTTGAAAGAGTCTTGTTGAAGGATTCTATTTGGCCATTGGCGACTACATGATACCGAGAGGAATGGTTGGATTTGATGTTGTATTCTTGATACAACTTCCTTACCTCGGATGAACAGAAGTTGGTGCCATTGTCCGTCAATAAGGTATAAGAGACACCAAATATGGTAATGATGTTAGACTTGATGAAGCTAACAATGGTTTTATAACTAGCTTCTTTGAGAGGTATTGCCTCTTCCCATTTGGAAAAGAAGTTAGTAGCAGTATTAATGTTCTTAAACTGCTTGAATTTAGCTGAAGGATAAGGTCAAACGACATCCATTCCCCATGTGGAAAATGGCCATGAGTATTTAACTGTATGAAGAAACTATGGGGGTTGATGAATGAAGTTGGCATGCACTTTGCAAGAATGAAACTTCTTTGTGAAATCAACACAATCTTGTATCATTGAAGGCCAAAAGTATCCAAGCCTTCTAATTTGATCAGATAGTCTATGTCTAGACTAGTGGGCACCACAGACTCCTGCATGCACTTCTTTCATGATAGCCATTGTCTCTTCATCGTCAATGCATCTGAAGAGAATTCCATCAAAACCTCTTTTGTAGAGAATTTTCTCTAGATGATCTGGGCTATCATAAGGAGTAAAATTGACCACACATCGCCAGATTTGTTCTTTCCCGACTCTATCAGGTGGAAGTGTTCCATTTTAAAGGTATTCCCTGATAGGTGTCATCCATCCTGTAGTATGACCATATGGTTTAGGAATGGGACTAATTTCATTGATTTACTCTATTATGGCTTGAACATAAGGTGAAATTGTACAACGGTGGGCAATACTGATGATTGTCTCATCCCGATTTTGATCTATCAAAGCTATGGCTATATTAGCCAGTGCATCAGCTTGAGCATTTTGTGATCGCGGCACATAAGAAAATGTCGATTCTGAAGGAAATTCTTCCATTAACTCTCTGACATAAACATACAAAGGGATTAACTCTTCTTTTCTTATGGAATAATCCCCATTTACTTGTTTGATTACCAGGTCTGAATCACCTTTCACTTTTAAGTGATTCACTTGTGCTTGAAGCGCCAACTCTAATCCTATGATGAGAGCTTGATATTCTGCTTCATTATTTATACAGCCTCCCGACAATGAGAAGGAATAAGGTATCACTACCTTTTCCGAGGAAATAAGTACAATTCATAATCCAAATTTTTTGAATTTAGGATCTTCCATTTTATTCCCTATTGGACTTTTGGAAGCACCATCAAAGTACATTTCCCATGTTTGAAGATTATCTTGAATAGAAAAGACCTCCTCATCAGGAAGTTCAGTATCTAAAGATGTATCTTCTGCTGAAGGGTGTTCAATAAGGAAATCAGCTAGATCTTGGCCATTTATTACCTTTTGAGACACATACTGGATATCAAATTGCTCAAAATAACTGCCCACCTTGCCAGACGTCCTGTAAGCATTGGACGACTAAGGATAAATTTGAGCAGGTTATTATGAGATACCAATTGGAACTCATGATGTTGTAGGTAGTGTCTCAACTTTTGAACTGCAAATATTGACGTTGGGCATCACTTTTCAATACTTTAATATCGGGTTTTTGCTTCAAGCATAGTCTGACTGAGATAGTAATGGCTGTTTTCATTCCCAGCATCATTCTTCTGGGTAAGGAAGACACCCAATGATCGCCCAAAGGCTGTCACATAAAGAATAAGTGGTCTTCCTTCAACAGGTGGAATTAATACCGGTGGAATCAAGAGATATTTCTTAAGAATATCAAATGCTTCTTGACATTCTTCAGTCCACTAGTAGGTGACTCCCTTCTTCATCAATTTGGTGAAGGGTAAATTTTTTCCTTCCAGATTGGCGATGAAACGCCGAATATAGGCTAAGTGTCCTTGAAGTCATCTCAATTATTTCAAATTTCGAGGAGGTGACATACCAAGGATTGACATTTTCTTCTCAGGATCGACTTCGATACCATGATGGCATACGACAAAGCCGAGAAATTTTCCTGAGGTTACCCCAAAAGCACATTTCAAGGGGTTCATCTTCAAATTGTGTTGTCAATGTTTGTGTAATATGGATTCCAAATCATCCAAGTGATTAAAACTTTTTTTGGATTTAACCACCAAATAGTCCACATAACATTCAACAAATTTCCTTAAAAAGGGTTTGAAGATACGGTGCATGGCACACTGATATGTTGCACCAGCATTCTTTAGTACAAAGGGCATTACCTGATAGCAAAACACACCCTAAGGGGCTCTGAAAGATATAGATTATTCATCTTCTAGTTCCATTCAGATTTGATTATAACCATAATATCCATCCATGAAGGAAAGTGCTTCATTGATAGTTGTTGCATAAATCAAGAGTTCTGTAATCAGAACTGGAAAATCATCCTTAGGACAATGCCGATTAAGATCTCTAAAATCAATGAAAACTCTAATATGTCCATTATTCTTTTTCACAGGGACAATCTTAGCCAACCACTTGGGATATTTAACTTCTCTAACGAAGTTAACTTTGATAATCTTATCCACTTCATCTTCAATTTTGGAAGCGTAAGTTGGGTGTTTTCTTCTTGAATCTTTCTTAAATCCTTGATGTTCTTCTGTCAAACCCAAATGATGAGTGGAAACATTGAGATCAAGCCCTAAAATTTCTGTATAGTTCCAAGAAAATATATCTCGATTTTTCTTTAAAAATGAAATATACATTTCTTGCTCTTCAAGAGTCATGGATGCACTAATTAAAGTGGGGTGTGGATCTTCTTTTGTACCCAGATTTATTTCTCAGAGTTCATCCACAGTGCTAGAGATACCCTCTTCAAAAGCTGGAGGAGCATCCCTGAGATCTTCCTCTTCTTATTCAACACATGTTATCTCTTCTGCTTCTACTTGCATAGTAGATGATGTAGAAGAATTTCCATGATCAGGAGAGATGTTAAAATTCGAACATCTTGAAGAAGAGGCTTCCATTTCTGACCCAATTGATGATGAAGGGTCTTCCTTGGGTAATAAAGATGAGATTAGGGATTGAAAATCAACACCATCATTCACCTATGATATTTCTATAACTTCTTCTGGCCTGGTTGGCGAAGTATAGACTTGCTGAATTTCAGTAGATGAAATGAAAACATATCCATTTGAGCTTTCATCATTGCCTGGTGAATCACCAACATCTCCCATGCTGTCTAGCTTGATTTCCATAATTGACATTATGGAAGTTTCCATTAGAGTATTTGGATTCGTGTCTATCCTATCAATTTGACTGATAGAAAACACATAATATATACTCATATGTGTGAATGGGTTTACTGTATTCTTTTCCAAACCATATGGAGCATTAACCTTGGTAACCTCCCTTATTGTGGATTTCTCCTTACCCTTCATGTGATATAATTTCACCTCAATGTATTGAGATTCACATGTTTTTAAGGGGGATTTATCACCATACAATGTCCCAATTTGACCATCAAAACAATATTCGCGACATTGATGGTATGATGAAGGGATAGCCACATGTTGATGTAGCCAAGGTCTTCCAAGAAAAACATTAAAGGCTATATCGTGATCAACAACCATGAAATCTAAATTGGATACAAGGTCTCCAAACTGAGTTCTGAGTGCAATCTCTCCTAATGGTTCTTGTTCATTTTTATCATATCCTTGCAACATCAGAGTAGAAGGAGATAAATCAGATTTTTTAAGGCCTAATCGATGAAGTGTTTGAATGGGGATGAGGTTGAATCCTGAACTATTATCAATGAAAGCTCTTCGGATGTCCACACCATTGACCATTCCAGATAAATACAAAGGTCTGATATGTCCATGCACGACATCATCCTCATCTTCATCTGTGAAAGATATCACTACATGGCATTCTGTAGGATTATTCTCTACATGGTAGAATTTAGCCACAACAATTTTAGTTTCGAACTCCTGAGGACGTGACAAAGCCTCAATGAGTGCCTCTCGAAGATCCTTGGATAGATTCAAGGAATCCAAAATTGATAACTTGGCCGGTACTTCGGCCAAATGATTCAAGACATCATATTTTTTATCCAAAGGTCTGCGTTTCCCAGCAGGAACATGTGTTTTTGTAGGTGCCTTAGAATTTTATGCTTTAGAAGTAGATGCATCTTGTATTAGGGTAGGAGTTGGAAATACTCTTGGTTTTAGAAGATTAGACCGACTAGGTCTATTTAATTTCTTAGAGGAATAAGATGGTACCTCTAACCGATATTCCAAAATAACTGTACCAGTACTGAATCTGCCTTGTGTGGAAGAATTTTCTTGTTCTTGTTGAGCCTGATAAAGGGCTCTACCATGAGTTTCTGCTACATACACAGTTCTAGCAGGGGTAGAATTGGAATAGTGGTTTCTGGGATATCCACGTATTCCTCTGTATCCCAGAACTCTGTAACTCCCTCTAATTCCTCTGTTCGATATAGGGAACTCAGGCTTATCAAGATCAAAGCTGTGACTGGCTTAAGGATCTATTAAATTAATCATGTTAATATAACCAAAGATCAACTCTTCATCTGATGATGATTCTGCCTGATTAGCCTGGTTAGGCTGTGCCGTTTGGTAGGGTGGTTCCCGTGACTTTTAAGTAGATGAAAAGAAATCTGCCAGAGTCAAAGAAAACTTGGGCTTTAACACGATCTCATATTCTTATGATTGTTCCTCTTTCTTTGAATTATGCCATTTCTTTGAGGATTTTCCATCTGATGAAGAGGGTTTTGATTTGGAATTCATATCATAAGACACAATTGGTTTCTTAAATTGCGTTCGCAAAATGGCATGAGTTCGGTTGATCATTTTTCTGACCATCCAATCATCATATTTCTGCGCATTTTTGTTTTTGACTTCTTGCCACTCACCTTCTTCCTCTGGATTTGTAGCAGTAACACATGCTACCAGAGCTGAAGAACCTTTCAATTTGACTTGTCCCGAGTCCACCATTGTTTTCAGGAGGTATTTGAAGACAAAACTCTCCTGAATGGGATGCCCCAACATCTGCTGAAATGGGAAATAATTGGGACGGTCTTCATCTCCTTCCTTGTTAGGCCTTTTGGGCCTTGGAAATTGAACCAAATTATTTTTTAGAGCTGAAATGAAGTAACCAATAACTTGTTCATTTCGGAAAGAGTAAAAATTTCTCTTCATATCCTCAAATTGTTTTCATCTTTGATCTCTTTGATCATCTTGATGAAATAGACTCTGTTGTTGACGATCAGGAGGTGGACCCTTCGATAAGATGAAGGTTTTGAAGTAGAAGTAGGTACAGGTGCTTGTTTAAGCATAATTGTAGCAGTCTCTACTTTACCCATTCTCCTTCCTGGAGCTGATGGAATTACACGAGCTTTATCCTTAGTATTTATAAGAGAGCCTTCAATCTATTGAGTGATTGAAGTAAGGTCTCGAAACCCTGCTGTGTATTTCACAAGGATCAATGGTGTTCATAATTCATCATGCAGATTTTCCACACAGATTGGCAACAACTCTTCTTAAGGGAGTGCTAAGCTCAGGGAATATGTTAATCCCTTCCAGTGAGCAATGAAATATAAAACCCTTTCATTATCCTTTTGCTTACAATTTCTGAGATAAAAAACTATTGTCATTGGAAAAGTTGAGCTGAATTGAAGAAGGAATCATTGATGGATATCCTCCCACCCGGTAATTGACTGGGATTGTAAGCTTGTATACCAGACAAAAGCAGGCCCTTGTAATGACTGTAAAAAACACATGAGCTTAACTGCTTCTTGTTGTTGAGGGGTTTCCATAATAGGATCGAAATGAGAAAAAAAATGTGTTAAGTGTTTCTCTGGGTCTCTCGAACCATTAAAGATTGGGAATTTGGTACTTTTAAAATTTGATAGGGGAGGAATTGCATCAACCCATTTAGGGTAAGCTCTCTTTTCTGGTTGAACCGGTGCATGCTTCCCTTCTATAGATTCTAACCAAGCTATTAATGACTCAATAGTAGTTATTAATTTTTGAGAAACATCTGGTTGAGCTTGGACCTGTGCAGGTGCAATAACTGGAGCTTGGATAGGTGTGGAGACTAGGACTGCCACTAATGGTAGTATTTCTGGTTGTTGTTGCGTATAAACCATAGGATTAGACCTATGAGGGTGTACTGGCAAAGGAGGATATTCTTGATCCATCTCAGTAGCTGCAACAAATTCCCTTGACTGACTGACTCCAGCACGCTTAGGAGGAAGACTACTTTGAAGTAGTTCTGCATTCAACCTCCTTAATTCCTTCATTTACACCTCTTGTTGTGCAAATATTTGCTCTAGTAAGAGTGATTGGACTTCTCCAAAGTAAGGTTATGTAACCTGATTCTTCCCTTTCCCCTTGTTTTACACCTTTTATAGAGGGGGAAGTTGGTTATTTGAAGGAATACCCAGATTCTGGGTAAGCCTTTGATTTCTTGTACACACACCATATTCATTTGTGTCTGTGTGTACAACTTCTTGAGTAGGAACTTCCTCATCTGATCCCTCTGAGTGAGCCTCATGTTCTGTAGGATCAGCAACAACGACATTGATGAAATTAATTGATGCATAATGCATTGCATCCCTTCTACCAGCATTTCTGTGATATTGTCTTCTTCTATGTCCCTGATGAGACACTGCCTTCTGTTGAGTTGATCCATTAGGAATTTCTTAACGAACTGTAATTTGGAGGGAATATACTGATAATTTGACTCATCGTTCCTCTTGGGGCTTCTTCATTAATCGATAGAAGACTGACTTTCTCTGAGGAAGAGATTGAGGATTTGAAAAAGTCCCCATTCTGATGGACTGGGGCTGTTCTTGCTATTTCTGCTCAACTCCTCGAATCCTATTTGTTGATTCTGAGGGTTGAGCAAAAAGAGTCCCCAGTCTGGAAAGCTGGGGTGGTTCTTGAGCTGCTACATCTAAGACTATCTTAAAATCTCTTATGATCTTGCGGACTTTAGTCCGGAAATTGGCTGGATGCATTAACCTACATCCACTCAAATCACCTGGTTCAAATGAATGTTGGATGATTTCTGACACTTATTTCACTTGATGATGTGCATGCTCTATATGAGAATCATGTTCAATGTTCTCGTTTGCTTGATGCAAAAGTAATTCGACAACTTTTTCTCTGTATTCCTAATTTTGAGAAGAACTAGTTGAGGCCTGTTCTTGAGCAAGCCTTTGATTACAAACAAAACCAATTGGCTGTGGCCAGCCGTGGGCAATAACATTGCATGATACCAATTTCAGCGGGCTTTGTTGACTAGAGAGTACAATGAAATTTAGTGCTCCATGAACACCCCATCCCCTGATATGAATACTAGATGGGGAATTGGCAATTAACTGGAACAAACTTCTTAGTACGTCAAGGCATGAACGCTGAAGGGCTCTCTACTGCTTTTCAGCATTCGGATATCAAGAAACTGAGAGAGATACCAAATCAATTTGGCGTTGTAACCCTTCTATTATCTTGACATGATTTTCATATTCATCATAAGATAATATTTTATTTTTCAATTGAAAAATAGTTTTCCACATGTTGAGACGAATATCGTGAATACAATCTTCCGTCAACATCTCTGGAATGTCATACTGAGAGTCAACCAAATGCCAAAACATGACTGGTAATTCACCTTTCATCAGTTTTTTTCTCATATTCAGCATTTCCCCTTTATCATTCGATGAATATTATTCTACCTGATTAGACCAAAGTTGGTTCTTCTTTATTTCTTCATCAGATTCAACAATATTGGTAGAGAATTCATTTACCAAATTAGAAGATTCATGAATCAGGGGTGGTTTATAGAATGACCTACACCCCGAGCTATCTTCTTGTTGAGAAAGTATTTCACCTGATAGCGGTAAATCATTATACATGACTGGCTTCACATTTTCAAGTGCATCAAGATAATAGGGATTTCTCATCACTACATTTTCCATTGGAGAATTTTCTAGGCAATGTGAATTACTACTGCAGAGAGGACTTTCACATCTAAATTCATCATCATGGGGAGGACCACCATGGTTGGTTACAACAAAAGATGAAACATTTTTCTCCTTGATCTTTTGGCCATGCAGAGGGTTATCGTGAATCTCATCTGAAAATGATACTTCAAGATCGACCGAACTGTCATGAAGCAATCCTTCATGAGGAAGTGTCTAATGCATACCTTTGGAATTAATGTTCCCACTATTGGGAACTGAGAGAGTAGAATCTTGAGTTGAAATAGATAATTGTCTGAGTGCATCAAGAACTCCATCATCGAGCAAGGCCTTATTACAGATTGGATCTTGATTTATTGACTGTGATGGACAATTCTTTTTCTTAGATGCCTTCTTACTCACCGTGGGAACCAGTTGTTGATCAAAGTGGTTATTATGGGCAGTTGTATGTTCCTGCTCAGGAGAAATAGTCATGTTTGGCTGATTATCTCCACTCAAATCAGGTGTATGTGCTTGACTTGGTTGTCCGTATGATATGGGGGAGTATTCCATAGAACCCTCTTGGACTGGAACAGAGGTGTGTATCTGTTTCAGAGTGAATTGTTGATGTTTCACTCCACTGGTAGGGATAGATTTTCATTTTTTTCCTGTAATGCTGTTGAAGCTGTTATAATATCCTGGCAGGCATCCAGAATATGAGCAGGGATTTTCTTCTGCTCTTTCACCATCGTCAGAATGTGCTTGGTGAATTCATCTACCGGAACGAGAATATACATCCATTCCATGCTTGGAGTAGGTGTGTGTTCCTGCTCCTGTAATCCTTTTCCTGTCAGTGAGTTTTGACAGTACTTATGCGTGTGAGTAGAGAGTTGAGTCTGCCTCCTGTTTGTCATTAGGTCTTTCCAATTGACTTCTCCAGGTGCTACCAAACGAGACTATTGGTAGGCTTGATCAATACTAGAAGGTGTATGTGCCTAATGATTTCACTCCACCAAATGTGGTTGATGAACTTCCTTCAATACTGGAAGACGAGACTGCTGGCATGATTGATGAGTGTAAGCAGGTGTATGTGCCTATTTACCAGTTGTCAACACATTGAGTTGGCAGGATTCATCGTATTTAGTCAGATGAGCCTGCTGACTAGCTGATGATTTATAAATAGGTGTATATGCCTTCCTATAATACTCCGCCAGAATTTCCTGGTAGGATTGACTTGTTGCTGCCAGACGAGTCTGCTGGGTAGTAACATCAAGACAGACGGGTGTATTTTCCCGCTCGTTGCTTTCCACCAAGTTAGGTTGGTGGACTTATCCGGATATGGTAGAGATAAGAACATTCTCAATTTTTACCGATCGTCACCTCTGGTGGTTCGCATTGCCTGCTCGGGTTCGAGGAACCTGACCCGAACGCCTAGAGATGACACCCTCATCGTGTTGAGGGCGTACTGCCACACGAGTCTAGCGGCGATTGTTGGTGGGAGCCCAGGGGAAAGAATCCTGTCACTTTGAATTAAGACCTTTAGTGACCTTCTCATTCACCTCCACATGATATGGGAGGGACTGGTGATTGCGTTCCAGGGACAACGACCCAAAACGGTTGGAGACAGTGGTTAGCACCGCCTGCTTCTTGATCACTGGTCATCGCTGTCCAGACGACCAGGGTGAATTATTGACTTGGAGGGCTTGTCGAGTGGCCTCTAAAGTTAGAATGGTACAGTGTCAGTGGTATTCTTTAACCAGTGCATTTGATACTAAGTGTTGAAGAAGCTGAGTAGGTGATGTCATCCTTAGAGCAGACAACGATCTAGCTGGAGTAACAGTAGAGGTATTCACAACAGAGGCATTCACAGGTGTGAACTTAAGAGAAGCCATTTTTGTAATGTAGAAGATCTTGGAAAATAGTTCCTATTTGATATAATAGACATAATCAAGATATGTTCGGCCACTACATCTTTTGGATGAGCACATGTGTTATAGATTGTTTTGTTGGCCCTCTCATTGAGTTTAAATAGGGTCCTAAAAAATAAGTAAAAAAATCATTTTAACTTGGTTAAGGATTCACGTCGGGTTCACCATTTTTTGTTTCCTATGTAAATGGGGATGACCTTGTTTGTTTAAGTTTCAAACATTCCAATTGGTTTCTAATGGGTTTATTCGTAGAACCAGAAACATCCAATGATTTTATATCCATTTGGACCTACTTTCCAAAGGTAGGTGCTCATTAGTTGTGCACTGATGAGGCTTAAGAATTTTCATTGGTTGAGAGGATGGGAGGTCCGAATCATCACACCTTTTTGAGGGGAATTATTGTCTACTCTAGGAATCTCTTTATAGATTTATGTTATGTTCGTGAATCCTTATTACACTACCAAGTATGAAAATGAGCTTTCCTTAAGATCTGACAATCAATGATTAATATATATGAGATTTAGAGAATATTTTATATGTATTTGAGGTTATTTATCGATAGAGAATCAAATGTATTTGTTAGAGATTATTAGTCAATGGCATCCTTCAACACATTATATAAATATCTCTTGGTCATTATGATAACCATACTGGTTTTAAAGCCACTTAGCAGGGAACTTGAAGTTTATTGTCATTCAGAAAGACATGGAGTATTTCAGAGTTGGGATCGTACCCACAGATGGGCTACCTACGTATCCTTGTTAGAAAAGGAATCAGAACCCACGTAGTTCGGGAATTAAGATATAGTTAAATGTCACATGGGATGGATGAGAATTAATGGGTGATGGGCTTGAACCTTAGAAAGGATTCCTACATACTCCACTTTTAAGGTAGAGATCAAAGTCTACATAGTTCGGTTGGGAATTGTGGGGCTTACGTATGATTGATGGTCTAAAGAGATGTGTCGTGGTTACTTTTATACTCTAAGCTCACGTGAGTCATGCTCAGTGTGAGAAACAAGAGGTATTAGTAAACCTGACAATTTGTGCCATGAAAGATGTGGTCACAAGGAATAATACGGGGCTTATGTATTTATGATTTCCCAAATAGATAAAGATCAGGACTTACATTAGAGAAGAAGCCTGAGAATAAGGTCCATAAAGGTATATGTGCTTTATGGAGATTTGGATGCTCTAACTTGGGGCTTACTCCTATGGAGGATGTCCAAATTAGGAGGAGACTTTTGATTGAGTTTTATTCCTGAGAAGGAAGCGCAAATCAAAAGATGTTAAGACTGGTTAAGAGAAATTATGGCTAGGGATTATTCCTGATAAGGAGTCCCAGGTTAAGGGACTTGAGATTTGGGGCTTACTCATAAGGAGGATTCCCATATTTGGGAACTAGGGGCTTACCCCTGAAAAGGAGGCCCAAGTTAGAGAATTATGATTGGGACTTACTCCTAAGAAGGATGCCCAAAATTAAGGGAACTTGAAGACTGAGACTTACTCCTGAAGAGGATGCCTAGGTTAGGAAATTATGACTGGGGCTTACTCCTGAAATGGAGGCCCAGGTTAGGGAATTATGATTGGAACTTAATCTGGAGAAGGCGGCCTAGGATTAAGGAACTTGAATACTGGGGCTTACTCTTGAAGAGGATGCCCATATTTGGGAACTTGGGGCTTACTTCTGATGAGGATGCCCATGAATAGGGGACTTGGGGCTTACTCATAAAGAGGATGCCCATTAAATCTTCTCTTCTTAAAGGATGAGGTTGAATGAATTAAATATCTAACCTTAGTGACATAAAGAAATGTGAATCACTAGGTTTTGAGAGATGTTCCACAGAATTTTTTTTCAGATAAGGAAGCCAACCAAGGAATCATGCCATAAATGGCTTTGAGGAGGATTCTGAAGGCTAAATCTTGAAGAGGAGAGGTGTATTTGAAGAAAAGAGATGAATGGACAAGAGGAGCTCCCAAAATAAGGTAGGCACGTAGGTCCTGTTTGGGCACGCAGGTCATGGTCGCGCAGGTATATCTGTAAGACACGGGTATACTTGAACGACAGTAAACCCATAGGGTAATACTTGGGCGAGGCTTGGTTCAAGACCTTAGTATTATTCTTAAATACCTTTAAATGAGTGGTGCACAAGTTTCATTTCAGGGATAAGGCGGCACGCAAGTGTCTTCAATTCCCTGAAGGGTTAGACACTTAGGCGCGTAGGTGTTGATGAATTTCAACACTTAGGCCTTGTTCCCCCTCTTTCGATCTTCCATTATAGGTAAGAAATTACCTTAGAAGTGTTCAGAAGGCTTTGAAATAAGACTAGGTCACCAAGAGATGAAATCTGAGTTTCTAGATTTTTCGTCCTTGAAATGGGGGGCCCAAAAGTGGTATTTGTAGGCCTTTGAAGACCTTGGGTGAAAATAACTTAGGGAGCGCAAGTCACCTACGTGACCAATATGAGGCACACAAGTATCCTTCAGCGGCCATGATAAAACTTGCATGACCCAAGTGTAAACAAATCCCTGTTCATGCCTTTGTCAATTTTTGATGTTTCTTCAAAGGATGAATCACTTTATGTTAAGGTATTTTCCTTTTTCAGTCGTTAGATTCTGCGATGGAAAGGAGTGTCAACAATTATTAAACATATTATAAGTTTAAATCCATATATTTAATGTAAAGACACACTTATAAATTTTCCAATATTTATATATCTCTAAAAATATATCAAATTACATATTTCATCAAGGGAATATTTTTTTCCTTTAAATATTACATATTTTTATACATGAAGTTATCATAATAATTTAAAATGTTAAATGTTTCTATAAATTTTTTATATGATATAATTTATGACATAAAATATATATTTATAATATGTATGGAACATAGAAGTAGGCTAGCATGTAGTCTAGTGCTATGCGTTGCTTCTTTCTTACCCTTCAATCATGGGTTCGAGCCCTATGGCTTTGACAGACATGCTAGGTTATTCCTTAGCATGTGGTATACCATTTTATATATAGAATCAATATTAGAATAAATAAAATACCATTATAGTTAAAAATTAATGTTTTAATGAAATAAAGGTAAAGAAAGCTACTTATGTGATATATAGGTGTATAATTGCTTTGTTTACAAATAAAAAGAATCATATAGAATTTACATTTATATTCTAAAAAATTTAATTTATAGAATATATTTATAGGAAATATTTGGATGTTATATCCCCCCTTGAAGAAATTTCATCCTTGTAATTTTATATTGAGTCTAAAAATGGGGTTTATGAAGCTCAATAGAATATTTAAAACATTTTTAAAAATCCATTTCAAAAGGCGATTGAGGAAATCATTGTAAAAGGAACCTAAGTAGAAAGAAACTCCTTTTATGCTTTTAGAATGGTTTAATGGAAACCCTCATTGTAAAAAGAACCTATGTTTCAAGGAGTTGAAATTGATACAAAGAAACCTTAGGAAGAAAAAATTTAAATACCCTACTAAGAAATAGGTATATAATATTATCATATAGTAGGGTAAACCAGTCATATAATATTATATTCAATGTATAGAGTTCATGACTTGATGAGATGAATTTTAGTTAAAGTCTTGAGTGAACTATAAATCCATATTGGAGGTTATGAGACTATCGATTCAAAATAATACATTGTAATATTGTTTTTATAGAAATGTGAAAATAATTCATATATTAACTCAATATTTCAGAGTTTTCTTTTATGATATGGATATACCCTTTATCATTCATAAAAAATTCCACATCTCCATAAATTAAATGGTCATGTCTTTGATGGAAATTCCATTTTACAATGAGATGGATTAGTTGAGACTATGAACAAACTAAAAAAGATAAAATGATCAATAAAACTTTTAGAGAAATAAAATGGTTTTGTATAGATGAAATGTATTTTTTCCAGTGATTTTGATATTCAAAAAGCATTAAAAATAATTTTAAAAATTATTTTACATGATAGGGTTGATTAAATCTTTTATAATAGATAATAAGGTTCTATGAGATCATTTTCAATCCAATTGGATAAATGATATTTATACTATTTAAAATAATATTATTAAAACCTGAAATGAATTACTATATGTTTAAATAAAAATGGACAATATGATTAAGGAATAAACCCATTGAAATTCTATAATACATTATCATTCAATTATTTTTACCCAAGAAGATTATACTTTTAAATCCAATTTCAAAAAATAAAAAAAAATTATCCTTAACATACTAACCCCTAATCTTATAAGAGACTGGTAACTTATGGCTGAAAACCAATATATAGTCCCTTAATGTGTTATAAATATTTTAATTGTACACTTATAATAATATTATAACCTATACAATTATCTAAACCCTCACTCTGATATCAACTGTAAGGACCCAAAAAAACACTAAATAATACTTTATATTTAGAATATACATATCTTTATTCCTTTCTAAATTAACATTTTTATTTAGTGTTTTAGAGAATTATTTCATAACTCATACAAAAAACTATTATATTATAACATGAACACTTCTAATTAGTATCAACATTTTCCATAATATAAAAAATTTCAAATGAAACACATTTTCCTTTCATGAAAATTCTTCATAAAATTCAACTTGGCTCCTCATTTTACCTTACTCATCTTTAAACCCTATGATAAACATCTGAAACTATTGTATGATAAAAAAAGATGAGCACATGACATAAAAAAATCTGCCAATCCATTAGAAAATTTCAAAACCTACAACAATTTTACCTTTATTAAATTATTCTTTTATCATATAACTAAATATTATCCATGTGAAATAAAAACATTATTCTCATAGAAAGGAAATTTTGAGACCATAACATAGAAATATAAACCCTAGTAGGAATCATAGACCATCTTTTTCACAACCCAGGTTTACTAGAGTTAGAAATATCTATATCCTATTTAAAACCACAGGAAAAACCAATATAAATAACCCCCTTATTCATAAATATGATGTTTTGTAACATTACCTAATTCATTAAAGTGTTATATAAAGATCAACAGTCATATTAGCTATATCGAGATAACCCTTCATATAAGTTGTATCAAGCTCACATGTCATATAAGATGTATTGGTATTACCCAACGTATAATTTTTATTAGGATCCTCATCGTCATCTAAATTTCTCAATTACTATATCGTGAATAAAAAAATTATTTTTTCTCTTTTTTATCAAAAACCCATAATATCACTTGTGATCCCAAAAGTAAACCACTTTCCATTTTCTCATAAAAAGGGGTGAAATATACCTTTCATTTAAAATTTAAATAAAATGAAAAATTATAAAATTATTGTGGGAATGATTTCATTTGAAATAACCAGCTAAAATTTTAAAATAATCTTTTATTTATTTAAAATTAAACACAATGGAAAATTTAATTAATGTCATATATGTAAAATAAATCTGTTCTTTTACATATAGGTAAAAATATTCAAATGTGATATGTATGGAAAACATTAAATATACCATCTTTTAAAACATAATACAGGAATTAAAATATGTTAAATAATTTCCATATTCAATCATTTATCAATAAATAATAATTTTCATGAATTTTTTTAAATAATATTGAAAATTAAGAATAAGTTTTGTAAGGGAAACTTTAAAAGTGCATTTTAAAAAGATAGTCAATAATGTTATATACTGTCTAGCTTCATACAATCATTAACTATTGATTAATAAAATACATTAGTTATTAGCATTCAAAATATTTTTTTTATTTTCATTACATTACCATTTTACATTTTATTTTATTTATTAACATAGTTTATTTTTTTACATAAATATTTATGTAATGTCATAATATTTCGGGGAATTTGGTCGAAAATCACAACCTTTGGTAGCATGATCAGGGTAAAAGGGGTAAACTATTCTATTATCTAAAAAAATATTATTTTTATATAGTAATAATTTTAATATATTAAAATAAATTTTAAAACCATCAATTAATGTCACATAAGAGAAATGAATGACATTACTTCGTAGAGGTGGTAATCCACCCATATACACGAATGACATTACTATTTTCTAAATGATAGAAAGTTAAGAAATTATATGTTATATTACCTTTCCATAATGATAATGATTTTATGAATATCAAACAATAAATTAAATAAATCATTATAAATATATATGATAGGAAGTAATGGAAAACTCAACACCTCACTTAGTGGATGTGGTAATCCACACATAGACATGAATGATTTTTTAATTTCCCATATGATGAAAAAGGGGTTGAAAAGGTACTAAAATAATAATTATAAAACTTTTATATGGGTGATACTTATGTTGTTAGTTCATAATAGTTAAATATTATTTTAAGTAGGTGGATGAAGAAATAATTATAAAAAGGTTGGTTAGTACTTATACCTTTTCCTTGCATATCCTCCCAGTCTTGCGCCTTAGGATTTATAGAATCAGTATTTTGGTGAGACCCTAAACACTTCTATATGGGGATTGAAGTTAGGGATATTATTGGGAAGCTATTTTCTGAAATATAGTTATCAAAAGGTGCGATTAAGAGAGGAGTGGATTTTCCCTTTTTTAATTGAGGAGATGGGAATTTTAGAAATTATATAAAATAATAAAATTATATAAATTATTTTCCATGGGAAAATTGATCCAAATTTATATATTTAAAATATATTATGAGAATGAGTATAAATCCTATAATTAAATATTTTTTTCTACATTTTTAGTAAATTCTTCCACCCTTATCTCTTATTTTTAACCCCTATCATCTCTTATGACAGTTATTATGACAACCCTTATCTTAATTAAAAGGAAATTCATGATTTATTACATTAAGTTATAGAAAATAAAATCTATAAAATCGATATGTATTGTGTATTTGGATTATTAGGTGCATTTTATAACAACTTATCACATAGGATACGTCTCTATTATTGAAAATAACTCTAACATGCTTATAATATTCCATCATACTTAAAAATGAATGGAATAACCTGGGTACATACATAAGAAATGGATGAGATACAAAGTCTAGTAAGGGAATAAACATGGAATAACATAGAGACATTATTACATGTTAGACAATAGGAAATTAAATGGTACATAAAAAATTTGAAAATAAAAAACATGTACAAAGAGACACTATATAACATAATAACATAAGGAAACATGAGAATGTGGACACTATATTAAACTTAACATAATAAATATAGGTCAAGGATAACTACCAAGACATCATAACTTGGTAAAAATATTCTAATTATGGATTATGATCACTCCACATTTCCTTAAATTTTGTCTCATGAGATGAAAAAATTACTGTAACGTCCCAATCTGGCTCACCTCTGAACCGATGGTCGAACCTGTCACCACACGACCTCAAGCATGTCTCCCCGTATGCTAGAGGCTGCCAAATAGAAATGAGGGTCTTAAGAGGTGATAGTGTGGAGACTATACCCTATTATCAGAGTTGAACATCAGTATGTCAACGTAAATAACAATCAATAGCAGAAGAAGTAATACATAATTGAAAAAGAAACAGAAGATAGATTTCATATAATAGATGAATGAATGACATGTTATTAATATATATTTGAAAGCAGGAAACAAAAAAACATGTTTTATATCTTAGTATAGAATTAAAAAAAAGACTCAAGCCCTGAAGGAAATCTCTGTGAGCATCCTGAGCTTCTGTTCTGTCCTCAGCTCCTATCTACCAAGTATATGCAAACATCACAATCCTACAACCAAATAGAATCTACTCGGGTACCCTAGTGCAATAACGGATTGAGTAGGGTGTGAGATATAAATATCATTAGGTCGGGACCACTGGTGTCTACCACAAATCTAGAAATTCAATAAATAATTTAAATAGTGTGAAATCATGTATAATTAATTTAAATAGTACAATGTAACTATATACCAAGTACCTGTTTCAGCCCTTAGCTGGTGTATGATCCTGCATTATACATTTTTCAGGCATACATAACATTCATCTCACATTTATTTTCATTTATAATTTATTCAACCCTCGTTAAATTATATAATTATCGAGTTCCGACATAAGCCCAACATCCCCGTATAATTTACTCACAATAGATGTCTCTAAAGATCATTTAAGTAATCAAGTAAATACTAAATCCAAGCTTGTGATTTGGCTTGGATAATGTGTTATAAGGTATTTAATTTAATATTTCACATTATAAGTCTGAGCCCGTCCAATAAAAATCTTGATTCTCTCCTGGGTCCATCCACCAAACAGTGATTCACCCAAATCATTAACAAGTTTGAACCCTTTCTCATATTCAATCCACAAATAATTATGTCACAACAGATTTCATTAACCATTTAATTCATTCCATGTACGACCAGTTAGACTCACAGTCCAATGTCAATTAATGGGTGTAGAACATTATGTCTATCACCCTCATGAGTATTTGGAGCATCAATCCTTGTCTTACAACCCATGTGTATTTGGAGCATGAGTCCCTATCCCATAAAAGAATATTCCCTTACAAGATGGGTGTAGAACGCCATGTCTAGAACCCCGTGATTATTTGAAGCATTAGTACCTATCTCACAACATATTTATCAACCATGCATATATTTTTATCATTGGTGAAGAACGCGATATCTAACATCCCAAAAAAACCATTATTTAACTCATAAATTAATTAATCAAATCCGTTAATTAATTCAACAACTAATTAACAACATAAATATCCCATCAAATAACTCAACAATTAATTAACCATTCTACATCTCACAATTTTTTGTTGGAATAGCCCAAAGTCCTTCATTTTTTATTATTTTTATAGTACACCTTTCAAAGGGTGAGGTGGAACCCTTACAAGGACCTAAGGCTTAGAGACAATTAAATGACACGTAGGTCTTAGGGAATCTCCCAGACAAAGTAAACTTGGAACTGCTCCTCCCCAGAATATTTCATGATATCAACACTCCACATTCACAGAGCTGGTTGGCTAGCTATCCTATGAAAAGCTGCATAGGCCTGGTACTAATGGAAAAGTCATACCCTCTCAATCTTCCAATTTCAGATAGCTCTGCTCTAGTGAATGCGCCTTCTCTAAATCCTCCTTTGAAGCCTTTTCCCTCGTAGTCTGACTAGTATATCTGCATTTCATGTGGCTCGAAGGCCTTTGGGTGGCCTGAAACCCTTAAGGTGGCCCAAAGGCCTAAAGGTGGCCTGAAGGCCTTGAGAATCAACTGGCCCGGAGGCCTTGGGTGGCCTGAAAGCCTTGTAGGACCCAAGGAACAAACCAGTGGACCCAAGGCCCAGATGGATGAATAGTTCCAGCTACTATAGTATCGAACAACACCTGCTATAAAATCTATTAGTTAACACAACAATTAACTAAGTAAACATGAACATTAATTAATCCATCAATAAATTAACCTACAAAACAAATCACATCCCATATTTATTTTATAGATTTAATTATCTCATTTAGATTCCATCATTTCTTAATCAAACCCACCATTAAAAATATTAAATAATCATCATGGTACATAACTTTGAGCATAAAAAATTCATCAATTAAATTAATGCATGTCAATTAATTAATTTCAAAAATTAATTAATTTAATTATACCCTTTAATCAATTCAATAATTGAATAACCTTTCACATCATTAAAATTAAATAATTAATCCATTATTAATTATCTTGATTTATCCAAAACAACATATCACAATTATTCCCCAAATAAATTATCTCATTCAGCTAAAACAATATATTATTATTAATACTTTGATTAATTATTTATATTCAGTCTCAAAGTGCATAATTAATATACAAAATTAATTATCTAATCTTAGAAAAAACAAAACATCATTTAATTATTTAATCGAATCACTTTAACCAATTCAGCAATATATGCTTAAAACGAACACAATGTCTTGTCCTCGTTTATCTCACTTGGGCAGCATCATTTAATAACATCCAAAGCCGTGCATCAACACATCACATATCGCATTTAGAAATTTAATCAAACTTACTAAATACACATTTGAAAGGAATTCAATATAAATTCTTCACTGCATAATTTAAATACTAAAAAAAGTGCAACAAACATTTTAATAATGCATTTATTAAAGTTGAGGACTTGAAAGGGGACCCAACCTCAAGGTGGAACCAATTAAAAATTCAGAGAATTGACATACAACAACAACCAATCTACAATTGGTCTGCAACTGCATGCACACGCCTTTATATATGTATATATATATATGTTCACAACCTCTACATTGATCAAAACCTGCTCCAACATAACTTAGAATAAAAAAACACAAAGGCAGGACTTAACACACCTCAAATAAAGTACCAATGACTCGTATAAACCAAAAGAACCTAAATTGGATGATGTAAAACAAAATAGTGGTGTATAAACCTTACCCGAAATATCGAAAACAGAGAGAATCAAGACCATCCGCCTCGACCTTGGTGGCGGATGCCGAATTATGGACCAATGGGTCCCGATTCAACATTCGCATACCCTAAAAATAGAGGAATGTGACAATCAAATTAAACCTGAACCTTAGGGTTTCATTTGAGCAATCAAGGAAAGAGAGGTGTCAAATGAACAATTCAAATTACAAGATATATGCAAACGAACTCACCTTGTTGAGGTTGAAAAGACTCGTGAAGATACCGAGAGAAATAGTTGCATGCAAAGAGGGGTCTGAGAGAGGGGGAGGTGTGCTACTGGTTATTCCCAGGGGTGTCGTGCGCTGCAGATGGGGGTCCATCCTGGTGTAGGTTGCACTACAGGTGGTGCACTGCAAGGATGAAGCTCCAAACATGGAGGTAGAAGATGTGTGAAGGAGGTAGACTGGTGTGCGCTGACTAGGTTTTCATGGGAGTTCGTGCCTCTTGTGCGTGGGGAAGGAAGGAGAAGCTCCTTCTTTTCTTTAAAAAATAAAATAAAACCCCCATCATTATTATTACTTATAATAATAATAATAACAATAATTAATTTTTATTAATTTATTAAATTTCATTTATGATAATAATAATAGTTATAAGGGATATGGATAGTCATGAAATTATTATTACTACACTCTTTTATCTATTCCTTTAAAACCAAAACCCCCAAATTATTGAAATATCATTATTATGATATTAATGATAAAAACTCCAACCCATAAATTCAATATAAATATTAATGATGATTATTATTATAACATTAATAATAATTTCCATACCATTATTACTACACCCTTTAATTTAAGAATTTTAAACCATAACCCCCAAATCCATTATTATTTTTCTTTTTAATAATAGTAATGACCATAATTAATAATGATTATTACATTCATAAAACTAAAAAACTAATAACCTCATTATTATTATTTTTCAAACCTTTGATAAACCCAACACCTCTATTTAATAACAAATCTTCTTCATTAAATTTGAAACTCTTTATTTAATTAAGCGTTTCTTTGAGATACCCAATAGCCTCATTAGATTCACATAATTATTACACCCCATTAATAATGAAATTAAAATATTTTAACATCTAAATAATTTCTGACAACATAATAATAATAATAGCATTATTATTATTAAAAAATTATTCTATTTAAACAAAAATATCCCATTTAATATTATTTAATTAAAATAAATAAAATATTTAACAGGGTAAGCTGCATGGGTTGGACTACAACCATGCACAATCTGTGCAAATCCATTAAAGTGGAATTATTTGGATCTGGAGCTCCCGAGACTTATCAAGACACCCGTGAAAATTATCAGGTATTCACCCAAGTCTAAAAACAACACCTTTAAGTGTTCCACCACTTGGAATAATATTCTAGGGAATATTTAAAAAAACGACCCATTGATACATGGAATTTTTTTTGAAAACTTTCATAATTTAAAATCTGTTAAAAAAACATGGGACTTTAAAATCTACCCACCTTAAAAACATCTCATCCCTAAAAATTCATCGAGGAATATAAAATCTTCTGATCCACCAAGGTTGAGAAGTTTTGTTTAAAAAATATGTTACATTTCCAAACGCTAAACAAACTATTAACAAAAAAACAAGTCCAACCTCTTAATTCTTTAAAACCTGAGTGAAAGCTAACCGAAATGGAGGTTACAACTGAGGTCATTTTTGGGACCTCATAGAATAAAAAGGTCATATATTCATCATCTAACAGAAATTGGTCGCACATGATTTCTTGGAAAGAAAGGATGGTCCCAAAACCCACACTCACTCTAAAACTGACGACGTTACTTTTAAAATTATTACATCATCAACCGCATGTACACCGAAGTATTTACCCGACCTCTTGTGACATTACCTAAGTGAATTCATCGCAAGGCTATTTAAAAAAAATTAACATGCCTTAACATGAATGAAGTCATAACCCAAATAAACCATGCATTCCGCGTACAACCCAGATAATAACCACTCATCAAGACTAACAACATTTAAAACTTTAGCGAGGTGTATAAATGACACTATCTTAGTGTCTCATATGACGAGGCCAATATAGGGGACATGCTCATATCATTAGGAAGAGTGCACTAAGAGAAATCCATGGTCACTAAAAAGATCAGTCGAACTACTACTAGATGAATCTGTTCAAAAATCTCAAATTCACCTGCCAACACATTTACTAAAATCGATGCAACACTACCCACCTTGGGATTGTCCATGAAGTTGAAATAAATGATCATCCTCTCAGCAATATTCTATTTCAGAACACCTTAACGCATGCGTGTGATGTTCCTCAAACCATGATCACCATGTTAAATATTGATCATAAAATCCGTAACTTAAACCTATTGGTGTTTCAAAACACTTGAGTCCCAAAAAGTCATCCCGAGTAGTGGGACATACTTACCTTAATGCTCAAAACATTCTAAGGGAACTACCTACCATGAGTTAGCCCCTTACTAAACATAAACGCCAACCCTCTTTCCTAGTCATGAAAAACTAAAACCATGAGGTTCAAAAAGGCCCCATTTTAAACATTTTAATTAATTTATTTCAACCTTTTAACATTTGAATAAATTACAACAAACACATGATTACTTTGCAAAAAAAAGTCACTTGGGTTTCAATAAACGCCCCATTGGCAAACAAACATGATATAAAAAACATCATCTTTAAACATTTCACATAGAGTGTTATCCAAATATAAATAGGAAATTCAGCATCTAAATTCTTTTCACCAAAAAGGTGACCTATGAGGGTCCCATTTATTCAATCTGGGTTCTTCAAAAAGCAACCCAACAACAGTTCATTTCAATCAAAATGCATCTGTTTTATATTTATAACCATTTTCAAACATACTATGGTTATATAAGATTCAAACACATGGGTGGACATCTACTAATCGATAAGGCACCCATACACCTTACCACTGGAATTTGCCTCCCATTTATCACAATCAACATTTATTTAACATTTTAACTTTAACAGCCCTTTCACACATCAAAACATCTCAAGCATGTTATCATAAGAAGTAAGACAATATTATGCTATAACATAGAAATATGTAACAACAAAAAAACATTCTAATAACTGAGGCAATATGGAATATATTCACTCAAACATGTTAAATCTATCACCAAAACATGCTATCTAGAGAGGCATGCTAAAGTAGATCAAAACATGGAATTGCACCCAGGGCACACAACCCAAATTAGCAGGCATCATACTAATGAAACTACATGGAATGTTACATGCATGACATGTGAATATTTACATGCCTAAGATGATTCATGTATGAAACTTCATTTCTTTATTAGGCCAAGGGATTTTTTTTCAAAATTCTCAAAATCATTAAGCAGTAGAAAATACACCTGTCACTTTAGGTGAAATCATATCAACTGTAACCTCAAATAATACAAACATAAATTACCATCCCTAGACACTTGATAATTTCCCATACATGGAGTGATCAATCCCAAGAATTAATATTAACTCAAGCACTGACACTTTCCTAGTCTTCTATCTACCAACCCAAAAAATAACGACAAAAGGAAAAAAACTCCCTCTCATACCACTTTTTAACATCCCAATCACAATCACCCCTGAACCAGTGGCCGAACCATTCACCACATGACCTCAAGCACATCTACCCATACTCCAGAGGCTACTGACTAGTATTGAGGGTCTTTGGAGGTGATAGTGGGGAGACTATACCCTCTTATCATAATTTCATAGTAGTATGTCAGAGTAAATAACAATCAGTAGGAGAAGAAGTAATACATAATTGAAAAAGAAAAAGAAGACATATTTCATATAACATATGAATTCATGACATGTTATTGATACATATTTGAAAGTAGAAAACAAAAAAACACATTTTAAATCTTAGTATAGAATAAAAAAAATGACTCAAGCCCCGAGGGAGATCTCTTAGAGCATCTCAAGCTTCCGCTTGACCTTTTACTATTATCTACCAAGTATATGAAAACAGAAAAATCCTGCAACCAAATAGAATCTACTCAGGTACACCATTGCAATGGAAACCCGAGTAGGGTGTGATATATTAATTTCAGTAGGCCGGGATCACCGGTGGCTTCCACAAATCTAGATAATCAATAAATAATTTAAAAAATGTGAAATCATTTATAATTAAAGTAAGAAGTACAATTTAACTATATCCCAAGCACATTATTCATCCCTCAACTAGTGTCTGATCCTACATTATGCATTTTTCATGCATACACAACAATCATATCACATTAATTTTTATTTATCATTTATTCAAACCTCATTAAATTATATAATTCTCTAGTTCCGGCATAAGCCAAACATCCCCTTATAAGTCACTCGCAACAGATGTCTCTATAGATCATCTAAGTAATCAAGTAAATATCAAATCTAAGCATGTTCTTTGGCTTGGATAACGCGTCATAAGATATTCAATTTAATCTTTCACATACAATGTATGAGCCCGTCCACTGAAAATAGTGATTCTCTCCTGGGTCTGTCCACCAAACAATGATTCACCCAACTCATTAACAAGTCTGAACCCTTTCTCATATTCAATTCACAAATCATTATGTCACAACAACATTCATTAAAATTTTAATTCATTTCATGTATGACAAATTGGACTCATAGTCCAATGTCAATTAATGGGTGTAGAACATCATGTCTATCACCCTTGTGAGTATTTGGAATGTTAGTCCTTGTCTCACAACCCATGAGTATTTGGAGTATCAGTCCTTGTCCCATAAAAGACTATACCCTTACAAGATGGGTGTATAATGTCATATCTAGCACCCCGTGAGTATTTGGAGAATCAGTCCCAGTCTCATAACCTATTTATCAACCATGCATATATTTTTATCATTGGTGTAGAATGCCATGTCTAACACCCCCAAAACATCAATTAATTAACTCATAAATTAATTAATCAAATACGTTAATTAATTCAACAACTAATTAACAACATAAATCTCCCATCAAATAACTCAACAATTAATTAACCATTCAACATCTCATAATTAATAATTAACTAAAAATTAATTATTCTTAGCCATAAGATAGTCAACTAGATAATTAATTCAACATTTAATTATCCCAATTCGATAACCGAAAACAAAATAATTAATTCACTAATCAATTATCCTTATTCCCTTACTAATATATTTGATTAGTTAAAATAATACCAAATATATTAGTTAAATAAGCAATTAACTAAGTACACATTACAATTAATTAATCCATAAATTATTTAATCTTCAAAACAAATCACATCCCATATTTAATTTTACAGATTTAATAATCTCATTAAGATTTCAACATTTCTTAATCAAACCCACCGTTAAAAAAATCAAAGAAACATCATGGTACATAACTTTGAGCACTAACAATTCATCAATTCAATTAATGAATGCCAATTAATTAATTTCAACAATTAATTAATTAAATCATACCCTTTAATAAATTCAATAATTGAATAACCCTTCACATCATTTACATTTAGTAATTAATCCATTATTAATTATCTTGATTTATCCAAAAAAACATATCACATTTAATCCCTGAATAAATTATCTCATTCAGCTAAAACAATATATAATAATTAATCCTTTGATTAATTGTTTATATCCAGTCACAAAGAGCATAATTAATATACAAAATTAATTATCTTATCTTAGCTAAAACAAAATATCATTTAATTATTTAATCAAATCACTTTAACCAATTCATCAATACATGCTTAAAACTAGCACATGGTCATGTCCTCATTTATCCCACTTGGGAAGCATCATTTAATAACATCCAAAGCCATGCATCAAAACATCACATATCACATTTAACAATTTAATCAAACTTACTAAATTCACATTTGAAAGAAATTAAATATAATTACTTCACTGCATAATTTAAATACCAACAAAAGTGGAACAATAATTTTATTAATGCATTTATTAAAGTGGAGTACTTTAAAGGGGACCCAACCTCGGGTTGGAACCAATTCAAAATTCAGTGACTTGACATACGACGACAACCAATCCACAACTGGTCCACAACTGCATACACAATTCTTTATATATGTATATATATACACATGAACACCCTCTACATTGATCAAAACCTACTACAACATAACTTAGAATCACAAAAACTCAAAGACAAGACTCAACACATCACAAATAAAGTACCAAGGACTCGTATAAACCAAAATAATTGAAATTGGATGATGCGAAACAAAACCATGGTGTATAAACCTTACCTGAAACATCGGTGGTAGAGTGAATCAAGACCATCCACCTAACCCTTGGCGGCGAATGTCAAATTTTGGACCAATGGGTCCCAAGTCAACATTTTCATACCCTAAAAACATCGGAACTCAACAATAGGATTAAACCTGAAACTTAGGGTGTCGACCGAGAAAAAAAGAAGAGAGAGGTATCAAATGGACAATGCAAATTACGTGATATACATAGTCTAAATCACCTTGATGAGGTGGACAATATTCATGAAGAGACAGAGAGGAATCGTCGTGTGCAAGGAGGCATCCGAGAGAGTGGGTGGTGTGCTCTAGAAACTGCCCAAGGGTGTCGTGCGCTGTAGCAAGGGGTCCAGTCGGGAGTAGGTGGTGCACTAAAAGGAGGAAGCTCTAGACATGGAGGTTGGAGATGTGAGAAGGAGGAAGACTGGTGTGCGCTGACTAGGTTTTGGGGGGGGGGGGGGGGTTCACCTTTTGTGCATGGGGAAGTAATGAGAAGCCCTTTCTTTTCTTAAAAAAAATAAAACCCCCATTATTATTTTTACTTATAATAATAATAATAACCATAATTAATTTTTATTAATTTATTCAGTTGTATTTATTATAATAATAATTGTTATAAGGGATGTGGATAGTCATGACATTATTATTATCACACCCTTTCATCTATTCCTTTAAACCCAAAACCCCCAAATTATTGAAATATCATTAATATTATATTAAGGAAAAAAATCCAACCAATAAATTCCATACAAATATTAATGATTATTATTATTATAACATTAATAGTAATTTCCATAACATTATTACTACACCCTTTCGTTTATTAATTTTAAACCATAACCCCCAAATCCATTATTATTATTCTTTATAATAATAACGACCATAATTAATAATGATTATTACATTCATAAAACTAAAAATAATAATAAAATCATTTTTATTCTTTTTCAAACCTTTGATAAACCCAACACCTCTATTTAATAACAACTATTTTCATTAAATTTGATACTCCTTATTTAATTAATCATTTCATTGAGATTACCAACAACCTCATTAAATTCACATAATTATTACACCTCATTAATAATGCAATTAAAATATATTAACATACAAATAATTTATGACACCATAATAATAATGACATTATTATTATTAATACATTCTTCTATTTAAACAAAAATATCCCATTTAATATTATTTATTTTAAATAAATAAATTATTAAACTGTGTAAGCTAGATAGGTTGGATCGCAACTGTGTGCAGCCCACACAGATCCATTAAAGAGGAATTTTCTGGATCCAGTGCTCCCGAGACTTATCAGGACACCCGTGAAAATTATCAGGTATTCACCCAAGTCTAAAAACAACATCTTTAAGAGTTCCAACACTTGGAATAATGTTTCGGGGATTTGTTAAAAAAACAACCCGTTGATACATGGAAACAAAATTTTAAGACCTTTGTAATTTAAACCCGGATAAAAGAACACTAGACTTTACAATTACCCAATGAATTTTAGGACTATATAATTTTTGGAACACCCATCGCTTTCATATCAGGTATATGCATAAGCGTGCTGCATAGAACATTCAACATAGTATCATATTTCATTGTATATTATTCCACAATAAATGAGTGTGGAATAAATATATGATATTCCCTAATATTGTGAGTATAGGTATGTCTATGTTAATATCCTTGAGTGGAAATTACAATGGTATTCATAATAAAAATATTTTTAATGGAAAAATAATTATCAAATTTCTGTATGATAACTGTGATTCTGAAAGATTAATAAAATGGTTTAATGATATTGAACGTGGCCTATAATTATCTGGAAATAAAATGGAATGTAATAGTTACCTGGAAAACATATTACCACATTCATAATTGGAAATAAAATTCATAAAATGAATTAAATTCTTGAATAAAGATGGGAAGGAGATGATCCCTTACCTTGAGAGACTGATTCCAAAAGCTTTATAGGAGATTCTTGAGAGATTGGGGAGATTTAAGGGGAATATAAAGAGTGAAGTGAAGTTTAAATAAGTTCTTAAAGGGTTTTAGTGAGGTGTAATTAGAGACTTAGTGGGTTTATATAGGAATATAGAAAGGAGTTCTTTAATATTTTCCAAACATAGGTTTTTGGACTCTATATAATAATATAATCAAAACCAAGAAATTTCCCATGGTTTTTTCCAATAATTTATTTAAATTTGGATATTTTTCTTATTATTATATAATTACATTGTCCGAACTAATTAAAATATTAAGCTTGGTGATGTGGAAGTGAGTCATGTTCAAAAAATAATTATTTAAAAACCTTAAAATATAATATAGGTTTTGGATGACTCATAAAGGATTTATAAAATTATTCAAATAACCTAAAAATAAAATTATATTAAATGGTAATATTATTTTGGGTCATGTATACCCTTTATTGTATTTATTACAATAATTTTGGGTCATTATTATGTCATAATACACACCATATATTTATACTATAATTAATTTTTACCCCAACATTTGATTGACTCATAAATTAATAGAAAATTAACTATTGGATATTTTCGATGTTATGATTCAAAAATTAATTTGTATTTTATCCAAATAATTTTATAAATATTCTAATTTTTTACTTTTGGAATAAGAATTGAAATTTCTTGAGAAATTCTGGGTTTTTTTTCAATAACAGTTTTTGAACACTTATAGAATTTTTCTGACTTCATAAAATTATATTATAAACTATAATTAATAAATATTATTTATTAATAATATTTTATCAAAATATAATTTATTTCAAAAAATAATTTATTTAAAAAATTAAATATCATAATTGAAATTACATATTACCCAAAAATATATATTTTGTTTTATTTAATCAAAATAAAAATAATTTATAAAGGAAAAATAATACGAAGTTAATATAAACATTATTCAATTCAAAATAAAATATAAATATTCATATTATTAGGCAACTGAGACATATCAATTTCATACAATAACAAATTACTTAAAGGTAAGGCGTTTGATGGTGAGACTTTCATGGGGTGGTTCGACATACATGGTTTGGGCCGTGATCTCTATGAGATTAAACTTATCCTGTAAAACTTTTTTCTTGTGAATTACTTATTGGATTGTAGCTTGGGATTAGTTAAGAGTAATGTCTAGTGATTATTTCTCCCTTATAATCTCTAATAAATGGTCTTCCTAGGGTATGTACCTACTAGTTTAGGTCGTCACATCCTTTTTTTGGGACAATTGGATTTATCAAAACACTATATTTTTACTAATCATATGATCAATGTTCAATGAATATATTATCAATAGTTATAATACTTAATGAAATTTTTATATTTGATAGTATATAATAAAACCAATTATGTGAATTTTTCTTCTATAACCATAATACATAATATAGATTTGGATTCAATCACAATGGGAATTTTATTTATAAAATTTCAAGTCATTACATTCTTTTCACCTTTATAAATTTCACTCTCATAATTTTTATTTCACACACTAAAACAGATTAGGGAAATTCAGTTTCATCAGCTCATCTAGTTCACACATCATTTCATCAAATTTTGGGTTTTTCTATAGAAAATTGACCATGTTCATTATATAATTTTATATAACATTGTCTCTACGATCTAAGATATTTAACTACCTCTCCTCATATGAAGGATCATTCAACAAGAATTCCACCTCTAGATTTAGAACATGTGAGGGTTATAGTATGTATTTCATCAAGAGTGATATTTGGAACACATCATGTACTTGATATATGTTAGGTGGGAGTGATATTTGATAGACTAAATTTCCAATGCGATCAAGTATCTCAATGGGACCTATAAATCATAGACTATGTTTTCCCTTCATTCCAAATCTCATGAATTTATTTAATAGAGATATGTGGAGGAATACCTTATATTCAAACTCAAACTCTAGTTCTCATCAATAATTGGTTTCATAGCTATTTTCTCGACTCTAAGAAACTTTGATGTGCTGCTGAATGGTCTTGAAATTTTCCAACATATGCATGACTATTTTAGGACATATCAATTTGTGTTACCCAACTTCATCGTAGCATGTAGGTGTTCTTCACCACTTCCCCTAAAGGGAATTATAGGGGGACAATTGTATTATTTAGTGAAATCTATTATTGTATGAGAACTATATAAGAGGCATATGTTGATCCCATCCTCCTTTGATGTCAATTGAGCATGATCTCAACTTTCCCTCATGTTTATGGATAGTCTAATTAAATTAGACATCAGTTTGAGGGTGATAATATATAATAATATTCAAATCAATATTTAGAGAATGTCAAAGAATCTTCCATAACATGAAGGTAAATCTTGGATCTCGATCAGAAACAATCGATAGTGGTATGTATCCTTACTATTTCTCAAATTTATGACCTTTCATGTTCATCGAGTGAGAAGTCCTCTAAAATTAAATTTAAGTGAGAAGTCATTGTAGTAATTTAAAATAAAACCCATATATCATTATTTCCACTTGATTTATTCAGAAGAAAAGTGAAAAATTTCATGTCTATGTTTTCCCATTTCCATGTAGGTATGGGTAATGGTTGCATCACCCGATTGGATTTTTTTCTTTCATCCTTCACTTACTGACATACAATTCACCTTGATGTATATTATGTGATCCCATTCTTAATATTGTACCACCAATAGCATTCTAAAATATAATGCTATAACTTTTTGCTTAATTGTTGGACGGAGAATGTATAAATATACATATCATCCAAAAACACCTTCTTTAACTCAGGATTTGATTATACAGAGAGTCGTGAAACAAATCTTAAAACTCCTATTTCATTAACATTAAACTTCAAGGATTTCCATTTTCTCATAGCTTCTACTTTCTTATAAATTCTCACATATTATATTTAATATTTCTTTATACACTTGAGAAGGGATGATTGATAAATAATTTTTGAAATGATTATTTATTTACCTTTCTTTATGATTGTCATCTCAATAATTGTCAATTATAAGAAGATAAGATTATTATAAATTATTGTAGATACCCCAAACTTGACGCACATGGACATTACATTACTTTTTCATAATACTTAATATATAACAAAAACCAATACTCAAGGATCGTAATAGTTTAGTGTCTTTTGAAACTTGGAACATAATCTTCTAATCATGGTGAAAGATCTTCAAAATCTCTCATAAAGATCTTTCCCTTTTGTTTTCCTACCTAAAACCTTTATTTATATCTTGGGGAAAAGAAAATATATAAAAGGGTGATCTCAAATGCTCAGTAAGGGTAAGCATGGAGAAAATAAAACAAACCATATACATTTGAACTTAAAAACATGAACATAATGTTTAATCATCAAAATCTTGAGCAATGACATAAAACATGGAAGTACATAAGGCATAGATCATAAAAGAACATTAATTATGATAAAATAGAATGGGAATAAAACATGTAATTTTGGAAATCCATTAATCACATGATATGATTTCCATAGTAGCCAAGGCATTGCTGCCAAGACCATATTAGTGGACAAAGTCCCTTTCTGAATCGAGTTCACTCCTCGTTCCAGTCTAGTATCACTGAACCAGATTAACTTACCGTTCCATCCATGTCTATCTCATGAGATATAAATATTTACCCAATTAATTGGAGAGAGATATAGGTCCCTCCAATCTCATAATGAAATCATTCTTACTTGTGCCACAACATAAAAATAAATCATTAATCATAACCCAAAGAATAAAAATGGGTTTCATAAACATCATCCCATCATAAAATAAATCCATATAAAACAAATGGATATCATTTAATCATAAGAAAAGTGAAACCATGTAAATCATAGAGATATTATACTTGAAACATACACATATGAAATAATGTCATCTTATATGGAAAATGGTTTTGATAAAACACTTGAAAAGAATTCTTGAGGAAAATATCATTTCTTCTTAAAAATCATTTTCTTTTCACAAAATGCCAAGAAATTTTAAAAGAAAAGTAATTTATTAAAATAATCATGAAATATTTTAGAGTAAACTTCATGAAAATAAGGAATTATGAAAACGTAAAAATCCGTTAATGCTGTATAAGTTAAAAAAACATCCTCCTTGTACTTTTAACGGAAAAGTCAAAAAGTACCATATATGGTAAACCAAAGAAAGATTCCTTCCATAACACAAAGTAAAATTAAAAAAGGGGTAAACATGACTCTAAAAATACATGGAATAATATTAAAAACTTTATGAAAAACATTTTTTATGGACATGGATGAAAAATATAACCCCAATAAATACTTACGAATAAACAATCTCGGATAAGAACGAGATTGGAATAGTTATCCCTTACCTTAGGTCTGATATGATTCGTACGTATCTGAAACTCCTGTATAATGATTTAAATAATGTAATTTAATTATTAAAGAATCCTATTCATTATTATGATATCATATATGGTTCACTTATGACTTTATATTACCCGTTATTTTGTAAATTCCATGTTGAAGCAGTGTTTTGGGTAAAATCATTTTATTTATCGTACGTGTTTGGAATTGTTGTTCTTGTTATTATTATTACTTATATAATTATTTAATTACTTATAGAATTTAAATCATGATTTATATATCATATATATTCAGTTTATATAAATATATAATAGATAGATGAATGAAATGAAATACACCGTTCAAAGAGATGGTAGGCCGTACGTACGCATGAACACTGTTTTCCTTTACTTATTAACTTGAATGAAAGTAATTAGATGAAATATATATATATATATACATAAATCCATTATCTTCATTATGTCATATATTTTATTATTATTCATTATATATACTTTATAATCATTCTTGAATGGTTAACATGGAGAATGAATCTCATCGCGTCGTGAAGACGGTAATCCGTACGTACGCACGAGCGATGATATCATTCCCATAATTATTTAACGGAATTGGAGTGGATGATATAATATCTCATAATTAGTATGATATTATAATAACCATATATATTTATTCCTTACACCATTATACCCATCCAAGTAAAGTGGTGGTGGAAAAACAGATTACACCACGACGTGGAGACGGTATTCCGTACGTATGCAAGCCCAATGATTTCGTTTTATGTAGGATGGATAGAAGGTGAAATGAGGTTTTTTAATATTTATAATAAAACAACTAAAGAATAAGAAGTTGAAGAAGAAATAAAACTTGAAAGAATCGGTAGAAGAGATTACCTCTTCTTCGACACACCTCTTTTAAGTTTCCTCTTAAGGCATTAGAGTTGGTCTTTTGAGGAGAAAAAAACCTCTATAATGATTCTAGGGAAGTTGAGAAGGGAAATGGGAAGGGTTTGGCCAAGCTTGATAGCTCACAATTGTGTAAAGAGAAGAGGGAGGATGTGCCATTTTATAAGGGAGGAGAGGGGAACCTTTGGAAACATAAGAAATATTAATTTATAATAAATTCAAACCCCATATAAAAACTTCCAGAATGACTCAAATATAAAGATTAGATGATATAGGGTTATAATATAATCAAACAATAAAATTTATACATATTGTGAATTTATTTTAAACATTATCAACTTGATTTATCTTTCTTTAATCTATTTAGTTTTATTTGTGGTAATAAGATTCTAAATTTTAAATTGTTATAAATAATTACTTATGTGTTGTGAATTTTCCATAATTGTATAATTTATGACATTTTAGAAAATATGAATTTTAATTTATAAATTTTAAATATCTTTGTGATTTTTAATCAATTTTATATTATGTTATTTTTATAAAATCACAATAGTGTCAATTTTGACACTATTCATTTATTTGAATTTAAATAAAATCCACATAGAAGATATGTTTGAAATAAAAGCTTCAATAGATTCATAACATGTCATATGTATCTAGAAAATTAGTGGAGAACATGAAATAGTTCATATAATATTTATTTTAATATTTTTAAAACCATTTATTTGATATTTCAATAAATAAAATAATTTCAACATCACTATTGTGTCACCATTAATGATAAATATTTAATCCCTAAAAATTCTAAATAAATTCAGATGATGTAGATAATTTAATTTAATTTCTGGAGACTATTCATGTTCTAAGTTTCATGAAGTTTATCACTAAATTAAAATTATTATACTTATAAGATTTAAGAGAGTGACATGTTGTCACTTTCTTTGGTTTTAATAATAATTAAATTATTTTCATGGTCAAAAGTCCATAAAACTAATCTATTTCGGACCTTAGGTGATATGGATCGACTTTTAGTCATCCAATAGAATTTTGGATGGTGTTTGGGTAATTTTATAATCTTATTTTTACCCTTAATTACTCGATTTACCTTTAACTGCAGTAAATAAAAATTACCGTAGTTACTATACATAATATAAAAAAATAAAAGTAAACTATTAACATAATTTGGACCCACTTAATTCAAATATGGAATCCATTTTTTGAAATTCAAAACACATAAGTTGTAGTAATTAATTTAAAATTAATCCCATTGTTAAGAAAACGGGTTTTAAAAGTTAAAACATTGCCAAAGATTGAAATGTTTTTACCTATGAGTTCAATGGAAAATTAATGGTAATGAAATAAATTATATTAAATAGTAAGAATAAATTATATTTATACTTTAAAACCATTCAATATTATAATTTAACCATATAAATTATTGCGATGAAAAAAGTTGTTTTTAATTAAAATATAGCGTGTTTTTACTATTCATTAAAATATGAAAGTTATCAGAATAATATGAAAAATTTATCCCAAGGAAATTTTTATATAATGATTACAAATAAAAATTTTATTTTGTAAAATTGAACCAATAAACCTATCAAAAACTAGATTTAAAGTTGGTGCGCCATCAAAAGGCGGCAAAACTGCATTTTTAGAAAAATACTTATTTTACCCGAAAAATTTATTTTGTTCTCATACCATGTTTTAGAAAATGTGTAAGATGAATAATAATGTTATAAAATTCAAAATTTAGTTAATACTATTCATATAGTCTAGTCCATAATAATATTATAAAAATATATTGTTGTTTAGTGAAACCCGGTATTGCGTACTACACACACTATCAAGGAAGGTCGTGATTGCGTGTAATGCAAGCCCAGTCAGGGATGCATGTAGTGCAAGCTCCCTTTGGTGTAGTGTACAACACAATACATCAATTAAAAAGAATAATCCTAATATAATCTCGGGTTGTTACATTCTACTCCCCTTAAAATGAATTTCGCCCTCAAAATTCGTTGGGGTTATAAATGGTTTACTAATTGAAAGTTTCTTTCATAGAAACCCACATAATAAAAAGGAATACTAAAACATAATTTTAAAAATTTAAGTATGAAAAATATCAGTTACCCAAATTAACTCGTCACTGGGTTTCCACATAGGAGGACATAGGTGAAAATATGGATATGGAAGAGAAATATAACCATCAAGTTCTGATGGAGAGTGGTAGAGAACATGGCTATGAAAAATCCAACAATAAAAAAGCCATAAATTTGTGATGATCTAAGGTACCATATGATTCATCAGATATGAGATCACTAGGACAACATTTTTGGTTTTCAAGATCATTTCCCAAATGTTGATGAATTTGAATTAGAAGAAATACTTACTTTATTTCAGTACAATCTCACCGTTGTTCATGCCTTGAAGAACTTCCACTTTATCTCATAAAGAAATGAAGTGGAGTTTTTCATTCTTGAGGTGTTAGCAGATCATGTGATAGAATGATGGGTAATTCCATCTATCTCAAACAAAAGGTTAGAAAAATTTATCAAATATACATAATTCCATCTACGGTGAGGTTAATCATATATGATTCCAAAAATGAACTTATAATTCATCTATCATACTGATTAATAAAATAAAACTAGTTTCTACAAATTAGGGACTTCCTGTAGGCCAGTGGTAGGTGATAAAGGACTGTCGCACTTTGGTTGTGGGTTCTATTCCCGTAACCTTGTTCGACGCGATAGGTTATCGCCCGTCCTATGGATTGTCATTTTTCTAAAACTACACTATTATAACATTCCATAAATATTATCAAAAACAAGTTCTAGCCTTAAACAATTATATTTGATGTCAAACTTAATCCATTCCAACCTTTAGGCTTATCCAAAATACATCTGTCCAATCTCATAGTATAAAGAAAATGATTACGAGAAATGTCATTAACCAAGCATGTTAATACCATCATTTATCCCCCATATATCATAAGATATATCTTGTTGATCGCATTCCAAACATGTGAATACCTTAATCATGTATTCTTTTGAAACATGAATTACCATAGAACCTTAGTGATAACATGAATGCTGTCAAAAGTTAACTCTTTACAAATATAAAAATCCCAAAATTTCTATATACTCAAACCATGATATAAATTTGTCCTTATATTAGCCATGAGCTCATTAATAATCTTGAATATCTTATTATCTCCTTATCCTTTCATTATGCACATATCATCTATTTTCTAAAAATATTTGAATAACCTTTCATGGTTATCGGTACCATTCAACATATACTTTCAAATACTTTAGGAAAAACAATAGTGTAACAATCCTTAGATGTGCCTTTATTCCATAGTACCATTACCTATACAACATAACTCTTGATAAACATAAATCATTCCACTACCTTCTTAAACCATTTATCGAGGTTGAACAATTCTTTCATCTCACATATCATTTGTAGTGTCTTCATCATCATCAATATAAATACTACCCATATGACCATGATGATTCTCTTCATGATACTTTACCTTAGGGTATTGGTTTTCATAATGCCCGTACATTCCACATTTAAAACATTTAACCATTATTGTTGTCTTAGTAATACCATTATCCTTTTCCATGGTGTTAACTGAACCTTTTCCTTTGAAATTACTAGCTTTGTGTCCTTATTTTCCACACCCAAAGAATCTTCCAGTTCCTTTGAGACATTCTCTTTAATTCCTCTTCTCACATGATTTAAATGAGGGAAATTGAACTTTATTTCCTCTATGATCATCATGAAACTCCATCTTTCTCTTATTAGCTGAGTCTGGATACTTACCAAAGTTGAGATTATTGATCATATTATGAGATTGATGATTAGGAATAATAACGATGTTTGTACTTCCAAATCTCTTTTCATTTGGTTTCCCTTGAAGAATATCATTCCATTGTCCATAATATTATCCATTATCGTGAATCTTCCTGTATCCAGCCATTTTCTAAAACCCAAAAAGAATAGTGTGAGAAGAAAAAATCATAATAGGAAAACAACATAATAAAGGGGGAGTACCTTAAATATCTAACATCTTAGGTTTAATTATAAGGTTGTTATCGTAATTCTAGGACTATAACCTATACCTATACTTAACATTAGGGACATCTCGAGACATACCTTAGAAATATCTCTAGGGATCTCACTAAAGTTTCCGCATCCTAGTTTCCAAAGGTTAACTAAACCTTTCCTCTGATACCAACTTTAGTGACCCATACTTGACGTACATGGAAATTACATTAATTTTGCGGAATAATTAATACATAACAAAAACCAACACTCATGGATCGTAATAGTTTAGTGTTTTTGGAAACTCAAAACATAATCTTCTAATCATGGTGAAATATCTTCAACATCTCCCATAACGATCTTCCCCTTCTGTTTTCCTACCTAAAACCTTTATTTATATCATGGGGAAAATAAAAAATATAAAAGGGTGAGCTCAAATGCTCAGTAAGGGTAAGCATGGAGAAAATAAAACAAACCATATACATTTGAACTTAAAAACATGAACATAATGTTTAAACATCAAAATCTTGAGGAATGACATAACAAATGGCAGTACATAAGGTATAGATCATAAAAGAACATTAATCATGATAAAATAGAATGGGAATAAAACATATAATTGTGGAAAATTATCAAGCACATGATATGATTTCCATAGTATCCAAGGCATTGCTGCCAAGACCATCTTAGTGGACAAAGTCCCTTTCTGAATCGAGTTCACTCCTCGTTCCAGTCCTATATCACTAAAACGGATTAACTTACCATTCCAACCATGTCTATCTCATGAGATATAAATCTTTACACAATGAATTGGAGGGAGATATATGTACCACACATCTCATAATGAAATCATTCTTACTTGTGCCACAACATAAACATAAATCATTAATCATAACCCAAAGAATAAAAATGGGTTTCATAAACATCATCCCATCATAAAATAAATATGTATAAAAAAATGGTATCATTTCATCATAAGAAAAGTGAAACCATGTAAATCATAGAGATATTATACTTTAAACACACACATATGAAATAATGTCATCTTAGATGGAAAATGGTTTTGATAAAACACTTGAAAATAAATCTTGAGGAAAATATCCTTTATTCTTAAAAATAATTTTCTTTCCACAAAATGCCACGAAATTTTAAAAGAAAATGATTTTAATGAAAATAAACATGAAATCTTGCAGAGTAAACTTCATGAAAATAAGGCATTATAAAACCAAAAAAATCCATTCATGCTGTATAAGTTAAAAAAACATTCTCCTCATACTTTTAACAGAAAAGTCAAAAAGTACCACATATGGTAAACAAAAGAAATATTCCTTCCATAACACAAATTAAAAGTCATAGAGGGGTAAACATGACTTTAAAAATACATGGAAGAATATTAAAAACTTTATGAATTTTTTTATGTACATGGATGAAAAATATAACCCCAGTAAATACTTACGAATAAACAATCTCGGATAAGAATGAGATTGGAATAGTTATCCCTTACCTTAGGTCTAATATGCTTCGTACATATCCAAAAATCCTGTATAATGATTTAAATAATGTCACTTACTTATTACAGAATCATATTCATTGTTATGATATCATATATGGTTCACTTATTACTTTATATTACCCGTTCTTTTGTAAATTCCATGTTAAAGCAGTGTTTTTGGGTAAAATCATTTTATTTATCGTACGTATTTGGAATTATTGTTATTGATATTATTATTACTTATATCATGATTTAATTACTTCAAGAATTTAAATCATTATTTATATATCATATATATTCAGTATATATATATATAATAGATAGATGAATGAAATGAAATACACCGTTAATGGAGACGGTAGGCCGTACGTACGCATGAACACTGTTTTCCTTTCCTTATTGACTTGAATGGAAGTTAGTAGATGACATATATATATATACATAAATCTAGTAGCTTCAGTATGTCATATATTTCATTATTATTCATTATATATACTTTATAATCATTTTTGAATGGTTAACATGGAGAATGAATCTCATCGTGTCGTGGAGACGGTAGTCCGTACGTACGCACAAGCAATGATATCATTCCCATAATTATTTAATGGAATTGTAGTGGATGATATAATATATCAGAATAAGTATGATGTTATAATAACCATATATATTTATTATTTACACCATTATAACCATCCAAGTAAGGTGGTGTTGGAAAAAACAGATTACACCACGGCGTGGAGACGGTATTCCGTACGTACGCACGCACGGTGATTTCATTTTCTATAGGATGGATAGAAGGTGAAATGAGGTTGTTTAATATTTATAATAACATATCAGTATATTAGTGATACTTATGTTATTACTTTATAATGAAACAACTAATGAAAAAGAAGTTTAAGAAGAAAGAAAACTTGAAAGAATCGGTAGAAGAGATTACCTCTTCTTTGACGCACCTCTTTTAAGTTTCATCTTAAGGCACTATAGTGGGTCTTTTGAGGAGACCATAACCTCTATAATTTTTCTAGGTAAGGTGAGAAGGGAAATTTTCAGGGGTTGGCCGAGCTTGAGAGCTCAAAATTGTGTAAAGAGAAGAGGTAGGAGGTTCCCTTTTATAAGGGAGGAGAGGGGCACCTTTGGAAATATAAGAAATATTAATTTATAATAAATTCAAAACCCACATAAAAACTTCCAAAATGACTCCAATACAAATATTGGATGATATAGGGTTGTAATATCATCAAAAAATAAAATTTAGATATATTGTGATTTTATTTTAAACATTATTAACTTGATTTATCCTTATTTAATCTATTTAATTTTATTTGTGGTAATAAGATTCTAAATTTTAAATTATTATAAATAATTACTTGTGTGTTTTGAATTTTCCATAATTGGATAATTTATGAAATTTTAGATAATATAAATTTTAATTTATAATTTTTAAATATTTGTTTTATTTTTAAACAATTTTATATTATGTTATTTTTATAAAATAACAATAGTGTCAATTTTGACATTATTCATTTATTTGAATTTAAATAAAATCAAAATAGAATATATGTTCAAAATAAAAGCTTTAATAGATTCATAACATGCCATATTTATCTAAAAAATTAGTGGAGAACATTAAATAGTTCATATAATATTTATTTTAATATTTTTAAAAACCATTTATTTGATATTTCAATCAATAAAATAATTTCAACATCACTATTGTGTCACCTTTAATGATAATTATTTAATCCCTAAAAATTATAAATAAATTCACATAATGTAGATAATTTTATTATATTTCTGGAGACTATTCATGTTTGAAGTTTCGTGAATTTTATCACTAAATTAAAATTATTATACTTATAGGATTAAGAGAGTGACATGTTGTCACTTTCATTGGTTTTAATAATAATTAAATTATTTTCATAGTAAGATGTCTATAAAATTAATCTATTCCGGACCTTAGGTGATATGGGTCAACTTTTAGTCATCCAATAGAATTTTGGAAGGTTTTAGTGTAATTTTATAATCTTATTTGTACCCTTAATTACCTGATTTACCTTTAACTGCAGTAAATAAAAATTACTGTAGTTAATATTCATAATATAAAAAAAAAATAAAAGTAACATATTAACATAATTTGTACCCACCTAATTTAAATATGGAGTCCATTTTTTAAAATTCAAAACACAGAAGTTGCAGTAATTAATTTAAAACTAATCTCATTGTTAAGAAAATGGGTTTTAGAAGTTAAAACATTGCTAAAGATTGAAATGTTATTACCTATGAATTCAATGTAAAATTAATGGTAATGAAATAAATTATATTAAATGGTAAAAATATATTATATTTATACTTTAAAACCATTTAAAATTATAATTTAACCATATAAATTATTGTGATGAAAAAAGTTGTTTTTAATTAAAATACAGCGTGTTTTACTATTCATTAAAATATGAAAGTTATCAGAATAATATGAAAAATTTATCCAAAGTAAATTTTTATATAATTATTCCAAATAAGAATTTTATTTTGTCAAATTGAACTTATAAACTTTTCAAAAACTAGATTTAAAATGGGTGCGCCATCAAAAGGCGGCAAAACTGCATATTTTGAAAAATACTTATTTTTCCCGAAAAATTTATTCTGTTCTCATACCATGTTCTAGAAAATGTGTAAGATGAATAATAATGTTATAAAATTAAAAATGTAGATAATAATATTCATAACGTCTAGTCTATAATAATATTATAATAATATATCGTTGTTTAGTGAAACTCGGTATTGCGTACTACACACACTATCAAGGAAGGTCGCGATTGCATGTAATGCAAGCCAAGTAAGGGATGTGTGTAGTGCAAGCTACCTTTGGGGTAGCGTAAAAAATATGAAATCAATTAAAAATAATAATTCTCATAAAATCTCAGGTTTTTACAATTATCATAAATGATAAATTTTTTGGTTCATTTATAAATATATTTTATGCCAAATTGTTTTCTTTCCTAGGATCTTAATAGATTGAGAATATATAGTCCTTGATTATCTCTAACCAACTTATCTTGTGTATACTAATGTATTTCTATATTAATATATACTTAAATATCTTATATTCCAAATATATATTTCACACTTCTTCCCAATGAGATAATGCTACTATATTTTTAATGAAAATATCACTACAGTCAAATCTAGATCAAGTGTTGGGATATTTTTTTGATGAAAATTTATTTTGTTTGCAGTATAGGTTACCAATTTCTATTTTTCATTAACACAAAACAAAATCCCTTCTTTGAAGCATCTCTGTATACAATGAAAATTTCTCCACTTCTGGCTAGAATAAGTATAGATGAAGAAATAAGCCTAAGTTTTTAACCAATCATTCTATACTTAAATTCATTATTAAAAAATATTACCTCATTAAATGTTAACTTGGATATAAGGTTATACAACCATGATAAATTTATTAAAAATTAATGAAAATACTTAGATAACCTAAGAAAAATAAGGATTTATTTGACATATACTATATTCATACATCCTTAAATTACTTCTATATTTGAATGTTGCAAATATATACCTTTAAATGTTATAATATTCCCCATAAATGAGACATAATTCAAACAGAACTCACATTTGTTTTACTTTTCATAAATCTTATTCTTTCATAATATTTTTACCAGAGTACTCTGATGCTCCCCCTGCCCCTCCTTTATTTTGAAGTATATTAGGATATTGAAAATAAATACCACACAATATTTTTCAATTTAATCTCTATAGACTATATTTATCAATTCTATGCAGATTTATGGATCATTAGTGATATTGAATTAAATTACCATGAACTCATAGTGCCGATACAATGTACAAAAAGTGGTCTTGGGGATATCCTCCTTTTTCAAACGTACTTGATAATAACCAGAAAAAAGATCCACCTTGGAGATGTATTGGGATATATTTATATGACCAAACATGTCATCAATCCAATTCATATAATAATTTTTATTTTTTGTTGTTGGTCGAGGTGGAAACTCAAGAATGGGGTGAATTGAGTTCCTACATAAAATTTATATTAAAAAATTATGATAAAATACCCCAATTCAAAACAACTCAGCTAATTAAGGTAGTAGAGATATAAATGTTCAATTTCTCAACATGTCTCTTAAAGGTTGATTAGTCCTCAGCTGAATCAGTTTAACAACTTATCCAAATTTTTAAACAGGTTTACTGAATTAAACACATATACACACTGACCAAAACTAACTATCATAATTAATGTAATACAATTTTCTATCTTTGAAATTATATGCAATGGAAAATAGAAAAATAGAGTATTACAGAATAAAGTATACAACATAATTAAACAAGAGGTTCAATCTCAAGACAAGACTTAATCCTCTCCACTTAGTGATCACCTGCCACCAAGAATTTTATATTAATAAACTTGATACACAGCCTGTATCAGGATTTACAATAGTTTTTAAAAACTATCTTGGTATCACAACCTCTAACACTATTCTTCATGGAAAAAACAAACAACCAGGCCCCACATGGACTCCTCCACAGTTATACATGGGAAACATAAATGTAAGGAATGTTTGGTGTGAGTATTTTCAGTATCCTCCAGTTTAAGAACATGAGATAGAGTGTGTGTAATAGACAAACACACACTACTCATAAATGTAAGATAAAAAGAAAAATAGAGATAATGTTATGAGGATTGAGTTTAGAAGTCTCTATGTGTTTTCAGTTCATATTTGGACTCCTTGGTGTACAGGAATTGCAATTTAAGTCCTCTAGAAGTTGTATTTAAAATAGAGTGTCACAAATTCAGGTTCTGGATTCCAGGTACTAAAGTGTTTATCTTCTTGGTTTGAAAGACATTCGATGAAGCACAAAAAATCATCCTTTAAATTTTTCTACCAAATGATCTTCATGAATCTCTTGGGTTCACAATGTAAGTGCTGGTATGCTCTCCTTGTTCTTTAGGTCTGTCGTATAATATCTCTCACTCAAAATTTTCTTCTCTGGCTCGATCTTTTATTTTATTCTTGAGGTCCAACAGTAGGAATGATAAAACCATGTACAGTCTTCCTCATACCTCATACAGTCTCTAGATATGTCTATAATTAACATTAATTAATGTCAGAAGCATTAAACTTACCAAATATGATCGTTAGAATAATATTAAAAAAATTGACAATGTATAGAGTAGAAGAGTATAGGTATCGATAGACTGGTAGTGGTAGCCTTCTCAATGACATCTTCTCAATGGTAGCCTTGCAACAGTAGGCTTCATCAGTAGGCTTATCAGTGGTAGACTTGTGAATTCCAAAGGTTCTTATAGCACTAACCTTTCATCAGTAGACTTCTAGCGACAACTTCATAGTAGTAACCTTGTAGCAATAAGCTTAAAATGGAAACCTTATAACAATAAAATTTTAGCGGTGACTAGTAAGATTCCAGAGTTAAGCTTCCCATCAATGACCTTGCACTAGTAACCTCTAGCGGTAGGTCTACAATAGTAACCCTTGAGTGCTAGAACTATAGTGGTGAACTTTCATTGGTAAATAGCGGTAAGGTTCCTCAGTGGTAACCTTCTATAGGTAACCTTCTAGCAGTAACCTTATAGAGGTAACCTTCTAGCAGTAACCTTCTAGTGGTAACCTTCTAGCGGTAACCTTCTAGCGATAACCTTTCCAATAGTAGCCTCAATCAGTGACTTAAACCGAAGGCTCTTAATAGAGACTTTAATACTAGTGAACTTTTACTTAGAAAAGTTTACACTGTAAACTTAATCAAGAAAGCAGTGAGGTTAAAAATATATAATTGTTACATGATAAAAATTATAAAAACTAAACATGATATAGTATTATCAAAATAAGTGAGTCCAAAAATCTCCCCCTTTTTAATAATCACAAATTATGGTAGTGGAATTTTGAATAAGTATTATTGTATCATAGTTAAGTATATTTTCTAATCTCTTCAGTGGTATCAATATACATTGTATCAGGGCTAAAACCTTTTCAACTAGAATATTGAAATCCAAATAAAAACATATTGAATCAGAGATAGAATAAATATGTATTAGATCAATGAGTAAAATAATTATAATGAAGCAGAGCTATAATAACATAAAATTGAACCAATTTTATTGTTGGAAATATATTATAGAATAGATTTATAGGAATTTCATATATGCAAGGGTTGAAATCTTAAAAATTATCCCCCTTTGTGATTATAAAAAAAGGAGAAAAAAGGATATCTTTGTTTTAATGAAACTAGAGTACATTATACAAAAAAAGATTACAATGATCCCTATCGAATAATACTTCCAACGGTCAATCCACTTTATAGATGTCTAAGTGAGCTTTGCCTTTGGGAGGTGAGGAGGTAGGTTCGGAAGATGGAGGTACAAGCCTAGGTATAGAAGTAAGGAAAGTAGGAGGAGCTACTAGAGAAGCATCAGTAGACCAATAAAGAGTATATATATGAGGAATCATTAGAGTCAAGCTCCTGATGGCCTGTGGAGGAGTCAACTAAGGGGCGGTACTGGTAGATCCTGATGCAACCGATGAAGAAGGCAAGGCTGGAGGGAAAATAATAGGATAACAATACACATGAAGAAATGGCAGAAGAAGGTTCTTAAAGTCCATAATTATGCTTATTACTCTTTCCATAGATGATATGAAATCATCCTTATCATCCATGAACTTTTACAAAGGAGTCAACTCTCTAAGCCTGCTAACATGATCCTTAAAGGCCTAAGTGACTGGAGGTATCCTCAAGTTCTCCAACAACAACTTGAAATGACTATCTATATCATTATTAGTATAAAACATTTTATAATAGAAGTCAATCTGCTCTTTGATTTCTTTATGATATTGGGTATCCTCCCTCATGTAATCACCTATAAGATTATGAATTTCTCTAGTAATGTAAATTACCTGAGTCAAATACAGAGGATATGAGGTACTTACACCAGAGAGATTCTCCATTTCTTCTCTAACAAATGATATGATGGCTGTTAGATCAACATGAAGAGAGGAAGATGAAGAAGCAGATGCACATAGAGGTGCCATGGTAAAGGCCACTATCTCCTTAAAAGATTTAGTCAATCCACTGATCAACCTCTTCACATCACCATCCTGATCATTCACATGCACTTCTATAGACTTCTTAAAGTCCTCAAACACAGTTACCATCTGTTGGACAACACTCTTAACATACCAAATGTCTTTTTACACTTGAACTCGAGAATCCATATATGAGTCTAAACTCATAACTGACTATTTCAAAGTCTCCACAGATTTTTCCAAGGCTCTTACCTAATTCTATCATTCCTTCACTTCATGTAGCATATTTTATTGAATGCTAGACATTATTCTTTCCAAAATAGATGCTACAACATCTTGATTCAGAGCCACTTTTCTCTCTATCCCAATGGATCTTTCATTAAAGCATATCTGCAAATCTGATTTCAATGACTCAAAGTCATCCTTATTTACATAATCTTGAGGTAGAAGAACCACTGGTTGCACTATAGTGGTCTTTGAAATAGAATGAACTGGAGGTCTTCTATTAGGCTTGTCATATTCAGAGTCTTCATAGTCTAAGCCCAAAACCATGAATCCATGGTCTTCTGAACAACCTTCTATTTCTTGAATAATATAAACTGAACCTGTGGAAATAGGTTCCTCCCCCTCACTTAGAGCTTCCTCCTAGACAACTGAATTCTCCTATTCCATTCTTCCTTGATAAATTTAATCATCAGTAGAGTCTACTAATAATTATTATACATAATCTTCAACCACTTACATTTCAATTCCCTTATATTAAACTTCATATTCCATTTCATTCTCTTCCATTTCTATACATCCTATCAAAGGACTAAGACTTAGGAACTCTTCTTCATTTTTATCATCATTATCTATTTCAGACTCCTCATGATCAGAGTCAAATTTATCCTCCTCCTCTATGGTCTCTCTAACATTAATGTCTCTTAAGACATTCTACTCAAATTCTTCTTTAGTGGTTTCCTCATCATCGGTGTCCCATAGGACAGTCTCTCTTCTGGGAAAATTCTTTTCTGGACTAGGAACCCCAAATGATATGGAATCAACATGGGGACTTGATGGAAGGTCTAGATCACTCATATCATCTACAAGAGAATCATTTATTTCTTGCATGACAACAACCGCCTCTTCTTCATCTAAATACACTGGTTCCACTTCATCAAGTTTTAAACCTGGATCTCTTTGATCCTTTGGCCTAGTATGATTAAAAAAGGGGTGAATGATTCATATATCTTAGCCTCATCACTCACCCATTACCTTTTCAAAGGGTTCCAGTTTATCCTCATACACTTTTAAATAATTTTGGTAATATAGAATTTTTCCTTTAAAACTACGGTTTCTTTCTTATTACAAGAAACACATTTCACTTTCAACATCAAAGATATCAACTTGGAATGAAACAATTAATTTTATTTGGAACCAGGCCTAGTCATATACTCTAACAGAACCATTAAAAATATGCAAAGATTTATCCTTGGTCCATGCTTCAATAAATACAGCAAAAATATGTCCTGATATTTTAAACTAGAAAAGACCCCTCTCCTGGGACTCAAAACATGTTGGATAAACATAAATAGTAATCTGTTTTCCCCATCCATCTCAGCAGAAATTACCTTTCTAGGGATTTCATTCCCTATAAATTTGGCTAGAGCCTCTTTATAGAAGAAAAGATCACTAGTAGGTGGAAACACTCTAGAATAATAGTCAAATATGCCTTCATGTGGGACTCTTAAACATTCATCTCATTCAATATAAGATAATATCACACTAACTCCATTTTTCTTTGAAAGCATTTAGTGCTCATCTTCATATTTTTCGAACATCAGAAACTCATAAAACTTCTTTACTAGCTTCGGTTGATATGGTTCATTTTTGTTTACGAAGTATTCTACCTGGTCTTGATCTTCTATTTCCTTCAAAATTATATACTTTCTAAAAAACTTCCATTCTAAACTTAATTCTTTCTCAACCATAATTTTCCTCTTAAAAAATGAGGATTGATCGGCTTTTCCATAACTTTTCTTCCACCACTAGACTCAGCTCGAGGTCTCTTAGGGTTCGGTGCATATCCTTCATCACCAACCATCAGTCTATTTACACATTCCATTGCAATTTGATGCGGTTCGAGGGTTTTAGTAGTAGTTTAGGTTCAAGGATTCAGGAGAAAAAAAGTTTAGGAGAGTATTGAAGTGGATGAAAATGTGACTTAGCACTTTGTTTTTATAATTTATGGATCAAAAAACAAATAGATTAAATTAAATGAATAAAATTAAAATGTTTCTGATTTCGGTAGAAAAAAAGAAGTCTAGGACCTATTAGTAAGGTTGAAAAGCAGTAAGGTTCCAACAATAAGGACTATCGGTGAGGTCCAATGGTGAGGTGTCCTAATGGTGAGGTCTGATGGTGAGGTGTCCTAAAGGTGAGGTCCAAAAGTGACGTCCAATGGTGAGGTGTCCTAACAGTGAGGTCCAACAGTGAGGTGTCCTAATGGTGAGGTCCAACGATGAGGGGTCCTAATGGCGAGGTCCAATGGTGAGGTGTCCTAATGGTGAGGTCCAATGGTGAGGTGTCCTAATGGTGGGGTCCAACAGTGAGGTAACCTAATGGTGAGGACCAATGGTGAGGTGTCCTTAACTAAAACTAATCACACCTTACTCATATTTGATGTAATTTAACCTCTTAGAATTCAATGGCTTTGTGAATATATCACCCAATTGATGTTTAGTTCCAATGAATTCAAAAGTGATATCACCTCTTTGATAATGATCTCTCAAAAAGTGATGTCTCACATCAACGTGCTTTGTCCTAGGATGAGATACTGGATTTTTAGAGATGTTAATAGCACTTTTCTTATCAAAATTTAAAGAGACATGTTTGAATTGATATCCATAGTCTAGAAAAGTGTGTTTCATCTACAGAATTTGAGCACAAAAACTACCAGCAGCTATATATTCAGCTTTGACAGTGGATAATGCAACAAAATTACTTTTCTTACTACACCATGATACTAGTGACTTGCCAAAAATGTGACATGTTTCAGATGTGTTCATTTTATCTAACATGCAACTAGAAAAGTCAGCATCTGAAAAACTTATCAAATCAAATGATTTCCCTATTGGATAAAATAGTCCTATGTTGGTAGTATACTTGAGATATTTAAAAATCATTTTAAGAGTAGTTAAAAGAGTTTATTTGGGATTGGATTGAAAATGAGCACACATACATAAACTGAACATAATATCAGGTCGGCTAGCAGTAAGGTAGAGAAGACTCCCAATCACACCTCTATAATTGGTTTAATCCACTGGTTTACCAGTTTTATTATCATCCAACATACAAGTGGTACTCATAGGTGTATCACAACCTTTATTACTATCCAAACCAATATGTTTCAAAAGATCCTTAGTATATTTACTTTTATTTAAGAGAATACCATTTTTATTTTAAAAAATTTGAAATCCAAGGAAAATTTTAAGTTCCCCCATTAGACTCATTTCAAATTCATTTTTCACAATCTTTGAAAAATTAGTACATAAAGATTTTTTTGAGGATCCAAAAATTATGTCATCTACATAAATTTGTATTATTAAATCATCTTTGTAAATCCTTTTAATAAAAAGAGTAGGATCAACTATCCCTTTAGTAAAAAATTTTGAAATAAGGAAAGGACTGAGTCTGTCATACCAATCTCTAGGATCTTGTTTTAGACTATATGAAGCTTGAGAAAGTTTAAAAACATGATTTGAAAAATGGGAATTATTGAATCTAGTGGTTTTTCAACAAACACATCCTCAACTATATAACCATTTATAAATGGAATTTTAACTTCCATTTGATAATGTTTGAAATTCAGATGAGCTACATAAGCTAGTAGTATTTTAATGGATTATATTCTAGATACAGTTGCAAAGGTTTCCTCATAGTATATTCCTTCTTATTGACTATATCATTGTGTATCTAATCTAGACTTGTTTCTAACTATATTTCATGACTCTTTAACTTTGTTTCTAAACACCCATTTAGTGCCTACAATCAATGTTTCCTTAGGTCTTTCTACTAATTCCCAAACATTGTTTCTTTCAAACTTATTTAATTCTTCTTTCAAATCTATCAACCAAAATTCATCATTGATAGAATCATTAATATTTTTGGGTTTAAGTTGTGAAATAAAGACTTGATGTTCAACTTGGTTTCTCAGAGAAGCTCTAGTTTTTGTCCCTCTATTTAGATCACCTACTACAACATCTAAATAATGATTCTTGAGAGTTCTAATTCCTATAGAAAGGGTTTTACTAGAATCTTCACGGTAGTCTATAGGTTCAGATTCAATAGGCTCAGATTCTGGAAAATTTCCAGAACTAGTTGTTTTCACTGGGGGTTCATTGTTTTTATCATTAAGGTTAATAATTGACATATATTAATCAAGATATTCAAGAGAGGTTTTAGGTTAATGTGGATCAATCTCATAAAATTTGACATGAACTGATTCTTCCACACATTTGGTTCTCTTATTGAATACTCTATAGGATTTAATAAAGATTCAGTAACCTAAGAAAATTCCTTCATCACTTTTAGAGGCAAATTTTTTGAGATTATACCTAGTGTTAAGGATAAATAATTTTCAACCAAAAACTCTAAAGTAATTAACCTTAGTATTCTTGTTGTTCTATATCTCATAAGGGGTCTTCTTAAGAACAGGTGTAATTAAAACTCTATTGATGATGTAACAAGCTATATTAACAGATTTAGCCCAAAAATAGATATGTAGGTTATACTCATTAAGAATAGTCTGAGAAATATATTGAAATGTCATATTTATTCTTTATACAACTCCTTTTTGTTGAGGTGTTCTAGGAGAAGAGAAATTGTGAGTATATCCATTATGTGAGAAAAAATATTCAAACTCCTGATTTTCAAAATCACGTCCATGATCACTTCTCAAGGTCTTAATTATAAGTCCACTAAGATTTTCCACAAACTTTGAATATTTAATGAAGTAAGAACATTCTTCAATTTTGTGAGCTAGAAAGTAAACCCAAGTGTATATAGAAAAATCATTTAAAAGAACATAGAAATAATATTTCCCATTTAAACATGAAACTCTTGATGGTCCAAAAAAATCCATGTGAACCAACTCAAATGGTTGAGATGTTGAAAATTATTTATTTGGTTTGAAAGAAACTTTTTGTTGTTTTCCCTTTTGATAAGGATTAAAAACTTTGTTAAGTGGGAATTCTGATTAAGGTAAGTCTCTAAATAAACCTTTCCTATTTAGTTTCCTAAGTGGGTGCACATTGTAGTGTCCTAATCTTCTATGCCACAACCAAGATTCCTTATGAAAAGAATTTAAACAAGAAAAACTTTTCATAGCTAAAGAGTTTAAATCAACAACATATACATTTTAATTTCTACGAGCAATGAATATTAAATCATTTTTAGAATTAAAAAAATATCATGTATCATTTTCAAACAAAACATTAAAACCATTATCACACAACTAAGAGATACTATGTAGATTGTAATTTAACCCATCAACAAAAAGTACTTTTGAAATTAATATAGTATTAGGGTTACTAATTTTTTTCTAAGCCGACGATCTTTCCCTTAAAATTATCACCAAATGTGACATGTCCCCCATTAACTTTGATTAAGCTCTTGAATCTTGAATAGTCTCATTTCATATGTATTGAACATCCACTATCCAAGTACCATAGGGTTTTACAGGAACTCTTTAGACAATTTTCCTGCAAAATGTATTAAGCATAGGGTAACTTTGGTACCCAAATTTTCTTGGTTCCAAAGAGATTATCAAGAAAAGATTTCGGAACCTATATTTGTATTATAGATTTCCCATAATAAATAGATATATTTTGAGACATAAACACTTTGTTATGTACTTTTGAAAATTGTTCTTCAAGAGATGACCCAGAACTTGAACTAGCAGTGAACTATCTAGATTTTGGAACAAATTTCTTTTTAATAATACTTCTCTATCATGGTTGATATCCTAGACCAGTTGTGTATTTTGAAGTAATTTTTTCCCTAGAAAATGAGTCAAGGTATACCTACTGGCAGCAAAATTCTCAAGATCTATTTTTAATTGCTAATTTGATAATTTCAGTTCAGTATTTTCTTTTAATAGCTGAGAAATTTTTTCTGTTTCAATATACAAATTAGACTTATAATTGGAATTTAAAGAATGTTGTATTTTTAAAGATTTATATTTATCCTTGATCTCATTAAAGGCATCCTCAAGCATTCCACAATATTCAAACAGTTCATCCTTAGTCATATTTTCATCTTTATTTCATTCACTTTCATTCCCATAATAGTAAGCATTATGTATAAGATAATTAAGTGTTACCTCATATGTTTCTGTCATGAAACACATGTTTTCATGATTGTTCTATTCAGTATCAAAAGTGTTAGATCTACTGGAGCTATATTCTGAAGCACTCGAAGTATCTTTTATATCCTTTTTATATCCCTTTCCCTTGTCTTCATATTTCTTCTTAAATTTCAGCTTGGGGGAATCAACCTTCAAATGAAATTTTCTTTTAAATTCATAACAGATTATCTTATTTGTGTTGTCACTCCATTTTCTATCCTTTTTCCAATGTCCTTTACTATCACACCTTCCTCTATAGTTTGAATTTCTAAATAACTTCTTATTTTGGTAGAACTTTTTGAATCTTCTAGAAAGATGATCCATATCCTCATCACTGTCAGAATATAAATCTTCACTGGTGGAACTGTCTATAGGAACTTTCCTTGTCTTTTCTCTTTGAGGTGGCAACCTTGAATGATACAGATTTCTTTCTTGGTTCTTCATCTATTTATTGATTCACCTTAATCTCTTACTCATACATCATGAGTTTTACAATTAGTTCTTTTGCTGGTATCTTGATTATGTCATAGGATTCTCGGATAGAAACCAAAGTTCCTCTCCATCTATCAGGTAGGCATCGAAGTAATCTCATAATCTAATCATTGTTGTCCAATAGTTTCCCAAGAAAACTCATGGTATTTAATATTTCATTGAACCTGAGATACATTTTAAAGATAGGTTCACCAGGCTTCATTTTAAAATTATCATATCTAATAATATAAGTATTTAATCTCATTTCTTTAACATTGGTTTCTCCCCCATGGGAAAAAACCAAAGTATCCCAAAATTGATATGCATTTTTATATGAATATATTCTACTAAATTATTCATCACTTAAAGCACAATATAATTAATTCATTGATTTATAGTTATTATTATACATAGATTTAGTCAACCGATACCATGTGTCCCAAGAAGTAGCAGGTAATTCATGTTGTTGTTCAATTGTGTCCAAGATTTTAGGACCCATGCTCTTTAGATACATTTTAATTTTCAATTTCCACTAAACATAGTTACTACCATTAAAGAAAGATGGACTATTATTAGCTACACCCTCAAATTAGTTATCTATATCTAACTAGAATTTAAAGAGCTGGAAATTTAGATATGATAGAAATTTTAATATCTTTAAGATACAACTAAATTCACAGTTGAAAAGAATTTGAAAAGCTTGAAAAACAGTTCTGATGGTATCAATAAACACTCCAATGATACCAAATGTTGGTCAAGGTGGAAACTCAAGAGGTAGTGAATTGTGTTCCTACTTAAAATTTATGTTAAAAACATTATGATAAAATCCCCCAATTTAAAACAACCTTGTTAATTAAGGAAGTAGATATATAAATGTTCAATTGCTCAACAAGTCTCTCAAAGGATGATTAGTACTCAGTTGAATCAGTGTAAAAACTTATCCAACTTCTGAAACAGGTTTACTAAATTAAAAACATATACACACCAACCAAAACTAACTATCATAGTTAATGTAAAACAATTTTTGTCTTTGAAATTATAAGCATCAGAAAAAAATAAAAATAGAGTATTGAAGAATAAATTACAGAATAGAATTAAACAAGAGGTTAAGTCTCAAGCTAAGACTTAATCCTCTCCACTTGGTGATCACCTTTCACTAACCAGTTTATATTAATAAACATGAAACACATACTGTATCAGGCTTTACAATAGTTTTCACAAACTTTCTAGGTCTCACAACCTCTACCACAGTTCTTCGTGGGAATAAAAAACAACCAGGACACACACAGTCTCTTCCATATTTATACATGGGAAACAAAAATGTAAGGAATGTTTGGTGTGAGGATTTTCAGTATCCTCTGGTTTTAGCATAGGAGACAGTGTGTGTAACAGACAAACACACACTACTCAAAACTATATGACAAAGAACAAAAAAAAGATAATGTTATGAGGATTGAGTTTAGAAGGCTTTATGTGTTTTAAGTTCAACTATGGACTCCTTGGTGTGAAGAAATTGTATTTTATGTCCTTCCCTGATAGTTTTCTCCAAAACAGAGTGTCATAACTTCAGGTTCTGGCTTCCAGGTACTGATGTGTTCAACTTATTGGTTTGAAAGAGATTTGATGAAACACATCAAGGTAGAATTGAATTTATTCCCCCAAATAATCTTCATGAATCTATTGGGTTCACAATGTAAGTGCTGGTATATTCTTCTTGTTCTTCAGGTCTGTCGTGTAACATATATCACTCAACATTGTCTTCTCTTGCTTGATCTTTTATTTTAATCTTAAGGTCCAACAGTAGGAATGATTAAACCATGTTTGGTATTTCTCGTACCTCATACGGTCTCCAAATATGTCTACAATCAACATTAATTAATGTTAGAAGCATTAAATTTACCAAATATGACCATGAGAATAATCTTAAGAAAATTTAAAAATTATAGAGTATAAGAGTATAGGTATCAGTAGACTAGTAACAGTAGCCTTCTCAACGGTAGTTTCTCAATGGTATCCTTGAAATGGTAGGCTTCATCAGTAGGCTTATCAGTATTAGAGTTATGAATTCCAAAGGTTCATCCAGTAGTAACCTTTCATAAGTAAACTTCAAACTATAACATCATAGTAGCAACCTTGTACCAGTAAGATTAAAACGGTAACATTTTAACAGTATCATTTTAGTGGTGACTAGTAATATTCCAGCGGTAATCTTTGCATTAGTTACCTTATACCAGTAACATCTAGTGGTACCACTACAATAGTATCCCTTGAGTAGTAGACTCGTAGTAGGGAACTTGCATTGGCAATTCAGTGGTAATGTTCCTCAGTGGTAACCTTCTAGTGGTAACCTTATAGCGGTAGCCTTTTAGCGGTAACCTTCTACCAGTAACCTTCTAGCGGTATCATTATAGTGGTATCATTTCCAAAAGTAACCTCAATTGGTGACTTAAACAGAAGTCTCTTAACAGATACTTTCATACCAGTGACCTTTTACTTAGAAAATTTTACATTGTAAACTTAATTAAGAAAGCAGTGAGATTAAAAATACATAATTGTTACATGATAAAATTTATAAAAACTAAACATTATTTGGGATTATCAAAACAGGTGAGTCTAACAATTATGATATTTTTTGAGCTTATAATTAATAATGAAAATGTACATCAAACCATCCCTCTTTTTGATGGAAATGACTACCACACCACATGGTGAAGAGAATGAGAGTTTGAACCCTTTTTCAAGATTCTCATATATTTTTTTCTTAGTCTCCTAAATTTTCCCAAAACCCATTCAATAAAGATTATTTTATAATTTAAATACCATAGGTATAAGATCAATTGAAAATTGAAACTTTTTGTAAGGACGAAGACCATCCATTTCATTAAGAAAAATATCATTTTATTACATCACAATAGGAATGTATTCAAGGATAATAATTTCTATAGACTTAATAATTTGATCTAGATACAATTTCTTGTATGGAAATAATATGCATTCTTGATATGTTGGTTATAAATAATATTAATCATCTCCTTGGACATGTATATAATCAGGGGACACTTTTTTATATATAGACTGATTTCCTTCTTAGATACATTTATTTAATCTTTATAAAACTGAAAGAAATCCATACATATAATTTCATCAAATTCACCTAAAGTTATTATCACAAGTTTAAATAGTAAGTTCATTCTATAAACTTTTATAATAGAGGAGTTGCATACTTATGATGAAATAATTTCCCCATTGTTTGTTTTCACCAAAAACTCTACTTTTAGGATTTCTATTTTTGGTTTAATAGTACTACTAAACTTGCTTGATATAAAGGAATTATAGAACAAAAATAAAAAATTATTCTTGATATTCTTGAATGAATAACTTGTATACCTATCAACACATCATTTTTAGGATCCACTATAGTATTTGTAATGGAATTATTTCTCCCTTTCTTCCTTGGTTATTGTTGACACTGATTTTCTTTGATCACTCATGGATTAGTGCATTAGATTGTAAAGTGAACTTGTAATTACAGCTGAAACAATCAAAAAATGACAAGGGTTCACTGGATTATTCTATTATTCAAATACATTGGTGGGATTATACCATTGACAATCACTATCCAGGTGCCTTTATTTCCCACACCTAATGCATTTCCACACCCCCTTAAAGAATTTTTTAGTGATATTCTTTTTACAATTTTGAAAAGTGGGGTGTTGCCATTTTCTTCACATTGTAATATTTCTCTATTAAACTACCTAAATTAAACTCCAATTTCTAAAACTTATCCCCATTATACCCATTTAGATTACATGTTCTCTATTTCAAATTTTACGGAATACGAGACAATTTCTACTTATCTATCAACGTATAAAATATCCAAGGCTTTTTGTAGAGTAGGTTTTATCATAAAAAAGAAGTGGTAATATTTTAATTCATGTTTAATGATAATTTTCGAGAAATATTGTTAAATTAATGTGAATTTTTCCTCATATTAAAATATGTATTCATCATCATTCTTCATGTGGGAAAAGAAATCCCTTTTCATTTTATATTGGAGAGTGAGAGGAAAATGTTTTTTAAAAATAATTTTCCATAATTCATTTTACCCCATCGATTTGATCTCATCCAAAATATTTGTATTCTTGATCAATATCCACCTTTGATAAAATTATAATTCAATATGATAAATATCTACTATAACCTTTTCTTTTATTTAAAATTAATGGATGGTAAATATCTTCATAATGGATTTGATCCATTTTTCAATGGTTAAGGGATAAAATGATCCATTTAAAGTTAAAGGTCTTTTTTTCATAAATGTCTTGATAGTAGCTTGTTATTTCTTAGGGAGATTTGTACATTATTTATAAATTATGATTCTATTCATAACCCAAGTCAACTAGGAGAGTATCATAAAAAAGATAGTGATTATAACTCCCATCAGTTTTTGAATCTTGTTTGGGATGTCATCACATTTCCCTTCACATTGGTTGTTTACTCATATTATCCTATTTCTAGAAAGGGGATAAAATAAAGTGGGAATTATGGATTATTATTTTTAAACAATTAAACACATAAATGATAATACAATAATATTAATGGGATAACTTATAAATGAATTTTATTTCTTTAATATATGAATTTATGGGATTTAATATATGTTATCCATGATCTATTTTTTAATATATAAATGTATCAGAATTTTTGTTCCCATAATAATGATTCTTAATGATATTTTGAATATACAAAAGCATACCATGAGATTTTAAAACCAGGTTTACAATAAAGCCCATTTCTTTGCACCATTTCTCGACGGAGTCTAGCTTAATGCGGAGTTTTTTGGTATTACCCCTATGTACATCTATTAGAAATCTACAGCAACTTGTAGTATCCTAAAAGGGATGCATTTTCATGGAAACCACTTAATATATACATACCAAAATTTAGGTATTTTTTTCTTACCTCAAACTATTTCAATAGAGTTTTCTAATACAAATCCCAAAAATAACTAGACCTCCATCTGATACCAACTATTACAAATATTGTCTTTATTATGAAATATGTCTTGATTTTTTATATAAAGGTAGACATAAAAAGAATTCGGTGATTGAGAAGTCTAATTTCTTTGGGTAATTAGGTACATTGCAAAAAACATAAAATATGGAGTACATTACCATTATTAAAACATTACTTAAAATGCTCATAAAATTTCATCATACATAACATTTTGGGGGACAACTTGGGGGCATACCTAAGAAATGGGTGAGCAATAAATCCAATTAAAAGAATAAAAATAAAATAACAAGAAAAATGTATTTTATTTTAGACAATATGTACTTAAAAGGGACATAAAATTGGTGATAATAATAAACATGAACAAAGAGATGTGATATTTCATGATAGCATCAATGAAACATAGGAATGTCCAAATAAATTTAAGCATCGCATCATAAACATAGGACAAGGATAAAAAAAATTACATCATAATTTTTTGTAAAAGTCTTATGATTGATTTGTTTCACTCCGTTATACTATTTTAATATTTTTCAATGTACTAAATCATTTCCCAATGCATTAAAGCACAATACAATTACGAGTGCAACTATCACATTCAAATCATGCACATGCATAACTGTGCCACATATAACATTCAACCTTAGATCATATTTCATCATATATAATTCCAAAATCAAGGATTGTGGAATGCATTCATGTAATTAAACAATTGATGGAGTATAGATGTAATGTCCCAGATTTTTCCTTGTATTATTTAATATTATATAGGAATTATTTCGAGACCGGGCTCTGAGACGGCGTGTAGTTCCGAGCCCCGATGAGCCCGAAACAAATGTTTGAATTTAAATTAATAATTAAATTATGCGCACATGCAGTTTTCCTGAAAAAGTGGAATAACTCCCGAATGAGTGCTCAGATTAGAAATCCGAGGGCACCGTTACATTCAGAATAGTGATTTTACCTTAGGTGGGGCCTAACTTCGTCCAGTGCAGGTTGGTGGTGAAATCCGGTTTTTTGGCGCAATGATAATAAAATATTTAATAAAAATATTTTATTTCTGTAGCGGGATCTTTTGAATCTTTGTCCTTTAACCTATTTAAATAGAGGCTTTCTCTAGGGTCCAGGGTTACAAACCCCATAACTCTGAAAACCCTTGGCGGCTCTGGAGGAAACCCCCAACACAGTGGCAGCGACGCTCTTAACGGATTTTGACGGCGACAGCGACGCAACGAGCGGATCTTTGCCGGCAAACGAAGCGAATCCAGGTAGGACGTTGTTCTTGATTTTCCTTTCCCCATTTTTGATTTCCACGACGAACGCAGACTAATCCACGAACATATTAGCCTGCGGATCAATCGTTCTTGCGGGATGGGATTTTTGCGGGGATTTTGGGGACATGATTCTTGATTTTGATTGGTTTCGTTCAAAATTCTAATGGTGACGAACCAATATCGACACGAACATCGATCGAGGTTTGTCCCTCTCATTTTGCTGTGTGTTCTCCCCCAAATTCTTCGAGTTCTTCGTGAGCGTTCTTCGCATTCTTCGTAGGGCAATGAACAATGGACCGTTGCACATCCGTTTTGCGACGCAATGATCCCAAATTGAATTATCAACACCACAGTGGTCTTGTGGAGGTGCGACGACGGTTTTGGAAGACAGATTGAAGCGGATCGGAAGAAATCGTTCTTCAGACGATTTCTGCTAGGATGGCCGGAATCGGATTTTGGAGCCGATTGAATGCCCGAAACCCACAGATTCAGCTTCACGGAGATGAGGCGACCCAGTATCTGGAGTTTTGCGGAGAACAGATGACTGAATCGAGATCCAGAGAATTGGACGAGGCATGCGGAGGAAGACGCGGTTTCTGGGATTTTTCCCGACTACACGCCATGTAGTATGGGATACACGACGTGTGTTCGTCAGTAGGGTTAACCGGCGTGTACTCTGGGAGTACACAGACATGGGTGGGGTACACAGACAAGGGCACACCATGTATACCCCTCCCCAGCTAGACCCATCCAGATACACGGGATACCCTATGTACTGGTACATGGGCAGGCGGCACGGACACGGGCAGAGACCGTGTACGGGCACATGGACAGTGTACACGGAGCGAGCCCAGGTGCTCGAACACGGCGTGTGTTTTCTTCTATATGCCGTGTCATTGCTTTTGACAAGACGAGTGACACGGGCCATTTACACGGGCAGAACCGGGTGTCAAGGAACATGGCGTGCATGTTTCTACACGCCATGTCGTTTGGTTTTGCACGGCTTGAATAAAGGACACTGGCCATTTACACGGGCAGTACCCGGGGTCAAGGAACACGACGTGTAACCATACTACACGTCGTGTAACTTTTTTTTCTTCATGTCTTGAGCCACATGCCTTCTGTGACTTGGACCAGTTCTTAGGGTTCGTACCCTTGGTAATCCCCTGAAGTTTTTGGTATCAAATCGTTCATGCAGTATGATCCCTTTAGCAGAACTTCCCGAATATAGTTGTTGGAATACCCTCTATGAGACTTAGAGCCGGATCCTCTATTCATTCCTGAAACCCTAGGTAGAGTTCTTGGTATCGACATGACCAACTTCACCTGGGCGCCGATCCTCTGCTTAGCAGAATAGCTCAGACTGAGTTGTCAGAATCACCCCATATCTTGGTTGTGATCCTCATCTAAGCATCTTGTTCCCAAGGTACTTATGGAGTGTGTTCTCCCAGAACGAGTACTTTGTATCTCTCTCTTCAGACCTAGGATTTTTTCCTCCCGATGGTATGCTTAGAGGAATCTTCGAGTTGGATACTAGTGGCAATATCGCGATGGTCGTTAGTGTATGGGTATATCTAGATATTCTTGTTATATGTTCTGTAGACATATACTATGTAGAGCTGACTGTACCTTTATTTGTGACATTTTCCTCTGTTGTATTTTCCTTTGTGGTTTCGGGATGTCCTACTGGGTATTGTTATACTCACCCCTGCATGGGCTTTGCCCGCACGTGTCATGTCTTGTGCAGACGAGCGAGCCTTTGATAGGATTCTAGGCGGACCAGGACCGGACGATGCTCAGTGAGATCAGGCAGGCTGATGTGTGTGCCTTCGGTGACAGGTTGCAGTCCCAGTACCTCTTACTACTAGTTGGACTTGCTGCAGATTTTCTCTTGGTGGGCTTGTACTTTTGGATCAAGGTTTTACTTTACTGTAATTTACTTTTCTGTCGTACTCTGTGGTTGGGTTTTAGTGTATGCAGGCATCTTTTCCTTTTAGTAGTTTTTACTTTTCAACTTTGTGGTCTTGGAGATGTGTGTGCATGTGTACATGTTTATAGGCAATGCCTCCCATGTTAGTAGCATGCCTACTCGGTGCTAGTCACCAGCCCCTGGCCTATTGGAGGCGGGCTTGGGGAGTTGTGGCTCAGGCCCCACTGGGACGGGTCGTCATAGAGTGGTATCAGAGGATGGTCGGTTCTACCTTAGGGCAGAGAGTCGGTGAGTTGGTTTGGGGAAATAGTGTTAAGTGTTTTGAGTTCGGCTCTCAGGCCAGGGACACTAGTGTTGGTGCGACGGCTGACGTATCCATACACCAGGACTCTGATAACTTTCTGTTCAACTCAGAACATGAAAACACTAGTTCCATGGGGAAAAATAATGGTATATGCATCATATAGGAATGGGTTGTGGTTTCCATGTCCTTCTTGAGTCAGCTCTGCAGATATACTCACTGACTGTGATACATCTTGTTTCTTGAACAGGATGCCTCCGCAACGCGCACCCGCTAGGATCCATCTGCTCGATCACGAGGATGACCCCCTCAGTGATGAAGCTTCGATACAGGGACCAGATCCCCCAGTTCTACCACCAGGTGGCATGCCAGTTGTCCCGCCCCCTGTGGAGCAGTGTTTAGCGCCTGTTGTACCAGTGGAGGAGGAGCGCAATCTGAGCGCACTCCATGAGTTTCAGAGATAGATACCCCTCAGGTTTCGAGGTGAGCCTGACCCTCAGGCAGCAGAGGACTGGCTTGAGGCAGTGACCAGAGTCTTCCATTTGGTCAGGACACCAGCAGACCAGATGGTGATCCTGGCAGCGAGCCTTCTGCAAGGCTCGACAGGGCGATGGTGGAGTTTGGTCATCCAGACTCACGATGAGGCAACTCTTTCATGGTTGGAGTTTGAGAATCCCTTTAGAGAGGAGTTTTCAACGGTTACCCTGAGAGCAGTACATATATAGGAGCTTCTTCAGCTCCAGCCGGGAATCATGTCGGTGGCTGACTATTCATCGATGTTTACCGACCTCTCGCGGTACTCGATGGATATGGTCAGAGATCAGTACTTCAGAGCTCGGAATATTGAGCGGGGTTTGTGCAAAGATATCCAAGCTAGAATCATCCCTATGAGCATTCCTACTTATGCTAGAGTGCTCGAGCGGGCCTTGGTGGTTGAGAGCTTCCTGGCGGAGCAGGGACAGCCGACGGTTGTCAGTAGTGGGCAAGTTGGAGCAGAGGCCTCAGCGGCAGGGGGTCGACGTCAGGGACCCAGGTGTGGGATACATTTCCAGAGGAGATCCCAGGATAGGGGATCAGCCGTGCATGGTTCACAGGGCACTTCCATCCAGCCTCGAGAGAGGCGATGTTACTCATGTGACGACAGGGGATATCTCACTCGAGATTGTCTGACCCGCCGTACTCCTGAAACGGGAGCAGTGGATGGACAACCAAGGCAGAGGCAACGTGTGGAGTAGGCAGATCCGCGAGGCAGAAGACGTGGAAGAGGAGCTAGGAGAGCAGCTAGTGGTGGTCGGCGTTTTGACCCTTTACCACCACCACCCCCAGGAGGTCCACCCCGGGCACAGGGAGCTGGTGGACAGAGGCAGGGAAAGCTGCAGGCGGTAGAGGATTATGACCCAGGTACTCCCAGAATGTTTAGGGGTACTATCTGTGTCTTTTCTACTTTGGTTTCCGTATTGATAGACACGGGTTCTAGTCATTCCTTTCTAGCTGCTTATCTTGTTCGAGACCTTGAGATTCCAGTTGAGCCGTTGACTTGACCCTTATGCTTAGAAACACCAACTGGAGAAGATTCAGAGATCACACACCTTTTCAGTCAGTGTGACCTGACCCTTGGAGGCGAGAGTTTCGGTTGAAACCTCTTGGTGGTAGCGTCGAGGCCTTACGATGTCATTCTTGGCATGGATTGGTTATCCACAGTTCATTCCCAGATTGATTGTTTTAGGCGAAGGGTGCGGTGTGTCCGCAGTGATGGAACGAGGTTCTCTTTTGTCGGTGAAAGAGAGACCCATGCAGCGCAGGATGGACTCGTGCATAGGAGGGCACAACCGATTTCACATCAGCTGGCTAGACTAGCCCTTGGTGTGACAGATGTTATGAGTTTTCAGTTTCCAGCAGTGGTGGATGAGTACGAGGATGTCTTTCCGGAGGATATCCCCAAGGTACCTCCATGATGGGAGATAGATTTATGCATTGAGTTGCAACCTGGGATGACCCCGATATCAGCATCGGCTTATCGGATGGCTCTTGCAGAGCTCCGTGAGCTGAGGATGTAGCTGGATGACTTACAGAAGAAGGGATTTGTGAGACCCATCGTTTCACCCTGGGCGGCCCCAGTGCTGTTTTCCAAGAAGGCAGACGAGAGCTTGAGGCTGTGTGTGGATTACCAGCGCTTAAATCAGGTGACCGTGAAGAACCGGTATCCACTACTGAGGATCGATGACCTCTTCGACCAGTTGAGAGGGGCACGATGGTTCTCGAAGGTTGATCTAAGATCAGGCTATCACCAGTTGCAAGTACGAGAAGAGGATATACTGAAGACGACTTTTAGATGTCGCTACAGTCACTATGAGTACTTGGTGATGCCCTTCGGTGTGACGAATGCCCCAGCAGTGTTCATGGGACTCATGAACCAAATCTTTCAGCCTTATCTAGACCGGTTTGTGGTGGTCTTCATCGATGATATCCTTGGGTACTCTGTGTCCGAGGAGGAGCATGCGAGACACCTAAGGATGGTTCTGGACACACTCCGAGAGCACCAGTTGTATGGGAAACTCTCTAAGTGTCAGTTCTGGTTACAGGAGGTCCAATTTTTGGGACACGTTATCTTAGCGGATGGTGTAGCAGTGGACCCAGCAAAGGTGGAGGCAGTGCTAGCATGGGAGCCACCCCGGAGCGTGACGAAGTTACGGAGTTTCCTTGGGTTGGCAGGCTACTATCGGAGATTCATCCATGATTTCTCCAGGATTGCAGCACCCATGATAGCTTTAACCCGAAAGGGACAGCCTTTTGTGTGGACCGAGAAATGCCAGCAGTCTTTCCAGCAGCTGAGCCAGAGTCTGACGAGTGCCCCGATCTTGAGATTACCGGAGGAGGGTGTCGAGTACGTAGTGCTCTGCGACGCATCAGGAACTGAACTTGGTTGTGTCCTGATGTAGAGGCAAGCGACGATTGCCTATGGCTCACGTCAGTTGAGGCCACACGAACAGAACTACGCGACCTATGATCTTGAGTTGGCAGCGGTAGTCTTCACATTAAAGATGTGGTGGCACTACCTGATGGGTGAGCAGTTTACTATCCACTCTGATCAAAAGAGTCTCAGATATATCTTTTCTCAGAAGGATCTAAATTTGAGACAGAGGCGATGGTTTGAGTTCCTCCAGGATTACGACTTTGAGATCGTTTATACTCCTGGGAAGGGGAACGTGGTGGAAGATGCTCTCAGTAGGAAATCTAGTTCGTAGTTGCTGGATAAGGAGACAAGGCAGTTGGCCTCTTTACAGTTGTTCTTCGTGGATGGAGAGGAGGGAGCTTACCTTCAGTCGATGATTGTTACCCCTCCACTGTTACAGCGAGTCAGGGAAGCACAGTGTGAGGATGCTAGCTGTGAGACTCTACGTGCTCAGATATCCGTAGGTGATGCTGCTGATGGATATTCAGAAAGAGGGGAGCACGTTGTCCTTTTCATAGGATGCACGGTAGTACCAGTGACGTTGCGAGAGGAGGTTTTGAGGGAGTTCCATACATCCCCTTTGGCGATACATACGGGCATGGAAAAGATGTACCAGGACCTCTGACGTCAGTTCTAGTGGCCAGGGATGAAGAAGAGTATGGCAGAGTTTGTTTCTCGGTGCCTTACTTGTCAACAAGTAAAGGCTGAGCACCAGGTGCCAGCAGGTTTGACTCAGCCCCTTGAGGTGCCATAGTGGAAGTGGGATGGGATATCTATGGACTTCATGATAGGTTTACCACGCACGTCCAGGGGAAACGATTCCATCTGGGTGATCGTTGATCGACTCACAAAGTCGGCCCACTTCCTAGACATACGAGAGTAGAGTTCAGTAGAGAGCTTGGGACGCATCTACGTGCAGGATATAGTTCGGCTTCATGGAGTAACATCCACAATCGTCTCAGATCGTGATGCTCATTTCACATCCCGGTTGTGGAAGAGATTGCAGGAAGCTTTTGGGACTCAGTTACGCTTGAGCACAGCCTTTCATCCCCAGACTGATGGTCAAACTGAGCGGACCATCCAGGTCCTAGAGGATATGCTACGAGCTTGCATACTTGACTTCGGTCCTAGCTGGGAGGATCACCTACCACTGGTGGAATTTTCTTACAATAACTATTATTATTCCACTATTGGTATGGCACCATTCGAGGCTCTATACGGGCGACCTTGCAGGTCGCCACTTTGCTGGACTAACCCGGGAGAGTCAGCACTCATGGGCCCATAGATGGTGAGAGCTATTACAGAGAAGGTGCAGGTTATCTAGGAATGGATGAAGACTGAACAGAGTCGGCAAAAGTATTATGCCGACTGGAGGTGGAGGCCTTTGGAGTTTGAGGAGGGAGACCATGTGTTCCTTCGGGTCTCACCTCGACGGGGATTGTGGAGACTTGGCCGAGGTGGAAAGATATCTCCAAGGTTCGTTGGCCCTTTTAAGTTTTTGAGTATAGTTGGTGAGGTGGCGTATCGGTTGGCTCTACCTCCTCAGATGGACCGGGTACACAACGTATTCCATGTGTCGCAGCTACGAAGGTACGTGCATGATCCATCACACGTCTTCGACTGGGGCGAGCTGGACATCGACGATGGAGCGACCTTTGCTGAGTACCCAGTGGAGATCAAGGATCAGCAAAAGAAGATCCTTCGTGGATGAGATATTCCCTTGGTGCTTGTCCGATGGAAACACAGGAATCTCCAGGAGAGCACATGGGAGTGGGAGGCTCAGATTCACGTGAAGTACCGACATCTTTTTGAGTAGCCCTTGTTTTGGATTTTTGGGGACGTAAAAGCCCTAAGGTGGGTGTGATGTAATGTCCCAGATTTTTCCTTGTATTATTTAATATTATATGAGAATTATTTCGAGACCAGGCTCTGAGACGGCGTGCAGTTCTGAGGCCCGGTGAGCCCAGAACAAATGCTTGAATTTAATTTAATAATTAAATTATGCATGCGTGCAGTTTTCCTGAAAAAGTGGAATAACTCCCGAACGAGTGATCGGATTAGAAATCTGAGGAAACCATTACGTTTAGAATAGTGATTTTACCTTAGGCGGGGCCTAACTTTGGCCGGTGCATGTTGGTGGCGAAATCCGGTTTTTGGGCACAACGATAATAAAATATTTAATAAAAATATTTTATTTCTGTAGCGGGATATTTTGAATCTTTTTCCTTTAACCTCTTTAAATAGAGGCTTGCTCTAGGGTCTAGGGTTACAAACCCCATAACTCTGAAAACCCTTGGCAACTCTGGAGGAAACCCCCAACGCGGTGGCGGCGATGCTCTTAACGGATTTCGACGGCGATGACGATGCGGCGAGCTGATCTTCGCCGACAAACACAGCGAATCTAGGTAGGACATTGTTCTTGATTTTCCTTTCCCCGTTTTTGATTTCCATGATGAACACAGACTAATACACGAACAGATTAGCCCGCAGATCGATCGTTCTTGCGGGATGGGATTTTTGCGGGGATTTTGGGGACATGATTCTTGATTTTCTTTGGTTTTGTTCAACCTTCTAACGGTGACGAACCAAGATCGACACGAAAAACGATTGAGGTTCATCACTCTCATTTTTCTGTGTGTTCTCCCCAAAATTCTTCACGTTCTTTGTGAGCGTTCTTCACGTTCTTCACGGAGTGATGAACAACAGACCATTGCGCATTCGTTTTGCGACGCAACGATCCCAAATTGAAGGATCAACACCGCAGCGGTCTTGTGGAGGTGCGATGACGGTTTCAGTGGATGGATTGAAGTAGATCGAAAGAAATTGTTCTTCGGACAATTTCTGCTCGGATGGCCGGAATCGGATTTTGGAGCCGATTGAATGCCCGAAACCCATAGATTCGTCTTCACGGAGACGAGGCGACCCGATATCTGGAGTTTCGTGGTGAACGGACGACCGAATCGAGATCTGGAGAATTGGACGAGGCGCGCGGAGGAAGACGCGGTTTCTGGGATTTTTCCCGACTACACGCCGTGTAGTATGAGCTACACGGTGTGTGTTTCTCGGTAGGGTTACCCGGTGTGTAATTCGGGAGTACACGGACACGGGAGAGGTACACTGCCAAGGGCACACCGTGTATACCCCTCCCCAGCCAGACCCGGCCATATACACGGGATACCCCGTGTACTGGTACATGGGCAGGCAGCACGGACACGGGAAGAGACCGTGTACGGGCACATGGCTAGCGTACATAGAGTGAGCCCAGGCGCTCGAACACGGCGTGTGTATTCTTCTACATGCCGTTTCGTTGCTTTCGATAAGCCGAGTGACACAGGCTGTTTACACGGCCAGAACCCGGTGTCAAGGAACACGGCGTGTATTTTTCTACACGCCGTGTAGTTTGGTTTTGTAGGTCTTGAATAAAGGACACAGGCCGTTTATGTAACACCCCAAGATTTTATGAAAAATATTCTTTTTAATTTCATTAATGTCTTGTGTTGTATGCTACACCAAAAAGAGCTTGCACAACACACATCCTTGACTTGCCTTGCATTACACGCTATCACGACCTTCCTCGATAGCGTGTGTAGTGCGCAATACCGAGTTTCACTAAACAACGATATGCTATTAAAATATTATTAAAACTAGCCATTATGAATAGTAATAACCACTTTTTGAAATTTTGTAAATTTTATTTTTCAAAATGGACTTAATTTTTGGATTTAAAATATCAAAATTAGCTTAGGATGAAATTTTGGTACTTTTCGGATAACTTTCATTTTCTGATGAATAGTGAAAATTACTAAATTTTAATTAAAAACAACCTTTTTAATCGAAATAATTAATAGTGATAAATTATTAATTTGAGTGGTTTTAAAGTATATTTAGAATATATTTTTACAATTTAATACAATGTTGTTCATTGGATGTAATTTCACATTTAAACCAGACATAAACAAGTGTCAATCTTTTGATAGTTATTATCTCTTAAGAACATGCTATTTGTTTTGACGACGGGAATTGATTTTTAAATTAATTAATGAAACTGATATGTTTTTAATTTGGTAAAATAGACATCATTTTTGAGTTCATAATATCAAATATAGCTTAGGCCTAATTTTTGGTATTTTTCTGGAAACTTTCATTTTTTGATGAATAATGAAACCACTAAGTGGTAGTTAAAAAAAATGAATTTTTCATGAAACTTAATTTTACCGCTTATGTGAGTGGAATTTCAAAAATCCAAGAGACACGGTTGATGTCAGTAAGTAAAATTTGGTTCAATGGGATGAAAATAATTTTTGGTGAATAGTAACTTTTTACTTTTTTTACCACGGTTGAAAGTAAATAAGGTAATTTAGGGTAAAAATGAGATTGTTATTACCCTAACACATGTCCTAATTCTATTGGATAAGTGTAATTCGACCAAAAAAAACCTTAGGAATAAAATATGACCATTTAGGCCCACTTGGATTAGATTAGGACATTTATTATTAATTTATTTAAAGAAGGGTTAAAATAGTTAAAATCAAAGTTTAATAAGTATATCATTTTTAATATAGGGTTATACATAAGATAAATTAGACTATAAATATTAATTATAAAGATAAAAAGATTTACTACATGATGATATTTTATTTGTAATTTTTAGACTTTAAATAAGTTAATTTAATTATGACGCAAAGATGATGCATTAATTATCTTATTAATGAAATATTGACATAATTGATATAATAAATACCCAAATAAATGTAATTTGAGACTTTTTATTAGTTAAAGTAATTTTCTAGGTTAATATGACATGTTAGTATTTATGTAATTAACTTTTTTCAAACTAATCATTCTGTTATGATTTTTACAAAAATCAATTACAAAATAGTGTCAAAATTGACATAAAATAGTTTTTAAAACAAATATTATATTATTAATTGTTATTTTATTCCTAAAAATATAAGGTTCATCCAAATGAATTAGATAAGGTTATATATAGTAATAATAAAAAACTTGGGGTTCTTTTGGCATGTTATAGTATGTTTATTAATCTTATAGTGTAAGAACACAAAAAGACACGTTAAAAGTAAAATTATCTAACTTAAAGTTAAAACTAAATAATAAGGTTAAAATAGGAACCTAAACTTTTCTAAATTCTATTGGATGAGATTATTTCGAACCTTACCCACTTTAGCTTCAAAATAAATCAATTTGGAGCTATTTAAAACTGGATTTGACTTTATAATAAAATAATATTTTTAGTTATTCCAAAGGTGCCCCTCTCCTCCCTTATAAAAGGGCATCTCCTCCCTCTCTTCCTCACACCACATTGAGCCTTCAATCTCATCCAAACCCTGACAATTTCTCCTCTAAACTTACCTAGAAACATCCTAGAGGTTTTGGTATTCTTCAAAGACCTATTTTAGTGCCTTAAAAGGAGGTCTCAAAGAAGCACTTCAAAGAAGAGGTAATGTCCGTTTCCGATTCTTTCATCTTTATTTCTTCTTCCACTTCTTCTTATTTAGTTGTTTCATTATGAAGTAATAACATCAGTATCACTAATATAACTTTATGTTATTATAAGTATGAAACAAACATATTTCACCATCTATCCATCCTATGGAAAAAGAAATCACCGCGCGTGTGTACGTACGGTATACCGTCTCCACGCCGTGGTTTAATATATTTTCCACCACCACCTTACTGGGATGGGTATAATGGTGTAAATAATAACTATATATGATTCTTGTAAAGTGATATTGATTCTTAAATAGTATACATACACTCCAATACAATTCCACGATCATGAGAACGATATCATCGCTCGTGCATACGTACGGACTACCGTCTCCACGACGCGATGAGATTCATTCTCCACGTTAACCATTCATGAATGATTATAAAGTATATATAATAAGTAATCAGTAAATATATGACATAATAATGATACTGGATTTATGTATATATATATGTATGTCATCTACTTAATTCCATTCCACTCAATAAGGAAACGAAAACAACGTTCATGGGTACGTACGGCCTACCGTCTCCATGAACGGTGTATTTATTTCCATTTACTGATCTATTATATATATGTATATTCTGAATATATATTATATATAAATCATGATTTATATTCTGGAATTAAGTAACCATGATCTAAGTAATCATATGAATAATTACAAGTCAAAACACGGATGACAAATGAAACGATTTTACCCAAAATGCTCTTTAACATGGAATTTACAAAAGAACGGGTAATATAAAGTCATAAGTGAACCATATATGATATCATAACAATAATTATGATTCTGGAATAAGTCAATAACATTGTTTAAATCATTATACAGGAGGTTCGGACACTTACGAAGCAAATCGGACCAAAGGTAAGGGAAAATATCACAATCTCATTTTTATCCGAGATTGTTTATACTTTGGTATTTACTGGGGTGTATTTTATCATCCACATCCATGTTTCCTCAATATGTAATATTTATATCCTTTTACAATAGTTTATAACCAATTTTACCCTTCTGTGAGTTTTTAGTAAAAGATATGAAAGGAACTTTTGTCGTTTTTCATACGAGGTACTTTTTGACTTTTCCGACAAAAGTACGAGAAGAATATTTTTTTAACGTATACGGCATGAAAGAATTTTTATGGTTTTATAAAGCCTTATTTTCATGGAGCATCCTAAAAAATATTTCATGACTATTTTCAACAAAATCCTTTTCTTTTCAAATTGCATGACATTTTGTGAAAAGAAAATGATTTTGAAGAAAAAAGGATATTTTCCTCAAGAATTCATTACAAGTGTTTTATCAAAACCATTTTTCATCTAAGATGAAATTATTTCATATGTATATGTTTCAAGTATAATGACTCCCTGATTTAAATGGTTTCACTTTCCTTATTATGAAATGATATCCATTTCTTTTATATGGATTATGTAATGATGGGATGATGTTTATGAAACCCATTTTATTTATTGGGTTATTATGAATGATGTATGTTTATTTTGTGGCACAAGTAATAATGATTTTATTATGAGATGGGTGGGACCTATATCTCCCTCCAATGCATTGGCTAAAGATTTATATCTCATGAGATAGACATGGCTGGAACGACAAGTTAAACCGGTTCAGTAATACAGGACTAGAACGAGGAGTGAACTCGATTCAGAAAGGGACTTTGTCCACTAAGATGGTCTTGGTAGCAATGCCTTGGCTACTATGGAAATTATATCATGTGCTTAATGGTTTCCACAATTACATGTTTCATTCCCATGCTATTTTATCATTATTAATGTTTCATTATGATCTATGCCTTGCGTACTTCCATGTTTTATGTCATTGCTCAAGCTTTTGATGTTTAAACATTATGTTCATGTTTTTAAGTTCAAATGTATATGGTATGTTTTATTTTATCCATGATTACCCATACTGAGCATTTGAGCTCACCCTTTTTATGTTTTCTTTTACCCAGGATATAAAGAAAGGTTTTAGGTAAGAAAAAAGGGGAAGATCTTTATGGGAGATGTTGAAGATCTTTCACCACGATTAGAAGATTACGTTCCAAGTTTCCAAAGACACTAAACTATTATGATCATTGTGTGTCTGTTTTTGTTATGTACTAAGTATTCCGCAAAAGTAATGTAATTTTCATGTACGTTAAGCTTCGGGTCTCTACAGTTGGTATCAGAGGAAAGGTTTAGTCAACCTTTGGAAACTAGGATGTGAGAACTTTAGTGAGATCTCTAGAGATATTTCTAAGGTATGTATAGGGATGTCCCTAAGGTTAAGTATAAGTATAGGTTATAGTACTAGAATTACGGTAACCTAATATGTTAGATATTGAAGGTACTCCCCCTTTATTATGTTGTTTTCCCTAGCATGATTTTTACCTCTCACACTATTCTTTTTGGGTTTTAGACGATGGATGGAACCTGAAGGAACCGTGTTGATCAATGTAATGGACAATGCAATGATTGTCCTCCTGAATAAACAAATGTTATGGGATATGGAGTGCAAAATCTTATTGCTATACTTACACAAGCTATGAATCATTCTGGACTTCCAAATGAGTAGAGAAGGGAACAATATTTTATTGAGTCCTTCATGAGGAAACGTCCACCTTCTTTCAATGGGTCTTCTGATCCACTTGTTTCTGAACAATGGATCATTACCACTGAAAAGATATTTTCAGTTCTTCAATGTTCTGAACATGATAAAGTCATCTTAGCAGTATATCGTCTGGAAGGTGAAGCTGATCAATGGTGGAGTCTTATCAAGAATACAAGGCCAAGAGATGAAATTGAGTCCATGGAATGGGACGAGTTCAAGAACTTATTTTTCAATAAGTACTTCCCTCGTATTCTTCAAACAAAGATAGAGAAGGAGTTTCTTGAACTAAAGCAAAAGGATGATGAATTTGTTGGTATATACGAAGCGAATTTTACAAGGCTTACAAGGTATGCATCTGGCTTTATCATCCAACCTGAAAGTAATTTTGATCGATTCTTCAGTCTTAAAACCAAATCTTTGAAGGGCATTAGCTATAAGAGACTTCAGTAGCTATGAAGAAATTGTGCGTTGTGCTATCAAGGTAGAAATGGAAGTTGGTGTTACTTATCCATCTCATAGTTTTGACAAGAAACAAAAGATAGAGTTCAAGGAGAAATCTCAGAATAATTGTGAAAAGAAGATGAATGTTTCCTTATGCTCAAAGTGTGGAAAGAAGCATGGTGGAGATTGTCTTAAAGGGACTAGAAAATGTTTTAAGTGTGGAAAAGAAGGTCATCGATCAGCTGAGTGTCGAAGTAATGGAAAAAGGGTTGCTAATGGTGTGAATAAAGAAAAGACTACAGAGAATGCACCAACAACACTTCAATGCTTCAAGTGCAATGAAATGGGGAATTATGCTAATAAATTCCCTAATCCAAGGGTTAATGATGATTGACATGATCAACCACTTAAGGAAAAGGACAAAGGGAAGTCACATGAGATCACTATTGGTGATGTTGAATATGAAAACGATGTGGTGGAATGATTAAGTGTTTATGTAATGGGATTTCAAAATAATGTTGTATATAGTATCGTGGAATATTGGAATATTTATGTATTAGTCTATTGTGGTTTTCAATAATTTTATGGTACTGGTTACCATGGAAAGTGATTGAGATATTTTTTGGAAAAAAGGATGATATGCGCATAATGAAGGGAAAATGAGAAAATGAAATGTTTGAAAGTATTCATGAGCTCATGATTTATATAAGGACTAAGTGATATCATGGTTTGAGTATATATAATTTTGAGGATTTTGGTATGTGGAAAGAGTTAACTTTTGACAGCATTCATGTTTTCACTAAGATTCAATGGGTGTTCATTTTTCAAGAGAATACATGACTAAGGCCTTCGAATGTTTGGAATATGACCAACAAGACATATCTCATGATATATGGGGATCAACAATGGTATTAACATGCTAGTTGTATGAACTCTTTGGTAATAGTTTTCACTATAATATGAGATTAGACAGCATTATTTTGGATAAGCCTAGAGATTGGAATGGATTATGTTGGACATAAGTTAGTATTATCTAATTATAGAATTTTTTTTCGATATTATTTGTGGGATGTTATAGTATTTTAGTTTTATAAAAAGAACAACCTGTAGGATGGGCGACAACCCATCGCGTCGGACAAGGCTGTGGGAATCGAACCCACAACCAAAGTGCGACTGGCCTTTATCGCCTACCACTGGCCTACAGGAAGTCCCTATTTAGTAGAAACTAGTTTTATTATATTAATCAGTATGATATATGAAGTATAAGTCCATTTTAGGAACCATATATGATTAATCTCACTATAGATGGACTTATGTATTTTTTGATAACTTTTCTAACCTTTTGTTTGAGACAGATGGAATGACCCATCATTCTATCACATGATCTGTTAACACATCACAAATGACAAATTCAACTTCATTTCATTAATAGATGAAGTGGAAATTGTCCAAAGAATGACCAACAGTGAGACTATACCAAAATCACAAAAGTATTTCTTCTAATTCCAATTTCATCAACTTTAGGGAAATGATCTTGAAAAAAAAAAATGTTGTCCTAGTGATCTTATATCTGATGAATCAGATGGCACCTTAGATCGTTACAAATTTATGGCTTTGTGATTGCTGGATTTTCCATAGCCATGTTCTCTACCACTCTCCATCAGAACATGATGATTAGATTTCTCTTCCATATCCATATTTTCACCTATGTGGAAACCCAGTGATTAGCTTATTTGGGTAACTGTTACGTTTCATACTTTTGTTTTTAAAGATTGGTTTTGGTATTCCTTTTTACGATGTGGGTTTCTATTAAAGAAACTTTCAAGTAGTAAACCATTTATAACCCCGATGAATTTCGAGGGCGAAATTCATTTTAAGGGGGGTAGAATGTAACACCCTGAGATTTTATGAAAAATATTATTTTTAATTTAATTAATGTCTTGTGTTGTATGCTACACCAAAAGGAGCTTGCACAACATGCATCATTGACTTTCCTTGCATTACACGCTATCACGACCTTCCTCGATAGAATGTGTAGTGCGCAATACCGAGTTTCACTAAACAACGATATGCTATTAAAATATTATTAAAACTAGCCGTTATGAATAGTAATAACCACTTTTTGAAATTTTTTAAATTTTATTTTTCAAAATGGACTTAATTTTTGGATTTAAAATATCGAAATTAGCTTAGGATAAAAGTTTAGTACTTTTTGGATAACTTTCATTTTCTGATGAATAGTGAAAATTACTAAATTTTAATTAAAAACAACCTTTTTAATCGAAATAATTAATAGTGATAAATTATTAATTTGAGTGGTTTTAAAGTATATTTAGAATATATTTTTACAATTTAATACAATTTTGTTCATTGGATGTAATTTCACATTTAAACCAGACATAAACAAGTGTCAATCTTTTGATAGTTATTATCTCTTAAGAACATGCTATTTGTTTTGACGACGGGAATTGATTTTTAAATTAATTAATGCAACTGATATATTTTTAATTTGGTAAAATAGACATCATTTTTGAGTTCATAATATCAAATATAGCTTAGGCTTAATTTTTGGTATTTTTCTGGAAACTTTCATTTTTTGATGAATAGTGAAACGACTAAGTGGTAGTTAAAAAAATGAATTTTTCATGAAACTTAATTTTACCGATTCTGTGAGTGGAATTTCAAAAATACGAGAGACAAGGTTGATGTCAGTATGTAAAATGTGGTTTAATGGGATGAAAATAATTTTTGGTGAAAAGTAACTTTTTACTTTTTTTTACCACGATTAAAAGTAAATAAGGCAATTAAGGGTAAAAATGATATTATTATTACCCTAACACATGTCCTAATTCTATTGGATAAGTTTAATTCGACCAAAAACAATCTTAGGAATAAAATATGACCATTTAGGCCCACTTGTATTAGATTAGGACATTTATTATTAATTTATTTAAAGAAGGGTTAAAATAGTTAAAATCAATGTTTAATAAGTATATAATTTTTAATATAGGGTTATACATAAGATAAATTCGACTATAAATATTCATTAGAAATCTAAAAAGATTTCCTACATGATGATATTTTATTTTTAATTTTTAGACTTTAAATAAGTTAATTTATTTATGACGCAAAGATGATGCAGTAATTATCTTATTAATGAAATGTTGACATAATTGATGTAATAAAAACCCAAATAAATGTAATTTAAGACTTTTTATGAATTAAAATAATTTTCTAGGTTAATATGACATGTTAGTATTGATTTAATTAACTTTTTTTGAACTAATAATTTTGTTATGATTTTTACAAAAATCAATTACAAAATAGTGTCAAAATTGACATAAAATAGTTTTTAAACAAATATTATATTATTAATTGTTATTTTATTCCTAAAAATCTAAGGTTAGACCAAATGACTTAGATAAGGTTATATATATTAATAATAAAAAAATTGGGGTTCTTTTGGCTTGTTATAGTAAGTTTATTAACCTTATAGTGTAAGAACACAAAAAGACACGGTAAAAGTAAAATTATCTAACTTAAAGTTAAAACTAAATGATAAGGTTAAAATAGGAACCTAAACTTGTCTAAATTCTATTTTATGAGATTATTTCGACCCATACCCACCTTATCTTTGAAATAAATCAATTTGGAGCTATTTAAAACCGAATTTGACTTTATAATAAAATAATATTTTTAGTTATTCTAAAGGTGCCCCTCTCCTCCCTTATAAAAGGGCACCTCCTCCCTCTCTTCCTCACACCACATTGAGCCTTCAATCTAGGCCAACACCTGCCAATTTCTCCTCTCCAATTCCCTAGAAGCATCCTATAGGTTCTGTTATTCTTCAAATACCTATTTTAGTGCCCTAAAAGGAGGTCTCAAAGAAGCACTTCAAAGAAGAGGTAATGTTTGTTACCAATTCTTTCATCTTTATTTATTCTTCCACTTATTCTTCTTTAGTTGTTTCATTATGAAGTAATAAAATCAGTATCAATAATATAGTGATATGTTATTATAAGTATGAAACAACCCTATTTCACTATCTATCCATCCTACGGAAAAATAAATCACCGCGCGTGCGTACGTACGGTATACCGTCTCCACGCCGTGGTGTAATCTATTTTCCACCACCACCTTACTGGGATGGGTATAATGGTGTAAATAATAACTATATATGATTATTTTAAAGTGATATTGATTCTGAAATAGTATACATACACTCCAATACAATTCCACGATCATGAGAACGATATCATCGCTCGTGCGTACGTACAGACTACCCTCTCCACAACGCGATGAGATTCATTATCCACGTTAACCATTCATGAATGATTATAAAGTATCTATAATAAGTAATAATTAAATATATGAAATAATAATGATACTGTATTTATGTGTATATATATGTATGTCATCTGCTTAATTCCATTCAACTCAATAAGGAAACGAAAACAGCGTTCATGCGTACGTATGACCTACCGTCTCCATGAACGGTGTATTTATTTCCATTTACTTATCTATTATTTATATGTATATTCTGAATATATATTATATATAAATCATGTTTTATATTCTGGAATTAATTAATCATGATCTAAGTAATCATATGAATAATTACAAGTCAAAACACGGACGACAAATGAAAGGTTTTTACCCAGAACGCTCTTTAACATGGAATTTACAAAAGAACGGGTAATATAAAGTCATAAGTGAACCACATATGATATCATAACAATACGTATGATTCTGGAATAAGTAAATAAGATTTTTTAAATCATTATACAGGAGGTTCGGACACTTACGAAGCAAATCGGACCAAAGGTAAGGGAAAATATCACAATCTCAGTTTTATCTGAGATTGTTTATACTTTGGTATTTACTGGGGTGTATTTTATCATCCACATCTATGTTTCCTCAATATTTAATATTTATATCCGTTTACAAAAGTTTATATCCAATTTTACCCTTTGGTGAGTTTTTAGTAAAAGATATGAAAGGAATATTTTGTCGTTTTTCGTACGAGGTACTTTTTGACTTTTCCGACAAAAGTACGAGAAGAATGTTTTTTTAATGTATATGGCATTAAAGGATTTTTATGGTTTTATAAAGCCTTATTTTCATGAAGCTTCCTACAAAATATTTCATGACTATTTTCAACAAAAACCTTTTCTTTTAAAATTTCATGACATTTTGTGAAAAGAAAATGACTTTGAAGAAGAAAGGATATTTTCCTCAAGAATTCATTACAAGTGTTTTATCAAAACCATTTTTCATCTAAGATGAAATTATTTCATATGTGTATGTTTCAAGTATAATGAATCCATGATTTAAATGGTTTCACTTTCTTTATTATGAAATGATATCCATTTCTTTTATATGGATTATGTAATGATGAGATGATGTTTATGAAACCCATTTTATTTATTGGGTTATTATGAATGATGTATATTTATTTTGTAGCACAAGTAAGAATGATTTAATTATGAGATGGGTGGGACATATATCTCCCTCCAATGCATTGGGTAAAGATTTCTATCTCATGAGATAGACATGGCTGGAACGGCAAGTTAAACCGGTTCAGTAATACAAGACTGGAACGAGGAGTGAACTCGATTCAGAAAGGGACTTTGTCCACTAAGATGGTCTTGGCAACAATTCCTTGGCTACTATGGAAATCATATCATGTGCTTAATGGTTTCCACAATTACATGTTTCATTCCCATGCTATTTTATCATTCTTAATGTTTCATTATGATCTATGCCTTGCGTACTTCCATGTTTTATGTCATTGCTCATGATTTTGATGTTTAAACATTATGATCATGTTTTTAAGTTCAAATGTATATGGTTTGTTTTATTTTATCCATGCTTACCCTTACTGAGCATTTGAGCTCACCCTTTTTATGTTTTCTTTTCCCCAGGATATAAAGAAAGGTTTTAGGTAAGGAAAAAAGGGGAAGATCTTTATGGGAGATGTTGAAGATCTTTCACCACGATTAGAATATTACATTCCAAGTTTCTAAAGACACTAAACTATTACGATCCTTGTGTGTCTGTTTTTGTTATGTACTAAGTATTCCGTAAAAGTAATGTAATGTCCATGTACGTTAAGCTTCGGGTCTCTACAGTTTTCACGGGCAGTACCCGGGGTCAAGGAACATGGTGTGTAACAATACTACATGCCATGTAACTTTTTTTTCTTCATGGCTTAAGCCACTTGCCTTATGTGACTTGGACTAGTTCTTAGGTTTCGTACCCTTGGTAATCCACTGAAGGTTTTGGTATCAACTCGTTCATGCAGTATGATCCCTTCAGCAGAACTTCCCGAATAGAGTTGTTGGAATCACCTCTATGAGTCTTAGATGCGGATCCTCTATTCATTCCTGGAACCCTAGAGAGAGTTCCTGGTATCGACGTGACCAACTTCACCCAGGCACCGATCCTATGCTTAGAGGAATAGCTCAGACTGAGTTGTCAGAATCACCCCATGTCTTGGTTGTGATCCTCATCTGAGCGTCTTGTTCCCAAAGTACTTTTGGAGTGTGTTCTCCCAGAATGAGTACTTTGTATCTCTCTCTTCAGACCTAGGAGTTTGTCCTCCCGATGGTATGCTTAGTGGAATCTTCGAGCTGGATCCTAGTGGAGATATCACAATGGTCGTTAGTGTATGGGTATATCTGGATATTCTTGTTGTATGTTCTGTAGACATATACTGTGTAGAGCTGACTGTACCTTTCTTTGTGGCGTTTCCTCTGTTGTATTTTCCTTTGTGGTTTCGGGGTGTCCTACTAGGTATTGTTATACTCACCACTACATGGGCTTTGCTCGCACGTGTCTTGTCTTGTGCAGACGAGCGAGCCTTTGATAGGATTCTAGGTGGACCAGGACCGGACGGTGCTCAGTGAGATCAGGCAGGATGAGGTGTGTGCCTTTGGTGACAGGTTGCAGTCCCGTACCTCTTACTATAGGTTGGACTTGCTGCAGATTTTCTCTTGGTGGGATTGTAATTTTGGACCAAGGATTTACTTTACTATACTTTACTTTCCTTTCATACTCTGTGGTTGGGTTTTAGTGTATGCATGCATCTTTTCCTTTTAGTAGTTTTTACTTTTCATCTTTGTGGGCTTGGAGATGTGTGTGCATGTGTACAGGTTTATAGGCAATGCCTTCCATATTAGTAGCATGCCTACTCGGTGCTAGTCACCAGCCCCTGGACTATTAGAGGCGGGCTTGGGGAGTTGCGGCTCGGGCCCCACTGGGACGGGTCGTGACAATAGATACATCTAGGTGAATATCATTGACTGGAATTAGTGGTGTTATGCATGATAAAAATGTTTGAAATGGAAAAATCGAAGTGAAATTTTTGAAGCATGATGTTGTTAATTAGAGATTTATGAAAATTATTAATGATATTGAAAGGGATATATATACTTTTTAAATATAATGTAAAATAATATATCCATGTAAAAACATATCCCACCGTTCATAATTGAAAATAAAAAATTTAAAATGATGAAGATTCTTGAATAAAAAAGAGAATGAGAGGAACCCTTACTTTGAGAAGATGATTCCAAAAGTATTGGAGGAGCTTCTTAGAAGCTTAGATATGGGATGTTAGTTCATGTACATTATCCAATGTTTTTTATCGAATAGAAATTAGATCATGGATGGGTTTATATAGGAAAATATAGGGGGGTTCTTTAATATTTTCCAAACATAGGTTTTCGACACTATATAATAATGTAAACATAACCACAAACATTACCATGAGATTTTACCATGGTTTCTACCAAATTAGAGTGGTGTTCATTATTATTTAATCTTAAGGTCCAAATTAATTAATAATTTACCCTTGGTGATGTGGAAGTGAGACATGTTCTTAAAGAAATTATTTTAAAACATTAAAATAAAATATAGTATTTAGAGGATTCATAAAGGATTAAATAAATTAATCAAACAACATAAGAATAACATTAAATTAAATTGTATACATATATTTATTCTTGGATACCCATTATAGTATTTATTGTATCATTTATGGTTCATTATGATGTCATAATACACACCATATATTTATAACATATTTAAAAATTATGAAAACTAAACCATTTTATAATTTTGATTGTTTGATTCTAAAAATAATTTTTATTTAATCCAAATAATATTTTAAATAACATTATTTTTAATTTTTAAATAAAAATTGGAATTTATTGAAAAATTCTAGGTTTTTGGACAATATTTCTTTGAACCCTTATGAAAATTATTAATGAATTCATAAAATATATTATAAAAAATACTTAATAAATATTATTTAATAATTATATTTTATTATAATATCATTTATTTCAAAAATTCAATAATTTATCAAACGTATGGTCTTAATTAAGATTATATATTACCCAAAAATATAATTTTTGTTTTATACAATCAAAATCAAAATTATTAATAAATTAAAAATAATAGGAAGTAAATATAAACATTATTCTATTGAAAATAAAATATATATATTCATTTATTAGGATCTTGGTACATATACCTTCATTAAATCATAAAAAACCCTATGGGTAATGTATGATATAGTAATATATCCATGGGGTGGTTTGACATAAATGGTTTGGGTCATGATCTCGATGAGCCTGAACTTCTTCTATAAACGGTTTCACTCAAACTTTAGTTGTGGGATCTCATCTTGGGATTGGTCAAGGAAAAATCTCAGTGATTCTATCTCCCTCGGATTCTCCAAAAAATCACGTCAATAAGGTATGATCTATTTGGTCAAGGATATAACATCCTTTGTTTTTATCAATTGGATTTATCAAAACCTTTTATTTATAATATTTATATGACCACTCTTAATTTGTTATATTATCAACAGTTATGATGTTTAACGGTATTTTGAATCTGATAGGATATAATAAAACAAGATAATTCCATATTTTTTTATAATATTAATACATAATAGGTAATTTAGTTCAATCAAAGTTGTAATTTTATTTATAAAAGTTCAGGTCATTATAGTTACTATAGTATCAATATTTTTACAATATTAGTCTAAATAAATTTAATACATAAAGAAAAGTGACCAATAGATGGGACATGGTTGACATGATAAATCATATACCATTCACATAGTTAAGGATATGACTATAACTAATTTAATATATTTTTATAAAATAATATTTTTTTTTATAAAATATCAATAATGTGATTTTTTAAACTATTCACATAATTTGAAAATATCATCCTCAAGATTAAAATAAATTTTGAATACATTATTACAACACATATACAATATATCATATTTTCTTATTAAATTATATTAATTCTATATATCACCCAAAAAACTATTTTTTTAATATTTCTTAAATTTATGTACTTTATTTTTCTACTATTTATACAACCACTATGTCAGAATAACATTTCAATTTGAGGGAATTAATCACTATGAATTAATAATATATTTCCATGATAATAAATTTTTATTTATATTTTAAAAGAACATTTACAACTAAACATAACCTATTTTTATATCAGAGAAAAAATATAATGGATATTACTACAAAGAGTTTAACATTTTGATTTTATTCTAAAATAATAATAATATTAATTTCATTATCAAAGGAATGTGGAAAGAAATTGACACATTTTCTAATAATTAATTTTCATGGTCAATTTGTTTTCCACAAATTCAATAAATAAATGTTATAGAGATATTATTAGGCCTTAGAATAATATTGTTAACATTATCTACCTAATTTACTCTTAGAGAGATGAGAAATATTTACTAGGGTTACTATTCATAACATTAAAAAATTAAAAGGGATATATATATACAAATTTTTTACCTTGTGAATCAAAATATGAGATCTATTTTTAAGTATTATATTTCTATTAGTAAAAGAATTAATTTTAATATAAAAATTCAAAATGCAATGAAAACCCTTTTTAAAAAATTGGGATTTAATGTTAAAAATGAACTTACACTAAAATCAGGTATAATTATGATTCCTATGTAATTAATTAGATTATTTAAAATAAATTAAGACTTATTTTATTTTTTATGACATGAAACTTTTTAATTATTGTATATAATGGAAATAAATTACTGTTTTAATAAAATTATAATTCGTCATTATTCAATAAAAAATCATTCCTTTTAGAAAAATCTAAAAAAATTAATCAATGATAATTTTCATTTCATGATTTAAATAAAAAAATTAATATTTAAAAGTTTATATTCTAAAATTTATAAATTATTATTTTGAATAAAATAGTATAATACATGGAAAAATAATTTAATTAAAATAATAGTTATTTTTTTTGAATTTAAAACCATAATTTGGTTCTATATCATTATAAAATTAATAATAAAACATATAATAAGTAAAAATCCATATAATTAACAAGAATTTACACATATAAAATATCCATTAATTACATAATTCTATAAATAGATCAAAATATTATTCACATTAGGAGAATATATTTTACAAATATATAGAACAAATTTTAAGATATAACCTGAAAAAATAATTTTAAATGTAAAATGAGTGTATAATTTTATTATATAACCCAATTTATGACATCATATTGATATATATATATATATATAATTGATGATATAAGTATGAAATCATATATGCTTCTAGAAAGCTTGGAACCCTTGTAAACATTTAATAGTGTGTTTGAGCACCATGGCCTTTCTAGATGTGACGAGTTGTATCCCAACCTATGGACTACTGTGTATAAATTGAAAAAAAATATTAGTAAATAAAACACCATTATACTTCAATATTATCTTATGATGAACTTTACACAAAGGAAACTTATTTGGAAATTATTATATTTATAAATGATTAGTTTATAAATAATGTGATTCATTTAGAATTTAAGTTAATATTCCAAACATGTTTTAAAAAATACTCACTAGAAATATTGGTATGTTAGAAGAAAAACACGCCAGTAACATATTCCATTATAAGAGAAAATCTCTATAAATAATCCCTTCAATCATAACTCTTACCTTAACCCCTTCTCCGCCTAATCCATAAAATTTATATTCAAAGAATCCATTTCCATATTTCATTTTATATGAGAGTATGGAATCTGAAAATCAAAGGTCTAAAGGTACTCTAACCATAATTGTTGGATCCTTTTCAGATTTCTCCGTGTGATAATATAATTTAGACACTTATGGTCTGAATACACTATAAATCACTCCCCAAATATGTAGAGTAACAATCTTCTAATAGTGTTCATCAATTCTACCTAATAATTATCATGAATGCTGTCATTCTTTTTATTATTAAAAAATTAACAAAATATAGAAAATAATACCCATATCTAGTTCATCAGATAATAAGCCAAACTCGTACCATATGTGTCTTAGTAGACATCGTAACACAATACATGATCTTGATAGATCATGATTGGAGATAAATTAATTCTCATTGTCAACTCCTAAAATTAAATTTAGAACTAACCACTTAAAAAATCTTCACACCCATATAGGCTAACTCTATAATGGGAGATGAAATCTCATAGAAATCCCCATAAAGTGTCTATATTGAAATATTAGTACCATGAAACTCTTAATCTTAAAAATAATTTCATATTTCTCCCAATATATCACATATTTAATATTATCTAGATCCACTAAGATAACTTTCTTAGAAATCACATATCTCAATAATTTCACCTATTTAATCAAGAAATGACATTTGTATTGGATACCACATAGATAGTTATCCTTCAATATTCTATGGATGATATTCAATAGTTATTAATGATCATACTAGGACCAGGAATAATAAAGGATATCTTAAAAAAAAATCAGAAAATAGTCCACAAACTATTAGATGATTTTATTTATTAAAAAAATCATGACTACAAGAGAATTAGTAATGTAAAATTGAATGAGAAGATACTCATAATTACCATACCTGAACTTGAATGATATTTTAAAAATATCTTTCTCTCAGACCCCTAAATGATGGTACCATGATCTAAAATCAATTGTAAAAAACAACAACACTCTCGTGAGTTTGTAAAAAGTCCATCAATCCAAAGAAAGGGATATGTATTATTAATAATCACTTAGGTGAGTTTCAGTAATCTAAACAAATTAAAAGACTCCCATTAACCATATTTTAAAATATTATTGTGAACACCAAGGAGAAAAACTAGGAATAATAAATCCATTTGCCTTAATATCCTAAAGATACCATTTAATTCATTAATTTTTGTGGGTAAAATATAATATGATGGTAAGGAAATATTAATTTTTCTCATAATCATGTATATATTAATGTAAAATTTCCTATGTAGAGTAAAACTAAATAAATCATGTTGAAAAATATTAGGATACTTACTCACCACTATTAAAATATTGATACTAATATGTGGATAATTTTCATTAAATAACTTCTCTTGAAAATGACATGATATCTTCACAACACATGGGGTAACATGACTTGATATTCACTCTGTGGGATCCCAATCACCTTGAAAAGAATCAAATAAAATATTAAAAAGAAAGTAAATATAACCTATTAGTATAGAAATAAATCCTATATTTTTAGATATTAATGTAATCCATTTAAAATATATGATCAAATATATAATTTTAATGAACTATGTAATACCATATTATTTTTTATTAATGTTCATCACCTGAAATTCAGAAATTCTAAATACCTACTCCAAATTCCATCTCATAGGAGTGGAATGATTCATTATTAAATGAAAAAGATCTAACAATTTTCTAAACACATCAATAACATTTTATGAGTTAATGGAATGTGTTTGACTAATATAAAACAAATCCAAGACCATAGAATATGAAATAAACATTTTACCTTTCAATGTATCAGGTCATAAATCTATCTCATTAGCTTAAAACTGTGATATATATATATTTCCAACCACATTTTCACTTTATTTTAATCCTAATAATGACCCTTGGCATGAAGTTGAGAAATCACACCTTTTTTATGTCATATCTAAACTAAGAACACTTGGTGAAGGTGGATCCGACAATATATTCCAAGGATTTTAACTCAAAGAAAAAATAAAGATGGAAATATTTTCCACATTACTAAAACACCTTAGGTGATAAATTATAATTAGGTTCTAGGTGTTCCTTTCTCCTACATTAGTAACAGACCACCTGAATTTCCCCATGAATATTTTTTCACACACCTTCCTCTAGTAGGAAACTAGTAACCCTGTTTCCTATTTTTCAATTAAAGAAAATATGGCTACATCATGGTATCAATAATTCTTTGAAAATCACTATCATTACATATATATACACCTCATCCATATTAATATTTTCTATAATACCCATGAATGTATGTATAAAAATAAGAATTAGTGTATACTAAATGTTTTCCTCAAACTAATCCAGATCCTCAAAACCATGAGATATTAATTGGATAGAATATTTGTATACAGGTGTAATAACTCAAAAAATGGAGTAGTATAGTCTATCAAAAAATAGTTTCCTCACTCTGACATAATGATATTATAAGCCTTCACCACACATAATGTCACTGGATAGATCTATTGATTGAACACATTCTTAATAGTATCCCAGGTTAGATCATTATGATACATGAAATTTAAAATTGATTACCACTACCACCATCCCAACCCTTCCAGCATATAAGTGGAAAACCCAATATTGTAAACTTCTAGAGTTTTCAAGAAGGGGAAAACATTCTCAATCATCTCGATTCATTCATTAGATTCTTGGGTTCCCTTGACACCATGAAATATTGGTCAATAACTCATAGTGTAATCCAAATCATGGTATACCCTCTATTCTGGTTAAATATTTGAGATGGATATGATAATTTGAACATTAGATTCCACCAATACTGAGTCAAACAGAGTATTCCTTTATAGGAATAGTTATAAATATTCTTCTCTATTACTCTATGATGATATTATGGGAGGAACTATAATCTATAAAACAAGACCACATAAGAAATTTAGAATTTAGTTCTATTACTTTAATAGAAATGAAATTTTGAAATATAAATTGAATATGGTAAAAATTAAATGAATGATTCAAGAAAACCTTAGATGTACCATGGTAATTTGAGTATTATCATGAATGTTAGATAGACTAGAACACTCCCACAATACCACTTGAGTTTTGATAGTCCTATCTCCACCATATCAACAAACCCTGGATATAATAGGTTGATATATAAGTATGACCATAATGATTAATGAAAACATGTCCCTTTGATACAAATTTTTAATAAACCAACTATGGTTAACCCTAAATGTGAAAAAATTGATCCTTCCATATTTCTGAAAGCATGTTTCTGATCACCATGATTTGAAAAAACCATAAATTTATCATATAATAAAATGTAGAAAAAACATTTCTCCCTAAAAAAGTTTGATAAGATCGAAGAAAGTTATGGAGCATAATAGATATCTATAATATAAAATATTTTTTAAAAAATAATGATAGGTTAAATTTATTTGATAACTATATCAAAAATTGTAAACTAAAATACCAAAAACATATATAAAAAAATAACCCATAGGGAAATCATTGTGTGACCATATTCCACCACTATCCCTACCCACATGAAAGAAATATAATCTAGGTGATCCATTTTCTACATGACAATATTCCTTTTTCTTTATCCTATAAATTCAATTCTCTATACAACTAAAGGAAAATAAAGATTCTAAGAAATAATGCAACGTCCGACTCGGGGGGGGGGGTGGGCACAAAAAAATGGTTCCCTAGGCTAGGTCACCACATTACTTCAAGAAAAACTCCCCATATTCTAGAGGATATCGACTAGAAGTGTTTTAGTAATAGTGGTGAAATGGGGAGACTATAACCTCATTATATGAGTTTCATAGCAGTATATACAATAATTATAAAATGAATGAAGAAAAATAACAGAGTAGTCGGTGGTAATAATAACAAACAATCAATAATAAATTAATAAAAAACCATTATAGAACATTTTACAATGTACAAAAATAGACATATACTAGTATGATTCAAGATGAATATAATTATTGATAATACATAAATAAATAAATCCATACCTTGAAGGAATCCTAAGTACATGATTGACCCCAAACTTCACGTAAAGTCCTATTCCTTAAAAAATAACAACAAGAAAGAAATAACAATAAATAATCTTAATCCTCCAACCCTGAGGTCTATTTGAGTGACCAGATGGTGCCTAAAACTGTTTGTGAGATATACTATATGGGGCACCACAGATGGTGTCTAATGAAATCTAGTTCATGAATATATAATAATATAGTGTGCAGGTAAAATTAAAAAAATGAATATATAAATGCAAAAGATTCATCTTAGGTTCCACAAGAACACCTAGATGACAATATTTTTTTCATCCTAAGATGAAATATATCTTAACATTCCATTATATATATAATAATATATATAAACTTATGTATGTAGAGATATACATGCACTATATTAGACATGAAGATTAAGACTATATAATCCAAATATAATAATAATAATAATAATAATAATATACGGATTATTGTCTAATTATTGATATAAGCCCAAGCATCATTATCTGGGATATAGAGTGCTATTCCCAACATTTTCACTCATATGATTTGAAACATCTTGTCCAACATTCTCATCAATGGAATGAAAGTTCATGTACAACCACCCAAATGGATGTGAAATTCCATCTATAACATGTCAGACCATGGGGGTGTGAAAATTCATGTCTTATAACCCAAGACAAGTCATATCTATAGTATTCATTTTCAACGTGATTCTATTTTTTCTATGATGCATTAACTAAAGAATTCCATGGATATTAAAATGATATCACTCATGGTAAAGTGTATCCCATCAAACCTATGTGGACTTCCAATGTATTCATACATGAGAATACAAGGTTCTCTCAATGTGTAATGTCAATAAGAAATCATTTCACATTTAATAAATAAAAATAGTCAATGAGAAGTTAATAATTCCATTTAAATATGATTCATCATGATTTTTCGATTTTTAAATATATTAGTAATAATTAATATGTCAATTTAATCAGACATGACATGATATAACTCAATTTTCCATTAATGTCGACCCACTTTAGTAACAAAACTCATAAAAATAAGAATAATAGATGGAGTGGGTATCGAATTGATCAAAAAACTCATTGCACCATACTCGTTTTTTCATTTCATAAGAAATTAATAAAGGGTCTATCAGCCCACATAATAATTTATTCTATCCAAGGGTATGTCCTTTCCATTAACATTACATTATGATTGATCTGGTTATTTCATTTATAATGGATAAATGAAGTAAAATATAATAGGATCTCAGGGGATATGTGTTTCATCCACACAGTTTTAATTCATTTATTTTCATTTTAACATATAATTAAAAAAATATGAGTCTATGCTCCCAATAGAGGGGGTTCAATTACATGAAAAGACCTAGGTACTATGAGAATATATGATACAAACCCTGAGTTTTTTATTCAAGTTAATGTAGATAGCCTTGGATGGTGTGATTAGGTGCACTAGGACTATCTAAAATTAGTCACTAAAGAATTACATAATCAATTTCATGTTAAAAAGGGAGACAGTTTGATACTCTGTTGTGCGACACTACAACATATTTTATAATGTTTATAGACAATAAGGGAAATCCATAGACAAAATACCTCATGTTTAGGATTCTTCACTTATCCATTATTGATCTTGGATTCATGTTGGAATGTGAAAAAATGGATTAATTGATAACCACCTTAAAAATAGGTCATAAGAGCTATCATGGAAATAACATCCAATACATCGATAGAAATAGGGAAATAAAGGCATAAGAGCCTACAAATTATATAGAGGGATCTAATGTAAAAAATGGATTTTGATTCTAATGATGGATGATGTAGGCCCATCAAATACTAGTGTAGAGGGAGAGGAGAGCTCCTACGGCCCACTATGCTTCACCCCTAGCCAAGTGGAACTATTTCACATCCCCATTCTCATTTAAAAACATTAATTTTATTACACGAGAGAAAATATTTTTTTTCATAAACCATAGGTTCAAACCACAAAGCAACGGTTAATGGTGCGATCCAAGGGTTTACAACATAAAAACCTTTGTGGGGGTAATATCCCTTATTCACAACATTTTATGTCATAAAACTTTGATTTAAAACATATATGGATGTTTGTAGCAATCAATTCAGCTATTGGTTACTCCGTATCTCCCAGATCATTCCTTTGGTCACTCTCAACCCCCAAAACACTAGAACCCCTATAAAAATTCACCTAAATGTGTTCTGACTATCACAATTACATTCCAAAGAGAGGTTTAAAATTTTGTTGTCCACTAAATGGAAAACTGAAAATACTTTGGAATTTATAAAATGACTAAAAATATGAGATGTTATAACCTCCCCACCTTTGAATATCAGATCCCATAGAATCCTTAGGGAATAAAGAAACATCAAAGAACCAACCAAGGTCATGAATTCCTATTCAAATGGATTCTTTTATTTTTCAAACAATAAAAGCACCTTCAATTACCAATTAAAAAATATAGTACTAAAATAGATAAAACTTGATCCAACCCCCATAACCACAAACAAAATTGTATAATAATACATAATAAAAATCATATAACCTGTTACATTATCATGTCATTGTCTTATTCTTTAACTTGAATATGGATTATCCAACTATAGGCTCTTACATGAATAACCAACTCAAATTCATGGTACTCCCACCATCTTAATAATTAACTATAAATAAAACCCCATAGAACTCTATCACCACTCCTGGAATTTTAATCAATTAAAATGAACAATAAAACTATAAATGGCCAACTATCATGGTTATAAGGAATTTCCATTAAAAGACCTGGATAACCATTAAATTGCATATGTCCTATCCCATTAGCATACCAGATGTGGTTCCTTGAAATACACATCCAACTATTTAATGAAAATAAATTCAAAATTCCCCAGTCTAACAAATACTGAAAATGATCATCTAAACTACTAGCGAGTCACCCAAAATAGAATCCAAAGCCTTTTTCCAAAGATGTACCAAGATCATTTTAGGAATTCTCACTGAATCTTATTCCCAACTATGGATGACATCTCCTGGTTTAACTATCCCTAGTTCCATACTATAATGATATAATAGTTAAAAAACAACATATAATGACCATCCTCAAGTTCCCAAGACCGTTATCACATGATGGTAATCCTCCCATATCTAACAATTTTCTATTCAATATTAAGGATTTTCTCAAAAAGTTCTTTGTGTGAAAATCAATATAAATTCATAACATTAAATCACAAAGCCACTAAAATATCTTGGCATAAATTTGATTCTATCTCAATGTACATAGTAAAATTTCATGAAAGGGGACATTCACTTCATTAAAAATGGAGTAAAGTAAGTCATTATGAAGGATTTACATCGATAATAATTCATATCTCTCCCACACTATACTCCATTAGAACATTATGTACATTCTATGGAGGAATGTCTGGCACCACATCTTCAAACGATTTGTGTCTCTGTATAAGTACCGGTTAGCCACCAAATAGAACCCAAAAAATATGATCATACCGATGATGAAATAGTTGCACGAGTGATACCACATACATAAATTTCATACAGAACATGGCACAATTTTGATGGCTTCATCCCTCTATCATGATTTAATTATCATGGTGTCATTTTATCTAGTACAGACTTCACTATTGTGAAATGTCTTGCTTAACATTAAATATAGTATTTAAAGTCATGATCATGTCACCTTAAATATAAAAGTGTCCATTACTATTCCTGATATACCAATGATGCGTAACCATTTTAATCAACATTCATAAATTCTTAGGTACTCAATAAAACACCTTGAAATAAAATCATTTTACAAGCATAATTGTGTTATGAAATAATTTTTTTATTTAGGACATTAATGCACCCCAAAAATGGATCTAGTGTTCATACTCCATATAAAACCATAACCATATTTTTTTCATTATTTTTTCTCAAGGACTAGAAAACTAAAACTAACTAACCTCAAAGATTCCAAAATCCATTCTAACCATTCCTAAATGTACATCTATGGTCAAGTTCCTTCTACTTGGATGGACATGCTCTATAATACTAACATGACACTCCCAACTATAGGATTGAACTAATGGTGATTTTACTAAATATGAGACCTCATAACATGGAACACACTCCCCCACCACTGACCACTACTCCTTGAAATGAACAACGACTAATGCCAAGTGACAACATAAGAATATAGGAACCATCCACTTATAAGAACACTCAAATAGGGTTGTTTTCATATGCACATGTGACATTCATCCTAATTAATATTCATGAACTTTATCAACATCAAGTATTGAAGCCAAAAATAATATAGATTAGTAGTTTTATTTCACCAAATCCATTTTAAATGTCATCCAAAATCAATGTGATAACTCTAATTTTTTATTATTTTCTTAATGATACCACACTTGCAAGGAGTTGTCAAAAATTTGGTCACTCTTATTTGGATCTGATCCAAAAATATATCTTTATCGAACTCAAAAATATTTTTCCCACATTTATAAGAAGATAAATAGTATAAAGAAATAAGTGACCTTATCTCTCAGCAATATATGATTTAAAAATTAACCTAATAAATCAATGAACACTACGTATGACGAATCATGAAACAATGATATTGAAATGGTGAAAAAGGATCTACACATTTCTAGTCTAAAGTAGTGTATACATAGGTCATCTCAGAGTCTTTTTATCCCATATAACTATTACCTTAGAAGATGACCTATCGATCTATATAATATAATAAGGCATTACATGTATAACAATGTGTCCAAACACACCCTAGAAATTTATAATTATAAGAAACTAATGTATTAGATGATTCTCATGGTTGAAACAAAGTTCAACTAGAACATGACCACCCACACAATGAGGGTGTTTTTTTTAAACTAACACTCCTAGAAAACTCATCCCGAACATATCATATTTTCTAAAAAAAGTAACTAATTAATAATTATAACATACATGATACATCAAACTATAATGCCCGTTATTAAAGAATAAAGCATTAAAACTATCCCTATGTCATGCTTATATGATCACTAGGATTACCGACCAAACGTCAAATCATACTGAAAAAGGAAAATTTCAACTAATAAAAATGGTTAACACCCTTGTTATCTCCCTAGGAAACATTAAATTATAACCCTTAATTGAGAGTAAAACCCAAAGAAAACACATTCAGGTTTTATTTTATCCATTATATTAATTTAAATTTGACTTTAAACCATTTCAAATGATTGATTTAAAGAACATCATGTTCTAGTCATAAAGGGGAATGTTCGTGGTAGTTTATTTTCCCCAAGCCACATGGCCCATAGTAAAATTATATCAAACCCACTTTGAAGCATTATTTAACCACCTTATTTATCCATAAGTTATCATATCCATGTTTAGTTAAATAAAATATGAATTTAATTATATAGTGGAACACATAATTTATGTTGAAATTGATATTTAAAGTGAATAAATCCTCATTTAAAGAGGTTTTTTTAAAATCAACCAAAGGTATCAATAATTTAAAATGGGATAGGTCCAGTAAGATTCCACCATATAGTTATATGTATAACATATAAGGGTTTTTAACACCATAAATGATCATAACATATTTATCTTAGATATAACCTGATGGGGTTAAGTATAAAGAAAATATTAAGATAAATACAACCCACGATGGACCCTTCATTCCAACATGGGTACATTTTTTTAAAACCCAATAGAAATTGTTTTATTATAGATTAATTATACTCCTATTGGGTTTATCACATACTCATATCATGTCAAGACCAACTTACAAGGGCAGAGTTAGGTTTATAATCATAAAACATCATGAATGACCTAATTGATTTTATTCGAGCATAACTATAAGATATCACTTCATGTAAAATTCAAAATTTATAAAATTTTATATTTTTAAAATGGTGTAGTTATATGAGTCACTATTCTCAATTTATAAACATACCTTCCATTGTAAGAAATAATTGGCACTTCATGTAACTAAAATAAGACCCTTATATTAGGTTATTAGAATGTAATAGGTCATACATGTTGATTTTAATAGATGGATTAACATTCTCAATTTATTATATGTGATCCATAAATAACAATTTATATCCATGTAATCAAAATCAACTAATGTTTTAGCCCAGATTAATATAGTTGCATAGATTCAAAAAATGATAAATAGTTTGTCAAAATGAGACCATCATGATATATTTTAAAACATTATTTAGGTTGATGTAGAAACATTAATAACCAATTATTTATCTCATATTTTCATGAAATATATGTTATTGTAATTTTAAATTTGTTATTCTAGGCACACATGATAGGATATAGGAAATGTATGAACTAAAACAAACATGGCATGTAATATGCATGGAATATAAATAATGAAGTACCTAAAATGAAGCATGAAAAATAAATCCTTTACATACTAAGTAAAGGTGAAAATACCATAAATATCATAAATTTGTAACTAGTGGAAAATATATCTATCACTCATGGTGAAATAATAATCAACTATAATCACATCACCATGAATAATATTATCCCTAGAAACATGATCATTCCTTTTACCAAGGGTTAGGATTACCAAAAAATTATTTATTTATAACGTGTAAATACATTAATATTTATATATCTACTATCCCATAAAATTTTAATTTAATGGGAAAATAAATATTTGATAACACTTCGTATCATCCAAACCTTGGAGTTGCTGAAATTGTGACATGGCCAGGTTCTCCACATGGCCTCAAGCATGCCTTTTTATATGTTAGAGGATTCCATATAGAATATATGGATTAAATTTGTTATAAATTGGAGACTATTATATCATTATAGGAGTATCACATTGGAATATTAAATAAAGAAAAAGTGATTGATAATGCATAACAGATCATTGTTAGGTAATAAGAATTAAAAACCATTAATGAATTAATAAATAATCACACTTGAACTTACTAGAAGGAACAAAAATAGAAATATAGTAGGTAGATACAACATGACTATATAGGAAGAGAATAAATTAATTAAAGTCTACATCCCCTAAAATCAGCCTGAGTACATGCTCATCCCTAGGTCAATGTTAAGGCCTAGTACACCTGCAACCATGAGGTTTTTTGGTAACCAAATGGAATCCATAATAGTAAGTGGGATATAATTATTATCCACCCCCAATAGTGTATAATTAAATCCATTCCATGAATAAAAAAATTAATGTGTAGGTGTAATAGATAAGCACTAAATAAATAATGTTTAACAAGATGTCTCCGACTTCTTATGAACACAAGGAAAACCATTCCTACTTCGGCCTATGACTAAATATCTCTTTAACAATACATCGTGTATATATAATAATATATATCAACATAAATATTAATTTATCAACATTCAATAGATAGGACCCAAGGAATAATACCAGGGATTCCATGTCTAATAATAATAATAATAATATAAAGATCATTTTTAAAAATGTGTACAATACTAAGAATATATAAAAGAGATATTGAGAACCATTCCTAAAAATTCAAATAAAATTCTTTGAAACTTCTTATCCAACATCCTTTCCATGGGCATTAAACACTATATCCAACCACCCATATGGATGTGAATCACTATTTCTAACATCCTCGACTAAGGGGGTGTTAGATGACATGTCCTACAACACTGAATAAGAAATAACTATATTATTCATGTATAAGATGATTCCAAATTCCCTATGATCCCCTAAAAAAAGGAATTCCATAAAGAGGAACCCATTATTTCTCAATGAATAGTGAATTCCACCTAAACTATGAGACCATCCAATGAATTCCTTCTTGGGAATCCAAAGCTCTATCAAGTTGTAATGTCAATATGTAAGCATTTCACATTTAATAATTAATAATATGAAATTATTATTCAATATTTCATTTTGATACATCATGATTATTTAATTTGTTAATCAATTACAAATAATTAAGATTTACATGTAATCATACATTCTATGATACAACTCAAGTGTCTCTTAGATTAATTCACTAAATTATATAAACTCATAAAAATATAATGTCTAAATGGGGGTATCAAACCCATCAAAAAATTCATTTCATTATAATTGTTTTGTCATTTCAATAGAATTTGTGAAAGGTTTAGGAAACAAAAATTACAATTTAGTGCAATGAAGGGTAAGTTCTTTACTATAACAATCAATTTGGGTTTATTTGGTCATTTATCTTATAAGGGATCACTCAAAATTAATATAAAATGATACAAATGGCTATGTATCTCATCCACAGACTCATATTTCATCTAATTCCATTTAACCTTCTCATTAAACAAGAGTAAAGTATACAAACCAAAAGGGGGTTCAATTACATGATTAGGAATAAGGGATGTGGATATATAAGAAACACACCCAAAGTAGGTGTTTTAGTTAAAATTAAAAAATCACTTATGGTGAGATTAGGGGTACGGTCACTCTATAAATTTAGGAATTAAAAAATTACGTAATTAATTTCTTGACAAAAAGGGTGAGGTTTGGAGAGTATATTGTGAAAAATAGATAAATATTTTATAAACATTCTATAAATTAATGGAAAGGAAACATAGAACCTCCATAAAGATTATAAAACTTCATATTTATAATATAAATATTTTATTCGATCCAAAATGAGATAAAATTGAAGAATCCACAAATGCACTTAAAATAGGGCATATGCCATTTCATGGAAATAACATCCATTAAATTGAGAGGAACAAAGAACTGAAGAAAGTAGAGTATATGGAATATCATGAGGGATAAATCCTGATAAAATAAATTCCATTATGAATCTGGATGAAGGAGAATAATTAAAACTAGTGCAGAGGGAGTGGAGAGCTCCTCTAGTTTGTGACAATCCAATCCTGGATGAATGACTCTATTTCTCTTCCCCTTTCTCTTTGAATCCAATTTCATTTATTATCCAAAAGATTATATTTATGGTTTAAACCATAGGGTTACACCCTAAAACACAAATTTATGGTTTATTCTATGGGTTCAAACACTAAAAACCTTTTACACAGGGACTCCCCACTATTCATCACTTTTAATATCATAAAACACTGATTTTTACATAAATGGTTGTATGATGCAACCAATTCAATCATCACACACTCTGTTTCACTTGTAACCTTCCACTGGTAACTCCAAAAATCTAGATCACCTAAAACACCATAAAAATAGGAAAAAATAGAAGTGTCATGAATCTCATAATTATATTCCAAAGCTAAATTTGAAATTCGGTTAGTCCAACTTATGAAAAAAACAAATTACTTTGGAATTTCTCAACTGGACCAAAACACAGGATGATACAAATAAATATCAATAGGATAACACTAATAATATATTTAGTCTATATCCACTTTCTTATATTATATTTTATATAAAAAAATTGAAAAAAAATTCATATGAAATCACTTTCAATATAAAATAATCCCTTTTCTTTCCATTTTAAAAAATGTCAAATACTAATAATCAAGGAATTGTGAAATAATATATATCCATGGGGAACTAAAAGATGAATAAATAAGGTTTCAAGAATTCATAACTATAAAATGTGGGTAGATAATCATATCAATAATCATTTACTTAATATATCCATAGAGCATCAAAAGGGAATTTCTTGATAAGAGGGTGTACTTAATAAACACACTCAAAGGAACACTAGCTGGTATAATTTATTTATAATGTTCATAAAGCATGGTTTATTAGAATGGATACCCACTATAGATAATTTAATCAAGTTATTCTCCCTTATTTTTAACTTACACAACTAGGGAATGCCAATATTTAATTTTCCCCATAAGGAATAGTCTCTAAATGTTCTATATAATACATACCTTCTGTAAATAAAATCCTTGTTTCAAATCATTTTTATAACCCAAATACATTTTATTTCCATGAATAAATTTGATAAATCCTTTTTTATAGTGATTCTAGACCAATTCAATGCATGAATACCCATTTCCAATTAATTATTTATTATATGGTATTCTATTAATCACATTATTTTTATAAAATCTAGTTGTTGATGAAATAATATTTTAAAAACCCTTTCGGTTCGAACAAATGATTAATTACAATTTCATTATTAAATTTATTTAATAGAAAACATCATAATTAATATTATGAACATTATTATTTATAATGAATGGACCATATGATATGGTAAGACAATTTTCCAATAGATATGATGACATTTACTCTGAAATCAGTGATGGGAAATGAAAATATTAGGACCTACCATGCCAAGATCTATGAGAAAACCCATAATATCCCCATAAAAACATATATATCCAAATATAACATAACCTTATTTTTTATCCAATATCATGGGAAGATAAATTAAGATATGATCTAGAAAAAATAAGAGATACATTGAGAAAAAACATAACATTATTTGATAAAAAATCGATCCATGTTCACCTAAAAATGATAGTCCTTATGATTCCTAATATGTATGATTCAAATTTGGATTTGATTCAAAAATTTACCTGGAACATCCATTTCCTGAAATTGGTAGTCTTATTCCACCGATCCCAATAATGTATAATCGGTTTGGCCTAACACACCCACGATAGCTACATTGCACACGAGGCACTGACCATTATCATGAGATAGAGAAAATGGACAAGTCAAACCTATTTTCCCACACCCATATACCTTAATGAAATATTGGTCTCTAGAGGGACACTATCACAAGTTTTACCTTTGACCATCATCAACCATCCTTGTCTCATTGTACCACCCAACCATTGTTGGCCTCCCTTTGTTATTCCCCTAATTTTATGTCACCTTATTTTGTAACATGTATGGTGTCCCCTATCTCACTATTCCATTTCACCCACCCTTGCTACCATTGACACCCTCTAGGGTCAAAATCCCATAATAAAAATGTGATAGAGAAAAAAATAAGAGATGGATAACAGAGATGGGGAAGAATAGATATATAGACTAGAAGATGAATAGATAACAACTTTTAATTGATCTTACAAGGAATTAAAACAAACATAATGAATGAAATTAGGTTTTAATTATTTTTACCATAAAAATAATTTCTATGGTGTTATGATTTTAATTTCAAGAATAGGGATTTTGTAATGGAAATAATTATAGAAATATTATACCCATTATAATCATGAAGAATAGGGGAAACCAATTCAATTATTTTAAACATATTGTATAGGATGAATTGAAAATCATGAATTCTAAAATCCCCACCTCAATGAAAAATCATCGATGCTTTAATATGCTTCCACTATCACATGATTTTTTCTATCTTCATGTTTCTTGATCATCAAAGTCATCTCCGATTAAATTTTGATCTTCTAATCTAACTTAATTTACACATAAATATATCATCTACCATATCTCCCTCTATATCACCATATTTGTTTCATATTGACCCCCAAAATGGATCACCCTATAAAAGGATTATAATAGTATTTAAAAATTTAATTTCTTGGGATACACTATAATTAAAATATTATTTTAATTAAAATAACTAAAATTTCAAAAATAATAAACTTTTTCCAGGGATAGATTAAACCAGGAAACCCTAATGTAAAGATAAATTATAACATTCATGGGATAAAACCCAAATATTGAATGTGAAACTATCCTTAAATTTTTTATTCTTGTGTAATATTAGAAGAAAATATATAATTCTATATAATGCATTCGTTATAAAAAATATTTTATACATTATTGAGGCCCACCACTCAGAATTTTTTTTTTCTAAACATGAGGGTAAAAAAGAAACATGGGAATTAATATATTTTTCATAAAATAATTCAATTAAAATTTTATAATATAAATTATAGAGTGAACATGTGTTGAAGGGATTGAGTGGGTGGGTGAATCAGTGGATAAAATTCTTTTTTCCTTATCAAATTTATAATTCATTCTACTTATTCAATATATATCTCACCAAATATCAATATCAGATATGAAATGAATAAAGACACATTTATTAAAGAGTTTCACCAACCAAATGATGTCAACAATCTCTGTGTATGGTGGTTTTATCCCCTACAGACACACCTAATGTTATATTATCATTAAAATCTACATTGATGATTTTGATCTTGAAAAAATTACAAATACTGGAATAAAAAATTTAAAATCTCTCTTTAATAAAACAAACTAATCCTTAATAATAATGATCACATATGAATATTATATCCTTATAATAGATTCCATGCATGTAGATGTTTTTCCCATCCTTTTATAGAAATATCATGTGGGCATTCTCATCACTTATTCAATGTTATAGCAGTGTATAAATCTATCATTCTTCGAATTCCTATTCCCCTTTTTAGTTATATTTTCATATTTATATTCACTAAATATATTTTGTAAATATGATTTCCATAATTTTTATAGAAATATTCTTGAAATTTAGTTGCATATAATTAATCATACAAAATTATTCATCACTGAGTCATCATTCTCTTATTAATTTTCCTACAGACTTAGGAAAATTTTCCTTGACATAGTATTAAATATCATCATCTAAATATTCATGGAAATTATCTACAAAATCCATGAATATACATAATTAATATAACTTAATGTGTGTGAAATGCATGAAACATGATGTGTTCTATGACATGGAGCTCATAATCTGACCATTTTACAACCATGATGCCTACTACTATCTCAACTTTTGTTTGGAATTCATTATATTTCTGTTATTTTCTTAAGTTATAATGCTCCCGTAATTTAACCTACATAAAAAATATCTTTATGGAAACCACGACATAGAATCCATCCCTTTATAATTCCATTTTTTACTATAATAAAAACTTTGTAATGAACACACTATTAATACTATATCAAAACATTGGATTAAATTTAGTAGCTCATCCCTATGGTGGGGATACATTTTAAACAATTATATCTCTTCACTTTTGATTTAATTAGAAAAATATGAATCACAATTATAAGGTAGGATAAGAATGTTCTTTTTTGATAAATAATATCTTCATTTAGCTCTTAAATTAATTCTCTTTATCATCAGATATTAAATTTATAAATCCATACCTTTTCACTAACCAGATTAGCCAAAAATCACTATGTTTATAAATATAGATCAATTGGAAAAGATACTATATGAAGAAATAATTACCAACATGATGAGAAATTACTTTTATATTTTCCAAGATAGTGTGACCATAGGGTCACGCATACAAACAACCTACTGATTGTTCTATATACAAGTGACCATATCAATGGATAACCTGATTGTAAAATCTATTAACCACATGTAATGGCCACAAGAATAACAATCCAACTGGGTGATGATGTCAATACAGATCATGACTGATATATACATAACATTGCTTCAAGAATATTCAACATGATAGGATTCATACATAGCACAATAATTTGGGTATTAATGTTTACTCTTATCACATCTATTATTTATAAAAGTATACATCATAAATATTATGCAAGAGGTAATTCTTATTCATCCCCATGAATTGGATTGTTTTGAATATTTCCTTCAAATTGATCCATTTATATTCCAAATTAACTTAATCCTTTACAAATTATAGTCCAGTAGTGATTATTAAAACTAAAATTAAATTATAAAGACAATATTTGTCCTTTAATATGAATAAATAATACAATCATCACACATACACACTTATTTTAGAAAGATAAAAATAATACCTATGGTTCGAAAATATCTTCCAATTGATTTGATGGGAAAACAAATCATTCCTCTCCAGTTTATTGACAATATTACTAATGAAAAAAATACAATAGAGTTAAAATATAACTAAATCAATTCAATGAAATAGGAAACAATAATATATAAGTCCATATGATCTAATTAATTGTAATAATAATGAGTGATTAAATTAGTCATTAATTCTTTCCTTAAGAGCAACTCATAAGAACCATGATGTGATGATAAAATAAATGAATTTAATTGTATAAAATAAATCGATATCATGAAATAGTTTGCACAAAAATTAAAATAATACACAAATATGTTTTAAAAATTTACTCCCATAGACAAAATATCTAGTAAATGAAAAAGATGGAAAAAATGGGAGAAGACTGGAAAACAACATACCATGGTGTTGAGTTTTTTCATGCACTCCAATTTTTATCCTTAGCATATCATTTTCGTAAGTTTTTTTTGTGACTTTTAATGATTATCATCAATATATTTCTTATAATAATGAAACTATTGTTTCAAGACAAATTTTTCAACCTTTTAATTTTAGAAATGATACTTGATATTGATATGATTAAACATGGAATGCTCCATGAGATTTTTATCCAGATTTATGCCCCATTATTTCTCGCAAACTAAACGTAGGTAGCACTCATCTAAAAAATAAAGAATATTGTAGATGTGTCTTTACAAAAAATTTTATATAGCTATATGTGATCAATATATATTGTTAGATTTGGGTGAAATTTGTGTAACTAGTTTTTATTCTTCATTTCATGCCATGAAAAACATATTATTTAAACATAATAAATACACCACCATATGTGGATCTCCTATCATTTATATGTTATTAAAATTTAGCATAAGAAAATAATAATTTTTTTAGTTCACCTTTTCTCATGTATATCATACCATAATCAAATGAATTTGAGATATCTAAAAATATCCTCCTTCATCAAATAGATTTGATTCCTTTTTATTAGATGAGATCATAGTTCAAAGAGTGAAAAAATATACAATATAATTTCTAGTGCATATCAAATATGAAATGATTCCAATAAATAATTTAAACTATTTATCATTTACTTATTTTTATCCATCATCCTTAATCTATTTATTTCCCACATTAATTGGTTTCTTCACACCTCTAGATTCCTGTAATTCATATTTTTTGAATATTATATCATAATTTTGATATGAAATAAAGATACATTCAACTAATTGTGGAATACATAAACTAATGTAAAACATTATTTCCAAAATAATGGTAATCTAAATTCATCCTTAATGTGTATTCATTACTCCCTACAGAAGTATTATTCATTTCCATAAAAAAGATTTTCTTCAAAACAACAAATCACAAAGAGTTTTGTGGTATTTTTTTTCATGAACATGTTGTTTTCCAAATTACCTTTTTTGAACTTCACATTCATCATATATTCATCACATTTAAAATTAAAAAAAGAAAATAGTCTATTTCAATCCCTAAAGATACTTGTTTAATATAAACACATTCCTACTATTAATTTCATGATTGAAGTCCTATATATGATCTATGTAAACTTCAATATCAATCTCATAATTCAATAATATGGAAACAACATCTAGTTAAAAAAATTATTTCTTCTTTCAGTCTTTATACAATGAAAAGTTCAGACTGAAATGGGTCTATCTATTGGTCAATGTATTTAACATATCCATCCCATTTAATCTAAATATATCCCTTTTGAAACTATCCTAAATTTATTTCTGAATACTTTACCACTCTTATCATATATTCTTTGGGAAACTAAGATTCATTAGTATCATATTAATTTTAAATGTGTAAATCATAGTATTATGTATTATATACAAACATTTCATGATCCATGAAGACATTATGGGAATATTCTAAATATTCCACATCATTAGTATTATAGTCTTCACCATCAGATACATCTTTATTTTAGGATAATAAATTCAATTTGAAAAATTATTGATAGATTTTTTTCTGTCATTTAACCTTTTATTGACATCTATATTGTGATCTTCTTTTGAAGGAAGTACCCCCTTTAGTTTTCACATCACTGTATTTATTATTTAATTCAATGGGATAGTTAGTATACATGAAACTAATATTCCCATATTTGAATCATTCAAAAAGAATCACATGATTGTATTATCCTCCACTTCCTCTAGTAAATATTCTATAGGTTATAGAATTTTTATCATTATAGTATTATATACATTATTCTTCATTTTAATATATTAATTCATCACAAATTATAGGCTCATTTTAATCTCTAAATGAAAATTCTTTGCCCTTCATTCTATTAAAATTTATATCAACTACTCGTCTCATTTCAAAATTGAATAGAGTGTTATATTAATAAAATATAGTAAACCCATCAACATGTATCAATTAAAATAATAAATATTTTTCATTGTAAATACTAGGGATAATTATATAGAGCTTCATGCCTTTATTAAAATCATCAACATTCTCTGCAAACACTCTAACTGAGTATATAATAACATTAACTCTTTTAAAAAAACTCATCAACTGATTTTTCTTCCAACATTATAAATTCTTTAAATAATTCTATGGTGATTTGTAGTTTTTATTCCATTAACTTTTTACTCCCCTCATAAATTTTATATTGTTTTGATTAGAATTATTTATATTATTTTATCTAATAATATTTATTATTTATTATTTGATAACTAAGAGAGTATCGCTTTAATATCTTCTATATCATTTTTAGAATTTATATTTATAGTAGTAATAAATGTATAAATATACTTATTCTTAGTAAAACCTTGATGAGTCACATAAAGAATATCCATTACCCTAAAATAAATAATGCTTCATCCAACCCTTCTATAAATGTAGCCATTTTCCATAAAATGTGGGAACAGAAATCTAATTTACTGATTTATGGTTATACACAGTAAACTAATAAGTGATTATATTTGGGAAGTTGGTATTTGATAAAAATTGATAATGATATATGATGTGTGGAATCCATTGGTGGGTAGGGGTGGTGAGTCACAAAATATGATTATTTTATTATGAAACATGAAATCCTTACTGCATATTTAGTATAGATAACACCAAAGAACTAAATTAGATAATAAATGAATAATAACATGTTTGTTAACATGGTTTTCCATCATAAAGATGCTTATGTCTCTTTTTTATGGTGGATTGTATTCAAATAATATATCAAATGTTTTATTATCATTAAAATATGTAGGAATTAGTATGATCACAATGCTTCTATAAATAATGGCACCAACAAGTTAAAATATCTCTTTCATAAAATAAACAACACTTTATGAGGAATTATTATTGAAAATTGTATTATCACTTTCATGGAATTCATTGATACAAATATTATTCATATTATTTTCTATATAATATCCTTTTTTTATTCTCCATATTTTATATTAAATAATTTAGTGTATCAATTCCTCTTTCTCAGACCTCTTGACACCCTCTAATTATTTATACATTCTCATTTTTATTCATGAAATAAATTATGAAAATATCATTTATATAAAAGTAATGGATATATTATCAAATAATTGTGAAAAAAACTGAATTATTCATCCTTATTCATCTTTGAGTAAATGATATTCATTTATTTCTCATAACGAGTCAAGAAAATTTCCATTATATGATAATAAATTTCATTCTCTTCCTATTTATTTTAATTATCTAGAATATCTGGACATATATTTCATAAACATATATTTTTTTATGATGTTCATAAAATATGATGTGTTATATCTCATGGATCTCATAATTGGACAACTATTCAAGAATTATTGATACTATGGTCTCAACTACAATGTTTTCTTAATTCTCTCATAAGTTCACCATCTGTTTTAGTTCTATCCTATTTTATCCCTCTGTAAAAATATAACTCAAGAGACACTATGGTGTAGCCTCAATCCATTTCATATTTCACATATTCTATTATATACAATATGATATTTTTATAGTATTAAACCCATTTAAAATTTTTTTATTTTATTGTTTCCTCCCTATAATGTGTTTTCATCTCAAACCCCTGAATCTCTCAACAGTTTCTCTAATTAGTAAGAAACGAGTTATGATCAATATAGAAAATCATCTTGTTTATTTTAAATGATGAGAAATAAAATTTATTTAGAAGAATAAATATATTCTAGATCAATATTAAATCTATTAATATATAATATTTCACCCATCATCCTCCTAAAAAATATATTTTTTGATTTTTTCCCTTAATTAAAGTTTGAGAGGGTTCTTCTGAAACACACGAACCAAGGCTTTATTTCTAAACTAATAATTTCTAATTTTTAAAATGGATGAAATAATATATATTAATCCTAAAAATATTATTACTCAATACCATGACTTAGATAATTTCATAATTTTACATCAAATTACCTTAAGATTTTCCAAACTCAACATCTTTATTCATGAAACTTCATCTAAGAGAGTTTCTTCTAATAACAACTGAATTATGTAGATATAAATTCATCAATACCACTAATAAATAAAAAAATATCAACAATATAATATAATTATATATAAATAGATATTTCAGAACTATTCAACTACAACACCAAGGTTTCAATAGAAAATTTATTATTTTACCACCAGTATGTTTATTCAGAGCCATTTAACTATAAATTTTAGTTATTTCTTATCATGTTAAGTATTGAGTCACTATATTTTAACAAATAATAAAAATTTTACTCTAAAAGTAAATAACTATAGAAACTATACAAGGATGATCATGAAATAAACTCATGTAGAAAACAACATCACCATTTGTACTTACGACACATCAGTAGTCCATTATAAAAATAAACACTGTAAAAAAAATTAATCTAGTAACCCAAATCCTATTTTTAATTTATTACATTATTATAAAATTCATGTTACCACATAAATAAGTAATAATTATATTAGTGGTCTTGGAAAACTCAATACAAAAAGGGCATCCATATTACATTGGAATAAATAGACATATCATGAAAAAAATTATTTCATCATCTATAATTATTCCATGATTTTTTATTCATATAATGGATGAAGGAAAAATACTAAGGGGTTATATTAGATAATTATTAGAGGTTATATATAGAGGAATTTATCATGTGTTGATAAGGTATAAACAATAAGGTAGAGTAGAAAGTTATGATATAAGACATTTAATGAATAACAAAATATTAAAAATATATATTATTATAAAATATCAACATAAAATTAACATGGAAAATAAGTATTACAAATACAATGAAGGAAATACATAATATAAAATGTCATGATATTACCATAATAGATTCATGATAAGACATCTAGAACCATAGCATCACATCCTTCTTCCATGAAATTTCAATGAAGGGATATGTATATCTCTTATAAACATCTAATTTGTCAAACTATTCCTATCATGAGACTTTTAAATGTATCTGGGGTATATATAAAATTTATCCACTCCAGTCACATACATATGGACAATAAATTGATCATATATTAAATCAACAATATAATATGTAGTCAAAATTCTTTATCAATTGATAAATATCCATACACATTCAAGAATATTAAATACCATTATAACCCAATTAAATTTAATATTTTTTTTATTATTTTGTTATCTAAAACACTATAGAGTGATGGAATATAGTTAAAAAAATTGTTCATTGAGATATATATACATGATGAAAATGAATATGGATATAATTTTAAAATAATAATTGATAGTGATATAGAACATAATGACAGGTATTGAGAATACTCCATATAAATAATATGTTTCTTAAAAATTAATTAATTATTGGATGAAATAACACCATACATTAATAAAAAATGAATCGTTTTATGTAAATATAAATATATTCTGGATTATAGTGTAAATCCCATGTGAAATATTAAATTTATATTCACTAATGAATTTGTTTCTTTCCAACAAAAGAGCTGCCCTACCATTTATAAACTAATTTAATGTGGTATAAAAGAGGGATTTAAAATATTATATGATCAATAATATAATATTGAAAATATAACTATGTTAATAAAATAAAATATATAGTGGGAGACAAAATATTATTAATTAATATAAATTCATTTTAAAACAATTTAAGAAAAAAATTACATTTTATTTTAATATTAAAATGAAATAAATCCTAGATGAATTGAAAATGAATTTTATTTGATAAACTATGGGAACATATAGTGTATTATAAAAAAATTACAATAATTGAAAATGAATATTCATTCACACCTTATGAATTTAAAAGAACATTCCACCCACAATTTTTGAGTTAAACTAAAAAACAATGCCTTAAAAATAATTTTAAAATTTTAATTTATAATTAAATAAATATAATTTTAAATATTTTTGAAATTTTATTTAGAAAATAATTTTAAATTATAAAATATCATTTCAGACTCATTTTAAAAAATATAATTAAGGATAAAAAATATTCCCAACATAATGAAAAATTAACATCATATTTTCATACAATCATTATTTCGGTCTTCTAGTTCCAAAGAGATGAAAAACTAGAAGAAAAATAGGAAAACCCAAAATAACCATATATAAAGAAAATAGATGGTGTTTAAAAATTACTGGTCATATAATTCTTCTAAAAGTAATTTAAAGATAAACAATCCCCAATGAAAAATTATATTGTAGATAAAAATATTAGTGTCTGAATAAAATTATAAACAAAACCCTCTAAAAGAGAAAAATGTCTCAAATTAGTAAATATAACTAATAATGATAAATTAATGAAATAAATTCTAAAATGGTTATTATATAAAATACGAAAAATAGAGAAATAATTTGGATTAAGTCTCCATAGAGTTCAATCAAGATAAAAACACCCTACCATGAATTACTGGTTGGTCAGTCATATTACATCCTCTTAAATAATGAATTTAAAATTTTTATATAATAATATAAGATCATTTTTTATCAATATTTCTTTGGAAAGTGTCCTTTAATAGCTGTTTTACATACCTTTATTATATTCTTATTTCTTAAGTGGACTACTTATAGTTGTTCAGAAAATTTTCCAAAAGTACTTCTATATATTACTACAGTTAAATGTGTAATAAGGTTATTTAATTTTATATAGAGTGTTAATAATTTCAGGAATATAATTTTTATTTATTGTATAATATATTTAATTATTCTATGAAATTTGGTAACTAAAAAAATAAATATGTTGTTCATGGAGGTGGAGGATTTCGTTTTTGTAGGATGATGCATTAATTTACATAATAATTTGAAAGGAGATAAATAATTTAATGTTACAGAATTCATTAATTATATATATAATAAATATCATATATATTCATTAAATCTATCCTTATGAGAATATATTTAATATGGGCTTAAAATATGAGTCAAATCACTTTTCAGAGGTGGTAGTTAACATATAAACACAAGAGAGGTTATCATTATTCAACAGATGTAAGGGGATGTTGATAGAAATTATTTCATAAATATAATATAATTTAATTACATTCATGATTATATTATCATTATAATATTATGGAGACATAAAATATCTTGACCCAACCCACCAGGTCCATCCTAGCTGGGGATAAGCTGAGTGTGACATCCCTAAGAGTTCCTCCAATAGGCCAGGGGCTAGGGACCAATGTGGAGTAGTCTTATCCTACACATGAAAGGAATTATACTAATATACCTATATGATTTCAGGCATATCCATTACCATGAATTTTTGAATGTTGAGTAAAACTTATATAGACCTAGGATTTTCATACATGGATACTATATTATTTTAGATACATTTTCAATAGATTACAAAAACGTAGACCTAATGTCCATAATAGTTTTTTCCTTTGGAAACATGGAAAAAATATTCTTAATTTGGTGAAAGATCATCATTGTCTTAAAAAATTATCTTCCCCTTTAGAAATATTCACAAAAATAACCTTCTTAGACCGTTATTTGAAACCCCTGGAATAGAAACATAAGAAAGGATGATCTCAGATGATCATTAAGGATAAACATGGGATATACATAGGAATAAAATGAACATAATGGTATGAGAACATCATAATAACATATGAAACCATAACCTATATATAAGAGATAAAAATAATGACTCATTTAATAAATGTTGTAAGCTTATAAGACATTAATCACAAGGGAATCGAAGAACAAAATCATTGAAAGAAAAACAATGGAATAAGAAAATGATTTTTATAATATATATAAGTATATAAAATCATATCTCAAAAATAACACCATGAAATTCATAAAATTATAGGCTTGGGAAACCCACTCATATACCTACATTAGGTTTAGGATGTCCTATCATGTACGACATTTCAATATTGGGCTAACCAATTGTGTACCCTAAGTTTTAGGCTTGGGGTAACTACCAAAATTCCCTCCTTTTTGGGATTAGTATCACTAAAACTTTACCCTCCTTTGAGTATTGGGATAATAACCACTATACAATGCATTTTTGTCTTAGGATATCTATCCATGTACCCTCATTTTTATCATGTGATAACCACCCATGTACCCTCCTTTTTGGGATACCACTAACCACTAGTTTAACCACCTTTTGGGATTGGTCTAACCCCCAATATACCCTACTTTTTAAGATTTTCTAACCATCAATGCACCCAACTTTTAGTTATGGGGATATAAACTTGTGTATCCTTAGATATTCTAGAAAATTTATTATTACCCAATTAATTGGAGGAAGATATAGGTCTCACACATCACATAATGGAAAACCATATTTATATGTTCCACTAAATAATAACCATTCATCATATCATAAACCAAGAAATGAAACGGGTATCATAAAATTTTCATCATATCATAACCAGGGTAAAATAAGTAGATTTCATAAACATTTCATCATAGAATATCCAATGTAAATAATCCTGTTTCATAATAATTTTATCATTTTATAACCTGTAGAAAATAAACAGGCATCATAAACATCTTTTAAACATAAAGCATTCACAAAAACAATTAGAATGGAATCCCTGATTTATATCCCTAGTAAAACATATGTTACATCAAAGGATACCATCTTAGATGAAAATTAATTTTTAATGATAAATCACTTGGAATTTTTCTTATAGAAGATAACTTTTCTTTGAAAATCACTTTTTAAAACACAAAAAATTAGAAATCCAATTCATTGGTAATAAAAATAGAAAATTTATAAAGGTTTATTTAAAGATAATTTAAAAAAATAATTGAGTAAAATATCACGTTCACTTTAAAAAACACTTTATAAAACCCAAAACATTTTGAAGTCAGTTTTAGAAAACATGTTTTTGAGAAAAAGGTTTTCGAATGAAAAGCTGATTTTTTTAAAACATTATTTTTGAATTCTTAAGTACATTAAGAGAGAAAATTAAAGGGAAAAAATGTATTCTCATGAATTAAATAGAGGAAATTAAATTTGATGGTACTTATTAGGAGGTATATCATGTGATATAAATATTTTATATTTAATCATAAATAATCTTGATAAATAATGAGATTGTAGCATAAAAGCCTTACCACTTTTGTAACATTGATTCATAAGACACATAAAAGGATAAAATAAAATTTAACATTAATATATCATGTGGATCAATAAATTCATTATATTTCATTTCAAAGGGGATGTATACATACATTTTAAAATGATATTGGTGCATAACATGACATATGACTCAAAGAAGGAAAATTGAGACGAAAATCCCTTATCAGTTTAGTAACATTTGAAAATTATACCCCATAAAAGAGATATCATAAAATGGATATGTATATCTAAAAAATTATTTGGATAATAATAATAAAATTTATTGATAGTAATTATATACACCACATAACACAATTATGTGGTGAATATGAAATGTGTCTTATATAAGTAAAAAAGTGATACATAAACTTCTACTGTTAAATATTGAATTACTCCACACACATTCAAATAATTATTTATAATAAATATAATTTTTTATACACATATTACATAACTATATTCATATATGGTTTTCTTACAACCTTTTATTAACCATTTATTAACAATTCCATGTTAATGTCACCTTTCGGGCAATAATTTCTTTGATATTCATATTTTTTTCATATGTTTTTTTGTTCCTATGACAAAAACAAAATTTCAAGAATATTTTATAAAAACATTAAATGGTTTAAATGAATTTTTATGTAAATTTATATAGTTTTTAAGATTTATTAATTTTTGGGGAATTATGATTGTGGAATTAAAATGACAGAAAATGAATGATTTTGGAAAGAGATTGAAGTTTTGTATTTATTTGATTATTCATTTAAGAATAATTTGTTTGTTGAAATTTTTTCATGTATTTATTAAAAAAATATAGCCTACTGGGGAAACCCTCAAACAATGTTCTAGAAGCCACATAGGTAGGCCCATAAGGGGAACCCTTCTATGTAGGTCCACCGGATGACCGACCCAATGGGAGGCTTGAAATAGGGGGTCAAGACCATGCAGGATCCATAGGGATTCATATTTGTAGTCATTTATAATTAGGCTGATCCTGGGAGTTCCAGCTCATGGTGGTGATTCCCATAGAGCATCGGGAGAAAGACATTGTCATCAGGGGGTGGTGCATGATGATATTGGGATTTTCCAACCCCTATAACGACTTTCTTGCAACCTTGATTCCCCATTTTGGCATATAATCCATCACAATCCTACACTAATTTGTCAATGTGGGATGGATGAAAAATGATTACAATTAAATTTTTTAAATAATCATTTCTTTCCTGCTTCACTTACACCTCGCTCACACTTGGACATAAAGATCGACTGTTCACCACATCTATTGCCTTTATGAACTTGCTGGCTATAACTGATTCACTATGGGACCACCATGGTTGATAATAACGAAGCTTAGATTGATCTCAACTTCCACTATCACCACCCATCATCACGTTGGATCACATTGAGGCTCTTTTCTAACCACCCTAAACCCATTTTAGACTTCATATGACAACTTCAAAAACTATATGAAGGAGGATCTCCACTATTTCTACTTAGGAACTAATTCCAACTTTCTACTTAAATGTATCTAAGCCCCAAAACCCATGAAAATTCCTCACCAAGGCCATAAAAATCACAAATCCCATAAGCCAAGAACTATTCCCCACTATAGTTTTCCCATTAATGTAAGTTTAAAAACCCATGATCATCAGGTGTTTTAAATTTCAAAACATGTAGGGTCTCAGGTTAGTTGTAAATTAATGAGAAATGTACTTATTTGGGGATATTTGAAGAGGATCAACTGTGGATCCACCATTTCCTATAAATTTAGGGTTTAAAATTTCCAATAATTGTTTGAAACTCCCTCAGAAGGAGGATTCGTGCCCAGATAGTGCTCCTTGTTTTATAATTTATTTTATTTTATTCTATTTATTTTAATTCTTATGTAATTTTAATTTTCTTTTATTAAAAAAATCCATTCACTTAAATTTCTTCATCAATTATTGTGTTTCTGTCAATCCCTATCATTCTTATTATTATTCTTATTTTACTCCTCCTACTCTTCTATTTTTCTTTAATTTATTTTTCTCATTTTTCTATGATTTTATTTTATTTTATTTTATTTTATTCTACTATATCTATCCCTATATCTTGTTCATTTTATGTTTCATTTTTCTTATTCTTCCTCTCTCCTTATTTTTACACCGGGACCTATTACCCTAAAAAACAAGGGAATAACCCAAGGCTTTTCCTGGGGGAGGTAATTTGTGTTTCTATTTCATTATGTGCTTAAATTCATAATATTTTTAATATTTTTGGGGTGAAAGAATGAATTTCATGAGTGTGGTGACTGTTCATTATGGCACTAAACTCAAACTCATTTCCATTATTTGTTTAAATATTTTCCCTTCCTTCCACGAAACATAGTCTGTTCATGTGATGAAGTTGATTCATTTAGTGTATTAAATGACATATGATAGAGTCATGTCTTGGAAGGTGTAACACTCTCTATTGTGGTAAACCATCAACCATAATTTCCTGAGTAGGTGGAACTGAGAATGTAAAAGGAACTCAATATTTCATAATAATAAATAAAATAATCAAATTTTAAGAGTAAGATTTCAAGATTAAGATATAAAAAAAATTTAAACCTGAACTAAAAGAATTATGTATATCATTAACCAATCCAAAAATTCTATGTTATTTATTTTACAAATCACATTCGTTCATTTCATGTTAGTATAAATTTTAGAGTTTCATATTTCTTCAAAAATTCCATATCTTTCATAGATTAAATAAAAAAAAATAAGGAGATTGAGAGAATTATATCAAGTAAAAAACTAAGAAATATACTCATGTGAGATAACCCTAGTAAGCCTTTGCGTTGAATTAGGATTATTATGGTGATTATTTATTCTTCAAAGTCACAACTCAAATTTCATTATTTTACTCTTTTTTGAAAGAATACAAAATGTGAATGTAAAATGTATAAATCATGTATCTTCTATCACTACACAAAGTAGAACCCTAACAAATGTTTTCTTTAAAATTAATTTCATCCCATATTTCATGAAATTACAAGCACCCACATTTAAATTTATAATATCATTCAAATACTAAGAGGATGTTATGAATGGTTAAAATTGTCTTGAAATTTTTCTCATCCCCATTAAGGTCATTCATGGTCTCTATAATATAAATAATTATTGATTTAATAGTGTTATTTTAATTATAAGTACTTTCCAAATGATTCTTTGATTATTTTATATGTATTTATACACATCCATAGCATTGATAAGTTCAAATGACTGTTCTAGCAGGTGGAATGTCCCAAGATCACTAAAGAAATATGCTAAAGATAAAATAGGAAGGATTTGGTCTTGAAATACTCTTGGGAATAAGATATATGATTTTTTGAAAATTAATAATTTCCATGACTAATAATTAAAAATCAATTCACTTGAATATTAGGAATTAAAATTGTGAAAATTTATAGGTAAATTTTAATTACAAGATTCAACTAGTTCCCTCAAATGATGAGTCTTAATTTTAATATCTATGCTTTAATTTAATAATTCAGTTGTCCATTATACTCATTCAATATCATTATCCTTGAAATATAAAAATTGGAATCATAGGATTTCTAATAAACTCATTTCACCTATTTCAAGTAAAAGATATATACCTGTATGTGCAAGCAATTTCAATTTAAACTAAAAAAAAGTTCTTGACAAAAAATGGAGGGATTTTCATCATAAATATTGTAAGGATTGAACACTATTTTCCATGTATATTATCCCACTATCAACCACTTTTTGGGGGATCCCTTCTCCTATCATGGTCCTATAAAAGAAAATTACTCAATTAAGCACAATTATCATGTAATTTAAGCTTTAAAGGATAGAGGGAGTGGGTATCATGCTGTATTAAAAAAATTTAAAATCCTAGAATGAAATTAAAGATAAATATTGGTATGACCCCTCATGTTGGACCTGATTTTTTAAAAAATCTATAGAGAAGTACTATCTTTTATGTATAATCTTTTTAAGTTTGAACTTATTGGATTTAAACCACCACATGTGGATTTTCTTATATTATGTTTCTTCATTATAGGTAGTGAGGAATGATATATAGATAGAGTATACCAGATCCTTCCCATTCATAATTAAGTAAAATTTGTGTTTAAGTGATAGGATGTAGTACGCATCGTCCTCATTCTTGATTTCTACTCATAAGAACTCCCATGTTTAAATTTCTATCTCAAATAGGGACGCATGAATTGAATGATCAATGAAAAATTTTGAATGCATTTTTATTGAATAAAATATAAATTTCAATAGTCATAAATATTCTCCCTTTTATAATGAGTTTCAACTATAATGATTTCCTTAGGCTCAACTTTTTGACTCCTTAATGGGATTCCTCAAACACATGTTCATTGAAATCAGGGATATCCATGTGTTTTATAGTAGGTGTATGTTTAGTATATTCATCTTCCTCTAAGGCATAACATTGATTTTATGAATATTAAAATTTAAATAATTTAAAATTAATACTTAATTAAGATCCAAAAAAATCCAATTAAATAGAGTTTTAGATAATATCAACTCCCTAAATTGATCCAATTTTGATCTCTTATTCATTGATGCCTATCTCTTGATGTTACTTCTTAGTTGATGGCATAAATTCTATGGGATTATCCATATTTTCTAGAAAATTAAAAAACATTGGTGGTTTCCTCCTCTTCCATTGATATAAATAGGTAATCATGTTGTTATTATTAAACCTTGTTGATGGTAAAATATTTTTTCATTTCATCCTTTTCTCAATTACTTCAATATTAATCTAAATTATTTCCTATATTCCTATATTCACATGATTATTCATCTTTAATCACATTCTCGTCATGGTATTTTAGAACCTGGGTCTCAAATTGGTTTGGTAATTGATATATCTCAAGTTTGGACTCAACTTCTTGGATATCTTCTGTGAGACTGGAGAGAACTACCAGCACATACTTATTTTGCATGGGTACATCTTCTTGGGGTAGAACATTTTGTTCCTCATTTTTTTGATAAGTTATTAAAATCCTATTGATCTCCCACACATGGCTCAGATTATAGATTCTCTATCAATGAACATACATATTCAAATTCTCTTTCCATTTCCCCACTAGTTTTTAAATATTATTTCGATGTTCATTCACATGATCTTTATCATAGCTAGTCTAATATTATAGTTTCTTATGATCCTATGAGTATTTTTTATATTAAAAATGATAATATATGACGTGAAACATCATGAAAGTAATTATATGGTTTATTTATGAAATTAATACTATATAAAATTTTAATATATATAATTAAAATAAACAGCTGATTGGAACTCTGAAAAAGGCCTTAATTTTGACGCATGCCTATCGTAGGGTGGGAAAAAATAAAATTTATTTTCTTAATGAAATACATAGGCTGACAGCAGTCACCTCACTTGAAGATATTTCTTATTTTTCTAAATAATTAATATAATTATCCTAAAATTATATTTTTATCTATTCCTAAGTAGAAATGGAATTGGAGACGAAATATTAAATGCTGAAATTTATAATGACATGCAATTAATGAACGTGATTATTTAAAGAAAGAACATGGAATTTTTGGTTTTGATAATGGGTTCCATTATTATACATGTTTGTGATTAAATTTAATTTTATAAGTTAATCATTAAATATCACTCTTAGACAACTATTTTTTTTATTTATTGGTGGGAAATGTAGAGTGCCTTTAGAAATATCAATTCAACCTTCTCTTGTAATCATGTTAAATAGAACATCTCAATCAAGAGTGTGAAACCTTTGATTTATTGAATCTACTATATTTCATTTCATAAACTAAATGGAATAATATAATTTCATGAAAATATCATATTTAGTGGAAGGTATGGAATGTATTTAAATAAGGAATATATTTGAGTTTGGGTTTAGTGACATATTGGAAAATAACCACGATCAAGAACTTCACACTTTCTAACCACTAACATAATAATACAAATGAATGTATGCATATAATTAAATGGGACAACCAAATTCCCCCCCCCCAAATAAATCCTTGGGTTAGGCCGTCATGTTATAGGGTCATAGGTCATGATGGTGTGATGAGAATGGAAGAATAAGAGAAAAAATTAAAATAAAATAATATAAGAGAGAGAGATAGAGAGAGATGAAAAAAATAAAACAAATGAAAATAAAATAAAGTAATTTTTTTTAAATAATGAGAAAAATAAATTAAATGAAAATAGAAGAAGAATAGTGTCATAATAATAATAATAATAATAATAAAGTGAGGGGTGGATGAGAAAACTTTTATAGAAGAATAATTAAATATTTATAAATTTATTTAATTAAAGAAAAAAAATACCTCATAATTAAACTAAACTGGATAATGTAAATGGAAAATGAAATAAAAATGAAGAATAAAATAAGAATCACTAGCTGAACATATGTCATACTATCATGGGTGTGTTAAACTCTCCTTGTAAATGGTTCCATCTTTGACACACTATTGTAGTGAGGAGTGGAAAAAAATTATTTTATATGTATAGTCTAGTGGTTAACCCTAGGTAGTCTCTTGATCAAGAATTCACATAAAACCATTTGTTATTTCTGTTATTTTTGGAAAAATTGATTTTGAAAAAAAAAATCAAAACAAAAGAGACCAGTTATGATAAATAACTTTAAAAAAATTGAAAAATCATGTGATTAAAGACTGTTATAAAATACGGGTGATTGAGTAGGGGTCAGTTTTCCAATTACAATGCTATCTAAATTCCAATTTATCCAATCCTCTTATACTGAGCTGATTAAAGTATGATTCCAAAATCACTTACTCTCACTAATTTGTTATATGGTGACGTTGAGAATAAAAATTTCCAAGATCTCATTTTGGTCTACTATTCTTTCTTGTATGAGATATTTGTAATGATTATCCTTAATTGACTTAGGTAGTAATCAATTTAGTCTTTCTTATCCCAAATAATCAAGAATATCCACTACCCATTCAACACTTAATGCTGATCATCAAGTACTTCATCACTAAACCCTAGTCTATTCTATCATATATAAACTAGAACCCTATACATGGAAATAGTTTTTATTTTATCAAATAAAAAATATACAACATAATCAAAAACAAAATATGATTACACTTGATAATAAATACCACTCTTAAAAATTAAAATAAACTTCACTGAAGATAGAAATTATTTTTATTAAATAATGTTCAAAAAATAAATAATTACCAAAGAGAATAACTTACCTTCCATAATCAATCATAATACTACCCTTTCATGTGAATTATGTCCATTAAGAAGCGGGAGGAAAGATTAATGAAAAAACTAATAAGAACAAAAGAGAGAAATTGATAATCTAAAAATTTCTCCTCCAAAATATGTCCTCTAAAATTTGTCTCATGTTCTTCCCACCATATGGATAAAAATAATCAATAGTCATTCCTATAAGTTTTTCAAAATTGAGTTCTCTCTCAACCCTTTAAATTTCAATGTCTTTATACATGTATACAAGACGTTATGAAATAATTAACTAGTTATTATTTTCATGGATGATGATTCAATAAATATTCATCTACTTCGATGTGTTCAATGGGTTAATTAATTAGATAATATATAAATGAAATCCAACTTCAAAACACATTATATATTCATCATTCAAATCAATTTATAATCATCACAATTTTTTTCTGTTAGCCTGAGTTATATCTCATTTAATAAGGAGGGTTCCATTCTTTTGACCAAACAAATTGTGCAACATGAATGATTTTTTTGGACTATTAAAGTTTGAACTTTCATAGGATCTAGATGAAAAAGATAAATCCCATGAAATAAAGAAACATAAAAAATGAATCACTCTAATTGGATCAATATTTTAATATTTATTCTTGAAATACCAAAGTGATAAAAATTGGTTAAAAATAAAGAATTAATAATTTTTTATATTTTTTACCAAAGAAACCAAAAATACAAAAAATGATGACAATAATCTCCAATTGATAAATACATAGGGATTAAATCATTTAAATACATATAAAATGATGAAAATATTTGATCTATGATCCTATTTAATTTATAGTGGTTTAAACATATCCAGAATGTAAAACATGATATAAATATAATATATATTCTAAATATATGATTTATAGTACTCTATAAACTTTAGTTATTGGAAATGGAATAAAATATTCATGGAGATGGTTGGCCATAGGTATGAATTAATTTTTTTTTTCATTTTCTTTTTGTTCTATAAAAATTAAAACTAAATGATATATACAATCATTCAAGAATCATGTTTATGTTATATATATCACTTATGATTATTAATCATATAATTAATACATTAATGAGGATCATGAATGAATCACATCACTTTACATGGTGGTAGTCCACAGTACATATGAATGAAATTGTTGTATTCCCTAAAAATAGAGAGTACAAATGAAAAATGAATGACATTGGATCGTGAGGCAGAACTCTGGTGTATACATGAATGATGATTTCATAAATAATTTGATTGATTTGGTGGAAAGATGTGGGTCATTAGATTAAACTAAAAATAGACCAGTATATAGAAGATAATAAAGTCATTATATAATCATGAAATTAGATTAATTTAAGAAGGTGGATAAATAACTAAAATAAAGATTCTAATTAAATAACATTACATATTATTTGGGTATTCTCATTAGTAATGCAATAAAAACTTCATAGGTTGTATTAATTCCCAAAATAAGGCTTTTAAGATGAGTGGAAGAAATTTGGGAAGTGATTTTATCATGTTTTGTTCTATACAAAGGTCTTGAATAGTGTGAATAACTGGGGGGGGGGGGTGAGTACCCTTTTATAATTGTGGAGGTGTTAAATTTTTCTTAATATCAAAAACTACTCTCTATTGGGAGGTATCCCTTAACTCAGGTTACTTAAAAAATGAATAATAAGGAATGGGAGGGATTATTTGGTCTATACACACCTAAACCAAAAAATGGAAGATATTTTTATCATTTTATTCCTTCGTCTATATGATTATTCATTTTTACTATTTAGTTTTTACCATAGTAACAAGAATCATTTTATTTTTCCTTGGTAATTTATATTTGAAGAATAAAATTAAAATGGAGTTTATTGGATATTTTTAAAACACTTATTATAATTATAAAATAAAATTTACTAAATAAAAATCACATGTTTCTATAATGTTATGTTTAATACTAACACATTTAATGTGAAAAACTAGGTTTCAACCTTAATCACAGTAATTAATTTTAACTATTTTCACTAATTGGTGTTATCAAAACATAATTTGACCATATTAGATAATATAAATTATTATGATTCCAAATATAGAATTCATTTTTTGAAATTAAACTTATCAATATTTCATAATATAATTTAACATTAATCCAAGAGACATGATGAGAAAGAAGGTTTTTATAGTGAAATTGTTCAAAAGTTTACAAAGTTTATATATACAATTTAAATATAAAATTGATTTAAATGAACTTAATTTGAGTAATATATTTATTCTTTAACTAATTATAATTTAAAGATAATTTAAAATTTAATATAACTTTGTAAGTAATTCAGAAAAAGATATTTTTCAATTAAAAACCATAATTTTTCAGTTTTTATCAAAAACTAAAACTTTTCATAAAAAAAATTCCTATGCTGATTTTTATATTTTCATATAAAAAATTAGTCTTATTTTATAAAATTAGTTTTATAATAGTGAAAAAACATTATTTTAAAATAATTGCGTGATAAAAATGTGACAAAACTACCTTTTAGAAAAAATATGGATTTCAAGTGTAAAATTATATTTATTATTATTTATTATCTATATATTACATAATATGAATGTTAATTTTTTTAATATATATAACATATAAATTTCATTAAAACAATTAACCAAAAGTGATTTGGTTAATATATTTATATTAAACACACTTGTGCTCATAAAAAATTGTCTTCGAGAGAAATACCTTCTTTTATTTTATAAAAGGTTTTATTTTCATTTATTATTAATAAGTTTCCAAATAATTAATTTTATATACTTGTATAAAACATATTTTCATAATTTAATTATTCACATTCAAACCCACCATTTTATTATCAAGGTCATAACTATCTTATTAAATAATAATATTTCATTTTTAAGACACACATCTTTTAAAAATGTTATTACGTGTAATGCAAGAAAAACTTGGTATTTCATGTAACACAAGATGAATATATTATTTCATATAGAACAAGATTAACTCAGTGTTACTTTTAAATCAATAAAAAACTATTTTTTCATGTCATAATAAATAAGTAAAAGTTCAAATCTATTTAAAGAAATAATAATTTCAAAAAATACCCATTTGTTATATTTTAACCCCCTTAAAATGAATTTCACCCAAACAATTCATCTTGATCATCAAAGGTTTATACAAGGGCCCAAACTTAAACCATACATAATCTTGAATTAAATTAATAATTCACATTGAGGATCTTTTCATGTTTAGAGTTCTAGAGAGTTAGGCCATGACTATTATATCTCAAAAAAAATTTCAAAGTAGACACTTCTACCCAGTATCAATTTTTTTACAAAACATGAACTCTTAAAAAAAAGCCATGTCTACTTCCAGGTTTAATACATCATGACTTTTCCTTGATCCCATCCTTGACCCTATTCCACATTATGTCTTGTGAAAAACATTTCAAAAACTTAGGATGAGCATAAAAAGCTCAGTAAAGGGATACACAAAGAAGTAAAACTGTTAGTTTTTCAAAACAACAAGTAAACCATGAATACTTTTACATAAGTAATACTTTTCACCTTTATGAAGTAGTAAATACTCTTCACTGAATAAAAGATAATTACTTACCCTTTTGTAACCTAAAGATTACTATAAAACCCATATAAAGAACACATAACATATAAAGGTAACTTGGGACATAAACATACATAAATAGAATAACCATACGGTTGACTTCCACACATATCACTAAATGGAATAGCCATATGGCCGACATCCATACCCAATGCATTGGAGGTTATAAAATAACCGCCCGTCCTGGTATTTACGACACCACCCGTCATTTGGTTTATCACGTAACCACCCGTTAAATGTCCAAGTACCAATATAAAATCATATCACATACGACAAATATAAAGAAAAGGAAAAATTTCCACATTTTAATCACAATATATCACTTAAATGTATAGACATAAAAAATAAATTTTCAAAATCATTTTCAATACCAAAAATACGTAAAAGTGTATAAGGTATTTATTTTATTTTAAAAAAACATTATGGCTTGTTGAGGAATCCAATGATCAAATAATACTCACGGTGGCGGAAAATGTCGTTTTCACCGTGTACATTAAAAGAAACATTATTTTTTATCATTTAGTAAAATGCTTCATAGAAAAATATTCCCTTTGAATGAAATGAAAAGAAAAAGGTTTTTATACAGCGTATAAAAGAAAGTCTTGTATTAGAACAAAATATGCCTCAATAAAAGGAGATTGAGACGAATTCCTTACCTCGCATCTGACTTGACTCGATCGTTCTTTAATCTCCTGACTAATAAACTAAAGTTAATTTCTACTTTATTAAGAACCTTTTTCAAGTTTATTATTCTTTTTATATCACTTATTACCAAGTTATAAACATTATCTAATCATTTAAGTTAATAACATTGATTTTGTCGATATTTGGTACTTGAGTTAAAAATGAACACCTTATATTTACAAGTTGTCCATGTGGTCAATATTACATTATATACAGAATTATATTCATGATTTAGATATCATATATATCATATATATCCAGTATATACATGTATTTATAATAATACATAACATTTAGAGGTAAGAAATGAAATGCACCGTTCCTGGAGACGGTAATCTGTACGTACGCATGCATGCTACTTTCATTTCTATTTATTATTTTAATGGAAATAAAAAATAATAATACATATGTATATTATAATTCCAGTATAATATCATATATAATATCATTAACAATATCCTTTATACATCCCACATAAGGCATTAACGAGTCACATCACTTTAAGGGGGCGGTAGTCTGCACTTTCTCAAATTAGATTATCATATTTACCCACTATGGAAACCATAAAGGATTGATATAATTGGGAAGTACAGAAGAATAATGAAATAATAAACATAATATATATCATATATAAATATAGTTCCATCATAATTGACACCATGATAGGTGGTTGGAGATATTTGAACAATCATCGTTTCGTGAGGCGTTAGTTTTCCATCCACAGAAACATTATGCTCTTCATCCATTAGATGGAGGTTTGTGTAAGTGTAGTTAGAATAATTCTTATAATAACATACTTGTATATTGAGGATACTGTTGTTGTTAAAAAAGAAAGAAATAAAAAGATTTTAGGGGTTGGAGATGTAAAATAAATGAAAACAATTTAAGAGAAACCGTTACCTTTAATTTGTGTAACTCCTTTGGTTTGAGCCAAAAAGACTTCTTGAAGTTCCTTCTGCCTAAGGTAAGGCTTCTAGGGGGGAGGAGAGGAATGTAGGTATCTTAATTGGGCAGAGTTTGGAAGAGACAAATGGCTTGAGAGGTGTGAGGAATTGGTTATAAGTGGTCTCCTTTTATAAGGGGGAGTAGGGGCTCTTTAGGAAAGTGTGAAAATATTATTTTATAATATAATGATATTCGGTTTATAGTGGTAAAAAAATAATTATAGTCAAAGATAAGATGATTAATGGTCAAAATAAAATCATCTAATCTGAATTGGACATGTTTTGGATAATATTTTAATCATTATAATCTTATTAATTTAAATCATTTTTTAATGAGATAAATACGACATCATTATTGTGTAATAAATAATTTAATTTATTTGATGTCTAAAAATTATAAAAAAATACCATGATATAGGAAATATTTTTATATTTCCAAAAATATTTATAGTCAAAAATATGACTTATATAACACCATATACAAATTAATTACTAAAAGATTTTTGTTAATGTCAATTTTGATTTCACATTAAATTAATTAATCTAAATTGTCATTATCACTCCCAAGTGGCTCAATGGGGTCTCAAAATCGACCCAAAGATGCCCATGGTCGTTAATGACTCAAAAAAAAAAGGTTTGGACAAGTGTTAAGGTAATTTGGAATTATTAAAATATTTTTTTTACCTTGAATTACCCTATTTACCTTTAACCGCAGTAAATAAAAGTCAAAAGTTACTATTCAACAAAAATTATTTTCATCTTAATGAACCACATTTTACTTCTTGATAACAACCATGTTTGTTAGATTTTTTAAATTCAATTAACAAAAGTGGTAAAATTTCATTTAAATGAAAAAGTCAGTTTTTTTAACTACCACTAAGTGGTTCCACTATTCATCAAAAATTGAAGTTTTTCAGAAAAATACCAAAAATTCAGCCTAAGATATATTTGATATTCTGAATTCAAAAATGATGCCTATTTTTCCAAATTCAAAACATATAAGTGGAATTAATTAATTTTAAAATTAATTTCTGTTGTTATAACAAATAGAGTGTTTTTAAGAAACAATAACCATCAAAATATTGATACTTGTTTTTGTCCAATTTCAAAGTGAAATTAATTCCAATGACCAACATTGGATTAAATGGTAAAAATATATTCTAATTACACTTTAAGACCAAATAAAAAGATAATCTAACCATATAAATAAATTATATTAAAACATAGTTTTGAATTAAAATACAATATTTTCACTATTCATTAAAAAATGAAATTTATTGGAAAAGTTCCAAAAATTTAGACAAAGTAAATTTTGATGTCCCCATTATAAAGAAAGATTTTATTTGGTCATATAGAATGTATTAAAGTGAACAAAACTAGATTTAAAAAGGGTTCTCCATTAAAAGGCGATAAATCGGCCTTTTAATGTAAATTATGCTTAAGATTAGATTTATTCACATTTTAAGCCTCTAAATTTTTATTGGATAATGTAAATACATTTAACAATCATGTATAATCATATTTTAGTTAGTTTAATTCATTCCTGCCAATACAACGGCTAGGAGTTAAATACCATTTAAAATAATAATATTATATTATTAGTGTGCAACATAAGATTCCAAAGAAACCCGTTGTTGCGTATTGGGTACGCTATCAAACATAGAAACCCTTTTAAATTAAAATTAATATTTAATTAAAAAATATTAATAAGTATAAAAATTTCTTATTCTTCATTTACTTGGGATGTTACATCCTTCCCCCCTTTTGGAAATTTCATCCTAGTAATTTTTATTCACTTATCAAAATAAGTGGGGGTATTTATCCCTCATATAATTTTCAAATTCCCACATTGCCTCTTCAACCATATGGTTTTTCCACAAAACCTTTACTTAGTAAATTACCTTATTCCGCAACACCTATTCTCTACGGTCAAGAATCTGAACTGGTTGTTCTTCATAAGAGAGATTCTCTTCCAACTGAACTACTTCTAGGCTCAAAACATGACATGGATCTGGAATATACTTTCCCAACATCGAAACATGAAAAACATTATGTACCTGGGATAAAATTCGTGGTAAAGACACTCTATACGCAACTGATCTCACTTTCTCCAGAATTTCATAAGGTCCAATGAAACTCAGACTCAAATTTCCCTTCTTACCAAAAAACATCAATCTTTTCCCTGGAGAAACTTTGAAAAAGACATGATCACCTACCTTAAAGGAAATATCCCTCCTCTGGTTATCAGCATAACTTTTCTATCTGCTCTGTGCTGTTGTCATGTGCTTTTGAACCAACTGAAATTTCTATGCCATCTCTTCTACCAATTCTGGTCCCATAAGCTTCCTTTCACCTACTTCATCCCAAAAAGCTGGAGTTCGACAACGCTTTCCATATAATGCCTCTAATGGAGTCATCTATATACTGGAATGAAAGCTGTTATTATAAGAAAATTCAACCAAAGAAAGATGTTGGTCCCAACTTCCCTGATAATCCATCAAACAAAAACGTAACATATCTTACAATGTCTGAATTGTTTGTTCTGACTGCGCATCTGATTGAGGACGAAAAGTTGTACTAAAATTTAATTCAGTACCCAATGAATTCTGAAGGCCTTTCCAAATTTTAGAAGTGAACCTAGGATCACGATCAGATACAATGGGGAGGGGAAATCCATGCAACCTGACTATCTCTTTAACATACAACTGAGCAAGTTGATCTAGAGACAATGTATATCGAATATGAAGGAAAAGAGGAGATTTAGTCAATCGATCAACTATAAGCCAGATTTCATTATTACCTTGAGATGTCTTTGTTAATCCCACAATGAAGTCCATGGATATACTTTCCCATTTCCATTCTAGCATCGATAAAGGCTAAAGCATTCCTTTCAGTAACTGTCACTCTGCTTTAACCTACTGACAAGTCAAACACTTCATAGTAAAATCATCAAAATCTCTTTTCATTCCATCCCACCAGTAATACTTCCGAAGATCTCTATACATCTTAGTACTGCCAGGATGAACTGAAAACGAAGAACTATGAGCTTCACATAACAACTCATTCTTCAACTGTGAATCACAAGGCACACATAATCTCTTTCCAAACCTCAAAACACAATCATTATCAATGTTAAATTCAGGAAACTTACCCTTCTGAACCAATTCTACCTTTTTCTACGACTCACTTTCTTCCTTCTGCGCTTTATTTATTTTGTCTGATAGATATGATCTCACTGACACCTAAAACAAAACAGAAGAATTTCCTACACCAACAACTTCTATTCCAAAGTTCATCAAATAAAAAACGAATGGATCTCATTCTAAACGTATCATGGCTAATGAGACATTACTTTTTTGACTAAATGAATAGACCACTTTATTTGCTTTTCCCAGATGGCAATGGATCGTGCAATCATAATCCTTGATTAATTCCAACCATCTCCTCTGTCTCATGTTCAATTATTTCGGAGTGAATATATACTTTAAAATTTTGTGATCGGTATATATTTCACCTTTCACTCCATACAAATGTTGACTCCAAATTTTTAAATCAAAAACAACAGAAGCTAATTTCAAATCACGTGTAGGGTAATTTAACTCATGAGGTTTCAACTGAAGTGAAGCATAAGCAATTACCTGATCATTCTGCATTAGGACACAACCCAATCATTTCAATGAAGCATCACTGTAGATAACAAACTCACCATTTTTTGAAGGAAGTGCCAAAACTGGAGCATTCACCAATCTTCTTTTCAATTCCTGAAAACAATCATCACATTCTTTTGTCCAAATAAACCTAACACCTTTTCGAGTTAACTTAGTCATTAGACTAGATAACCATGCAAAATTTTCAACAAACCTCCGGTAATAACCTACCAAACCAAGAAAACTACGGATCTTGGTTATATTTGTGAGTCTTGGCCATTATTAAATAACATTTGTTTTTGTAGGATCAACAATTAAGCCATTTTTTGAAACAATGTGACCAAGGAAAGAAATTTGTTGCAACCAAAACTCACACTTGCTAAATTTCCCAAATAGTCTCTTTTCTTTTAAGGTTTGAAAGACAACCCTTAAATTACTTTAATATTCCCCCTTACTTTTGGAATAAACCAAAATATAATCAATGAACACAAACACACACTTATCACCTGATTCAACAGATCTATCACTGCAACAAACTACTCAATTCTGATTCCGACCATCTTTAGATACAAATTTTGAAAGGCCATTTCCCTCTATATGCCTTCTTGGCATAGCTTCCGTGTTTCCTCTATGGAAAACCATTCTTAACATAGAAATATCTTAGGTGAATCAACATGGTAATATGTAAATGATACATGATCTCGATATTAACATAAATTACTTTATGGATATTAATTTAACAATATCCTAACACCTAAAGTTATCTAAACTGACATCTGATACCAACTACAAGGACCCGACCTTAAACCGTACATAATCTTGAATTAAATGAATAATTCACATTGAGGATCTTTTCAGGTTTAGAGTTTTAGAGAGTTAGGCCATAACTATTATATCTCAAAAAAATTACAAAGTAGACAATTCTAACCAATATCCATTTTTTTACAAAACATGAACTCTTAAAAAAGAGAGTCATGTCTACATCCATGTTTAAGACAACATGGCTTTTCTTTGATCCCATCCTTGAACCTATTCCACATTATGTCATGTGAAAAGCATTTCAAAAACTTGGGATGAGCATAAAAAGCTCAGTAAGGGATACACAAAGAAGTAAAACTGTTAGTTTTTCAAAACAACAAGTAAACCATGAATAATTTAACATAAGTAATAATTTTCACCTTTATGAAGTAGTAAATACTCTTCACTGAATAAAAGATCATTACTTACCCTTTTGTAACCAAAATATTACTATAAAACCCATATAAAGAACACATAACATATAAAGGTAACTTGGTACATAAACACATCTAAATAGAATAACCATACGGTCGACTTCCACACAAATCACTAAATGGAATAGCCATACGGTCGACTTCCATACCCAATGAATTGGAGGTTATAATGTAACCACCCATCCTAGTATTCACGACACCACCCTTCATTTGGTTTATCATGTAACCACCCGTTAAATGACCATGTACCAATACAAAATCATATCACATACAACAAATATAAAGGAAAGGAAACATTTCCACATTTCAATCACAATATATCACTTAAATATATTGACATAACAAATCTATTTTCAAAACTATTTTCAATAACAAAAATATGTAAAAGATTATAAGGTATTTATTTTATTTTAAAAAAACATTATGGATTGTTGAGGAAGCCAAAGATCAAATAATAGTCATGGCGATGAAAAAGGTTGTTGTCACCACGTAAGTTAAAAGAAAAATTATTTTTTATCATTCAGTAAAACACTTCATAGAAAAATGATCCCTTTGAATGAAATGAAAAGTCAAAAGTTTTTATACAGCGTATAAAATAAAGTCTTGTATTATAACAAAATATGCCTCAATGAAAGGAGATTGAGATGAATTCCTTACCCCATGACCGACTTGAATCGATCATTCTTTAATCCCCTGAATAATAAACTAAAGTTAATTTATACCTACTTAAGAACCTTCTTATAGTTTATTATTCCTTTTATTTCACTTATTACCAAGTTATAAACATTATTTAATCATTTAAGTTAATAATGTTGATTTTGTCGATATTTGGTACTTGAGTAAAAAATGAACAACTTATATTTACAAGTTGTCCATGTGGTCAATATTCCATTATATCCAGAATGATATTAATGATTTAGATATCATATATATCATATATATCCAGTATATACATGTATTTATAATAGTACATAACATTTAGAGGTAAGAAATGAAATGTACCGTTCATGGAGACGGTAAGCCGTACGTACGCATGAACGCTACTTTCATTTATATTTTTTATTTTAATGGAAATAAAAAATAATTATACATAGGTATATTATAATTACAGTATAATATCATATATAATATCATTAAAACTATCCTTTATACATCCCACATAAGGCGTTAACGAGTCACATCACTTTAAGGGGGCGGTAGTCCGCACTTCCTCAAATGAGATTATCGTATTTACCCACTATGGAAACCATAAAGGATTGATATAATTGGAAAGTACAGAATCATAATGAAATAATAAACATAATATATATCATATATAAATACAGTTTCATCATAATGACCACCATGAGAGGCGGTTGGAGATATTTGAAAAATCATCATTTCGTGAGGTGTTTGTTTGCCATCCACAGAAACATTATGTTCTTCATCCATTAGATGGAGGTGTGTGTAAGTGTAGTTCAAATACTTATTATAACAAAATACTAGTATATTGAGGATACTAGTGTTGTTACAAAATAAAGAAATAACAAGATTTTAGGGGTTGGAGAATTAAAATAAATGAAAACAATTTAAGAGAAACCGTTACCTTTAATTTGGGTAACTCCTTTGGTTTGAACCAAAAGGTATTCTTGAAGTGCCTTCTGCCTAAGGTAAGTCTTATAGGGGGAGTATAGGGATGTATGGAGCTTAATTGTTCATAGTTTGGAGGAGAAAAATGTCTTGAGAGGTGTGAGGAATTGGTTAGATGTGGTCTCCTTTTATAAGGGGGAGGAGGGGCTCTTTTGGAAAGTGTGAAAATATTATTTTATAATATAATGATATTCGGTTTCTAATAGTCCAGAAAACATTATAGTCGAAGATAATATGAGTCATGGTTGAAATAAAATAATCCAATCATAATTGGACATGTTTTGGATAATATTTTAATCACTATAATCTTATTTATTTAAATCATTTATTAATGAGATAAATACTACATCATTATTGTGTCATAAATAATTTAATTTATTTGATGTCTAAATATTATAAATAAATACCATGATATAGTAAATATTTCTAGATTTCTAAATAATATTTATAGTTGAAAATAGGACTTATATAACACCATATAAAAATTAATTACTAAAAGAGTTTTGTTAATGTCAATTTTTTCTTCACATTAAATTAATTAATATAAATTGTCATTATCACTCCCAAGTGGCTCAATGGGATCCAAAAATCGACCCAAATATGCCCATGGTCGTTAATGACTCAACCAATAAGTTTTAGACAAATGTTAAGGTAATTTTGAATTATTAAAATATTCTTTTTACCTTGAATTAACCTATTTACCTTTAACTGCTGTAAAAAAAAGTCAAAAGTTACTATTCACCAAAAATTATTTTCATCTTAATGAACCAAATTTTACTTCTTTATAACAACCATGTATGTTGGATTTTTGAAATTTAATTCACAGAAGTGTTTAAATTTCATTTAAATGAAAAAGTTAGTTTTTTAACTACAACTAAGTGGTTTCAATATTCACCAAAAATTGAAATTTTTCAGAAAATACAAAAAATTAAGCCTATGATATATTTGATATTACGAATTCAAAAATGATGTCTATTTTTCAAAATTCAAAACATATTATTGGAATTAATAAATTTTAAAATTAATTCCCGTTGTTAAAACAAAAAGCGTGTTTTTAAGAAACAATAACTATCAAAAGATTGATACTTATTTATGTCCAATTTCAAAGTGAAATTAATTACAATGACCAAAATTGGATTAAATGGTAAAAATATATCCTAATTAAACTTTAAAACCAATTAAAAATATAATATAACCATATAAATAAATTAGATTAAAACATAGTTTTGAATTAAAATACAATATTTTCACTATTCATTAAAAAATGAACTTTTTCAGAAGTGTTCCAAAAATGTACAAAAAGTAAATTTTGATGTCCCCATTCTAAAGAAGGATTTAATTGGTCATATAGAATGTATTAAAGTGACCAAAACTAGATTTAAAAAGTGTTCTCCATTAAAAGGCGATAAATCGGTCTTTTTAATGTAAATTATGCTTAAAATTAGATTCATTCACATTTTAAGCCTCTAAATTTTTATTGGATAATGTAAATACATTTAACAATCCTATATAATCATATTGTAGTTATTTTCATTTATTCTAGCCAATAAAACGACTATTAGTTAACTACCATTTAAAATAATATTATTATATTATTAGTGTGCAACATAAGATTCCAAAGAAACCCGTTGTTGCGTATCGGGTATGCTATCGAACATAGCAACCCTTTTAAAGTAAAATTAATATTTAATTCAAAAATATTAATAAGTATAAAAATATATTATTCTTCATTTACTTGGGATGTTATAGTTTAACACATGAAAATTATTTCATAGAAACCCTCATCATACAATTGAATAATAAAACTTCCCTTAAAAAGGAAATGTTGGAAACATAAAGGTTACCAAAAGTAACTCATAAATAAGTTTACACATAGAACATAATTGGGAAGTAGAGGTTTGGAAATGAAAGGAAATAATAAATACATATATATTGTGATAAAGATCACTAATATAAAGAAAGTGTGTGATAAAAGGAATGTTAAAAAATAAAAAACCACAAACTAAAGGGATTATAAAATCAAAATGAAAGTGAATTTGTTATTATTGAAGTAATAACGGAGCATAAGATATATAAGAAGAATAATAATCCATTCTATATATATTTATTCATCAACACAAAAAATTGGTCTCACATGTTATAAATAAATATTCATACGGTGAAATAATACATTAATCTCTAAAGCCTCATCCAAAATTAAACAAAACTCATTTAATAAATAGTGAGCCTTGTGACCCTTCCAAAAAATCAAAATAGAAAACTACAGAAAGAAGGTCACTAAATTTCCAGAACTAACTTGTCATAAACCCCCATAAAACATTAAGTATATATTAATTGTAACATACTAATAATATTAACACCTGAATTTTGTATTCTATTAAAATATGATAATAACCATAATTACAAAAAAATATCTATGAAATCAGTCTTACTTCCTTACTCACTAAATAAATCCATAAAATTTTAAATTTATTACATAGATAAAATAATGTCATAAACTCCATTAATGGAAACATAAACCTTTTATTCCAAAATTCAATAATCAGTACCTTGGTCATAATTACTATCTAACTTACATTATCCATATCTATTATCTCTTTATTCCAATATCCTTACATTGAAAACATGAACATATTAAGGGTTATATTTCAAATATTCATGTGTTTTCCTTGAATATCTTCTTTCTATTAAATGAATTTACTCAGTCATCAGCACCATTAAACATATCCTTTAAAATCATTAATGATTCTTTTTACAAAATTGTCCTTATATATTTCCTAATTATTGAATTCCAATACATAAATAATGAAATTATTCCACCTCCTCTCTATGCTAATAACTAGAATTCATCATCTCATTCATTAATAAAAAATTTATTTTATATGTCATTTTTAGTCACCTTATCATCAGTAGTTTACCTATTATGCTTACCACTTTGAAGATTCTCTTTATGATCTTTCCACTTATGAAATAAATTTAAATAATGCCTGAATTTCCACATTTGAAACTTTCAACAATCAATAAAATCTTAAGAGAATATTATTCCCATCGTAAACATTTATATTCTCTATGTATATTACATTAGTTTTCCCTTATTTTACACTCTTTAAATAACCTATCATCTATCTAATAAATTTCCTTGAGTGATTATTTCAAGATTCATGACATATAAGAAACTGAATCACCATTTTTCAATGGTTTCCAACACATAAACCCCCAGGTAAATCTATCATTTTCTACTTCGGTGAGTCCAAGAGATGGTTAAGGTGCACATTGTTAATCATGTTCTAGGATTACTGATTAAAAATAATCACAAAATTTTATTCTCTATTATTCATCTCATTTGACTTCTCATAAAAAAATTACTATCACATACAATGTTAACCCAATTACTTCGGGATTCCTCCATTTACAAGAACCAAAACACTTAGTGTGAGAAGTACTAATCCTAGTGGTGGAAACAAATAATCATATTAAATCCATTATATTGAGTCTATATCATGATAATTTTTTTAAAATACGATAACATTAGTCATTTATAGTCATCATACATTTAAATACTTCATGATGGTTTTTAAAGATTATAAATTTCTTATTCATATCCCTCATGTTTTTCAATCCAAGTGGGCATAAATTCCCATCGTCATGCACCAGTTCATGAGTGAGACAATATCAATATGATAGTTTCAGGGTTATTACCTTTATGTATATATGTTCCAGAGCCACATCCACTTATGGTATATAGATAGGGTTTTAATTTTAGTAAGAGTAAACATGGGAGATGAGTAGACATGATGAAAACATGAGGGTATGAGAACATGATCATGGTATATGAAAGCCATACCCAGAAAATTAAAGATCATAATCATAAGTAATGGAATAAAATTGGAAATTCATAGGACATGAATAAGAAGGGAATCAAAGACCATGATCCCTTAGATCCTAACATTGGCATAAGAAATATATTTTTGGAATACACAAAAAAATAGAAAATCTTTTTTCAAGGCTAACCACTAATACATTTATAATGTACTAGACCTGGGCTAACCACCCAGGTACCTACTTTGGGCATGAGATGTCCTCCCATGTTCCCACTTTTAGGATTATCCAAACCACCCATGTGCCATACCAATTGGGATTCAGATAACCACCCATGTACCCTCCTTTTTGGTCTTGGACTAACCACCAAACTACCCTTAGTTTTTATCTTGGGATAACCACCAATGATTCCTATTTTTTTACTTGGGATAACCACTTTCATACTTTCTTATTTTGGAATGTATTTACCACTCGTATACAATACTTTTGTGTTTGTCATAACCACCCATGTACCCTCATTTTTTGGACAGGGCTATCCAATTTTATACCCTTTTATCTCATAGGAAATTTATCATTACCTAATACATTGGTGGGGGATATTGGTCACACACCTCACGTAATGAAAAAATATATTTCTGTTAGCCATAAGATCATAAAAATTCATCATATCATAACCCATGAAATGAAATGTGTATCAAAAAAATTTCATCATATCATAAACCTTATAAAAGAGACAGGGTTTAAAATCATTTAATCCTAGAATATCCTAGGAAAAGAAGTGGGTATCATATAAATGTTTTAACGACACAACCCATGTAAGAGAAATAGGTTTCATTTATATATTATCATCATAAAAAATTCCAATATAAAAATAATAATGGAATAATTGGTTAATATTATTATTAAATAACAATTTACATCATTGTAAGTAATCTTATTTGAAAAATTATTTTAAAAAATAAACAACTAGGTACATTTCTAAATAAATATATATTTTCTTTAAAAATTACTTTCTAAAATAGAAATTTTTTTGGAAAAACTTTTATTTGAAAATAATTATTAAAAATATATAAATGAAGAATTAAGAATTATTTATATCATTTCATAAATAAAATATAAATTCTATATTTGATTTTTTTTAAAACACAAAATATTTTGAAACTATTTTTATAGAAATTTGTTTTGGAAGAAAAAAGGTTTCGAATGAAAATTCAATTATTCTAAAAAACATTTTTTAACTATTGAGTATGTGAAGAGATAAAAAGTATGAGAAAACTTGTAATATAATTTCATAAATATAGTAGAATAAAATTCATAAAAATATTTTATAGATATATCATGATATATCAAAATTGGAGATTTAATAGTAAATAATCTTGATAAACTATGAGATTGTAAAATCAAACCCTTACCACTTTAGTAACCATGAATTATAAGCCCCATGAAAGGATAAAATCAAATTAAACACTAAAATTTAATGAGGATAAATATGTTCATGTTATTATTTTCAAATGCTATGTATAGAAACATTATAAAATTCTATAGATTAATAACATAAAATATGTCTCAAAGAAGTTAAATTGAGACAAAAATATCTTACCATTTTGGAAAATTTGTAATTATAAAACCCATGTGACTTATATCATAAAATATTTGTCTAAATAAAAAAATTATATGGAAAATAATCATAAAATACATTCATTTGAATAATATAAACTACAGAAAATAAATTAGTAGTGAATATGGCATTTGGCTCACATATGTAAACAATGAGATGGAAATCCGTTACCTTATGTATTGAATTCTTAAAAACACATTAAAAACCACCAAAATCATAAATATAGTTTTTTAAATATTTTATTGAACCATATTCATAAATATAATAAATAATATTCTATTTATATGATCTTCTATTACATATTTATTAACAATTCCATGTTGAAGTCTGGTTTCGAGCAATAAAAACTTTATGGTTTTTGTATATGTTATGATTTTAATTTTTTAGTTCCTCTTAATTTTATCAAGAAATAATAATATACATAATTTAATACATGATATGAATATCATATATATTCTTTATAAATGTATTTATTCTAATCCATAATATTTTTTAATAGGAAATGTAATACACCATTCATGGAGACGATACGTTGTACATATATATGATCTTTGTTTTCTATTTTTTTATTGGTATGAAAGAAAGAAAAGTAAATAATAAATATTATCATTATAGATTAATTTTTATCTCATATATTTAAAATAATTTTATTATACCCAACCTTAATACATTCAATGTAAATCATGAACGATTCACATAGATTTGTGATGTGGTAATTCACCAAACACACGAACGATGTTATTATGTTTCCAAAAAATGATAGTGTGAAGGTAATAATGATATAATAAATTAAATAATAATAATTAAATAATATATATCATATATAAACTATAAATCAGTAATTTTGTCTAACTTTGAGATGTGTTAATTAAAAAATGAGCGATATCATTTCATTAGGTGGAAGTCCAGCGTACACATGAATGGTGATTTCATAACTCATTTGATTAAAGTGAAAATGTCAGCATATCATGATGTAAAAATAAAAAATATAATTATATTTAATACTTTTAGGTTACTATATAGTCAAGATACAATAAAAAATCAATATTATGGAGAACGAATTAAATAAAGAAGCACATTGAAGAACATTTCCTATTATTTGGGTATTATCCAAAGGTTTCCATTAATGCCTTCCTAGGTACAATTTATTCCAAAAATTAGGATTTTATTAGTAGGATATATAAGTTTTGATGTTATTTTTTCAGGTTTTGGTATATCCACATGGATTCAAATGAGTGAGTTAGTGAGGGGTATGTTCCTTTTATAATTGAAGGGGAGTGGAATTTTTGTAAATATCCAAAAGTATTCACTATTGGGAGGTCTATCATACCACATGTGCTTAAAAAATTTAATTATAATGACGTTTAGGTATTATTTGGATAATAAAACCCTCTATAACATAAGAAAAAACTTATTTTTATCTTTTTATTAATTAGTCTTTTATGTTTCTTCAATTTTACCATTTTAGATTTTAACATGGTAACTTGTATCTTTTTATTTACCATGATAATTTATCTTTTAAGACTAAAATTAAAACTAGTTTTATTATATAATTTATAACAAATTATTCTAAATATTAAACATAATTTATTAAATAAATATACCTTTTGTTCATAAACCTTAATTTTAAATACAAACACATGTAATGCTCAAAACCTTATTTTAACCATAATCGCAGTAATTAATTTGATACTATAAAATATTAAGAAAAAAAATTTAAATCCATTTTAAAAAATTCAACACAAATTAGTGTAATAATTTAATCTAAAATTAATCTCATGGAGGTGATGAGAAAGAGGTTTTATAATGGGAAAATGATTTAAAGTTTATAGAGATTTTATATCCAATTTCAATATATAATTGATTAAAATAAACTGAATAAACTGAATTAGATTAATATATGTATAATATAGCTAACTATACATTAAAACAATTAAAAATATTATTTATCGCAATAAATAATTTATGAAAAAGAAAAATTTTCAATTAAAATCCAGAAATTATCACTATTCAACAAAAAATAAAACTTTTCAAAAGAAACCTAAAAATTAATCATATGATAATTTTGATATTCCAATTTTAGAATTTTTTTTATTTTATAAAATTAACACCCTCAAATTAGAAAATTTTTGGTTTAAAATAAGTGTTCCATAATTGGCAACAAAACTACTTTTTAGAAAAAATACCGTTTGATGCATGAAATTTGATAAGTTTTTATTTCATGTCTAGAAAATTGTTAATTTGAATATTAAATATGTCATAATATATATATATATAATATATTATTTTCATTAAAATCACTAAAAAAAGTGATATGATTAATTTATTATTATAATTCAAGGATGTGTGCATAAAATTTAGTTTTTTAGAGATATTTTACCTTTTATTTTAAAAAGGGTATTATTTAAATTTCAAAATAATTTATTGATAAAGAATTAATTGTATATATATTTGTTACAAAAACTCATACTTTAGTTATTTATATTTCTAACCGCCATTCCAAGAGCTAGGTGATAACTATAATGCCAAATAATAATATTTTAATTGTATTACATGTTTTGTTTAAACTCGGTATTTCATCTAAGACCAAAAAATCATGGAACCGTGTGTAAGAAAAGAAAAAAATAGTATTGTGTGTAACACATGATAAACCGTGTGTTAATTTAATTTAAAACTAATTTTTCATGTTACAAAAATACAGAAAAGTTCACATCTATTTGATAAAATAATTTCACAAAATCTCAGGGTGTTACACAAATGATACTAATACATGCCTACATTTATAATCCCAAAACTAGAATATGAAAAAATAACTAAAATAAATAATGGGGTAAAATAAAATCTAATCAAAAATTGAAAATATTCAACCTTCTCACAAGGGGTGGAACACACTTAAATGCAACACTATAGATAACCTTGGTTAGTCCAACCCAAATTCTACACTCCACCTACTACCTATACTCCCTAAAAACCATCAAATGTAATATTTTCTATTAAAGATATGGCATGCGTGGAAAGAGACTTTGTAGGGGCGATTATAATAATTCTAAAAAGGACACACCAAAATAACAAACCACAAATCCACAAGATTAGTGAAATCATTAATACATAGGTATGTCGGTCACTAAATAAGATATATTTATAAATATAGAAACCTAGATTTACTCAAAATAGACAATCGGTCTAAGGGTTCTCAATAAACTATAAGCCAAATGATTCAGGTTGAGGATTCCTGGTAATTATTTTTCTAGGAGTACTCACTCAATAAGCCATACTTCCACCGAAGAAACTCTTCTGAGAGGTTGTAATGATCATATCTCACTAAATAAGTACTCACTAGATCTCTAAAGATCTCATTATACAATTAGGGAATCACACCTAGGAACACTAGGGGACATCACAAACCCTACTAGATCCATATACTAGACATGGGATCGAAACCCTTTGCATGGTGGTCATACTGATACCACACATCCCACCTAGTAATGATGATACAATGAAGGATCCCACCTCATTCCTCATTGTGGGATAATATGAAATCTGTATGAAACCAAACCCATATAGGTTATCACCATCCTTTGTAGAGGATTCAATTTTGTAGTATACCCTCATAAAGATAAAACATGTAATCTCAATCAACTAGACCTTGTCTATACTAAATAATTAAAGGGAACTAATCCATCATCGAGGAATCACATGGCGTGTATAGAGGGTATATGGTGTGGAACTCTAACCCTATACCTTCCCACATTAATTCCTGTGATCATCTTCCCAAGCATGTTTACATTAAATCATTCATGTAAATATTCATGTTTATGTACATGGTTATACCCATGTACTCTGGCCATTCTGATGTTCATTTTCATATCTATACCCATGTACCCTCTTAGGTACATGTCGAGCTAGCAGCATAGGTTTACACGACATGTAACATGTTTCACATAGTGTGTGATATTTTTTATAGCGTATAAACCATAGAATCATATAAAATGTTCTATAAGTAACATGTTCATTAGATTAAATTTCTTTTAGTCAGTTGTTACCTATAAATTCTAGGTTATCATATGATTCTCCACCCATTAATCCCCCCATTTAATCTACCATGATTATCACCAAGGATCACAGATCTTGATTGACCGAGTGACTCTGCCACACATCATTAGAATCTGACCATTGAATATTATTGTGAAACACCTCTACTCCTTTGTGTCATCCAAATACTAAAAATCAATGAACAAGGGAACCTCTAATTCGATCTTATATACCTACAATAATCCACCACCATCCTTACACAATTATTATACCCTCAATCTCAAACCGCACCCATGGTATTGATTTTTTGTGACGACGAATGGTCACAAAATGATCAAATACTTGATACTTCAACAATTATCTCACCATGAAAATGATGGAGGTGAATTGCACGATAAAATAGGGGAAAAATTCAAAAAACATAAATGAGGAATAAATTTTATTTGAGTTCAGGCTGGAAACAATTTGATTCCAATAGAATAATGAATGAATAGTATTAAAAAAAAATCAATTCCCCCAAATCCCATTAATAAATCAACCCAAAAACGAAATCCAGATTGACCCATGATTCAAATTATTGGATTAATTGATTAATAATATTGATGTGATATACAGTTTAGAAGTAATCTACAGAAAAAAATTCCCTACCTTGGTATATGATTAATTTCTGATTAAGAATGAATCTACATCATCATCAGGGGTGAGATCCTCAAATTGTGATGTTGAAAATAATCATCGATCCTTCGTCATTATTCTAAATGCCTTCATTCAATGCACTAATATCAATTCTTAGTGTTGTGTGTATAAGTAGATTAATTATATTAAGTTTTTAATTAAACAATTAAATTTATATTTAATTTATTTACTTATTTCTCCCATGATAGATCTGTAGACCGAAACCTAACACCATCCAAGATTATGTTATGTATATAATAAATAAATTTATTTCGATTAAATGGATGTCTAAAATTTTTCATCTTAGTCCCCATTCGAGAGTTATTATACTATATCATGAAAATTATTCATACCAAATATTAATATATTTATTAATTTTACAATATCAGTACCCGGCTCACCGAGCCATTAAATCTCACTAAATCTCATCACCTAGATCTTAAAATATTACTAGATATATTCCAAAACAATACATGGAAATAACATAGACATTAAATTCAACAAACCATAGGGATTTTCATCCCATAAAGTAAAAAATGAGTACTAAAAAAAGTGGTTACTGAGATCACATCTAGGTCTCTCACTCCCATGTGCTATCCAAAATATTCCCTCATGGAAATAAGACATGAACCAAGAGAATTTATCACATATAGAGGATCATATATTTCATATCCTTAATCACTACTGATTTCTATACAATAGTAGCTCCATCCTTGATGTCTAACTCTCCCATGTCGATGACATACAATGGGTCATGAAACTACCTCCCATAATATTACACATTAAATACATCATGTACCCAGTCTAACTAAAATTATTAAGACAAGTTGTTTTACATCTATTTGAACCTACACAAATCTATAAGGGGTTACTAAATCTATGAGATAACATTCTGACACCACAAAATCCCCAAAATCTACATCTAGGTGATACCCTCTAGAAAATATGGTATCCCTCAATGAAATCCAAAGGACTCCATAACCATTACACATATAGTTTATGAATTATTTTTGTACTATTAATGAACTCCTTGATAATATTTATCTTCTGTATCATATCTACCACTAACTCCAATCCCAAAATTGATGACTCTCCTTGATCAATCAAAAATATTGGTGACTTATAGTATCTCATATAAAAATGGTTGAATGGTTCCTTACCGGTGGTGAAATTGTATATTTTTTATACAATTTCATCCATGTGTATTTGATCATCCTAACTAAAGATAATATATAAATTGAAGGGCCTAATATTTTCCTCTATAAATTGAATGGTTTTCTCAGTCTATCCTTCAATATAGGGATGAAACACCATGCTCAAAACAAAACTATATCCAAAAGGACTCCTGAAACCCTCTCTATATTCATAATTTGAAGCAAGAATCATGGTCTAAAATGGTCATTGAAGAAACCCTAGGGAGAGATGCTCTCTCTTTCTCATAACAAAAACTCATTATCTCTACTAAAATATGGTTCTTGATAGCTTGGATGTGGTACAAATTGGTGACTCAGTATACAATCACCCAGTTAGAATCATGTCTTGTAAGAATTTATAGAAGCCTCATCCGAAAGTCTATAGATATACCATCACACCACCACTGTATCACCTCAAGTTGTTGGAATAAACCCACTGATAAATGGTGTTCATCCTACACTTGTTGACAAGTGTCTAATTGATAGATAATCATTTCCACACACTTCTTCATACCATCCCAACATAACTTGTGTTCGAGGTTATAGTACATCTTCACCAAACAAGGATGTAATTCCAAAGGGTATATATGAAATCACACATAAACTCATCACACAAAATCATAGGAACCATTTTTCATCCTATGAATATAATGAAATTCTACCGAACATCAGAAAATACATCAGGAGCATATCCAATGGAAATCTAAGTATGCAAGGTCCCTCAATCAATATCTCCATGTAGAGCCTCCCTAAAATTAAATAGTAGTAGTGGGGTAACAACCATACACAATAGATAATATACTCTATCCTCATTCACTATAAAAGTATTTAATGAGGAAAAGTTCTCTTAAGCCTCAATCAATATTTATGAAAATTATCTTCATGTGGGATAATTTTCCCCCAAATTCCCCTAATTTGGATAATAGAATACTTCTATGTCATAATCCTGGAGAAACAGAATAAATCACCTATTTATCAAGTCAATATCCATATAATATAATATATAATTGATAATCTTATGGTTGGAGTAAATGAAAAAAACCCATCCATAAGGTAGTGTCAACACATCTTCAAGGTGTAGAATATAACTGCCTACGGTAGATCATGTGTCACATAATTATTTCCCTGAGATCATATCTTTCAAGATCAATAGGTAGTTACTCCCTACCTCTATATCTGAAGACAACTATGATCTTTCCCTAAGTCAATATAGAACACTATATACTCAATACCCTCCTCTAGAAATCTCAGGATGGGGTGCTCATCAATCTCTACAAAAACTCACGTAAATATTTCAAGATAATCTATATAAAAAAGAAAGGAAACCCCTTCTGGGATAGATTATTACATGATTTTTATATCCTAGAGAAATCATGGATAAATCTATGATAGTATCAAGAAAACCCATGGACACTTCAAACCTCCATTACACTATTAGGTGTACAAAAATATTGCACTACCTTATCCTTCACTAGGTCCACTACTACACCATCATCTGGCATGACATGTTTTGAAATTTTCCCTATAAAATCTAGAACTAAAACTTAAAGAACATACCATAAATTTGATTATCTTAGAGTATTTACATGATCATCTTCAACTATATTGTGTGTTACTCCTTATATGTCAATGAAACTATGATATAATCAATGAATACAACAAAGAAATATCTTTTAAAGGATATAATATCCATATCATGAGTCTTGTGAAAACTTATAGGGTATTTTTCAGTCAAAAAGGAATAACTAAGTTCTCATAGTGAAAGAAAGGACATCAAAAAATCATTTTAAATATATCCTCATCCCAGACATTATGTTGAAGATAACCTAATTAGAGTTCAATATTTGAGAATAATCATGCCCATATCAATTGATAAAATATTTCATTGATACTTTGTAGTGGATATTTATTCTTCATGGGTACCTAGTTATGGTTATGGTAATCAAAACACAACCTCCACCTCCAATCCACTTTCTTGGATAACAACACTATGATTTCCCAAGGGAAATATCATGGTATAATGAAGCCCTTCCTCCACAAGTCTTTTAAAAGATCCATCAACACATGATGCTATAAGGATCCATATTAAATTATATCATAAATATTAGGGATATACCATGGTGTATTTTAATATAGAAATATATCTCTTTTCTAGGAAGTATGCCTAGAATATCCTCAGGAATGATGGCCATATACACTATATCCTCAAGATGAAATTGTCAATTTGGGAATGAATTTTGGAGATAATATACATACCTAATTTAGAATGATTAGAAAAAATCTATTCTATAAAGAGATCACATAGAAAGATATCCCATCTAAACATCAAGACACACTGTTGATAGAAGTGCGTGATTTGTGATTTACCTTTCGTATGAGTTTTCAACTACAATAGTCAATCCAAGGACTCAACTAGAATACTAATCACTCGAACTAGAGAATTGAAAAGAAAATAGTATATTTCCCTTGTGTATATCAGTACTGAAACTATTATATAAAAGATAAAGATTATACCTATAATTGTCCTGAGATACTTAGGGTTGTAGGCTTCCATTGCATGTAGATTTCCTCTTCCCTATACACTATCTCACTAATCCCACCATGGAACACCTGGGGGTGGTGGTGGAAATAGGTCAAACCACATACCACCTCCTACTAACCTACCCACTAATATTCCACATCTATTACCCTACAAACCACTATTATCCTAATGTTATCTCTCTCTATGTGTTCTATCAACTACGTCTCTATCAACTGTTTGGAGGGTTGGATAATCTCAAGAAAGATGTAACTAACCATCAAATGAGAATCATATCCTCTCTCAAGGATGAATCTAGCTATCCTAATAGGTCTAAATTGATAAATTTATGTCATGGGATTGTCTCTTTGTGCATCTCCCATGCTTGGATACTTTTGAATACCACTAGCTACTGGCTATCAATGCCTTATCTCCTAGGTTCCCACTACCAGCACCCACTATCAGAAACTTAATTCCCATAAATATCTCCACTGATAATTCTAATACGATCAACCCATAAAAAGTGGAAATTCAATGAAATTTAATTAGTTTCCTAATATCTCAGTAGAGGCCTTTCTTGGTAGTCTATTTTTTGAAGAACAGATCTCATACCATATCTAGATGGTATCAGAAGAGGTTATTAAACCTCACTGAGTACTCTTCTCAGTTTATGCTTCCCTACTGCAACTTTAGAATATCCAGAATGCACACTAAATGAAATTTGGTTGGATAGAAATACTACCTTGTGCGACACTAAAAATTTGAGTAGGATAAAGTTTTATCATCATTTGACTGAATCAACAGAACCCAATCTCACCAGAAATATCCTAAAATAATATATGCTTCTAGGACAACCATATAATATTGAGGTGTCTTTAAAAGGCAGAAAATATAGGTTACTACCGATTTCCATTACCCCATTTCCTAAGGTTCTAGTCTCCATCAAATCTAGGAGTTTGTTTCCTTTAAAACTCATGGAGTTCACATAACCTATGCACATCATTAGTTAGTTATATAGGAATAATCCGGTTCTCACTAGGCTGTATAAAAATTGGGAAAATACTTGAAGGTATCTCCATATATACAAGACCATGTACTAAAGCCTCATAAGTTGGTGGACCATCATCAGGATAAATATATGGTATCATTGCTATAACTCTTTGTGGAAGAATCCAAAAATAAAAAAGATACCCCATAGTTAATGAGTATATTTGTGGAGCTAACTCAAGAAGGATATTGAAACCAAATCCCATTCTTATACAATTCAAGTATCAATTTTTTTTACCTAAAATCAGTTCCTATAAGTATAGAGTCAACAAGAAGGTTATTATAGTCATGATGAATAGATAGGTTAGCTGCCAAATATATACCGGATTCTCTAGACTAAACTCCATTCTTGAAACCCTTTATTTTTTTTGCACAAATCCCAAACCAGACATCACATCCAGATAAAACTCTCATCATTGGTCCTAATGTATAATTTACCATTATTGATGCCACTATACCCTGAGAAATACCACCAGGTTACACCTATCTTGTGATTATCCATGTCTGACAACCCCATGACTCCCTATAATAGGACAAGAGTAGATTACCAACATTGAGTGTGAATATCTCACACATTGGAGATGTCACCCTATGTACATATATGCTAACACACATCTACATTCCCATACAATGATGATTGTAAAGTACATATGATTCCAATGCATTTATACATATATAACCCCACAACCAAAGTACGACCAAAGTATTTAAACTAATATAGGGGACAAATACAAGCTCTCTAAATAGATTAAAGGAGTCCAACATGATAAAAAGGGGGAAACAAGTTTCAAATGAATCATAGATAAGAACCTTGGTCTATCTAGCCCAATACCATGCTCCTACTACTCTCAATCCTACCATGACTCCATCAAATTACATGTCCATCAACAAAATACATACAATTTGGGGCCAAATCCCTTAAGGTGTGACTGTAATAATACAATGTGGGACACCCTAAAATAACCGAGCATAAAAAATCAAGAATATATAGTTCATGAATACACTGGTATATCAGTCATGATATGAAAAATAATAATAAATAAAGAACCCTATATATAATCATAACTGAGAACTAATCTCATGGGGTCTTAACCAACTACTAGAAACAATATTTTTATCGAGTATTCAGGGTAATTCTTAATTTATAAGTACTCAGTCCATTAGCCTTTATACCACAGATATACCTCATCTGAGTGGATATTCTCATCATATTTTTTTTTATGAATTACTCACTATATCTCAAATGATCTCATCATACAATTAGTGGATCACTGTCATGACCTCAAGGTGACACCACAAACCTTGCTAGATAAATATAAAATATTAGGTATCAATAACTAAGGTATGGAATTCACTAAAATACAATGAACCTCTATTAAGAAAGAAGATAATATAGAGGATCCCACACAATGCCTCAAGGATGAATACCAAAAACTCTATCTGAAAAAAAAACTCATAGAGGGGATCATAATCCTATGTTGAGAATGTAATGTCAAATTTCACCCTCATTAGGATAGACTATGTAAATATACTCAATAGAAACTAGGCTATAGTAATGAAACAAGGGACTCTAAGCCATCTATGAGGAAGTAAAGCATATTTATAGATATTAGACAATATATAAAACTAACCCCATACCTTACCATCTTCATACATGCATTCCTCTTCCTAGGACTTTATAATTGTGTCATGATTGTGTGGATCATCATGTCCAGGTATAGGGTCATTTCCATTTATATGTTTTTGTGTGAGTAAATGGCCATGAACAATTACTCTTTCCTTACTCACGTTCCTAGTTAGGTCTGTGACTATGTACCCTTTGAGGTACAAATAAATCCACATATATAGGGTCACACAAGGTGTGGCACCTGTATCACGATGCGTAATATTTTTCTTAGTCCAAAACCCTTAGTACTATAGAGAATAGACTACACCTATTGGGTTATTTAGACTGTAAACAATGTTGTTTGTAATGTAATAGATATTCCATGTTGTTTTATGCATCCTGCCCCTCACCTCAAACCTCTAATAAACCATGATTCATAAAACCATATATGGATCTAGATTCAAGGTTTCCTAACATCTCCTATCGTCAAAATATAGCTATCAAATATGACTAGAAAAAATATCCATCGCATGGTGTCATCTGAACAAGGAAAATACACAATACAAGGAACCACTAAATATATCTTATCTAACTTTTATTATATATCATCATTATTGCACCACAATTTTTCCCTTAATCTCAAGCCTCACATACAATATCAATCAATCCCACTGATTAATAGTCACACAATGATCGAATATTGGGAATTTCATAGAACTTCTAGATAAGAAAACAATATTGATGAATCGTGTGAAGAATAATTGGAGGAATGAACAAAAATTTAATTAAAAATGATCATTTTCCATGTTTCGGTTTTCTATGATTCCTTGATATTAGAATTTTGAAATAAGAGTAATAAAAATCAATAAATTAATTACCCTAAATCATAGGAAGAAATAAACCTAGCACTATAAGTACAACGATCCCATGAAATAAAACTATTATATTAATTTATTCAAATTCATCATTGAAAAAAATAGAAAAATAAACCATAAAAATGCCATACATAGGGTTAGGATCAGTCACCAATGAAGAATGAATCTGCATCTTTTTTGTTGGGGAGATCCCTAAATTTCATTAGAAAAACAATACTTGATTAGTCTATATTAATTACCAATCCATCCTACAATTTTCACCTCTAAATTCTAATGTTAATATGGATATCCATAATAAATTTCAATAATCACGTATTTATAGTTGGTATATTCAGTTTGGTTTCTTAATTTAAGAATTAAAAAAATATTTAACCTTTTTAAATTATTTTACCCATGATGGTTCTCAAGAAAATCACCTGACCCCAACTACAATTATGTCATGCCTAGGTAAACCCATGTTTTTTATTCTTCTATGATCTCATATTACACATTGGACTCATTATTTTGGTGTTATTTCACTATTTCTGGGAATTTGTGTCTGTGTGATATTAGCATATTTGATATTTATTTAATATCAATAACAGGATCACATGGCCTCATAATATGACACTTTCTCAATGAATAGATTCAAAAATATTCCAAGATATATAAAAAATGTTTACATAAAAAAATTAGATATGTTACAATAAGTTTTGTTTATTTAGATAATGAAATAAATTGAAAGAAATATGTTATAACACTTACCTCTTCTTTAGGAATCCACCTTTAACTAACACTGTAGTCCTTCATGATGTAGTATTTTGGGATAAATAAACATAAAATATATAGATAAGGATTATGGGAATAAATCTGGTTAGGTATGGGTCTATATAATTTGATCATGATGTGTTAGAGAGTGAGAGGAGGAGGCTCCATTTGGTATGTGAGGTGGGTGAAAAACATATAATTATTTGAAAATTTATAAAATAATATATGTATGACTCCAGTAAAGTGTCATTAAATTTGAAATTTTTCTAATATGAAAATTATAAGGAAATAATACAACCATATGTTGAGATTTAATAATATTTTTCCATTATATTTAATCCTTATCCCATTATTTTAATCATTTAAACCCATTTTACCCTTAAATATATTGATAGATTATTAATATGGTTATTATTAATTATGGACCAATATTAAAGTCACATTATTTTTTTAATTGGATGATTAGAAATGTTGAAATTATTATATCATAATAAATTATGAAATTTTTTAAAATTACTTTTAATATATGTTTTCAAATCACAATTAAAACCAGTTTTTTGAATATTCATTTTCTAAGAATAAAAAATGATTTCACCCCAAAATATTATTTAATGATAAATACCATTAATAATTATTATTTAAAAAACAATTCAAGTTATTTAAAATTAATATCATGGAGATATCGATTTTTATATTCCATTAACTCAATTGAATGCAAAGAATAAAATATTTTTTTATTAGATTAAAATATTTCCTATGATTCTGAAAGTGAAGAATGTGTTTATATATTTAATATAAATATTTTTAAAAATTCATTATTTTAATAATATAAAAATTAATTAATATTGTAATATATTGAACATATATTTATGTTATTTTAATTTAATAATAATGTGATGAATTTTATGGTATTTTTCAAATGACTTTATTTTAAATATTCAACAAAAAATAAATAATTTTAAAAAAGTCCCATGAAATCATCATAATATAATTTGGGGATTTTGAATAGAAAAATTGAGTTTCGTTTCATAAAATTCATATTATAAAATAATTTAATTTAATCCCTCATCACATTCTTTAAATTACCCATTTGAATTAAACTATATTTTATTTAGAATGAAATGCATACTTACTATAATTAAAGATCAACTGTTACATTCTACCCCTATTAAAAATTTCATCCTAAAATATTATTTACTATAACATCATAAAACCATTATGGTACTTAATCCTAAAAAATTCACCAGGTTCTCATGTTGAATCTCATATCTTATGATTTCTCTAAATTATTTTTAGCATCTCAATCATATGATTCCACAATACTTCTTCTCTCTTTTCATGAATTTAGATGGGATAATAAAAAATTGATAAAATAAGAACAAATTAAATATCCTTAGAGGTGATTACATGCATTGGGTTCATTATATTATTCATTGATAAAGAGATATAGAGAACATCATGAACATTAGAGAGGTTGAGTGTAATTTATGTACGGTAGGCCACTACTCCAACCAATTCCAAAATCTAAAAAGGCATGATTTACCATAGATATTGCTTCTTTTCACCATTTATTTAGATTTTTAGATTGATGGCACTGCACTCTCCAGGGTTGATCTCGGGCTCTCGGCTTGGCTCAACTCGCCATCTGCCTCCTCCTAGGGTTTCTCCCTGGTGGGGTTGGATCTTCCACTTCGATTTCCCTGGTTTTATCTTCTCTCCGCTTGTTTGGTAAGGCTTTACTCTCTCCTGCAAATTCATTTTTGGGCCGCCTTACTGTGCTCTGGCCTTGAGTTCCACAACTCCTCTCTAGGTCAAATCTGAAGCGATGGGCGCACCGAGGCTTTGGGATAGCAGTTTGGAAATTGAGGGTCCTCTCGGAGTCCATTTTTTCTTCATTTAGGGTTTCAGAACCCAGTATCTTTCTAGGGTTTCATTCCCTCACACCAGTTCTTTTTGGTTATTCTATTTTGGGTGTCAATTCCGTTTCGACCCTGTTCTGGTTTCTTCCAGTTTTGGGTTCTTTATTTGTTTGTATGATTTTAGGGTTTCATTCCCTGGTTTTCCCCTATTTTTCTTCGGCGCTGTTTCAGTATTTCTCGGTGGACATTGGTGGAGCGAGGTTGATGATTGTGGTGATGGGTTCCTCAGGCGGTTCACTAGTTTCTGATCAGCCCATGACTATATTGGTGGGTTCTGGTGGTGTATGTCATCGAAGTTTTTTTGGTTTGGTGGAGTCGACTGTTGCTTTAGGGTGTTCTGCCTATGGTGTCTCTTTCGTGCTTCTTCTTCCGACGTCTTCAGTGGCTCAGCGAAATTGTCTACGAAGATTGGTTTTTTGTTCTCAATAGCGACGATGGGGACTTCTATTAGGGCGATGATGGTCTCCCATGGTGTCTCTCAACGATAATTCTAGTGGTGCTCTATGGTGACCACACCGGTGATCTCGATGATAATGGGGGTCTGCAGTGGAGAAAGCGATCTGATGGTTTGGTGTCAGTGTGTGCATCTTGAGGCAATGATGACTAAGGCGTGATGATGGTCTGACTATTTTTTGGCTTTCAATTTTTGAAATGTTGACATCGGTGGCATCATCCAGTTTTGATGTGATTAGTTTTTCATGAATTTTGAATCAGGATGCTGTGACGGTCTTCGCGCAACGTTTAGTTCTGTTTTGTTTTTTGAAAATTGAACTCTGTAATGGGTGTTTTGGGAGGGTGTGTTTTTCTATTTGAATAATGGTTCTATTGGTTCCCACATACCCTCAAAGTGGTTTTTCAATAAAATAAAAAATTGGATTGTGGCCATAGATATAGATTCTACTTAATTACAAACATTTTTAAAAACCCGTACATATATACCATTAGGAAAACATGATTGCCTATAGGAAATTCCAAATACATAATTCAGTTATCTATATAACAATTTTGAAAGTGTTGAGATACATTAATAAAACATTTAATAGTTATATCTTAATTTTTTGTATCCACACCATGTTTTGGGACTAAAATACTAATTTCACTAACTATATCTGATAATGTTGGTGTATGCAACCATTTCCTGTAAAAAAATTATGATATTTCACTTGAATTATAGAATGTAAGATACTATAATACACATATTTCAGTAAATGAATATACTAATCCCACATAGAAAAATATTATTATTATAATGGTCTTATCATATCATAAAATGTCTGAATTTTCATTTTTAAATATTGGACTATCCGAGTACGATATAAATTTTCTAAATTTATCTTGATTTCAAGAGACTTTTAATGAAACATCCACAAAGTTTATGTAAACTTTGGGTCATGATAATTTATGATCAATAGAAGTTTAACATGTTATTTAAAAATAATTTATATTGATATATGTGAGGTACTCAAGAGGTAGATCTTCCCTTATTATGATAAAATGGCTAAAATTGGTATTGTGATCAATAATAAACCATATAGAATTATTTATTATAGCAGTTGATGGAAATAAAATGATAAAGTTCATAGTAATATCATCCAAATTACATATATGAATAAGGAAAGGTAGATTGAATAAAATAGGATGTTGTCTCATAGATATTACTTATTGAATACTGATGCGCTGAAACACATCATTGAATTAACATGATAATTAAAAAAATTATAAATTTATAGTACCAAACTACAAAAACTAATAAGTCATAGTAAAGAGTAAGTGATGTTTCAAACCCACATGAATCATTGGTAAACAAGAAACAATTAAAAAAAACCCTTTGAAAGGATTCTTCATGATCACGCTTCATGATCTAATTTTTCTAAATCTATGTATTTTAAATTTTAAGAAAATTAATTCCAAGGGATGGGGTCAATTTTATGGATCTTAGAATATGATAATACTAAATCTATCATGGAATATTCCTATAACTTAAGTTGTTAATTTTTTCAAAGGTCATAAATTTATTTTGGTCAAACCAATTGGATATACCTATAATGTAACTATTCCTTCATCTTGGTATATCTGTCATACTTGTTTCATTATTCATAGATTCTATCTAGAAATAATCATAGGATAATTTTCATATCATGTTCAACTCCTTCTAGGTTAGGTTTGTTCAATTGTACCACCCATGTTCAAGGATGTGCAAGAGAATGTGATAAATAATTTTTAACCAAATTACTAGTCGTATGGTTACCATGGTTGATTTGATGGATTCATTAGGTTCAGAAACACCCCTTCTATTGACCGCTAACCCTAAGTGGGTTTTCCATACATGAAGGCAATGATCAAAAAAAAAATAAATATAATAATTTCTAAACAAAATCATGAAACAATTAAATAATATGCAATACAAGATTAAGTATAAAAAAAGAAGATTTAGATAATTAAAAGAAATATAAATTCTATTAAATAAATACTTGAACTGTAGAAACAATGATGAAATATCAACTTCTAATGAAGAACATTGATCAGTTATTAAAATGGATTGTTGAAATTAGAGTAAAATCTTAATGGATGAAGAAAAGATGAAAAATAATTAACAACTGAAAAGGATTTGACAAAAAAAATAAAAGAAATGAATTAAAATTAATTTATAAGTTAAAATAAATAAAATAAGGGAATAATCGGAAATAAAACAGAAGTCTTCTGAAGTTTCTATATGGAGGTTCTTCCAAAATAAAAATATAACAAAATATAAATGACATGTAAAGAATTCATGATGGGTATTCTCTTTAAGTGGATTTATTTCAACAAATTTTATACGAAGTGTATTATTTACATGCCTTATACTTTATATCCACAATCTCATCCAAAAATCATGAATCTCACGAGATCTGCATGCTTAATGCTTTGAAAAGTTGTAACCTCAAAATTTTCATGTCAGGTATATTCTGCACTCTGTGAATGTGATTTACTTTCTGAGGAGATTTTGATTATGAAAATGCATGATGTGTATTGTATGTATACATCATGTATGAGCTTTACATCTTGTTAGGTTATCATGGGTTGGAATGAGTCATTGTAGGTATGAGTTTAATGACGAATACACATTGTGTATGATTTAAATGTCTTATAAATAATATTATTACAACATTCCAACATTCCAATATTTCTTCTTTTAAGTCCAAAATTCAATATTCCTTCAAAAAACAACCAAAACCCAATTCATTATTGAATAAATATTTATTAATACATAATTAATTAATTCCAATATATATATAAATCTAGAATATCAAATTCCCACACACATGGATAATTTCTTATCCTTAAGAAAAAATTATATTAATAGGTATTCCAAAATAAAAAATTTCTAAAATAGGAAACTTTCATTATAACTAGAGAAATAAAACTAAGTATAAGTAGAAAATGTTAGTCCTCTAGAATCCACACAATAGAGAAAATTAGTTATTCCTCATAGTTCAATTCTCTATCCACATTATTTCTCCCTGAAATAACAATTTCATTATTGTTCCATACATACTATACCAATTTATAAATTTTTCCAATAATAAATTTTCTCTCATCCGTCAACGTAAAATTTAACTATAGTTATTATCGTATACTGAATATATGTTCTGAACGATATTATCGCATTTCTTATGACATTTCAAAATCATAAATAAAAATACAAAATCAATCATGAGGGCTTTATAAATAGGGTTAAAATATATTTCAGGCTAAGGAAAGGTTGGTAGAAAGTAAAAAAATAAATCTCAATAGGATGTAAATATTTAAATTATAATGTATTAAAGTCATTAATAGTGAACTGAAGTGACTTATCCCTTACCAATAGTCTTTGTGCTCCAATATCTCAATGTGGGACCAAGAGTAATTCAATTTATTAACCAGAATGTACCATGTTCCTTTAATTTTAATTTTATTTATTTTTAAAAACATAATATCTAGGATAGGTCTCATATTTATCCCCTAACCACATATGATTCATGATAGGATTCATAGGTATGGGAATGGTGATTTTTGACCTTCCTAATACACAACCAAATTTATTTTTCATTTTCTTTCTAACTAATTTTTTTTCAAAGGAACATGCTAGGTGAAGAAAATTCCAAAAGAAATCATGGTCCACATCTAATTAATTTTTTAAAAGTTCCATCATATATCCCATCAATACTGGCATACCATTTCTATCAGTGATGAATATTTCCCCACACTTTTTCAAAGGATAATTATGCATTGTACCAAGTGTAGTGTAGTAAGGGATAATCAACTTAAATCAGATCCATCCTAACAAGGTTATTCATGGGTAATGTGGGCTAAATAAGAAAATATATTCATGTATGTCTCAGAAAAATGTGTATCATAAATATTGGATAAATAGTTTTAAAAGTTTATTTGTTCAATCATATCCTTAAAAATATCTCAATGAATGTTTTCATAGGTTTACATTCCCCATGTGTCTCTTAAGAAATTTTCATAGAAAAGAATATTAACTCATGGGACTAGAATATTTTCTAGAGTGGCAGTATACATAAATGAATAAAAATCACTCAAGGTACAAAATCTAATAATCAGTTAATCAATTAAAATTTCAAGAATCCTAAAATTGAATTAATTTACTATTCTCTTCTATAAGGACAAAAAATCTAAACATTATTAAAAATGGGTTTCATCAATATCTACCCTAACAAAGAATACTACTTAAAATGGTGTAATGAATTATTAGGATTAAATAATTATTTCAATGAAAATAAACTCCTAAAAAAGTAATAACAATCAACAATCCTTGTTTATTGAAATTACAGTTCAATAAAGGCTACCCTATACCTAAAATGAGATAGTGTATGCACTGTTATTGAAAGAATTATGAGGGATATAACATGTAATATATATAAAAAATTAAAAGGAAATTTTAAATTGAAATTTGGGAATCAATATCCCCTATTGTGAATGTCATAAAAAGGTGAAACTTGTTGGATGTTTAATTGAATTTGGGATACCTACAAAAAATGTGAGAAATGAAATTTTTTCACTAGATTAAACATTTTTTACCCAATGTTAAAGTAAGATGGATGTAGAAAAATGGAAGGCTCACATAGTGGATAATATATAAAATTAGCTCATATAAATTTTATAAGGTGAGTACATTATGGTTTTGGAAGACCTGTGAATAGAAATGCAAGAAAATTTAAAATAATGATACTAAGTAGAAGACTAAAAAACAAAAATATGGGTTGCCTCCCATAGAGTGAAAGCAATAATTTCATCAGAAAAACATATTGAAAAAGTGATAATGTAGTGTCTCTCGTCTTCATAGAGGTTTGTATCCTCCTAAAGGAATAGGTGGATGTGTCATTGAGCCTGCGGGGATGTTTGGTGATATTGACCACCTTAAGAAATTAGAGAGCATGAATCTTGTGTGATTGGAAGATCATCTAGGAACATCGTCGATGGGACCCATGCTAAGCATGGATATTAAGTGATATCACCTCAAGATGGTAACCAACACCATTTAGATGATAAGGCATACAATGTATGAGTGGTTAAGGTGGAGGGATTGGTGCATGAACAACCATAGTAGAGGCAGAAGAAAAATACATGGCTAAAGTAATGTGGTAATGAAATGAAAAATAAGACATCAAGAAATGAAGCCAAAAAATGTATCTCATTTATATGGAGAAGTAATAATCTAATAGCTAACATGAAATACAGTAGTGTAAAAAATTTTGATACCCAAATAGAATAAAAAAGTGGGAGGGGACCAATTCATAACCAGGAATTAAACACTACATCATCAAGGTCCACGTCAGTAGTTCCCTCATGAACAATGGGTTCCTACAAGTGGTCCTCCCAATCAATGTCATTCATTGGGGATGGGGTTGGGGGATGGACCACCATGGTGGATATCATTGTATGGGAAGCTGGATCATTCATGGTTAGAGGGGTTGAGTTATTGATCCATGCCAAGGTTGTGTGTCATGTAGTTGGATTGATGAACTAAACTTCATATGATGGTGGAATGGTGGGGCCCTTAATCAGTATATCCTTCTCCACTAAATATACCTACTAATAAATGGGATCTATTAGATCATGGGGAAGGTGGGTTGGGTTATGTGGTTGGTTGTGGGTGGTTGTAGAGGCTGATGGTGGATTAGGGACAGTGTAATTGGATGGTTCATTTAATGGAATTCCTAGTTGAAAACATATATGGATCTAGTTTTCCAGATTAAATGGATAGAAGGTCACAAGTCGGATGTAGGTGGATGGGAATGTGCTAATGTGGTAGGACTAGTGGTGTTAGTGGTTAAATCTAGGGTAGGGGATGTGGTTGAGGTGTTGGTTGGGTAAACAGGGCAGAGGTGGTAATGTAGGTGGTAAGAGAGGTGGATGCTTTCTCGCGGGTAGACGAGGTAGGGCTTGGTGTATGCTCGACTGGAGCCTCATCAATATCCTAAATATATCTTGGTACCAACTGGTACATTTATTGGTCCTTCCACAAAAAATCATCTTGTGGATCATAAGGATGATTATTCTCCCCATAAGGTTGAAGGTCATGATATGGAAGGAATTGTCGAAGGCACCAAGATTTATGTCCAGATGGGTAATGAAGGAGCTCCCCATAAAAATACCTCAAGTACTCCTATTATGGATCTAGTAGAAATACTCTAGATTCCTACCCATTTATATAGATGGTCCACCCTTGTATTATGTCAGGATAAGAACCTCAATTTGGTTGATTCTCTAGTGAGAATCCCATCAAGAAACCAAGCATGATCCAATGCCTGATGAAGAATTTGAAGAGCACCATCATGGAACTGAGTGCTCTTCATCATGAGAGGTTCATAGGGGATACATAGATCTTTGTAACTCCTATACCAATCTCATGTAGAATAATATTTTTACGATTGACATGTATTGTCAATGTGACTGAGGATGCAATGAATTCAGAGGAATAAATGTCAACACTGATGCTAAACTCATGGAAGGTGGGTACACATGGAATACATCTGAATTTGAATCTGACAAATTTTATGGCCAACTCGATGAAGGATAGTAACTAAAGAAAGATATCCTTAAATGTCTCCTCATTCACATTGGTGATTGGTGAGATTTTCATATAGTCAATGAGGTCAATAACCACATGGTGGATTTGGATACACTCAGGAACTATGAGGTCCAATGTATTATTGGAAACCATTGGATTCCCATTTTGATAGACCAAACAGAATTTGTTCTCAGGAACTAAGAAATGGAGGTAGGTATTAGGGTGATTTTTTTCAGGCCTTAGAGACCCATTATAAGATGATTATGACTCCATGGAAGCCAAAATGGAGGAAGAGGAAGAAGTGTAGGTTGAGGAGGATGGTTCTATAGGTGGTGGAGAAGGTTTATCCTTCTACCACTTATATGGAGGAGACATCTCATCTCACATTGCAATATGTTTGGTGGGAGGGGTATAGATAATTTTGATTATATCTATTTAATATGGAGATGAAGGATCATGGGATAAAGATAGGGAAGTGAGGTGAGCTCCTAGAAGATGAGGCATAATTCAAAAATGTGGTATGAGGGTCAGTCAGTGGGGGGGGGGGGGAACATAGAGGATAATGAGAAAGGGTGGGAATTGAACCATGTTTTCATGTAATTTTTAACCCTCCCTTGAATTTACATGTCATTTAATTCTTACATGATGTGAAAATATTGAATTTTCTCACTTTTAAGACCTCTAAATTTACAATCAATGTATGGATTACATAGTGAGTATTATTCATTTTATGCCCCTCTTAGTCCCAGTCCTCTTAAGAAGCCTCCAATAGCACTACACATTCATAATAAATAAACTACCATACTATAGGATATTGAACATAAACTAGGTTTCCTTTTAGTCGGCACATTATTTATTTTCTATATCTATAAATTCATCGATTTACATTATTTAAACTAAAATAGAACACTTCTTGTTGAATTTTTTTTAATATAGTGGGTAACAATGGTGGTACGACATTATTTGTAAGAGTTGAAGTGAAATTCATGTTCATGTGGTTTCGACACTCTGTTCCCTTATGTTCTTCCTTCTCTCTCGCTTGATCTGTGAAGGTGCTCTTCTTTATCCTCGACTACCTATTTTTTGCTCTGTCCTCACGCTCCATCTTTTCTCTCCAGGTCAGATATGGAGGAATGGAAAATTTGAGGATTTGGGTTAATCGGTTAGGCGGCAGTGGGTTTATCAGCGGCTCCTTTCTTCCCTGATTTAGGGTTTCAATCCTGGGTTCCTCTCTAGGATTTTATCCCCTTGTTGTGTTTCTTTCTGGAAGGCCTTCGTTTCCCATTTTTTCAGTTTGACATGTTTTTTTTTCGGTGAATCTATCGCTGTTCTCGGTGGCTTGTTGGGAAGGCCCTTCTGCTCGAACTCTCTCTGGCCTATAGGCTCTCTGCTTCTATCCAGGTCGGTTGGGTGAACTGAATCTCATGAGGTTTTGGGTGTGTGGTGCGATGTGGAGGAGGCTCCCAGTGATGCTTCTTCTACTCGGGTGAAGGTTTTGTGTTTATTTGGGTGTTTTGGGGATGGAAAAGGGTGGTGTTGGTGTTGAGCCATCGATAATAATGGCGATGGTGTTGCATCAACCAGATGACTTCTGGTATTCTCTTCTTGGATCAGGCGGTCACTAACTTTTGTGGCACATGGCTGAAGGTGGTGGTCGCATTAGTGTGTGTTTCACACGGAGGCCTGATATGAGGTTCAATTTGTTCATATTTCTTTTCTGGTAATTGTATACCCCTGGTTCATGTTTTCTATGTTGGTGGCCAATGGCGTCTCCTTCGATGTTGTGGTCAACATTAATTTGTCTGATGTTTGATGTTGGTATTCCGGTATGGTGCTTCGAGCGACGACGGTGCCGATGAAGGAAGGTGTTGAGTGGCGATGACGATGCATACAATGGTGTCAGTGTCGATGCGGTGATGAACAAAGTTAGTGATGTCGATGTCTAGCGAGAGTTCTTTCAGTTATAAGATGACTAGTGTGAAGGTTGTGATTCTTGAGGCAGGCACTTGTATGTTGGATGGTTTTTGAATTTTGAATGATGTGTTTTTTTGGAAGGCAGTAATGGTGGTACAGATCAGGTTGGATGCAATGTTTGTTTTAAATTTGAAAGTTTTATGCTGAAATTATAGTGATGTATTGAATCTAGTGGTTTTTTGAGGGTCTACACTTACCCTTTAAAAGTGTTATTAGAAAATAAAAAAATATAGATATCATGACATGAACATCTTTATTTTAAAAATAGAGATAGTTTGATAATTTAATGACTTGTCTCTTTTATTGGAGGCCTTCACCAAATATAAAACAACACATTTTTCACCAACGCTAAATATCTATCTCCCTTTATTAATATAAATCAGTTCCTTCCTATTGAAAATAAATGTTATTCTTATAATGATGGGAATATATCCTTCTTCTTCTAGGTCAAAAAGAAAAGTAAATAAGTAGGGAAAATAAATTCTAAAACTTTTACTAATATTAACTCGAGAAATCCTTCAGGATGATTGAATGAGTGAAAAAAAGATGGAGTTAATCCCTTATTGTTTTTTTTATGAAATCGAAAAATTATTATAAATTCTTATGGGAATGATATTGATACCTACACCTAGACCACACATGGACTTTTCAAAACTCTACATCCCATTAGATTATGAAATTGAGAAACATCTTTTATCTCGCATTTTTGGTAGTATATTCCACTAGAAAAATGTGGAAAAATATTCATTTAGTGTGCTAAGTACTATGTCCTCCATTTTATTTGATCTAGATAACATGTATTTAAAGAGTCATGCATATATGGGTACATGATAAATTTCTTCTATAAAAGGAATATTGATATGAAATTTATTAAAAATTTAGAATTTTTTTTATATTTTTCTTCCCTTTTTGGATTGTATAATCCTTTCAAGAATGGGAAGAGGTGGATTTTAAATTTTTGGTTCTACATAAAATTCTTCAATTTCAGAATATTATATTATTGGATTTATCTTAGTTGGTTATACATATAATGTTTTCCCATTTGATGCCTCATCAAATTAGTCAAATTTATTTCTCTCTTCTCTACATGTCCAATAAAATTATAGCATCATTACAAATCTGAAAATTTTAGCTTTATTCTACTCAATTGAATGTGCTTTTGTATTTTTAGGAAAATTACTTGGTAGTCGATCATTTATTGTTTTATATATATACACCATTTGATGCTCTAGGTTGCATAATTCATCATTGTGTTTTTCATTTTAGTTTCTTTGGTTTTCATCCTTTTGTATTTTTGATGCACAAAGATAGTGAGAAGATTTTCATGATTGGATTGTAGAGGTTGGGCTTCTTGAGGAGGTCCTAGTAGAGTTTTTTGATACTACTACTATTGAGATAGTAGAAAATGTTGAGCTTTAGGAAATAGTTCTTTAAATTGATGATGAGATCAAGGAGTTAGAAATTGTGTGGGATACCAAGGTATTTCCCAATTCCTTATTTTCACCTATCAACTACTCAATTGATAAAAACCTTAGTTATGTTGTTTTGGATACTCTTGAGATGGACTTGAAAAAAATATTTTCTTTTGAAATTTTTCAGGATTATGGAACTACTGATTTTTATGATTTTAATTAAAATAATTACTATCTTGGAATTTGATCTCCTATAAACCTTCTAAACAGAATTTTTAAAAATGCGATCCTCTAAACATCTCTCAAGATTGAAGCTCCATTATAGGTGTAGGAGGGGTGGTGGCATAATAGGAAGCTTGTAACGACCCATGTATTTATAGAATAAAACATTTTGATTTTTATTAATACTTGTGAATAAAATATTAATTTTAAGTTAAAGGGGATGATTTTTTTCATAGCATACTCGACACACAAAAATAGGATTCTCTGAAATCATACACTGCACACAACATTGAGTTATACTGAAAAATAATACAATATTATTATTATTATTATTTTAAATAGTAGTTAACGCCTAGCAGTTGGAATGGAGGGATTGAATAGTATCAATTGAATTTTGAAAAATCGTTTACACATGTTTAAATAATGATTCATTGATTACAAAATTTATTAGAAATGGAAATAAAAATCAATTTAATATAATAGATATGTTTTTATGAAAACCTATTTAAAAGAGAATAATTATGTATTTATATCAATCTTTATGGAGTTTTATTTAATGAAAAATATTATATATATATATATATTCAATGTAATGTTTTAAATTCATATTATTTGTTTTCTATATATGATATAAGAATAAATTTTTATTTTTCCGGATCAAAGTAGTATTTTTTCTAAAAATGTAGTTTTATCACCTTTTGATGGGGAACCCTTTTTAAATCCAGTTTTGACACATTTATATGTTTTATTTGTCAAAATAAACTTATTTTTTATAATAGGAACATCATAATTTACTTTGGTTGAATTTTTGGTATTTTTCTACTAAAGTTCATTTTTAATAAATTGTGAGAAATACTACATTTTAATTCAAAATAGACATTTAATCTAATTTATTTATATAGTTATATTGTACTTGTAATTGGTTTTAAATTGTAATTGGATTATATTTTTATCATTTAATTCAATTTTGGTCATTGTAAGTAATTTCACTTTGAAATTGGACATAAAATCATGTCAATCTTTTGGTAGTTTTTATTTCTCAAAACACATTTTTTGGTTTTGATGACAGGAATGAATTTTAAATTAATTTATGAAACATCTGTGTTTTGAATTTGGAAAAATTGATTTCATATTTGTAATTAAGAGTTCCAAAATGTGTAAATAGTTATCTTTTATTTTAAAACATTTTGAATAGTAACTTTAGTAAATATTTTATTTACCATGGTTAAAGGGTAAATATGATAAATAAGGGTAAAGAATAATATTATAATAATATTAAATTATCCTAAAGCATTTCCTAACCCTATTATATGAGATAATTCTGTCCATGGGCATCCTTGAGTCTATTTTAGGACCCCATTGTGCCACTTGTGTGTGAAAATGACATTTAATTACTTTTAATTTAATGTTAAGGAAAATATAACCTAAACATGTATCTTTTAGTAATTTTTTTTATATAGGGTTATATAAGTTATCTTTTAGACTATAATCAGTCATTAGAAATCGAAAACAATTTCCTACATCATGGTATTTTATTTATAAATTTTATACATCAAATAAATAAATATATTTATGACACAATAATGATGTAGTGATTACCTTATTAAGGAATGATTTAAATAAATGAGATTATAAATATTAAAATAAATTTATTTTGAAACTTTTTATGAGATCCATGAATTTTATACATGCCTATGACTTGTTATATTTTAATATATGAAGTTTTTTTGAAATAATAAAGTTGTTATGGATTTTTTAAAAGTCATGATATGAATAGTATAAAAATTGACATAAATGGGTTTTGAAAACAAATATTATTTTATTAAAAGATATAATAGTACTAGAAATATAATATTCGAAAAAATGACTTATATAATGTTTTAAATTTAATTATTTAACCAATTTTGTTTCTATTGGAATTTTATGGTAACTATATTAACCATATAGTATGAATATACAAGAAGACATGGTAACTGTTAAATTAGTTTATTAAGGGTTAAAGCTAAATGATAAGGTTAAATTTGAAAAACAAACTTGTATAAAACCTATTTTTTGAGAATATTTAGAAAAATAATCATTTTATATTATAATTAAATGAGTTTTTGACCTTTTTGAAATCGAAATTCAGTTTATAATAAAATAATATTTCAAGACATTCCTAAAGTACCCCTCCTCCCTCTTATAAAAGGCCACCAGCTCTAACCCATTACTCACACCTCTCAAGCCCCTTGTATCATCCAAAATCTACTAAAATAATCTCTAAAAATCCTTATTTTCCTTCTATAAGCCTTACCTTATGCATAAAGCAATTTAAAAAATCCTTTCGGCTCAAATCAAAGGGAGTTACCCGTTTTAAGAGGTAGCGTATTCTTTGATGTTCCTTTCCAATATTCTACTTCTTTACTCCCTATAACATTATTATTATTTTATTATCAAAAAATAGAATCCTAGATATACTAGTATGTTTTTATGAGAATTACTCTAACTACACTTACACACACCACCATCTAGTGGATTTAGAACATACTGTTTCTGTGGACGGTGAACTACTACCTCACGAAATGATGTTTGTTCAATTATCTCCTACCACCTCTTCTGGTGGCCATTATGATGGAACTATATTTATATGATATATATTATGTTTATATTTTATTTATGATTATGTAATTTCTATTTACAACATACCTTTATTCTTTTCATGATGTGTAAACACAATGATTTCATTTGAGGAAGCGCAGACTACCGCCGCCTCAAAGTGATATGACTTGTTAATGCCATACATTGAACGTATAAATAATGGAATTAATGAACTTATGTGACATATATAAAATATTATATTATACTTTAATTATAATACACCTATGTATCATTATGTTTTCATTCCATTAAATATGAAATAGAAATGAAAGTAGCGTTAATGCGTACGTACGACTTACTGTATCCATGAATAGTGCATTTCATTTCACATCTCCAAATGTTATGGAATATTATAAATACCTATGTATTGGATATATATGATATATATATGAATAATATTTTCTAGATAATGGAATATTGACCACATGGAAAAATTTTAATTATAACAAGATCATTTTCGACTCAAGTACCCAATATCAACAAAATGATCGATAATAACATAAATAATTATGGAATTTTTATAATGTGGTAATAAGTGATATAAAAGGAATAATAAAAATGAAAAATGTTATGAATGAATTATAAATTAACTTAAGTTTACTATTAAGGATATTAAAGAACATACAAGTCAAGTACGACATAAGGTAAGAGACTTCATCTCAATAACCTTTTATTAAGGCATATTTTGATAATATATACCTCTTTCTTTTATACAGTGTATAATAAAACCCTTTAAATTTTACAATCATTCAAATGGAGTCTTTCTTTTACAAAACTTTTTACAAAAAAATGAATTTTTTTAACGTATGCGGCGACAATGACCTCTCCATCGCCAAAATCATTATTTAGATTCCTCTATAAGACTTAATCTTTTAAAAATGAAAAGAAATACCTTATTCCATTTCGGTTGTTTTGGTATTGAAAATGGTTTTTGAAATGGATTCATTATTTCAATATTTTGAAATTATTTCTTGGGAATTAAAATGAAATGTAATTAGTAGAATATTGATATTTGCAATATTTTATGTGTTATGATTATATAATGGTAATTAGACATCTGAAAGGTGGTTACATGATAAACCAATGATGAGTGTTATGTGATAAACCCAATGATGGGTGGTTCAGTGAAAAGCCAAGGACGTGTGGTTATGTTATAACCTCCAATGCATTGGGTATAGAAGTTGGCTGTATGGCTCATTAATTTAGTGATATGTGTGCAAGTCGACCGTAGGTTATTCCATTTAAGTATGTTTATATCACAAGTTACCTTTATATGCTATACATTTTTTCTATGGGATTTATGCAAATATTTTGGTTCCAAAAGGGTAAGAAATGAGCTTATATTCAGGGAAGTGTTTTTGCTACTTCTTTAAAGTGAAAAGTATTGCTTTATGATAAAGTATTCATGGTTTACATGTTGTTTTAAAAAACTAATAGTTTTACTTATTTATGTATCCCTTAATGATATATTTATGCTCATCCCAAATTTTGAAATGTTTTTTATAGGTCATAAATATGAATAATGTCAATGATGAGATCAAGGGAAAGTCATGGTGTCTAAAACATAAAACTAGAGATGTTTCTTTTTTTAAGAGTTTTTGTTTTATGAAAAAAGGGATAGTGAGTAGAAGTGTATAATTGTAATATTCAAATTTATATATATATTTTTATGACCTAATTCTAAAAATCTATAAACATTAAAAGATCCTCAATGTGAATTATTAACTTAATTCAAGATTATGTAAATTTTAGGGATGGTGCCTTATAAAGATGAAATGAATCTAATTTGTTAAGGACTTAAACTTGGGATGTGAGATATTTTATTACACCCACATGATGTATTCCACATCTATGAGGTCCTCAATATCAATGACATAGACCGGTATTATAGGAAACTTTGTCAGGAATGGATCTTTTGACTTTCTGCATCTTAAGTATTTGTTTCCCATTGATGGTGGGTTCTATTATAGTTCTTATAGCAGGTTGGAGTTCCAGATCAAAATATTACAATTGTAAAAAAACATCTAGTAAATTATTTTCTCATTTTATAGTGATATCCTCATATATATCACATGTCTCCTAGGAGGACTCTCATTTTACTTAGTCCATTTTTGGAATGTTATTTCTTATTTTCCACATTTGGATGGGTGGAAAATATATGGTGTGGACTTTATTCAATATACTATCCCATGTAGTGATTTACTTGATATTTTTGATTTTGAGAAAGTCGTTGTAACAATAGTATAGGGATAACAGAAAATCATGGAGTCTTATTATAGCTAAAGATACTCCATGGTTTCTAAAGTTATCACAATCCTAAAAAATATGAAAAATGATTATAGGGATATATGAGTTGAAGTTGGCTAAATTTTCCCATGTTCTAGATCATATGTATGAGTCCATATTTTATTTATAAAGTGTGAACCTTAATAATTGGGTGCATAATGTTGTGTGAAACACCAATAATGGTCTACAATCCGTAGTCCATTATTACCCAAAATGCCCAGGGATGAAACAAAGATGCACCCATACCAAATTTTATTGAAAAATAAAGGCAAGAAACAAAGCATAAAAAAGGATATTTACAAAGTCTAGTAAACACCATGCCACAAGCATCAGCCTCAAAAAAGTGCCTGCAACATTCAGGAGCCAAAAACGACCATTCAGAGCTTGACTCTTCCACATCCAACTTTGATAGAGCATCAACCACTTGATTGGACTCCCTATTTACATGTGTCACATCAAATATAATATCATCAAGAAGGTGAAGATATTCAAACCAATAAGGTAGCATAACCCATGGGAAATTCTTGGATCTCCATTTGATTAAATCCACCGCCACCATAGAATCTGATTCTAGCCATATAAAACGCCAAAAAAAATGAATAGAATATCTGATTACTTTGATAATAGCCCATAATTTAGCTTCAATTGCAGATCCCTGACCAATGAAATGATAAAAACAGCCTTTGACAAAGCCTCGATAGGTGCAGAAGACACTACAGCAGCCTGAGGGTCCAGGTGTCCCTGCAGTCGCTCCATCAACATTAACTTTCTGCCATGAGGGAATGGGGGGAATCCATCTAATAGACTTTAGCATTAAGGGTTTTTTGGGTCTACCACTAACACCAAAATTCCTCAGCACAATAAAGTCATTTAACTCATTTCTCATGCAACCAGTTTGAATCCTGGAAGCTGTGCAGACTCCCCTATGAATAGCTTTGACACCAGAGTAGATAGTGGGAGTGATTTTTTCTCACCTTGATCATTAGGTAGAATATATTGGGGGTCTTTAAAGTGTGGTGATGAAAAAATTTTCTCTTATCCATTGTGAACTGGTAAAATTCAGAAAATTTTCTATAGATATTAGTATAAAAAAATAATTAGTTCTTATGAATATAGGATCCATGAGTGAGTCTAGGGTCTCTAGATCATACACTATTTTAGATAAAGAGATGGAGGACATGGGTGTGCATGATGAATAAAAATTTATAGAATAAAGATGAAACTACGAAATAAGAAAGGTGGAGAGTGTGAGGTAATCTTATGATTGATCTGATGTCTACTATTCATAGGCTGTAGTAATCCCAAGTAGTGGTGAAAAAAATTTGATTCTCCATACACATTGTTGAATTCATATAGGAATTGACCAGATTGGGAATTTATTGTCCCAAACAACACCTACTACTAGAGTATAGTAAAGTGTATATTTAGGTTTGAAACAATATGGATCACTGGAAAAAAAGAAACATTCAAAAAATTCCTTTGAATAGATTCCTCACATTCACTATATAATATTGGATTTCTCTAAATCATGGTTGTTTTAATTTAAAATATATTACTAAGAAGGGATTATGGTTAATTTTAGGGCCTTTGGTATTGGATAATCCTAAATATAGAATGTAATAGTCATATCACTTTGGCTACAAAGTAGTTCAAAGGTCACCAATTGGATCAGTCTATGCTAAAACTATCCATTCTAATGAGTATAGATAACAAACTAGGTGAATTATTCAAATCATCTATGTAGAAAGTGTCACAAGCCAGTGTTCATGGCTTGATCAACTCCATCTGGGTCAGGTTCGTTGAATTGAACCTCCCATGGTAATGGATGTTCAAGGGAATATGATGAACTATTATTTATATCCTAATTAATAGTATTAGGGTACCAAGGTTTAATTAATGGGTTAATTATGTTCAGAAGCACCCCTACTCTCGACCCCTACCCCTAAGTAGATTATCTGGTGCATGTAGGTAATGATCAAAAGAAAAGGAATACAAGACATGATAAACATAATAATTAAATAGTTCTGAAATAGGGAATCCAAGACTAGGAATAAGAAAGAATACATATTTAAATAATGAAAAATAAATGTAAATCCAATAAAATACATAATAAAAATGTATAAAAAACAAATAAACAACAACCATAATTGAATAACGATGATCAGTTTCTAAAAGTGATCATCAAAATAATACGAAAATCATAACAAAAAAAGAACGAATGACAAAAAAACAAAAACTGATTTTACAAAACAATGAAATAGATGAATTTAAATAGAGGTGTAAGGGAAAATATAAGATAAAGTGGGTAGAAATTGAAATAAATCATAGTCTTAATGACCCTTCTATGTGGCGGTGCTTCCAAAATTAAAATAGGAAAATATATACATGACGTGAAAATAATTCACAGCACGTATTCAGATTAAGTGTCTTTATATGTTCAAATTTTAGACATAATGTTCTCTAGATCCGCAATATCCTTCAAATACATTGAATATTATGGGATCTCCATGATTAAATCATTGATGGGGTGGAACTTAAAATTTTCACATCATGTATACTCTGTACAACAAGTATGGGATTCACTTTTGACAAGATCATGATTTTGAAATCTGAAAGGCATGTATTGTATGAGCTTCACATCATATATCATCTTGTCAAGTTGTTCTGAGGATCTTTAGGTATGATATTAATGATTACTACACATTTTTATGATATACATGATGTGTAAATCAAGTTTTTGAAAATTTCTATCATTTCTTTCATTGTGTAAAAAATTCATAATTTAGGTGAAAAAACACATTTCATAAACAAATAAAGCATGAATAATCCTTAATAAAATGTTTTTAATATGAATATATAAATTAATATTATGAAAAAAATTGATTTATTGTACATTGTAAATAATTCCCCACTAAATACTATTGCATAAATAATGTTCACAGATTTCCCTATACACTATGGTGCTAGTTGGGTGTATATTGAAATTTTCATTATAGGATTCATCATATTATTCCAATTTCATATTATTTATTTATGTAATAGATAACATATTTCAAAATTTTTTACTCCATATTTATAACCAATTTATGAGAATTTTTATAATTAAATGAATTCAAATAATTTTTTACTCTTACTATAATGTTGGGAACCTTTTGTATTCACTGGTAATGATGGTGTAGGAATATATTCATTCAAGAGACCTAAAATCGAAACCAATCCCTTTATTATCTAAACTAAATTAAGAAAACTCAACTTCAGTAAAAACCAAATTTGAAGTGTGAACATGAGGAATCCTTTTAAAGTGTTTTTTATCAATTGGTTGCTAATATTCAAGTGATCCTTATGGGTTTTACCCCAAAATTATATATTATGTGTCCTTAGTAGAAAGGGTATCTTGAAAATATAAATTTCCAATTTGATCTCCACCTGTGTGAATTCAACAACATGTGTGGCTTTGTAAAATTTTAGCATCGTTTCTAGGGATCGAACCCTAAATTACCACACCACATGATCTTTCTTCTTATTCCTTCCACTTTTAATTTTATATTTTTCTTTTTTAGATGAACCAATGTTTTCTATATCCCTTATTCATGGAAATTTCATACACTAAGGACCCGTTACATTCTCAATAATGATAGACACACAAGGGAAACTTCTTTTCCATCCCAAGATCAATTAATCACTAGTTGCATGTCACCACTTTTTAATGGATGAGTGTAACGATCTTCCGGTGCCACACCTAAGAAACATGTATTATGAAACAAATTATAATAAAGGAGGGTATTTAGTGTCACCAGATTTCACCATAATGGATTATAGCTTACACTCAATTCGCAGTATTGTGCCCATCATTATGAGACTACCTATTCAGGTGCACAATTATGATATTAAGCCTAGATGAGTTCATATGATTCAAATAATGGGGTAGTTTAATGGAGTTCAATGTGAATACCACCATGAAAATATTCAAAATTTTCATGAGGTTTACAATACCTTTTGTAACCAAGGTATATCATCAGATTCCATACTTCTCTATTTCATTTATTTCTCCTTGCACAAAAAATCCAAGGATTTCCTAAAATGAAAAGCTTCTAAGTCAGTCACGACTTAGGATGAAAAGGGAAAATATTTCTTAGAAAAATAATTCCTTTTGATATGGACTTTAAAGATTCATAAGTACTTTGAAAAACTCACTTAGGAAGACATAGAATCAGTTTGGGAAGCATGAGAAATATTTCAGGATCTTTCGAAGAATTTTCTACATTATATACTAGATATGTGGCTTATATTTCATAATTTTTACTAAGGAATTTAATTAGATGCCTGAAATATAGTATATTCCACTAGTAATAGAGGAATTATACTAAAGACATCGGATGTTAGCTGATCTATTATTGATAAATTATTCTAAAATTATAGTCTATAGAATAGTGATAGAGGACCACCTCAACGATGAATTCTATAGGTGGAGGAAACACATGCCTCACAGCACAAGTAGAAGCCTAAACAAAAAATCTAGAGTCTTCTTAATTACTAACTACACCACCAACCCTCCTACTCCTATAATGGAAATTCAATCCTGCGAGATGTTTGAAGGCCCTCATTCTTACCAAGACTATTTGTCATGCTTAGAGGAACCTCAATTCCATTATTGTAATTATGTTATTTACAATCAACAAGGCTATTGGTTATAATATCCTTAATAATTTTAAAAATAAAACTGTATACAAAGACAAGATCAGCTTCTTTGGCATAAAAACCAAGATCACATTTTGTAGAGGAGTGGAAATATTCCATCAAAGTATCAATGACCACATATATACCCACCACAACGTCATAACCTCATCCTGAACAGTAATTACGAAATCCATTTCCTAAATATCAATAGTTATCACCTATATTGCATAAGATATATAAAAAAGATGCACTAAGATCATCATAACATGCCCAACCTCTCTAATTCCATCTTGAAATTATATTCACTTTATTTTTTCAAAATCCATACCAAAAGACGATAACTGAAAAAACTATAATAGATGACCCAAAAGAAGTAATTCATAATATTGAGCACCAAATTGGTCAAATTTTAAAAACTATTTCAGACCAACTAATGGTTACATTTCTAGGTAACACAAAAACACACCTGAGGGAAAAGGAAATGGTATTGTTTCTTAAGTGATGGGAATTTCAGTATATTTAGAAACCATGAAAGAGGAGGAAAAGATGATTGAGTAAATAGAGAAACACGTTTCTATCATCTATGAGTATAAAAATGATAGAACCAAGGAAGATTTTAGAGGAACAATTATATATTCAAAATCCAAAAAAATAGTTCAAATAAAAGATCCACATGAAATGGAAGAATTTTATTTATAAAAATAAGCATACAAACCCCCAATACAATTCCCAGAAATAATGAAGTATGAAAATATCTAATAAAAAAAGAAATTACAGGAAATGTTAAAAAAAACTAAATATCAATACTCCCTCAGTTGAACTATTGCTCATATTCCTTCATACACTAAATTATTAAAATATTTTCTTAATAACAAAAGGAGGAAGGACGAATTCTGTGAATTTAATTTAAAATTATAATTTTGTGTTGTTGTTGATTAGAAGCTTTCCCCATAAATTTGAGACTTGACAGCTTCTCGATTCCATTCACTATAGGGGAATTCAAATTAGGAAGAGTATTATTTTTTTATATGTGTGAATATAAATCTTATTTCTATGTCTGTCTTCAAAATATAGGGCTTTAAGATTTATAACCAACAAGAGTGTCACATAAATTTCTTAATTGATCATTCATGTACACTAAAGGAATCCTCAAGGATATCTTAATAAATTTTTGAATGATTATATTTCTTTCATATTTCCAAATTTTACTTATGGAAGAAGAAATATAAGTTAAAATTATTCAATAAAGGGCATATTTAGACACTATTATATATTTAGTAGATTTTAATAAAGGGAGACCGATATCTAGAGTGGGATATGAACATTTTTTGTTTGACTTAGAAAAGGATATAAAACAAGGAAATGATTCTTTTTACTATTAATCCATTATTTTTATTGAGGAAAGAGATGTGTATATGTCCATTGAGGGTGAAATATAGACTCTTTCCCCTGGTGAAAATGAAGAAAGGGATCATTATAATACAAACTATTTTAAATCATTTATAAGGGACACTATCACACTATTCATACCCTTTATCATGAATCTATAATCACTGGAACTAAAACATTTTCCATACACACTCAAGTAATCATTCTGTGAGACAAAAAAACACTCCCAATCATTAAGATCTCATAGATGACCCAAAAATAGGAGGAGAAGTTAATTAAAGTCCAAAAAATCACAAAAAACAAATATCTAGGGGAGTAACTAAACTTAAAGGGATCATACCCAAAATATGAAGCCACAAAATTTTGATTGAAGATTTTTTTGACCCCAAACACCAACCCCAGAGGTAGCTCAAACCAGTAATGAAAGATTATGATAAATAATATGTGATGAAACATCTAGATTATGGGATAAAAATTTCAATATTTGATAGTGAATGGGTTATTCCAGTACAATTCATTCAAAATAATGGTGTTCTAATTGTTTTGAAAAACAATGAAGATGAGATGATCTCTACTAGACCCATCCCTAGATAGCGAGTATTTATCAATTGTTGGATCCTCAATATTGAAACCCAAAAATTTTATTACCTAACAACCCTTAATGGATCAAATGTTATAATAAATAGTAGGGAACATATTTAATTTTTTCTTGGATTTAAATTAGGGATAAAATCAAATATCATTCAATCCAAATGACCACTCAAAAATGACATTAACTTTCCCTTTCAGAACCTCCACCTATAAATTATTTTCATTTAGTATGTGCAATACACTAACAAATTTTCAATGGGTCATGAAGAATATATTAAATGATACGTTGGAGGAATTCCTAGAAATACTCAAGGATAACATTTTAGTATATGGAAGATCCTTAGAGGTGTTCCTAAGTAATCTATATCTAGCACTGCAATGCTATGAAGAAGAAATCATAGAATTAAATGGGGAAATTTTTCACTGCATGGTCCAAATAGAAATATTCATAGAAAATAAAATTTCAAAAAAATGCATGGAATTGGATTCATATAAAATAAAAGGGATAAAATATTACCTAATCCTACAATATTATAAGGAACAAGCAAATTTTTTGACCATTTAGGATTCTACAGTTTCTTCGTTAAAAAAATCATGGATGTATCCCTACCCGTGAGACACTTACTTTCTGAAAAAACTATTTATTAGTTCACCAAATAGTGTTGGAGGGCCTTAAATACCCTAACGAATATTATGTAGGCTGCTCCTATCATAATTTCGTCATATTAGGATAAGGACATTGATTTTATGCATCATGAAAGGTACTTTTTTTGGTTCTATTTTAGGATAATGAGTTAGAAACATATTTTGTACCATTTAATGTTACAGTCACACACTTAATATTGTTTAGGTAGATTATTAAACTACTAAAAAGAACATTTGGCAGCCATCTTTGCATTCAAAAAGTCTCACTTGTACCATGTATTATCTAAATTAGTGGGCTACATGGTCATAAAGAAATTAAAAATCCACTAAAAAATATGTGAAATCACATATGATATGACGAATTATTTTTCAACAATTTTCGAAATAATTATCATGGACAAAAGAGGAATCTAAAATGTTATCTTAGACCATTTATCCAAACATCCACTACCCTATATCAAGGATGACAATAATCATGACATCAAGGAAGAATTACCTACTCAAACCCTTTTAATGATAATTACCAGAACAAGACTGTGGTTTTTTGATATTGAAAATATTCTCACCATGGGACCACTCTTCCATGAACATACCTATTAGAAGAGGAATCATTTTTTTTTCAAAGCCTCATATTACTACTCGGGTGATCCTCTGATTTTTAATAGTTAAGTTGATTTCATAATGGGGAAATCATCCCATAAGATTAAAAAAAGTGTTCTCAACATGTGGCATATGTCATCAGAAAAGGAGAATCATGGAACCAATCATACCACATCTAAAATATTTTAATGAGGTCTATTCTGGAACACTCTTCATCAAGAGAAAAAGAAATTTTTTCAAGGCTATGAACGATTCCAGTAGATAAGGACTACAAGGAAAATAAATTATATACCATAATATCTCATCCTATAAGTCAAACTCATTGACATATCAAAGATTCCTTTTATTGGACCATTTAATAAATCACATCGTATGTTTTACATCCAAGTTGGCATTGACTACATTTCCAAATGAATTGAGCTGAATCCCATTCTCAAGGAATAGAAAAAGTGGAAGTGAAATTTTTGAAGAAAAATATCTTTTGAAAATGTAGATTTCCTTAATTAATCATTAGTGATTAAGGAACTTACTTCTCAAATATCTTTATGTATGTATTTATTTAAAACTGTATCATTCAGTATTACACTTGTACTATCTATCACCCGTAAACATGCGGGAAGCTTGAAGTGTCAAATAAAGAAATTTAAAAAATTCTAGATAATATGGTTGAATATAGAAGAAATGATTGGAGTGTGAAAATGTATGAACCACATTGGTTTTATTTCACATCCCACAATATTCCCATTGACACTGATCCATTATGTACAATGTATATAATGCCATGCCATTTTCTAGTTGAATTAGATCACCGATCATTTTAGGCCATAAAAAAGTTAACCAAGGATACTAAAAAAGATTGAGAGGTAATAATTATTTAAATAGGCGAGCTATAAAATTTTTGGAAGGATCCCTATGATAATTATAGTATTTTTTAAATAAAAACAAATAAATTTCATGACCAATAAATCACCCATCAAATATTTACACCTAGAGATAAATTTCTATTATTCAATTATAGAATACAAATATTACTTTGAATGATAAAATCAAGATAGATGAGTCCTTACCATATCATTATGTTTTTACCTTATGAAGATATAAAGATTTATAATGGTTAAGAATCACTATTAAAGGTTAATGGAAAAAAGTTTAAAATTTACCTAGAAGCCTTACTAGAAGGGCGTTTCTTCACTCTTAAATTCACCAGAACATAAATACGTTTGGATGAAAATTTTATTGTTATCACTTTATGTAAATAAAAAAATATTTTTGTGTCTTTTTTTCCATCTTGTGCTTATGATCTTGGTATTATATTTTTGTAGAATTATTATTAGTAGTTTATTCATGAACTTCACTTTACGAACATTATAGGATTTTTCAAAGTTTATTTCTCTTGATTTATATTATTTTCACATTCATATTTTTCTATATAAAAATTGGTTAACCCTATATAAAAATGTATTATCCAATATAGATTTTGAATTTAAATGAAATTTTATATGTCAAAAAAAGCCCACTTCAAAAATTAAAGAAGTTCCCCCAAGGAATTACATTCATAAAGGGAGATATCAATTCTATAAATTTTATATAAATTCCCATTTAATTATTTTATATGTTGTTATTGATATATCCCCCATGATGCATTTTATAGAAGTGCATAAAATGTGTCATTTAATGTTTTTGGGAGAATTTCTTGAGAATTAATGTTGATACATGTGGATTAATTCCTTTTCCACCTATCTATGTGATATTTTCCCTGAATTAATGCTTTAAACCTAAAACCCATTACAACCATTTAAATAAAATAAAAATTTATGTTTCAAATTTTTTTAATCCACTTAATATAGCTATTTATAATTTTTTCATGATTGAATATTTTTTTACATTATTTCTAAATATGGATTCCTGTAGTTACTTTTGATTAACCTGTTACTAGATTTTATACCTAGAGTGATTTCAAGTTATCATTGAATAATCTTACTCTTAAGATGATTCTAGACCCAAACATTCATATTATTTTTTGAGAATACTTCTTGAGAGACACTCGAGTCATGTAAACTTAACAGAATTTTCACTTAGATCTTATTGATGATATGCTTTAAAAAATACATTTTTATATGATTTAGGTAATATTTGTTGAGATATATTTTTCAAAGACCCATATTTAAATATTTTTTTCTTTACCCCATAGTATCAATGAATAACATTATTAGCAAGGATCCATTTAAAGCCAATTAACCCTTCATAGCCTTATTTGGGTACGATGCATGATTATACTTTGAACAAGGGTGAGGTAATTTAAAATGACGATGTACATGAGATGTGGTTATTTAGGATATTTACTATGGAAATATCACCAAAATGACATGATGAGGTCCATGATTAATTTTTCCATTTTCTATTCCTACTATGTTCCTTTTAAAAAATATCAAAATATAAATAAATAGTTATTTGGTTAGGAATTAGGTGGGTCAAAAATCAATATTACTAGATCGATGAATCTTACAATGGATCACATGTGGTTAGAAGATCTATGTTAGAGCTGTCTTGAACATGAATTTTTAAAATTAAATAAAAAGGAAAAGAAAGGAACATGGTACATTTTTTATACTTACTTGATATACTCTTGGACCCAACATGAGCTATGGAGCATTAACACACTTTTTCTGAGAGGAGTCACATGATGATAATATTCTTGACTATCATACATTATATGTTACACATTACAATCCTTTTGATCTTGATTTTTTACTTTCTACCAACCTTCCCATAGCTTTAAATTCATTTGTACCCTTTTGGTTGAACCAATTTTGATGGATTTTGTTTTTGTCTTTATGAAGTATAGATGTAAGAACTAGTGCAGTATTATAGTAAAGAACATGTATTCAGGGTATGATCATAATTCTAGTTTCATTTTTACCTTGAGTGATGAGAAAAAATCTATTTTGAGGTAATTTAAAAAGTGAGTATAGAATTTATTGAACAATTATGAAATTATAATTTAAATATTAATGAATCTAGATAAAAAAGAAACTATGAGGCATGAATTATTCACTATAAAAGAATTGATTTTGGATGAAGGAATTTTGCTACAAAAACTTAGTATTTGTTTTTCATATTAGTAATTATTTTTTCCTATTTTATGTTTTTTTCTTTAGGAATTTTTGTTGATATGATTTTTTATTAAAGCTAATAAATTTGTCTTGTCTAGAAGAATTTTATAATCTGAACTTATATATATAATGGATAAATTTATTTACGGGTTACTAATGATTTATTTGATAGGTTATGGTCTATTTTCTTAGAATTATGAATTTTGGACATTATGTAAGAAATGGTGAAAATTGAAAAAATGCTCTTTACATGCCATATATAATATACACAGTTTGTAAACATCAACGACATATTTTCTAAAGAGCTACATACCAACCTATGAATCCTTTACATGATGTATTTACCCTACACAATGTGTATATTTATTTCAAGGCATGAAAATTATAATGATCAGAATCCCACTATAAGTGAATCACATTCATAACATGAAGATATTACTTGATGTGAAAATTTTGAATGCTCACTTGGTAAAATATATAGACTGATTATCCATCAAGAATTGTGGATCACAAATACACAATGTGTAGCTAACTTAAAAGATGTCAATAAGTCGATAAATAGTTTACATAAGCTAGTACGTGATGTGAATGACTCAAAATTAATGTACAATTATGAACTATTAATATTTGAGCTACCCTATGCATATAGTTGAGATGAATACATTATTATCATCTCATTTTTCTCTATATTTTTCATAACTTTTCTTTTATTTTCATTCTAAATATATTTTAATTCGTTCCACTAATTTTCTTGTAAATTACTACTGATTTTTTATAAATCTACATCTATTATACACCTGATATACATCAATTGAGATTCTGATTCAGTTTGTCATTCTTATTCAACATCGTTTTATTTTCTTCATCAATGATATAACATTATTCATTATTTATTCATTCGTAGTAATTTATTGAATGGATTTACATTTCCTTCAAATATTTGATCTTGATTCCTAATTGTTATAATATCTTATTTCATCTTTCTCAACTATTTCATAAATTATGAGTAGATCGTTTAGTGTTTCCTTGCATTTGTTTATCACCGCCATGTGAGTCTAATTGACATAGGGATAAGAGTCAAGAGTAGAGGTTTTCTCGAGTATAATTAAACCAAAAATACTAATTTTTAAAAAAAAACTGAAACAGTGAATGAGTGGAATTCTTCCTATGGGAATTTTTCGATTTATTGGGGACTACCTAAAGAACCTCATGAGTTCAACCCCACACATCCAATTTAAATTTCCTTAGTAGTAAGTTTTTTTGGGATTATAAATTTATAATACGATCACCACATTTTGGAATTCAATGAGGCTTCATGGTTCATCAATAAACAATACATTTTTGTCTTAATTTAACTTAGTTAATATTATTTTGAATATTCATTACATTTACTATTGTATCCTCAACATAATGTGGGCATTAAATATTCCATTCACCCACATTATCCCAAAATTTTGGTGTATGACATATTTTACAACAAAATTCTTTATATGGGTCCATTTGAATGATTAAATAGAAGATATTATTATATTAAAAATTCAATAATTTCAAATATTGTTCAGACACACTTTTATAGAATAGTGAGTATAACCTCACCAATTATTAGAATTTATAAAATTCATTTTTAGATTATCTATCAGTCTAAGGATGATAAGTAGTTTTCAAATGTAACTTTTTTTAAGAATCTAATAACTACTCTTCAATAATATTGATATATATCATGGGCTATAGTAAATATAGTAGAAATAAGTTAAATATGAAGTATCAAAAAATCTTTAAAATAGAGTTCTGTGAGGGTATAAATAAGTAGATCATTCTATATAGCTAGTAAATGTGCAGACATAGGAACAAGATCAATAATAATCTGTATTGAATCATTATTTATCATAATATTTTGAATTCTAATAAAAAATCTATATTAATATCATCCCATTTCCACATTGAAATAGGCATAGGTTTCTGGAACACATGAAGATGTAGTTTCTCAGACTTTATATACTAATAAAATAATAATCTTGGACTACAATTTCTCATTTCATATTATAACACTGAAAGTAATACTTTTTATTCTAATATAATTTGTTGTTACTAGGGTCTCTAAAGAAATTTGAGCTTTGAGGATCATCAAGGAATTGTTTAACTATATCAGGAATGGATATAACACATACTGTGTTTCATAATTTCAATATAATATCATCATAGATGATGTATAAAAACATTACATCATTTATGAAATTTATTTTATTTATAAAATTTGTATCATGATGGCTATGACATTTTATTTTCTCCGAAGAGTATGGTTTGAAAATAATTTACAATATATGTTTTTTTCTCTTCCATTTTTATTACCATAAACATATTTAATAAATCAATTAATATATGATATTTTTCATAATCCATTTTAGTCAAAACTACATGATTATTCCAATTCAGTGGATCATACACCTTTTTTACAACACATTGTGGTATTTTACTTAGTAATAAAAATACATGTTTAATTATAACCATATCCTTTTCAACAAACATAGTTATTTTTATGTCAATGTGTTATTCCAATTTTTTTTCCATATAAATTAAAAAAAAATTCCATAATGGTATGGATTCTATATGTTTAATAAAAATATAATGGATTCCAACTCTATATCATGTATTGGATAAATATGTTTATGATCATTAACTATCTTGTTGCAAATGAAATAACTCTTTAAAATTACATATGGAAACATACATTTCCCTTCTATAATGAATCATGATTTATAAAAAATATATCACTTTATGACGGTAATGAAAGTATAGATTTTTTGAAAAACATCTTTTTTAATTATTCAAATCTTCATTTATATTATTTAGATAATCGAGATATTTTTTGAAAAAATAATTTGTATTAAACTATTATTCCATGGAAACTACATTCCTAAATTATATTTCCTGACATTGGACATTCAATCTGTAACACCCCAAGATTTCATAGTACATTATCTTTTTAAAGTAATTCAATAGCTTGTGCTACACGCAATACCGAGTTCGAGTAGACCGCGATTTATCAAAATAGTCATTCCAAAAGTGGTTATAAATAGTGTTAATTGAATTTTGAATACTCCATATAATATTAGAATTCATATTATTTGTTTCTTAGACATAATATAATAACAAATTCAATTTTTTAAATAAAAGAAATATTTTTCAAAAAATTCAATTTGAACGCCTTTTAATGTAGAGAAATTTTTAAATCCAATATTTGAAACTTTTTTATATTAAATTTGAAAAAATAAACTTTTTATTTATAAGAGTGACATAAAAATTTAGTTTGGATAAATTTTTGGTGTTTTTCTAACAACTTACATATTTTTATGAATAGTGAAAGATACTAAATTTTAATTGAAAATAACTTTTTTAGTAAAAATAATTTATAGTGTTAAATTATAAATTTAATGGTTTTGAATTATAATTAGATTATATTTTTATCATTTAATACAATGTAGGTCAGTATAAGTAATTTCACATTTAAATTGGATATAAACATATGTCAATCGTTTGATAGTTTTTATTTTTTAAAAACATGCTTTTTATTTTTGACAAAATTAATTAATTTTAAATTAATTAATTAAAATTATTTGTTTTGAATTTGGTTAAATATAATTCATTTTTTTATTTTTAATATCAAAATTATCTTAGAGTGAATTTTTGATATTTCTCTGAAAACACTCAATTTTTGATGAAGAGTGAAAAACACTGCGTTATTTTTTAAAACAGAATTTTATTTAAATAATAAATATTTATTTTTTAAATTTATTTTAAAGTTCAAATAGATACATAATAACTATATTATTCCAATTTAATTCAATATAATCATTTGATAATAAAATTATATATATAAAAGTTTATTGAACTTTTTACGTCTTTTACCCACATTTTAGGGACATTTGAAAATTTTCATAAAAAATAATTTTACAGCTTCTGTGAATTGAATTTCAAAAATCCTAGAGTCATGGTTGACATCATTAAGTAATATGTGGCTCTATAAGATGAAAATAATTTTTGTTGAATAGTAACTTTTGAATTTAAATTACCCTAGTTAAAAGTAAATAGGGTAATTTTAAGGAAAAAATGATATTATAATTACCCCAAAAAATGTCATAATTATATTGGATAAGTGTCTTTAGGCCAAAATAAACGTTAGTAATAAAATATGATCCTTTTAGATCCACTTTTATTAGATTAAGACATTTATTTTTATTTTATTTTAAGAAGAGTTAAAATTGTTAAATTCAAATTTTAATAACTAAAACATTTTTAATATAGGGTTATACCTATGATAATTTCGACTATAAATATTAATTAGAAATATAAAACGTTTTCCTATATCATGGTATTTTTCTTATATTTTTTTTGAGATTATATAATTAAATTTATTTAGGACACAATGATGATGCAGTGATTACTTTATCAAAGAAAGATTAATATAATTGATATTATAAATATCAAAATAAATGTAAATTCATACTTTCGATGTCATACATGAATCTTATAGGTGAATATGACATGTTAAGGTTTATTTAATGTATTTTTTTCGAATTAATCAACTTTTTATAAATTTCACAAAAACCAAATACTAAATAGTGTCAAAATTGAAATAAATGAGTTTTTAAAACAAATACTATATTATTAAATGATATAATATTCCTAAAAATATAATATTTAGAAAAAGAACATATATAATGATATATATGTCATTAATGAACCACTTGAGGTTCTGTTGACATTTTATAGTATGTTTATTATCCATGTAATCAAAAAATACAAGAAGACATGGTAGAAGTTAAACTATTTAACTAAGAGTTAAATCTAAAGGATAAGGTTAATATGGTGACCTAAAGATTTTCTAAAACCTATTATTTGAGAGGTTTTTTCCCCATACCCACCTTATCCTCGAAATAAATATATTTTATGCCATTATAATCTGAAAATTAATTTATAATAAAATAATATTTTAAGATTTTCCTAAAGTGCCGCTCACCTCTTATATAAAAGGGTACTTCCCCTACTCTTAATTTCACACCTCCAATTCATTTGACTCAACAAAAACCTGCTCAAATATCCTCCCAAATACCCCCAATTCAATTTAGAGGCCTTTCTTTGATCATAAAGCCAATTGAATGATCACTTTTGATCAAATCAAAAGGAAGCACCCGAAGAAGAGGTAATTATTTCATCACCTCTTTCAAAGTTCTTTGATTCTTCCACTTCCTATTTCTTTGTTGTTTCTATACCAAAATAATAACTCTTATACCTTTTACACACTATGATATTATTATAAATATGGTACAACCATATTCATTATTCTATCTACCATATGAATGACAATGTCACCATAAGTGCATACGTACGGTATACCATCTCCACGTAATGGTGTAGTTTGTTATTCAACACTTCATGATTTGGATATGTATACTAATGAATATAATTGAAGTAAATAATAAAAATAACATGTTACTGTTTTTTTATAATTAATATACCATCCACTTCCATACCATTTTATCATTAAGTAAAGGACATCATTTCTCATGCGTACGTATGACTTACCGTCTCCATGACGCGATGAGATTCATTTCCACATTCACCATTAAACAATGATTATAAAAATATATATTATTAATAAGTTTGTAATATATGAAATAATAATTCAAATAGAAATATATATATATATATGTATTTATTTACATATATCTCAATCACTTGCTTCCATTCAATACGATAAGAAAACGAAAACAACGTCCATGCGTACGTACGGACTACCGTCTCCATGAATGGTGTTTCACTTTCACACACACATATATATATCTCTTATACATATTTATATTCTGAATATATATGATATATAAATAATTTTTTATATTCTTGAAGTATGTAAATCATGATCAAAGTGACACAATCAAGAATAAAAAGTTAAAACACATACGATAAAGAAAGATATTATTACCTGAAATGTTACTTTAACATAGAAATTATTATTAATGGGATGTATAAAGTCATAAATGAATCATATATGATATAATAAATATGAATATAGTTCTTGTATAATTTAATAACAATCAATGGTCATTATACAGGAGGTTAAACGTACCCTTGAGTAAAGGAAAGTACAAGGTAAGGGTGAATTCCTCAATCTCATTATTATTATAGATTGTTTATGTATAAGTATTTTTTCTAATATATTTATCATCCATGTCCATGTATCATAAAAATGTTTTCAAAAGGAATATTTTATTTTCAATGGACTGTACTATTTAACTAGATCATCGTTTAAATGTTTTAAAGATTTATATTTCTAAATATTTTTAATTAATGTCCATGTTTAAAAAATGATTTTAAGGATTTATTTATATAGACATGATTGTTTTAAAATGGTAATTTCTTTCAAAAGTTTCAAAGTGGTATGTGATAAATTTATTCAAAAATATATTTTAAATAAATTCCTTTATAAATGTGTGACTTGTAAATGATTTCACAAAAAATGATATTTCTCTCAAAGAGTTTTACTGATCATTTTCTACTATGTCAACATCCTTTACTAGATATTATAATTGATTGAAGTTGATTTATTATAAATAAAGTCTTCAATATTGTATTGAATTATTTATGAAATGTTTTAATGTGAATTTTCTATTTTTATACCTTTCATGATTTATGGTTAAAGTATTGAAATTCCGTATTCTTGTTTTAATATAGATGTTTATGTTATGTTTCATCATTTTTATATGAAGAATGATTTGAATTAGTAAGTGATAGGTAAAGCCCTCTATAGCTCCTAGATGCATCGATAGGTCTCATGAGACAAACTAGTGTCTTGACAGAAGGCCTTGGAAAGATCATTATTTATAGTCTTGGAACGAGTCCTTGAATATATGGTTATGATGTCTGACATTATGCATTCTATCATTATGAAATTTGTTATTACATGTGATTATTAAACTGTTAGAATATCCATGTGAAAGTTTAAAAGTTAATGTTTGATTTAGTTTTTCTTTATTATGTTAATGATTATGTTTAAAAGGATTTTGTTTTTATTACAGATCTTTCTTTAGAAGTTTATAGTTTCTGCTATATTATTTACCCTTATTGGGCATCTGATATCACCCCTTTATATGATTTATTTACACAAAAATGTGAAGAAATATATTTTAAATTACTTATAGGATTAAGTTAAGGGATATAAGTGTGTTAAAAGGATACAAAATGTTCTTGTTTTTCATTTTATAATGTAATGTAAAACTCATGTATGTATCTAGTACTAGAAAGTCAACTAAACTGATTAGTCCTTCGGGACTTGATTCCTTGTAATCATGAAAATGTATTAAAATAATGCACAAACTCTGGGATTTGTAAGTTAGGGAAATAAATTTGGTATCAGAGGAAGTTTAGTAAAAAACTTGGAAACAATATTTAGGAAAACTCTGATTAGAGAACATTACCCTAAGATAATATTTAAGGATTAGTATAGAAGAACTTCCTAGAATTTTGGTAATGTAGAGGTCTTATTAATTTTTAAAGCAATACATCCCTGTATGGATACTAGCAGATAGAGGCAGAACTGTCAAAGATGTACACAGGATTGAAAATCTGAGAAGGAGTTTCAGGCTTGACCCAGGGTATCTGGTACACGACAAGGGGCCTTGCTTCCCTCTTGTTTACGACACTCCCTGGGGATATTCTTAGAATAATTCACAATTTCTTTACAAACCATTATGAAGGATTTATAAGTAAATAATTTCTCAAAGAAACCATTTTTATGATTATGGATTATATGCATAATCTTTTCAATTTATGTTAGGTATTTTACAAGTTTGGAATTATTAATTTCGATTCATAAACTAACCTACTTTATTCCATTGTTTAGAAATGGTTCCCATTTGAAGGGATGAGAACTCCAACAATATGCATGATCCAAAGAGTGAGAAAGATCATATATTTCTTGGAATTAATCCAACATTTAGAAGGGAAATAGTCTCCCATGTATTATAATCACATGAAGAAATAATATCATGTGTTAATAAGATAAGTAAAGGACTCTCTGAGTCCTATGGATTTGAAGGGAAACAAGGGAAGAAAATGATGGTAGAGGGAAATATGGATAAAAGGAAGAAGGTAAAGAAGGATTTTCTCATATGTGATTACTGTGGAAAGAATCACCTTGGTAAATGTTTGATGGAAATGAGAGTTTGTTATAAGTGTGGAGAAAAAGGACACCAAGTACGTGATTTTAAGGGTAAGAAAGAGGTTTCAAATGTACAATGCTTCATCTTCAAGGAGTTATGACACAATGCGAATCAATGTCCCAATCAGCAGAGTATACCACAAATTCCACTATTTGATAACAATCAAGTTATGATACAACTACAGATGAAGAAGAATGATTAGTGTTCTTATGTTGTTATTAATGAATTTTTTCCTTTTAGTATTATTTTAATGATGTAAAAGTTATAAGAATTATAGAGTATAAAAGGATTGTAATGCAATACTATTTCATTAAGGATTTGAGATTTTGGGGAACCAAGAAAAGTGACTCAATAGTAGGTTAATTTTTTTAGAAAATATATGGTTGAGAGAAAGATAAACCTTAAAATATTCATGAGGATGAGATAATGATTTTATAAAAATAGATAATTTAGTTAGATAAAGTATATTGGATATTATTGACTACCTAGGAAATAATTAATGGTTTGCTTATTCTATCATTGTTGGAGATTACAACACTTTTTGATTTAAGGAGTATATCCATTATTCTATGTTTTACAGAAGAAATAATGAAGTATATACCTATTCAAATATGGTTTTCTGGAAATTTAGTTTATTACCATGCCTTGTGAGAATACATTGTGAAGGTATTCACATGTATGTTATGTGACCCTCCTTATTAATTTTGGACAGTGAGATTGGATAGAAGTATTTTGGATAAGTATAAAGTTTTGAATGGATTAAGTTGAACATTGGATAATATCGTATAATGTTAAAACACTTATTAATATTATTTTTGGATTGTTATAAAAATTATAACCTGGAGGTCGGGCGACAACCCTTCGCATCCGAAAAGGCCGCAAGACTTGAACCCGCAACTGATGGGAGACAAGTGTGCATCACCTACCACTGGCCTACACGATGTCCTAGTTTTTATAATTTAGTTTTTTTAAAATGTTATGATAAATGAATGACAAATTCATTTTTTAAACCCTATATGATTAGGTTTAATAGAATATTTTTGAGTTCTATTATCTTTTGGAGGGAAAGATAAGTTTGTGGTGGAAATTAGTTAGTGGATGAAACTCTACATGCTAAGTATTAGTTTATTTTCTATGAAGAAATTAATTATTAAACATTAGGGAAAGGATCTAAAAACTAAAAATGTGTTATCCTAATACCTTATGTTTTGTTGAACTGATGATATTTTAAATCATCATAGATTTATAGCTTTGTGGCCCTCAATTTTCCATTTATTGTTCACTTGTTTATGATTGATGTACTCAATCAATCCCAATAAATATTTACGTTTTTCCTCTAATTATATGTCTTTAATTTCCACTAATGTTCTTCTATTCGAACCCCTAATTTGGTGGTGACTTTTTCATTTCCCTTTCCCTATTATTAAGACTAAATTTTATTAACCCTATTTCCAATGTGGGTTTTCCACAAAGGTATTTTCTATTTTAAACCTTTTATTTTAAAATAAAAATTTAAAATTATGATGATTAAATTTATTAAAGGGGGGAATGTAACACACCAATATTTCATAGTACGTTATCTCTTTAAAGTAATTCAATATCTTGTGGTATACTCAACACGAAGTTCAAGCGTACCACAACTTACCAAACTAGTCCTTAAAAAAGTGGTTATGAATAGTATTAACTAAATTTTTGAATACTATATATAATTTTAACATCCATAATATGTTTTTCTTAGACATAAAATAAGAGAAAATTCAAATTTTCAGATAAAAGAAGTATTTTTCAAAAAATGCAATTTTACCGCCTATTAATGGTGAACTATTTTTTAAATCCAATGTTTGACACTTTTTTGTATTAAATTTGACAAAATAAACACTTTTTTTAGAAGTGGGACATAAAAATTTAGTTTGGATAAATGTTTGGTGTTTTTCTCATAACTTTCATATTTTGATGAATAGTGAAGGTTACTATATTCTAATTGAAAACAAAATTTTTAATCAAAATAATTTAAAGTGTTAAATTATACATTTTAATGGTTTTTAATTATAATAAGATTATATTTTTATCATTTAATACAATTTAGGTCTTTATATGTAATTTCACATTTAAATTAGACATAAACACATGTCAATCTTTTTAACGTTTTTACTTTTTAAAAACCTACTTTTTGGTGTTGACAACAGGAATTAATTTTAAATTAAATAATACAAATTATATGTTTTGAATTTGGTAAAATAGGCTTAATTTTTTAATTTTTAATATCAAAATTATCTTTGTGTGAATTTTTGGTATTTTTATGAAAACATTCAATTTTTGATGAATAGTGAAAAACACTACGTTATTGTTTAAAACTGACTTTTATTTAAATAATAATTATTTTTTTTAAATTTATTTTAAAGTCCAAATATATACATAAAACCAATATTATTCCAATTTAATTCATAGTAGTCATTTTATAATAAGATTAGATATATAAAATTTTATTGAACTTTTTAAGTCTTTTACCCATAATCTAAGCACATTTGCAAGTTTTCCTAAAACGTAATTTTACCAATTTTGTGAATTGAATTTCAAAAATCCGAGAGACATGGTTGAAATTAGTATGTAAAATGAGGTTCAATAAGATGAAAGTAATTTTTAGTGAATAGTAACTTTTGAATTAAATTTACCACGATTAAAAGTAAATTGGGTAATTAAATGTTAAAATGATATTATAATTGCTGCAACACATGTACGAATTCTATTGGATAAGTTTTTTTCAACAAAAATAAGTCTTAGGAATAAAATATGATCCCTTTTGATCCACTTGGATTAGATTAGAACATTTATTATTATTTTATTTAAAGAAGAGTTAAAAGTGTTAAATTCAAATTTTAATAACTAAAATATTTTTAATATAGTGTTATACATAAGACAATTTCAACAATAAATATTCAATATAAAGCTAAAATATTTCCAATATCATGGTATTTTATTTTTAATTTTTAGATATTAAATAATTAAATTTATTTATGACACATTGATGATGAAATAATTACTTTATCAATGAAAGATTAAAATAATTGATATTATAAATATCAAAATAAATGTAAATTGAGACTTTTGATGTAATCCACGATTTTTATAGGTGAATATGTCATATTATGGTTGATTTAATGTATTGTTTTCAAAGTAATCAACTTTTTATGACTTTAAAAAAAAAATACTATATAGTGTCAAAATTGATATATATGTGTTTTTAAAAAAATACTATATTATTAAATGATATAATATTCATAAAAATATAATATTCAGCCAAAATACTTATATAATGATAGATATTTCATTAATAAAACACTTGAGGTTATATTAAAATTTTATAATATTTTTATTAACAATGTAATATAAAAATAAAATAAGACATGATAAAAGTTAAACTATTTAACTAAGAGTTAAATCTAAAAGATAAGGTCAATATGGTGATCTAAAACATGTCTAAAACTTATTGGTTGAGAATGTTTCGACCCATACCCACCTTAGCCTCGCAATAAATCTATTTTTAGCCATTAGAAACCGAAAATTATTTTATAATAAAATAACATTTCAAGCTTTTCCTAAAGTACCCCTCACCTCTCTTATAAAAGGGTACTTCACCTTCTCTTAATTTCACACCTCCAATACCATTTTTATCAGTAAAATACTAATCAAATATCCTCACAACTACCCTTAATTCAATCTAGATTCCTTACTTTGATCATAAATCCAACCTAAAGATCCCTTTTGATCAATTCAAATGGAAGAACCTGAAGAAGAGGTAATTATTTCATCACCTCTTTCAAAGTTCTTTTCTTCTTCCACTTTCTATTTCTTTGTTGTTTCCATACCAAAATAATTAATCCAATAACTTCTACATAATATTATGTTATTATAAATATGATACAACCATATTCATTATTATATCCATTCTATGAATGACAAAGTCACCATACATGCATACGTACTGCTCGCCGTCTCCACGTCGTGGTGTAGTTTCTTTTTCAACACTTAATTATTTGGATGGGTATAATAATTAGTATAATTGATGTAAATAATATATATAAAATTTTTAAGTTTTGGTATAATTAATATATAATCCAATTTCATACCATTTTATCATTAGGATATTGTTGCTCATGCGTACGTATGGCTTACCCTCTCCACGATGCGATTAGATTCATTTCCACATTCACCATTAAATGATAATTATAAAAATATATATTATTAATAAGTATTTAATATATGACATAATAATTCTACTGTAAACTTATATATATATATATATGTAGTTACATATATCTCAATCACTTAATTCCATTCAATACGAGAAGAAAATGGAAACAACGTCCATGCATACGTACGGACCACCGTCTTCATAAATGGTGTTTCCATTTCACACACACACACACACACATATCTATTATACATATTTATATTTTTAATATATATGATATATAAATCCTTCTTTATATTCTAGATGTATTTAAATCATAATCTATGTGATATGATCAAGAATAACAGGTTAAAACACATACGATAAAGAAAGCAATTATTACCTGAAATGTTAATTTATCGTGGAAATTATTATTAATGGGTAGTATAAAGTCATAAATGTATCATATATGATATAATAAATATGAATATGGTTTTTTTATAGCTTAATAACATACTTTGGTCATTATATAGGGGGTTAAACGTACCCTAAACTAAATAAAAGTACAAGGTAAGGGTTAATTCCTCAATCTCATTATTATCCAAGATTGTTTATGTGTAAGTATTTTTTGGGAAATATTTATCATCCATGTCCATGTATCATAATTTTTTTTCAAAAGGATTTTTCTATGTTTTCTGAAAGGTACTATTCAACCAGATCTTCATTTAAATGTTTTAATGATTTATTTTTCTAAATATTTTTAAATAATGTCCATGTTTAAAAAATTATTTTAAGGATTTATTTATATGGACATGATTGTTTTAAAATAATAATTCCTTTAAAAAGTTTCAAAGTCGTATGGGATGCTTTGATTCAAAAATATCTTTTAAATTACTTCCTTTATAATTGTGCGACTTTTAAATGATTTCACAAAAATCTATATTTCTCTCGAAGAGTTTTACTCATCATTTTCAACTATCTCAACATACTTTACTAGATATTATTCTTGATTGACATTGATTTATTATAAAAATTCATTAATATTTTATAGAATGATCTAGGATATGTTTGAATTTTAATTTTCTATTTTTATTCCATTCATGATTTATGGTTAACTTTATTTACAATTCATATACTTGTTTTAATGCAGATGTTTATGTTATGTTTCAACATTTTCATATGGGGAATGCATTGGTCTTAGTAAGTGATGGGTGGAGCACGCTATTTCTCCTCAATGCATCAGTAGATCTCATGAGAAAAACTAGTGTCTTGGCATAAGGCCTTGAAAAAATATTTATTTTTAGTCTTGGAACAAGGAATTGACTATGTGGTTATGATGTCCAACAATATGTATTCCCACATTATGAAATTAGTTTTTACATGTGATTATTCGACTAGTAGAATATCCATGTGCACGTTTATATGATAATGTTTGATTTATTTTTTACATATTATGATCAAGATTTTGTTTAAAAGGATTTTGTTTTTATTACACATATTTCCTTAAAAGTTTATAGTTTCTGCTATATTATTTACCCTTACTAGGCATCTGAGTTCACCCCTTTCTATATTTTATTTTTTCTAGGAAGCAAAGAAGTATATTATGACTAAATTGTAGGGATAAGCTAATGGATATGAGTGTGTTCAAAGGATAAACAATGTTGCTGTTTTTTATTTTATAATGTAATGTAAAACTCATGTATTTATCTAGTACTTCCAAGTCTACTAAAATAATCAGTCCTTTGGGACATGATTCCTTGTAATCATGCCAATGTATTAAAATAATGCACTGAATCTAGGATTCAGAGGTCAAGGCGTTACACAATCACTTACTTTAAATTTAGATGATGAACCCATATTATTTTCTTATATACAATGTGGACTAGAAAGTAAATATCATGATTCAAAATTTCTCATTTGTAAAATTATACATAAAACAACATTTTTCTATGAGTCATCAGAATGATTCCCAAAGGAATCATTTTCTCATTATAAATTTTATAACATATTATTATATCATCAATAAATACCAAAATAAAACTATTATGAAAATTCATAAATATTATGGTCATCATATAGATAAAAATAAAGGGTGAATTAGTTAATAAAAAGGTAATCACTAAAACATTGTTATATATATACCCCCATAAAAATTATATCTTTATAATATCCTCATTATTTTGTCATAGTTGATGATATTGAAAATGATAATTAATATTTGAAAATATTGATATCCTAGAAGCTGTTCAAAAAATTAAACAATATAGGGAAGAAGATACTAGTTATTTATATTAATGACACAAATTTCCTTATAAAATATGAAAAAAATTCTATTCCCATCAATTTTTTTTAAAAAATAATTAGTGATCCCCTTGTAAAAAAGGGCATATAAATCCCTTTTAACTCAAATACTATACATATTTATTCAGTTCCTCTAATTATATTGTGGCCATCCTACAGGTATTCTTATATATAGGTTTTATATAGGGGTAAGATCAATAAAAAATCAAATTCACATTAAAGTAGACCTCATTGTATATATTTTAAAAATAAATCATTATATTATTTCAAAATATCTTCATAGTCTATTATAAGGATATATTTCCTCATAATTGGTTTTTAATCCTCTTAATTTCTAAAAATATCATTAATAAAATATACTGGATATGGATCTAGAAATTATTCAGATTATATAGTATCCCATTTGATGATAAGGGATTAAACTTCACCACCATGAAACATGATATCTTTCACTTGTAAATAAAGTTTTTTATTATAATGTGCAATTTAATATATAAAAATGATTATATCATAGTAACCCTTATGTATAATAATCATGGTTTCAAATTTGTTATGTCTATATTTCATAGTGAGAAATAATTGACACAACCTTGTTCAAAAATTATTTCGACTAGGAGTATTTATTGAAAAATCCATTCATAGGAATTTAGGTGAATTTCTAATTTTCCTAGAAAAATAGAATATATAAATAAAATGTACCAATTTTTATAATATATATTTATTTCAATAATAAATGTATGATATATTATATTAAAATGGTTTATGCACATAAAACACATAGAGTAACCACCAAAAATTATTTCATTAAGGAAGATTTTTATATTACTCAATAACTAAACCAATTAAAATTCCAAACAATATAATTGTGAAAAAATTGAAAATAATAAATGTAGAATGTAAAACTTTAAATACTTTTAATTTTCTATAATCATCACCCCATGAATAAAACTATATAAAAGAAATATAATATTTTTAAATAATAAAATTATTGTTAAGGAAACTATTGAATCCTGAGTGGAATTGTAGTGAATAATGAATGAATGAATGAATAGGTATTTATAAGAGGTAATATAACTATTTGAACAATCATTCTAATGTTAGGATTGTAACTTGATCATTATAAATAGAAACCTAACAGTTATCAATATTAATTTTACCTCAAAATAATAAAAATAAAACTAAATAATATTTTTCACGTGTGATATATGAAAATATAAATATTATAATTCCATAAATTAAATATTAAGACTACAACTCAATGAAAATAAAAGAACTTTTTTATTAAATTGTATTTTCATGTATTTCAAAATAATAATAATTTCTTTTGATAAAAACTAAAATTAACATTGGAACTAAAATATTTTTATAATATTATTACCATTTTTACAATCAACACATTGAAATTCCCCATTGGTGATTTTTTGACAATTTTCAGTGAAACATCCATTTCTACGAGAATAATAAAAATATATTTTTTCCAAATACAACATGTTTTATGAGATAAATATGATGTAATAATGACTTAATATATTTTAATTTTATTATTTTAATTAAAAATAATTTTAATATGGATAATTATTTATTTAAAAAACAAACATCATTTTCAAAAATAAGATTTATTTTTCAACCTCTAATGTTAAAATATTCCATTAAAATAAAAAATTTCCCCTTTTAAAATTAATTTTCAATAAAAGACAGAATTTAGTTTATTTATGGGGTTATAGTCAAAAATAAATTTTAATTTATTGATATGTGTTTCATTATGTTAAAAATTTAACTATTATTAGGTTTACCTTGGATATAGAATTTTATTAATTATTTTATTCTTAAAATACCCCAATCCTCAAGTATACATACCCCCTACCTCCCATTGGAAAACACCTCCACCCCCACATAATAAAGAAAACTATCTTCCCCAATACCCTCTCTCTATTAGATTAGAAAACAAAATGACATTCTGGATCAACAAAATAAAAAAATTCAAGGAGTTTAGTATAATGGAAAAGATGAAATGTTGAGAATAGTGTATGTTTTCATCAACATTTCATCTATTTTATATACTATTTTACTATGTATATATTATTACATAACCCAATACTTGTAAAAAAATAATTATTTACTATGTTAATATTATATTAATGTTCTTGAACTATTGAATTTTTTTTGTTAACAATATATTTATATTTTATACATCTCATTTGTCGTTATTTTGAAAGTGCCCCATTAATGGCCGGTTAACTACACACAAGGATGCTTCCAACTCTCTAATTACCAAAACCATTATTCATGAACATAATAAATTATTCATAATATCTTAATATGTATATATAATTATTTCATAGATTCATGATTTAATTTTAATAATGTAAAAAAATATATTAATAAATCTATTTAAATTGATGTGAGACAAGATATTTTTAACCTAAAATATGATATAAAAACGTTTCACCTTTAACAAAGGTAATTAAGGAATATAATCCAATGAATAAAATTTATAAAGAGTAAAAAATAAAAATATTTCACTTTTGGACCTATATTTTAATAATCTTAATATTATTCTTCTTGAATCAATAATTTTAGAAAATAAAGATTAATTTAAGTTCCAGGGATTCTCAAACCCAACTACTTATTTTGGGGAATTTCTTAATTCACATTATATCCATTTTTTATATTCATCTAATATTCATAGAAATTCATTTACATGTTTTTCACTTATATTTCCTATGATATAAATTTTTATTCTTTGTGAAAATGTTTTTTATACAAGCATAAAATAATTTTTCAAAGAGTCATTAATTTACAAAACATCATATTGAATCCTCAAGAGTTTTTTCTCCAGCATTCACGATTGATGATGTTTAATTTAAAATTATTTTTATAATTCATTTTGGAAACCTATAGGTTATCAATGATTGTATTATTTACAAAAACATTATGATCAATTTAGATTCCCGACCTTAAAAGTGCAGATACAATGTATACAATCATTAAATTCAAATAAATACAAGGAATCAAATCCTAAAGGACTGAATAATTAAATGGTATTGGTAAACCATATACATACATTTTCATTTTATTAAAAATTAATCCACTAATTATAATATATTTTTTTTTCTATCTTTGATAATAAATGTATTGCATCTAGTGCATCCTTATATATGTTTCTTAGTACCCTTATTAGATTACAAGAGGATTGAAAAAAATAAGGGAGAGCTCTAATGTTAAATAAGGGAATTTTATAGAGGAATCAATAATGAATCAATAAGAATAATTTACATGGAATGGTAATAATTGAATAAACAATCCATGTAATCAATAAAATTAAATAGAGTGCATAAATAGTATGGAAGTGTAAATAATTGAACACACAAGCCATATAAATAAATAGATAAGGAGTAATCAATATGGAAAGGTAAATAATTGAGAACCATTCCATTTAATCAATAAACTAAAAATGAAATGCATCTATATATTTTTCATAGAGAAAAACTCATGTATAATAATTGCTTAATCGTAATGAAGGAAAGGGTTAGTTATTGGATTCCATGTTTCCTAGGTATATGGAACATTGTTCTTCGAGACCTTTCATAAGAGAGTTTAAACCATACTGGGTGAAAATATCACTAAAGATAGATAACTAACTCATCCCATGGTACTACCGATGCATTGGGGGGATATCAATAACCAAAACCCACTCTTGTCTTACCTATCCAAAGCATTCCACAAATATCAAATAATTGATTAAATTTATAAAAAATGTGCCTTTTCAAATATCTATATTGAGTAAAGTTTATGAAATAATCAATAATTCCCTATTAAATCAAATTACTTTAAAAGTATAATCCTTATTTAATAATTTTATATGGTTTAGGAAATAATCATATCCATGATAAATGATATGGATATTTGGGGGAAATTCAATATTCAATGATAATAGTAAATTGAATTATTCAAGGATAATAGAAAAATGAATCAAGTATATGAATTTTAATACAATCCTTTGTCAAATAAATGAGAAAACATCCATAGGATTAATAAGGTTGGTATCAATACAATATATCCAAGGTGGAGTAAAAATAAAAGGTTTTATTAGTTGATGAATGGTAATACGATAAAATATATTTTTAAAATAAGTTTTGAGAAAATATCCTATTCCTTTTGAAAAAAATTGAAAATAATTTTGTTTTAAACTAATTTCTAAAACAATTATATTTAAATATTAACCTTTTAAACATATAAAGGAAGCTTCAGTAAAATTAAGACAACTAAATCCATTCATATCACATAAAGTAAAAAGAACATTCATTTTGAATAGTAAAAAGGTTATAAAATTTCATTGTTTATAGATTGAAAATAATATTCCTTTGTAAAATAATTTAAAAGAAAAATGTGGTTAAAATATATTTAATAAATCATTTTTTATATGTTTAATTTTTTTTGAAAAAAATTATAAAATACGGTTTTTAGAAGAAACATATTTCTCTGACTAAATAGATAAATGATTTCTAGTTTTCTTAAAAAATATTATAAAACAATTTGAGAACCAAAGAGTGAAAACATGGTACTATTAATTGAAAAAGTACATTAATAACCATATTAGAATAAAATGAATGGTTTTTTTGAACAATAATCAAATAATCTCCTTCAACATAAATTCAATGGTAAAACATCCTGAATAATATGAGATTGCAAAGAATACACTTAAAAAGACCACCAAGTTGAAATGAAAATCAATCAACGAATAGATTATGTGTTCCAATTATAACTCCATATAAAATAATTTTAAATAAAACAAAATATAGTAAAAAATTATTACAAAAAATAATGTTATTATTTTAACAACAATGAGGATGTAATATAACCTAGTGAAAATGTATCAAGATATAAAATTCATTGCAACTTGGTAAATTTTAATTAAAATATCATAAAATAAAATAATTCTTATTAAAAATTAAAATATGTAGAATATAAGATAATTCATGATATAATATATCAAAATGGAAAGTAGATAAACCATATAAAATAAATAAGTCATGATTATGATGTATGCCTCATGAAAGTAAAAGTGAGACATGAATACATTACCTTGAATTTTCTTTCTAGTGAACATAATTTAACCTCATGTATAAAGTTTATAAACATGTTAATAACTTATTATAGAACCATAATCATATTTATAATATACTATATGTTTATTTTATAATATCATGTTATATGTTTGTTAATAATATTTCATTATTTTCATTATTTCAGGATTTAATTACATATTTTCTTGAGTAAATTTTGACTGATTACTTATCATTCTTATTAATTAGATCAGTATTTAATAATATCTAAAATATAATCCTTAATTTAAATATTACACATTTTCATTATATATGTATTTATAATAACCCATAATATTTGGTGATAGGAAATGAAATACACCATTCATGGAGATGATATGACATAATTATACATGAACATAACTTTTATTTATTTTACATATTAATATAATGAAAAGTAAATTATATATATGTATATTATAACTCCACAATACTAGAAAAATAATATATATGCATGGATCTATAGCCATGGTTTTTTGATCTGTGGTTATTTTTTGGTTTATAGAAAGGGTTTTAATTAAAATCATGGCCATATGGTTCAATACCTCATGCACAGATCTATCATCTCCCTGACCCCAACCCATTACCCTCATGACCCCAACCTTACCCTCATGACATCTCCTCTTGGAGGCCCTCTCTTCTCGGTAGTGGCCCCCCTCTCGGTGACCCTCCTCCACCCTCATGACCTCCTCTCGTGGTGGTGACCTCTCTTCTCGGAGGAGACCTCTCCGAGGCAGCCCTCCTCCACCCTTGGGTCTCTTCTCAGTGGCGACCTCTCCTTTCAGAGGCCCTCCTCCACCCTCGTAACCTCTTCTCTCATTGGTGACCTCTCCTCTCAGCGGCAACCCTCCTATACCCTCATGATTTTAGGTGTGCTACTCATTGGATTTATTTAAGGTGTTTCATTATGTTTTATGAAGTTTTAAGTTGTTTTGGGTTGAAAAATTTGATTTTTTTGTGTTTTTTTGGTCTGGGTGGGTGTCAAGAGTGGACCCCACACTTTGATTGTTGCTTGAAAGCAGTTATATTACCTGGTGATTTGAACATCTATTATAATGATTGTAGTTCTAATTTTAAATTTTTTTATTTGATTCATCTGTATTTATGGATGATATAGGGGATAAAAGGATCATTAGTGGTTGGTAGAATCTTGAGATCAATTTATGGATATCGATTGAGGTAGGTGTCCTTTATATTACTAAGTCTCTTGATAATTTGGATTATATTATGTTTGTGTAATAATTAGTATTATCCTTGTAATAAAGATTAAAATTGTATGATATTTATATAAAATATGATGGTATTGATTTAACATAATAGTCAACAAGGAACATATAACTTTTTAAATGGTTATTTGGTGGAACCATGGTTGAAAAAGTTCTGATTCCCATAATATAATTTTTTGGTGGTTTGAGTTCAATTTTTCATGGTAAATGTGATTTACTTATTATGTTTTATTTAAAAAGTATTTTTTTAAAGTGAAGTATTAAGGAAAAATTGTGTCCTAATAAAATGGGTTTTCAAAACAAAGGAGGGGTTTATAAAGAGGATATCAATAGGTTTTGGCCTAAGGGATATAATGAGTAAATCCAACATGTAATTTCATTTTAATATGATTTATAAATAGGGGTTTGAATTTAATTTTTAAAAAAATCCATGGGGCCTAGTTTTAGCACTCATTTCGTTCCACTTGACCTTGGGAGGGTTTTAATCAGTTTTCTAATTTTTTTTCTTGTGAATTATATTATTATTTATGGTTTCCATATTTGTTACCTATTATTTCACAATGATGAATATAAGTGTAGTAACTATGATAGAGACCTAACCTTGTGTAAATGGTCAGTTATATTTGATTGGGATGTTGATTAGGTTTCCTTTTGGTGTAGGTTTATAGGAACCTTTGGATTCCCTTGATATGGGGGAGAGTTGTGAAAGATTTAAAAATTTGAGATATTTTCCTTATTTTCTTTTAGGAAGATATTTAAATTTTTGATGGATTGTATTGATAGCCCGATTTTATTATAGGAGAGCCACATGTTTGAACTCTGTTAGGCCGACAAGGGTCTTTAGTGAGAGATACCCTAAGGGGTTGGAGGTGGGGTGAATCAGGGTACGAGACTTATACCAATTTCACCACTTAATTTTTAAACTCTTATTATCCTAAATAATCTTGACCATATTGTTAATAGGGTCACTCTTATGTTATTATTTTAATGATTATATGATTGATATTTCAATTACCTTCCCTTTAATTCAATTTGATAAATGATTACTTATCCTACACACAAATATTTATGTATTATAGAATGTATGAAAATCATGAATACAAGACATAAATATTTTAATAGGTTCACACGTACTGGGTTAATCTAAGGAGAATAAAATAACACTATTCCCATGTTCCAAATTCCACGAAACTAATAGTTCTATAGTGGGTTTAGGTTAAGGAACTCCAATCTAAATGTCACTACCCTTACAATAATACATGGATAGTTCACTACCTCTCTAGTTTCACTCCCATCTAAATGATATAGAGTATTATCACTCGTCACCCAGAGAGACACTCCCTCCTTCTTCTATTTTACACACTAATAAAAGAGGAATAACACTTTGGTAGAAATTATATGCCAAGGCTTCACTATCTATGCATAGTACTAAGTATGGGTAGGTGATCATTGATCTTCAACATAATCTTTCAAACATGACATATGAAATCCTCCATGAAAATAGATTCACTTTCCTTAATGATATATTATGTGTCTTTAAGGGAAAATTCATAATATTTCAAGGTCTTTAATGAGTTCGCATTTACTTTCCTCATTGTTCACTTAGTGTGCATAACCATCTAGGTTTTTAGGTGAAAGTGGGTATGATAGGTTGGAAATGACTCAATATGTTCATTTAAGGTGGCGTAGAATAACAAAACTAGGATGTATGATTGACGAGATTACCTGATTGGTAAAATTATCTATTAAGAATCATTGATAAATGTTAAAAAATAAAATCCATTAACATGTACTTTGTGAGTGTATTTTTCTAAACTATATGGTGTGTGGGTTGGTGAAACCTATGTTTAGACTTATAGAGGTAAGCATGAAATTATTAATTATGTGGTTGTAATGGATAACATTTGAGACATATCGATATTTGTTTTTTAAAAAAATCTCTAGGATAGGGAGATTGAGTTGGGAATGTTACATGACACATTAGGTGAGGTCCTGATAATAGAATAAAATACAGGGTGGTTGAATTTGATATTGATGGTATTTGGATAAAATATTTAGGGGTGTATGTATAAAATCAATATAGAGCTATTTGATATAGGAAATTAAGAAATACATGCATGTAATGGTTAGGTCTAAGGATCATTAGATTTTCTCTTCTTTAGGAATGAGGTTGTTGGTTTTTTGTGGGATCAGTAGAAAATTCATGTATGAAATGTTAGTGGAAAGGTATGAGATTACTTGTTTATAGGTGGTGTGTTAATGATCCCAAACCAAAGGTGGTTGTAGTTTTGGGATAACACATATATAAAAATAGTGGATTTAGATATAGGATATAGAACACACCAAAGTACAAGTGTTGGATGATGATTTTTTTGGGTGGAGTTTAAAATTTTGGTTTTTATAAAACCACTATAAAAGGTATAATAGTTAAGTGGTATGACCAATTATGAATATAAGAAAATAGGTTTGTCGGAATACCAGGTCAACATGACTTTAGTGATCAAGGTAACCATATCAACATGAATTATATGGAGAGGACTTGTGTTATAAATACTATTGGGAGTGAGACAATGGGTTCAAATGAGATGAACTATGACCTAACATTTTGAGGAAATATATTGGAAACTTTTTAATTCATTAAGTCCAATATATTTAGTGTATCATAGTATGGTTAGAAAAAATTATTAACACATTGGTGAACATGTCAGTGAAGTTTTAAGCAATGGCGATGGTTTGGGTGTAGTGTTAGAATGACCAGAACCAGTGAGAGTTGTAAAATTTACTTCATTCATCAGGAATGATTACTGGTTAGTCTGATTTGACATTTCATATCTCATAAGATATGTTCCGAGCATACATCCTAAATTTTATTGGTTATTTTGAGAATAACTTATCTTTAGTGAAGTTGACTTTATGTTGGTTAGAGATGAATCATTGTATTTTAATATGGAATAATCACATGTATGATACTTAAGAGTATGTTTAGTTTATCTAGAAATAGTTAGAGACCTCCTAGAGCAGTTCATGACAAGATTCAGGGAGTGAAACCCTATTTCATGACTTGATTCAGGGTGTTAACCTATTTTTGCACCTCATCTAGTTGGTGAAACCCCATTTTTTCATTCTAGCCAATTCTATTAATCACTAAAAAGATCTCATTACCAAAATATCATCCCAATGATCATGGTATAATGGACTCAGTCTTGAATCCTTCTTAATATATATGATAGTACAAAAAATCTCATCTCAATGAAGTTTGATTGGTTTCTCCATGAATTGACTTATTTTTCACACAAGACAAGAAAAATATCATGTTAAATCATATTTAAGTAATTCAGAATCCTAACCAGGAAACAGTGCCTGTTAGGTGAGAAAAAAACTTCACATAGATCATGTAATGATTTCACATGTCCACCACTTATGCACACTTATCAAAGGAGGAAGGGATTAAAGGAATAAAAGGATGATTGTAATTTCTTTTATTTTTGGATGGATATAATTTTTTAGGCTATATTATTCCTATGTATTAAAAAATAGAAGTACTTGATTATCTTAAGAGGTATAAAAGGATATTGGAAAGCTAGTTTGGAATAAATATTAAAGTTCCAAGTTATAATAATGGATTGGAATTCAAAAATTATTTAGTTAAGAAGTATCTAGAGAATCATGATATTGTTCGAAAAACTTCTATAATAGAGACACCCTAATAGAATGGGGTGGTTGAGAGGTAAAGTAGAACCATTAATATTATAAAATAAACTATGGTGATCTTTAGTATTATTATGAGGTACCTCGAGAAATAGGTGGTTCAAACTGCAATATATATATATCTATAGATATATACATAAATAAGGGATTTCTTTCATACCTCGGTAAAAAAGTCTCCTTTTGATCTAAGGTATAAAAGCAAACAAACATTAAAGTATTTATAAGTCTTTATTAGTAAGTTATATATTCTTAAAATGGAATGGAATCAAGGAATATATAGAAATAAAATTCATTCCATAGTGTAAAATAGAACATTCATTCCATAGTGTAATTATGCTAAGGACATTTTCAAAATATTTCATATTGATGATTATAAATTAGGGATCACTTTTTTTGTTACTGAAACAAATTTTATGAAATACAAGGTTGTAAAGTTAGTGAATGCTACTAGATAAAAGATAATAATTATAAAATTACTATACTTCAATAAATTGAGGATTTATATTTTTTTCTAACATGTGTTATTGAAAGGTATGCAAGTTTAACTATATTTATTCACATTGTTTTATGAAAATTAATTCTAAGATATATAAAAGGAATAATGGAATATATATTATGTTATTCTAAATATGTTATTAAATACTCATAGCCTTCACTGATATTGACCACTCCAAATCAATATATGAAATTAAGTCTAATTCAGGGGAGCTTTTATTATGGTCAAAAACTGTGTTTGATGAAAAAGAAAAGAACAAGAAAGTATCTCTTTAGAGTAGATAAATAAAAAAAATTTAGGAAAGAGAAGAAAAATTTATTGAACCACCACTTTGAGAATGTTCCCACAAAATAAAAATATAAAATAAATAATATGATTAATTCATCCTTGTGAGAAACATAAGATTGAAACATTGGGTTTAACCCCCACTATTTTAAATTCTTTTCAAGGTTCTCTTTCACTCAATTGTGGGTTTCATGTTTATCTGCCGGCTTATTTTTTAAGTGTTTTATTTATAGGATTTTATGTTAAGGTATTGTGATTTTATTAGTTCTTCTAAAATAATACGAACTCTTTATCTATAAACATTGTTTCCTATACTAAATATAAGGGGAGAGGGTGATAAAAGGAATACAGTGAAAAAAGATAATTTTTTTATTTATTTGTTTTATGAAATTGAGAGTGAAAAGATAAAAATGGGATGGGGGAATGTGGGATATCTATAGTCTTATAATCATGTTGTTTTGATATTTTATAAACCGATGTAAAGATATTGTTTCATGATTTGGAATCATTGGGTATTTCCTTGTTTAAATTTTTTTTCTTTGGACTAGAATTTTCGAACTAAACTTTTAAATAATTAGTGCATTTGGATTTTTTATTTTAAAAATTCATTGATGAAATATTGTCTTGTTTTGACTGTTTTATAGAAATTTTCACTTGGTGGAATGTTTTTATAGAATTTTCTAAAGTTTCATGCTAACAGAAGGTTGAAATTGGAGGTATTTTATATAATCTTTCAAATGAAATGTTTCTATAGAACATGATATTTTGATTTGGATATTATTTGTATGTTTAATGATAAATCTTGAACTGCTGGTCTCTGTCTATTTTTAATACCTTTTTTTCTCCACTGTGCATGATTCTTGGTAAAATTTAGGTATAATATTGGAAACACCAGCTAATGGGAATTTAGTTTTCCATCAACCGAGTCATAGAATTTCAAAAACTCCCAAAAAATTCCTCTATCCCAAGAAGGAATTCAGTAGTCAAATTTCATTGAAGCACGACCATGAGATGTCATGTTTAACTATGTCGATCACTGATTATTCGACCACTGATGATGTCCAACAAAGTTTTTTAGTTTCAAACATGGAAGTGAGTAAAAAAACACAATTTTATTTTACTCTCAAGGTTCCTATCCAATGTGATGTCAGATATTATGTTGGGAACTTTGAAATGGGCATTCCATTCGATAGAATGGATCCAAAAGTTGCTAAGAGATCAGTTCATTATGATAATGATGAATATGAATTTCGGGATTGGGCACAAAATGTGTGGTTCGATCAGGTTTTCTTCAAGAACACAGTGTGGTCTGGGAGCATGCTTCTCTACGTCGAAGGTAATACCTCTTCATGCCTTCCATTTTACTTTATACTATAAGGAATTTTCTTCTTTCATTTTTAATGTGTTGAAATTTTGATGTCCTTTGTAATTCCCTTTATGGTGTCTAGTGACGTTACAAGATATTATGATTATCTGAAATTGAAATTTTGTTAGGTATATTATAGTTGAACTAAACAATGTTTCATTGATTTATTTGAGTTGGAGTGTCAATCTGCTTCATGATTGAACTTGATTTTGAACCCAATTTTTTGAAATTTGGTTGTTGGATGAGGTGATAAGGCAATGAACTTCATATTCATGAGTTTTTTCTAATTTTAGGAAGTAAAATAGACAATTTATTTCCTTATAGTTTAATAAAATAAGTGTGGATGAGTGATTGAAAAGGAAATTTCATAAATTTTTATATGTAATTCATTGTTTTATTTCATCAAATTTCATTAAAATCGCTAAAATAACTATATTTTCACATTTTTTAAATATTTTCACTGAATAAAATAAATCCAGATTGAATTTTTGATTTTAGAGACAACCTTTGTATATTTTCATTAATTAAATGTTTTCTCATTTATTTGTGTTCAGTTTATAAGGATTATTCTTCTTCTGCCATTTTTTTAGGTGCAAATGCCCATGTAGATTTCGATGATGATGTTGGTGGTCTAAGAGGAGGTTATAATGATGTTGGTGTTTCTAAAGGAGATGATGAGGGTCAGGATGTTTCCATTGATACCGATATTGAGTTACATTTTTGATGTAATTTTATCCCTGGTTTTTACATTGAATTCTATCATATGATGATGTTAGTGTTTGGTAGATGTTGTAGTGTATACTATTTTAGGATTTTTAGGAATTTGAAATTAATGTTAATGGAGGATAGTGGTGGTTCAAATTATGTATTACAGGTTTGATATTTTTATTGGGGTTTATATGTTTCTTGACACAATATTACATTATTTGGGGATGGTGTTTTTTAGTTGGGTGCAATAAGGCAGTGTTATAGGGGTGGGGGTTTGTCTGGGAAGGAGGGTTTTAAAAAAATAGTAGTATGGAAAGGTTGTAGGGGAGGGGGTTTGATCAGGAAGGAGGGTGGGGTAGGGTGGGGGGATGGAGGTCTATCCAGTAAAGAGGGGGGGGGGGGGGTCAAGGGGGTTCAGTAGGGGAGATGGGTGTGTAGGGGGGTGGGGGTGTGCATGGGGGTGTTTTGTATAAGAAGGGGGGGGGGTGTAGTGTGTGGGGTGGGGTGGTGGAGGGTGGGGTCTTTCTAGGTGTGTGGGGGGGGGGGGGGTGTGGAGGGGGGACTTTTTAGGGGGAAGGGTGGCTGTAGGGGGGCTCTATCTAGGAATGAGAAGGGGGTGGCTGTCTAGGGGGAGTGGTGGTGTGTGTGTGTGTGTGTGTGTGGGGGGGGGGGGTTGTAGGTGGAAGGGAGCTGTAGGGGGGGGGGGGGGTGAAAGGGGGTTATTAGGGGGGAGGGGTGTGCAGGGTGGTGGGGGTGTGTAGGTGGGGTCTATCCTGGGAGTGGAGTGGGGTCTGTCAAGGGAGGGGGTGTAGGGTGGGTGGTTGGGGGGGGGGGTCTGTCCAGGGGTGGTGTTTATTTAGGGGGAGTGGGAGGGGGGGGGGTGGGTCTGTCCAAGAAGGAGGGGAGGGGGGGGGGGGGGTCTCTAGGGGGTGTGCATGGGGGGTATGTATAGGGAGCGTGGTGGGGTCTGTCCATTGGGGGGGGGGGGGTTATGTCTTAAAAGGAGGGGGGGGGGTCTGTCTAGGGGGTACGGTCAGTCCAAGAAAGGGGGGTGGGGGGTGGGGGGGGGGGGGTCTGTCCAGGGGGGAGTGGAGGGGGTCTTTACATGGGGGAATGAGGGAGGGGGGGGGGGTGTAGGGGGAGTGGGGGAGGGGGGGTATCTTAAAAATAAGGTGTGTGTGTGGAGTGGGGGGGGGGGGGGGTGGGGGTATGCATGAGTGGTGAAAGGGGTTTTGTAAGGGGGAGGGGGTCTGCAAGGGGTGGGGGTGTCCAGGGGGGTATGTCTAGGGAGGGGGGGTCTGTGTAAGGATGAGGGTGGTCTATCCAGGAAGGAGGGTGGGGGTGTCTTGGGGGAGTTGAGGTGGGTCTTTGCAGCGCGGAGGGGGGATGCAAGGGGTGTGGTGGGGGGGGGAGCTTTGTAGGGGGATGGGATACTGCAAGGGGGGGATGTGTAGGGGTCTGTCTAGGGAGGGTGATGGGGTATGTCCATTGGGGGGATATGTCTTAAAAGAAGGGGGGGGGGGGGGTGGTCGGTCTAGGGGTACGGTCTATCCAAGAAGGGGGGGGGGGGGGGGGTTCTGTCCAAGTATGAGGTAGAGGGGGTCTCTCTGGGGGGGGGGGGGGGGTCTATCCAGGGGGAGTGGAGGGGGTCTATACCTGGGGGAATGAGGGAGGGGGTGCCGGGGGAGTGGGGGGGGGGGTCTATCTTGGAGATAAGGGGGGTGTGTGGAGTGGGGGGGGGGGGGGGGGGTCTGCACGAGTGGTGCAAGGGGGTTTGTAAGGTGGAGGGGTTCTGCAAGGGGTGGGGTGTCCAGGGGGTATGTCTAGGGAGGGGGGTATGTGTAAGAAGGAGAGGGGTGGACTATCCAGGAAGGAGGGTGGGGGTGTCTTGGGGGAGTTGAGGTGGGGCTTTGCAGTAGGGAGGGGGGCTGCAAGGGGTGTGGTGGGGGGAGGAGCTTTGTAGGGGGTGGGATACTACAAGGGGGGGAATGTGTAGGGGGAGGGGGTGGGGTGGGGGGGGGGGGTTATGAAATTGGAAGGCCTATACCCACAGTTTCAAACCATGGATATAAACCCTCTGTGGCTTAAAGTTTTACCGCGGTTTGAAACCATGTTTAGAGGGCATTAGCCACAGTTCAAACCTTGGATATATGGATTTAGCCACAGTTTGAACCATGGTAATATTTATTTAGCCATAGTTTCAAATAGTGGATATATTCCTTTCCATATATCCACACCAATACCAACCACATTTCATTAAAAGTTGCTATAACATATTGCCATAGTTTTTGGGCATTTAGCCACACTTTTAAACCCTACCTATACCGAAAATTTATATTAGTTATAGTATCATATATATGTCATAAATGTAACATATTTTTATTTAAACCATCTTGTATAAATTCCATTTATAGTGTGAATGTTTCACATCTCTTTTAGAAGGTGGTAGTCCTCACTTAAACAAATGATGTTATCGTATTCCAAAAAAATAGAATGTATAATGGTATGTTTCATATAATAATTATACAAGTATTAATATTACATAAATTATATATATATAATATTACAATATGGTTTCCATCATAATCCCCAACCATGGGTGGTGGTAAAGGAAAAACAAACAACATTGTTTAATGAGGTAGTATTTTGTCGTATACGAATGATAAGTTCCCCACCCAATTGACAGATGTGTGTGCAGGTGTAGGTATAAAACATAACATAATAGTATCTCATCATATTTATATTACTGGTTTTATTTTATAATCATGATATAAAAAGAATTAAATGGATGGATAAATAAATAAAACATAAATGCACATTAAAGAATGTTACCTCTTTCCGGATAACTCCTTTTGGTTTTCACCAAAGGGATTCCTTGGATTTATTTATTCCCAAGTTGAAACTTCTAAGATGAGGGCTGATATTTTTTTAGATTATTTTTTGTAGATTTTAAGTGATCCATAGTGGTTTGGAGGTGTGAATAAGTGGGAGGGGTGAGTGACATATTATAGTGGATGAGGAGTGGAATTCTTGAAAATGTTTGAAAAGGGAATTCCACACATTATTTTAAAATGTAAGGTAAATCAAATAATGGAAACAATTATAGAAAATAGAAGATAGTTTCAAAATATTAACATTAAATGACCTTTTTATTAGTTTCTAGGTAATTTTACCCCTAAATTTTATGTTTTATTCCATTATTAAAATAATTTTTATCTTAATCACAATAATTAATTTTAATTAATTTCTCTAATATTTTTTGTTAGAAAATAAGATTCACTTGTTATAAATTATACATTATTATAATTCCATATATGGAATCCATTTTTTATAAATTCCAATCATATAAGTGGCATAAACTAATTTAAATTTAATGTCGTAGATGGGATGGCAAAGTGTTCTTTTAAAGTAAAAATGATAACAAATATTGAGATGGTTATATATCCAATTTTTCAAATTTAAATTGACTATAATTAACAAAATTGGATTATTGATCTATAATTAAAAAATATATAATTAAAATTAAAATTAAAATAATATTTAACAATATAAATAAGTTATATGAAAAAACAGTTTTCACTAAAAATTCAGTATTTTTCACTATTCATAAAAAAAATGAAACTTCTCAAAAAAATACAAAAAAAAATAAAACTAAGAAAAAAGTTTATTTTCGTATTTAAAAAATATATTTTTTGCATATAAAATATATAAAAGTTATAATTTTTTTTATTTAAAATAAGTTATCCATTAAAAGTCGGTAAAAGTGCCTTTATAAAAATATAGGTTTTTATGCATACAATTTGGTTTTTCTCATCTTATGCCTATAAAATAATTTTGATAAATATAAAAAATTTATTGAATAAATAACATATTTATTTTATTAATATCATTCAATTTTTATAAATAATATAATTAATTATGATAAAACACCTTTGAGAGCTTAAAAATTAAAATATTTCCTTTATATTAAATTGGTTTATATATTCATTTTAATTAATTAATAACTATTGAATTCATCTTATATTTTTATAAACCATATATTTTAATAATTTATTTAATCCTTTTCATAAACTCTAGTTTAATGGTATATTTTGATATTATTATATAAAAAATAATATATTAATAATATATTTTTTCTTGGTAAAACGTGATCTTATGTGTAATGGCAGCTATTAAAGATACTAATTATCACATAGGATTCCTATTTAGTCATTATTATCTGCATTTCACGATGTATAATATATAAAATTTATTTAAAATATTAATTATATTTCTTGGCATATTATATTCCCTTACGATCTTACTATTTCATTTCATAAATGATATCAAATACAATGTTCTTAATTTAGAATATTGTAGCATTAAATTCTCTATAGCTTAATTAAATTGTCTCCTCATAATAAAAAATTGACCTTAGAAATATAGGGTTTGACATTAGAAAATTCATTTGTTTAAATCCCACATCTTGACAAGAGTTAATAAAATATCCTATTAATAAGAGATAATGAGAAGTATAAAGGTCAAATGAAATAACATATCCCAAGGTTTCTATATAGGACAACCTTAGCAGAATGTAGAGACACACACATTGGTTAAAAGAGTAAATATTTATTGGGGTGGTTGAGGTAATCGATCAAAAATATTGAATGATAAATGGAATATTGATGGCCTCAAATCCATAAATATTTTCTGATTCAATACAACATTGTTTAAAAAAATTATGGTATTAGGAAAAAAATTTATTTCCAGATCATTTTCCGAATGTTTGTAAATTCATTTTCTGCTTACATATATATGGAAATATTCTAACATGATATATTTCTATAAACACAATTTTTTCCTTTAGTTATGCTTTTTTCAATATCAAATTCGTCCATTACTTAATGAAATGGAAATCAAAAAATCAATATTGATGCCTAAAGCACTAAAATACATTTCTAATGGATCATAAGGTCTATAAAATAGTGACAAGTCATCCCATCTGTCTTTAAGTACTCTCTAAATCCAATATGGTTAATAAATTAATCTCTTAACCTAAAAGTTACCTTATTAATTCATTATTAATATTTATTCATCAAATAGTTTTACTAAAAAATGGCATATTAACCAAGAAATTTCGTAGGCTAGAGGTATTCGTGAAACCTTTTTTCCTTTAGTCATGGGTTCATGTCATTCAACCTTATCGAACATGATGGGTTGCCACTTGGTATATAAGTTTTCCATTTATAAAACCATAATACTATAATTTCTAAAATAAATATGATGGATATCCTTGAAATAAGGATCATCACTAAATATCATTTTAACTAATGTTTTCAATGAAGGCATAGTATATAAATAGTTCAACTGTTTAATTTCAACCTAGGTCTTTCCTTGGTCTATGGTTTAACCTAGGTCATTAATTGTAAATATTTATTCAAATTCCTCATAACTATTTGTAAATAAATTTTTATTTATCCTAAGTTTATCCCTTAATAATGTTCAACTAGAAGCAAAATTAGTCCTTTTTTGTGTACCTGGTTATGTCAAAGTTAGGCCCGATGCACCTTTTTGGAGTTTTTACCCCTTGGAACAGACGTGTGAGAACCACATCTTCTTGTAGTATCCAGATAGTGATGTATTTCTTAGAACACCCACATAATCTCTACCTTAACAAAATTCTAAGATTTTCTTCTATAATTATGCTCAATGTCTACATTAAGTCTATTTTATCTCATCTATGGTTTCCAAAATCTAGTTCCCATGGTTTTTACAAAACTTTCTTTAATACCTACTATAGAAACCTAACCCTAGAATCCTGAAGCAGGTTCCTACTATAATTATATTATCATGATTACAAGGAATCAAATCCTGATGGACCAAAGAGTATAGTAGTCTTGGTTAACTAGATATGCACATGATTCTTTATTAAAATTTAATAAAATAATTACAATATGTTTTTCTTTCTTTGATTATAACTTTATTTTATATAGAATATCCTTGCATATTTTTCTTAGTAAACTTATCTGATTCTTGGGGAAAGGGAAAAAATTAAGGATTAGATCAAATTCTTGGTTAGGGTTATGTAGAGGGGAAGAAATAATGAATCAATAAGAATAATTTATATGGAAAGTTAATAAAAGTTCACACATTTTATGTAATTAATAAACTGAAAGTGAGTGGATAAAAAAATGTCAAGGTAAATAACTAAACACACATTGCATGAAAATAACTGAATTTGGCATAAAAAATATGGAATGGTAAATAACTAAAAAAATTCCATTTAATCAGTAAACTGAGAATGAAATACATTCATGGTCTTTGTCATAGTGAAAATATCACTTATAAAAACAACTCAATCGAAATAAAGGAAATTATTAATGTTTCCATGTTTCATTGGTACATGTTACCTTTACTGTTAACACCATTCAATAGATGGTTCAAAACATATTAGGTGAAAAAACTCACTAATGATTTCCAACCAACTCATCCTATGAGACTATTGATGTATTAAGGGGTTATCTATAACTAGTCCCCATCCATGTCATACCTATCCAAATCATTTCTTATATATCAAATAATTGATTTAATTCAACAACAATGTTCCTTACCAAATATTAATATTAATTAAAGGATATGGATTCATCATTATTTCGACATTAAATAAAATTAAATTAAATGTATACACCATATGTATAAATTTTATAAGGTTTAGTCAATAATCCTATCCCTTATAAATGATATGGATATTTCGTGGAAATTCAATGTTCAATGTTCATGGGAAATTGATCATTTCAAGGTAACTAAAAAATGAATCAAGGAAGTGATTTTAAATATTCTACATGGTCAATAAAATCAAAAAACATCAAGGGGATGAGTAAGTATGGTATTATTAATACATATCCCAATCGAATTAAAAATAACGGGTTTTTGTCATTTTTGAATGGAAATACTATAACAGATATTTTAAAAACATTATTTAGGAAAATATCCTTTACATTTTGAAAAACATTTTGAATATTATTTTCTCTTAAAATTAATTTAAAAAAATATATAATTTAAAATTAAACCTTTTAAACATGAAAGTTAATCTTCATAGAAATGATGGTGGGTAAATTTGTACATGTAATTCAAGGTAAAAAGAACATTCCTTTTGTTTAGTAAAAAGTACATAATAGAGCCATTTCTGAATGTGAAAAGATAATTCCATTGGAAAAATTTGTAAAAGGGAAAAGTGTAAAAATTATGTTAATAAATCATTTTGTAATATTTTTTAAACCTTTTTATAAAATTAGGTTTTAAAATAAAATAGGTTCTCTAACTAAATAGATAATTGAAGTCTTTTTTTAATAAAAACGCTTTCTAAAGAATTTTGATTACTAAATAGTGTAAAAATGTTATTATTACTTGAATAATATCACAAATAACTATAGGATAATAAAATTAAATATTGTTTTAACAATAATAAAATAATTTATTTCAATTTAAATTAATGTGTAAATAATCCACAATATGATGAGATTACAAAGAAAACACTTTAAAATACCATAATGTATAAGTGAGAATTAATCAATTAATAAATTATGTTTTTTAACTGTAAATAACAAATAATAATTATAAATACAAGAAAATATATTCCTAATTAATTAGATAATATTATAATTTTAACGATAGCGAGGAAGTAATATATCCAAATAAAAAGGTATCGAGTTATGAGATTCTTGAAAATAGGTTAAATTTTAATTAAAATCCATGTAAATGAAATAATTCATATTGAAACATAAAATAACATGAAGATAAAATAATTCATGATATAATATATCACAATGACAAGTACATACACAACAAAAAATAAATTAGTGGTGATTATAATGTATGCCTCACGAAACTATAAGTTAGATTAGAATCCATTACCTTGTGTTTCCTTTCTAGTAAAAAAACATTAAAATCCAATATAATATTTTTAAACATGTTTAAAAAATATTACAAAACCAAAGTTATAATTATAATATCATATATTTTTCTTTTATAATATTTTATTACCCGTTTGTTAATAATCCTTTATTGTTTCACTATTTGGAGGGTAAAATTTCTAGTTTCTGGAGTATTTTTTGACTTGTTACATATTGTTACAAATAATTAGATCATTATTTCAATATATACATAATTTAAACCAGTATTTAAATATCATATATTAATTATATATTTATTTATAATAATCCATACAATTTGGAGATAGGAAATGAAATGTATCATTCATTGAGATGGTAGGCCATACATACGCATGATCACTACTTTTATTTCTTTTCCATATCAAATGAAATATAAATAAATGATATATATCTATATTATAAATCCAGTATCATATTTGTTTCAAATATTTCACATAGCTTTATAAAAACTATCCATTATACTTTCCATGTTTTGTGTGATTGAGTCATGTCGCTTTGATGAGGTGGTAGTCCACACTTCCACAAATGAAGTTATCATATTACCACAAAATAAAAATCATAAAGGTATATATTATATAAAACTATATATGTATGAATAAAAAATTAATTTCATATATATCATAAATAAATTATGTCCATTATAATTCCCAAGCATGAAAAGTGGTGAATGAAAAGTGAACAACATCTTTCTTGAGGTAATAGTTTTCAGTACACGAATGGTAAGTTCATTCCCCATTTAATGGGATGGTGTGTAGGTGTAGATAAAAAACATAAAAAAATATCAATATATTTTTTATACTGGTGGGATTATATAATCACGATATAAAAATAATTTAACAGGTGGAGAAACAAATAAAACATAAATGCACATTGGATAATGTTACGTATATTTTGGGTTACTCCTTTTCATATGCACCAAAGGGTTTCCTTTTTTTTTGTTTTTACAAAGTTTAGGCCACTAGGTTTAGGTTAGGGATGTTTTTATATTATTATAGTATAGTTTGGGAAATAAAAAGGGCTTTAGCTGTGTAAATAAGTAGGAGGGGTGGTTGGATTTCTATAATAGGGGATGAGTGGAATTATTATTAATTTTTTAAAAGGGAATTCAACGCATGTTTTTCCAATGTCATATGGATGAAATAATGGAAATTATAAATTATTATCAATCCAAATTTGTAATAAATTTTTACAAACTAAAATCATAGAAGTTTCAGGAAATAATTTAAATATAATCCCACATACTGGATGATATATTGGGTTTTTAAAGTTGAAATGTTCAAAATATTGAGATGGTTTATATCCAATTTCAATGTGAAATTGATTCAAATGTCCTAAATTGGATTAATTGATGAATTATTTAAATAAATATTCTTTAAAACCATATTAAAATATATTTCAAATTTATTAATAAATTAGTTGTAAAATTTATTTTCAATTAAAAATCATTATTTCTCATTATTCATCAAAAAATGACACTTATTATAAAAAAACACACCATAATCTAAATTATATGTTTTTATTTTTAAAAATAAGATTATTTTTGAATATATAATTGATAAAACTTCCAAAATAATATTTAAAATATGTTTACCTTTAAGAGGTGTTAAAAGTATCTTTATACAAATATCTGTTTTTATGCGTAAATATAGGTTTATTATCATCATATAACTATAAAATAAATTGTATGAATATAAAAAATATTTTATTGAATATATTACATATATATTTTAGTAACAGAATTTTATAACTGTAATTAATATAATTTATTATGATAAAACTCATTTGGGGCCATAAAAATGAAAATATTTTATTTATATTCAATTGATTTATATTTTCATTTGTAATTAATTGGTTACCAATTAATTAATTATATATATTTATAAAATATATATTTTCATAATATATTAAATCCTATTCATAACCACTAAATTAACGTTGAGGTTATATCTTATTATATTAAATAACAATATTTTTGTAATATATTATTGTTTGGTAAAACTCGGCCTTACGTGTAACACAAGTTATTGAGGAATTACGTTGTTGTGTGAGATGAAGGATTACATAGTATTTCATGAATTAAGATATATATAATATATTTAATTTATTTAAAATAGTAAATATATTATAAATTCTTGGGGTGTTATATTCCCCTATTCACCTGGTGTTGCGTGTCATACATTCTATTGAAAAAATGTTCTTTATTTATAATTTTAGGGCATTAAAATAACTATTCCTTTCCATGGATTTATTTATTTACTACTTTTGATATGTGGTCACCTTCCTGGGTGAGATATGAATTATAGTTCCCTCTAATTTATTGAGAAATGTGATGTATCTCAAGATATTATGATTATTATGAGTGAACATGTTCCTAATTTTTTTTTTCACAATTAAGATGTTAAAATTTATGCATGTATGTTATGTGTCAAAATAATCATATATTTATTCACAATTATGTGTTTCATTTGAATACTATGTTTTGATGTTAAATTAATATTCATATTATACATTCCATTCCTTAATCTAATGCTTCCCTTAGGATTATGATGATGATCCTATTATTATTTAATGACAATTTTTTATTATTGTCATTAATATTCTATTGATTAATGTCATTTATTCATTCCTGTAATGGAGTTTTAGATAAAAAATTTCATTTATTTTTATCATCGAGTGATTACATATATAATGGAAAACACAATGGGTCTTAGGATGATAAATTTAAATTTTAAAATAATGTTTTTTTTGATTTTTCTCAACTGATGTGTTAGTATAATCTTCCATAAATACTAAAATATTGGATTATATATTATATCACTATTTTTTTATTTTTCTTAAATGTGACATAATATTCATGTAAGAAAAATTTGGGTCGTAATTATTAGTATAAGAGCTATAGTTTAGTTAATTTACAAATTAGGATTAGAAAAAATTATTAGAAAACATAATGATATGTTTATGTCTATGAATACATTAAAAGATTTATAAAAGTATAATTGTTTCTTTTTTTATTAATGAAATCAATCTCCAGATACAATAAGTTGATGTGTATTTATCAGAATTGTACATTGTGGTAATAACCCCAAAAATGGTGTAATGGGTTTTAACATGATTGTAACCTCATGCCTAAAAAAGGGGACTTAATGCACAAATTTATTAAAACTCCAAAGGGATATTGTTTGTTTAATAAATAAAATAAATATAAAAATATTTCAATTATAAATAACTAATGAAATTATTCCTCTTTTAGTTTGTTAAGGATTAGAGTACATGATCCAAGATATTTCCCTTAAAGAAATTCCTAATCATAGATATCTCATAAGATATGAAATTAGAATTAATTAGAACAAAAGTATAATATTTTTAACCATTCATTTTATAATTACTTTTTGTTGAACATAATTTTATTTTAAAAAATGGTGGAAACTAGGGAAACATTAATATAATCCATGTTAGGTACAATTTAATGATTATGAGAACAACTTTCCCACTGAAATAATAAGTGGTGTTAAGAAAAACATAGTGATTATTACCCAACTATATCAAGGTATAAACAATAAACTGAACCATGTAGAATTTTTTCCATCACACTATAAGGAGAAATAATTCATTTAGTTCTTTATGTGTTAATGACCATCAAAATTTAGAGGATCTTTCGATCAACTTGTCAAAAAATAATGTTAAATCTCTTTGTTAATTTTCATTTATGGGTTCTAAAATTATATGTTGGAGGTGGTTAAACTACCAATATAGTGGTTAAATGGAGAGGAATAATAATAGTGGGTGATGATAAATTATACAAATCAAATTTAAAAATTAGAATAACTGTAGTTGGAATTCATTAAGAAGATATATCATTGAACGTATTTACCTTGATCTCTTAAAAAAAGATGGATATATAATTCCATGAGTGTAACTATAAGGATAGTTAATCTATCAAATATAATGAGGAAACTATTATAAGGCATTAAATATACACTATATGTTTTTTCTACAATGATTTAAATAATATAGGTTACTTATTGGTTTAAAACCAAACATTTCAAAGGCTCTATCTTTCCAGGAAATTGAATGTTAGGAATAAGTTGTTTAATGCTTCGTCAATGTGGATATAGAGTTTAGTGAATTATAGTATAGATAAGTAAATATGAAGAAAATAATAAACATTAAATCTATAGAGTGAAATGAGAATGGATGAATAAATATCCAACCACCCACATGTCAATGGAATTAAATGATAAATATTGGCAATTTTCAGAAAGGGACCAAGAAATACTTTTTGCATGGGAGAGAAGGGTAGCATACTCAAGAATATTGAAGAGACAAAATAGTCCATCCAACATGATGGTGTAAAGTAAATAAACTCCCACTTCACCACCAATGTTTCAATACTTAAATAATAGGGATAAAGGGAACTATAAAGGCCAGTGAACTAAAAAACAAGGAATATATGATAATCTACATTTGTAACAACCAAAACCAATAGAGAAATGAAAATATTATACTATCACCACTGTAGAGATGGAACTTGAAAACGATGTCATACAAGGTACCTTTCTTATTAACTCATGAATAGAAAAATATTTATTCAATTTAGGTTCTATGCATTACATTATATCCTGAAATTTTCATTGAACTATATAATTGAATCCCCAATACATTAAAGTATATATGTTTGTAAGAACACTTAATGGTGTGTTACATGAAACCAAAGTGTTTAAATTGGCTCATCTTAGATATCAAGGGAAGATTATTATAGTGAATCTCATAATCCTTCATATGGTTGAATCCGATTCTATAATAGACTTTGATTTTTTATTATTATATAGAGTTTAAAACAACTTTTAGAAAAGGTAAATACCTTTATATATTTAAAGACATACTCTGTTCCTGTATGAATTAAAGGAAGGAAATAATCTCAATTGGGAAATCCCTAAATGGTGCTGGTGTAAATACCCTGAAAATAAGATTAAATTTCTCAAATTATTTTACTAAATAGAAAACATCATTATTGAATAAATTTACCATCTTAATAGAATGTGATTGTGTATTTATTGAAGAGTTACAAAGACTTTTCCCAGATCAAGAGTTAAATTTTTCAATAAATTTTGTACATGGAGCCACTCTTATCTCTAAATTCCCCTATAGGATATCTCCAATCAAGATAGAGGAAATAAATAAGTAACTATAAGGGAATATCGACAAGGGGTTCATTTTCCATAGTACATCACCTTGGGGTGCATAGATACTATTTATGATATAAAGTGATGAACAAATGTGGTTGTGTATCAATTACCTTGAGACCAAAATTATCACCATAAAGAAAAAATTTATCCAACCAAGGATTGACGACTTGTTTGATATACAATGTGAATCTCATAACTTCTCAACGGTGGATATTTTTTTAGTATATCATCAAATGAATGTAAATAAGGAATATACTTAGAAAACATCCTTTCATAAATCTTGTTAACACTATGTATTAAAAATAATTCCATTTAGACTATCTAATACCCCTAAAATCTTCATTAAATTATTGAATAGGGTCCTTAATTACTACCTTGACAATTTTTTTGCAGTCTTTATTATTTATATTATCATCAACTATAATAAAATAGAGGAACATATTGATAATGAATCTTCTATTGATATTAAGCATGTATAAAATTTATGATATGTTCAGAAGATATAGCTTTTTCATACAAAAATTAGTTATCTTGTGGATAATGATAAAAAATAAAGGATTTTTTTGACCCCACAACAGAAAATAGAAGTGGATAATGTCTTATATCTTTACATGTGTAGAAAATCTATATTTTTCATGTATTAGATGGGTACTAAGGATTTGTTTCAGAAATTTCTCAATATTATTTTAACTGATAACTAAGATATTAGGGAAAGGTTTGATGTATTTCTATGTAGATGAATATATAGAATTATTTAGGGAGCTCATGAAGATGATATTTATAGTACCTTTATTCACACTGCCATCATGTAGAAATTTGTTTTTGATATACAATGATACTTCAATGAAAGGATTGGATTTTGAAATCATGTATAATCATAATTTTATTTCATATACCTCATGAATGATAATTATACATGAGATGGATTACTTGATTCTTGATATGTATTTAGTAGTTGTGATCTCCAACATAAATATTTAGTGAAACTACCCAAAATGTTTTAAGTTTGACATCTATATATATTAAAAGAGTCTAATGTATTTATTCACCTAGAAAGATTTGAACATTCATAGAAAAAGAAGGTTAGAGTTGATCAAGGACTACAAATTTACTATTCACTACCATCTTGAAAATTCAAAAAAGGTATTTGATTCTCTCTATAGAGAAGAATATGAAATTGTATCTATGATGTAGATTTTGAAAGATCATATATACCATTATATGTAATGGATAGATCTGTAAATTCTACATGGACAAATTATTCACAAACCATATCTCCAAGAGAAGAACAATGATGGATAAAGGGATGATTTGGAGCTTCAAACAATTGTTGAAGTATTAAATGGGGAGAAATTCAGGAATTAAACATTGATGAAGTTGGTTTCCATTATATTGTAACATTATTTTTTGTTTCATAATCACATGAGATAATGATATAGCTATTGGATAATTCATATAGCTAATAATCCTCTATCTATCCCGGATGTACTTAGATGTTCCATGACCTTTGAGATCACTTATCATGGGAAATACAAATAAGTAGATCATAGAGTTAACATCAAAGTGTATAGTATGTCATTATGTTCATTCACATTGAAATAAGTCCAGGAATATTCTGAAAGTGCAACCCATACCAACATGGATATGGGAGAAAATATCTATGAATATTGTCAATAGTCAATTATATAAAAACAAATAATGAAATTTATAATAGGTTTTGTAGTATCAGATCTCCATTATTTCCAATTTTATAGATATTCTATTACACTTATCTATTTGAAAATAGGGTATTATATAATTAATGGAAGTGTAGAGGCAACAATAGAAACTAAATTCAATAATATCAGATCATGACTCATGGTTTAATTTTATATTCCAGAGTAGTATTCAATGTTATTTGAATAATGAAATTAATTTTATTACTACCTATAACCACCAAACTGATTTCAAATATAAAAGGGCCATTCTAACACATGAGGAAATACCAAGAGAATTTTCAATTGAATTAAAAGGTGGATGGGATCAACATCCCTAATTAGGTGGGTTTTCATATAATAAAAACTTATACTCAAGTATTCAAATGGATCCATATAAATATCTATATTGGAAGTGATTTATACCTCTTACATATGAGGATAAACATAGTGAATGAAATCACTAGGGACTATGTATTAGAATAGATATGATAGAGAAGTTTCAATCCATCCAGAAACATATAAATTATATCGATAGTCTATAAAATATCTATGTTAACAACCATCTAAGAGACTTGGGGTTTGATGTTGGATAAAAAAATTTCCTTTGAATATTATCATGTAATAGAGTCATACTATATTGGATAAAATAAAGGAATTACTCTAGTTATATTGGCCCATTTGTGATCATTGAATTCATATAAGGAGTGAACTAATTTCTAGAACATCCACCATATATGGATAATGTTTAAAAAATATTCAATGTATCTCTATTGAGGATTTACATAATATATTTCTCACATCTAATGAATTTGATGGTGGAAAATTTAGAATATGACATTTCTTATGAGCCTAAGATAGTGAGGATATTTTACCCTGGATACAATATTCTATGAAAAAAGATAAATCAACACTTCGGAGTGTCATGGTGGAACTGTAAATATAAATAGGTTTTAGGGGAACTAGAGAAAACAATAAAATAGAAGTACCCTCATTTACTTTCAATATATAATATGAGTTTAAATTATGGGATGGAATTGTTATAGGGAAGAATGTTCCAACATTGAGTTTATAACTAATATTTATTTATAGAATAAATGTGTGTTATATTATGTTAAATTGTATTATACATGTAAAACAGAAAGAGAAACCAAAAAACTGTTCATTAATGAACCTAGTTACATTAGTTTTCAACTAAACCAAATAAAATTTAAAACATTACTAAAGGACACAAAATAGAAAACATTAAAATTCAAATGGGAAAATCAGGATCATTCTAATCAGCTAGAATCCTCACTACCATGGAAAACATTATAGAAAAGGTATATAATATTATTAAACCAATAAACCTCTTAAAATAGAAAATATAGAAAATTGACAATAATTGTTTTGAATAATATATGAAGGAAATAAAAGGAATTTATAGTAGGTAATGTTACCTTTGGAATAATAATATCACAATTAAAATAGTATCCTGACCATATGGAATATTAATATTCCATTTGGGAAATGTAATTTCACATAAAAATAATAAAATTTATCATGGTTAATTTATGAAAAAAATATTATAATTCCATAAAATTAATATCAAGATAAAAAAATTCAATGATATTATAAGCACTTTTTTTTCAATAACATAAAATATAAATTATTTCACAAAAATAATAATTAATGACATTAAAATTATAAACCTCAATTGTAATAATTATTTTATTTAAAATGAATGAAATTTTTTTAATCATAATGTCAAAATTTCTAAAGGGTGTTTTTTTATAATTTTTTAGGTAAAATCTATTTCAATGTGAATAGTAAAAATACTCTTTTTCAAATACTACATGTTTTATGAAAAATAATAATGACAAAATAACGACAAAATAATTGATAACTTAGTTATGTATAATAAAAATAAATTTATAAATACAAAAGGTTCATTTAAAAATTTTAAAATTAATTTCCAAACATGAAACATATTTTTACAAATCAAAAGTGAAAAGTATTCTATTAGAATGACTATTTTATCCTTTTCCATATTCCTTTTTTATGAAATAGTTATATCAATGTAAAAATTGAATTAATTCCATAAAAGAATTTTATTTGATTGATATATGATTAATAATTTCAAAAATATCATTATCATGATGTTTTACAAATATATATTATTTTATACAATATTTTTTCATTAAAAACCCCCTCTACTCAAGTGTAAATACCTCTCTCACTCCCATTGAAAAAACAATGTTCCCACATATAGAAAACAAAAATATATTCCCAAATATACTCTCTAATGACAACTATATTATTTATTAATGTTCTAGAGTAACAAACTTATAATTCAAGGAATCTCATTCTTACGGAAAGATGAAACACAAATCAGAGTGTATGTTTTTATCAACTTTTATTCTCTATTTTTTCTTCATATAATTATGGTATCTATTCCTTCCAAAACCAAATAATATTAAAATTGACTTAATAATATTTTAACATAATATTAGTTTTTTCAACCTAATGTAATTATTATGATTATGGTATAATTATTTTTTATAAGTCTCATTACTCTTGTTTTAACAATCCCAATCAATAGTCGGTTAACCGCTCACAATGAAATTTCCAACTCTCTAATTTTAACAAACATTATGGATGATGACTAAAAATTATTTAAAACATACATAAATATGAATTTATGTATTTCTAATAATATAGAGTAATTACTTACATTGAATAAATAATAATATAGGAAAATCATTAAATTGAATCAAGACTAAATATTTTTAATGAATATATAATATCAAAACATTTCATAATTAACAAAGGTAAATAAATACTACAATCCAATGATTTTAATTGACCATGAATTGAAAAGATGGACATATATCATTTTTTCCATGTTTACATAATCATATTTTTAATAATATTGACGTGGAAAAGAAATGTCATAAAATGGGATTTAAGATAAGTGGATTCTCAGACCCAACTATTTATATCATTTTATGTCATACTTCACATTGTTTTTAGTATGTTTATTCCAAAAATATCCTTAGAAATTATATTAAACATTCATTACCACCTTTTTCTAGCGTTATACATGGTTTTACATTGTTAAAATGATATCTAATAAAAAATTCTTTGATTTTTTCAAAGAGGGGTTATTATGAATAACATTATATTGATTCCTATTGAGTTTTTTATCCTACACTAAAAAATGATGATGTTTTATACCAAAAATATAATTTCTTTTTATCATTTTGGAACCTAAAATATTACACATGAATATATGTTTTCTGAATACTTCATGAAACTCATTCCTTTAAAAGGTAATATTTTCTAACTATGATTGTTATATTTTTCCATTCCATGTGGAATGCATGATTATGAGAATTTTAGGATGTGAAAGGTGGACTTATAATTTTATGTCCCTATAATGCATTGGATAATTTGATATATCTCATGATAATATATGTATTATGTATAAACATGAGATATTCATTTTTCAAAATTATAACATTTTTATGCAAATTTTCATGTGTAAACATGATGTTATCTTTGTTCATAACTATGTGGGGTATTTTACCACTACATTTTGTAGTTTCATCATTGGAAACATGACATATTATATGTCTTTATCAATTTTTTCTCCATTATTATGAAAATGATACTATGATTATGATATGATGACATTGATTATGATCACCCATCTACTATTGATTCATGTCCCTAATCCCCGCCCCTCTATAAGGCTTTCTGCTCAACCCTCTCTTTGAATTATATCATAAGTTTTTGATGCGTACTAAGAAGAGGATGAGATATTTATGTGAATAAATAATAAGGATATAATAGTATTTGTCTCTTATGTCTATGTGATGTATGAGCCTAATATTCCAAAGGTACCAAACCATTATAACATTGATTTTATCACTATATATATTTTATAATTAAAAAACAGAAATATTCATGCATGTAAAATATTGGTCTCTATAATAAAAGAGTTAAATGATCTAGAAAATAAATAAATAATTATATATATTTTATGTTACAATCAATGTACCTAACAATAAAACTTTAGGATCTCTAATTTCATTTATTATAAAAGAATAATATTGATATTCTCTCCATTTCCACATCTATGATAGGTTATACCAATCTTTAGGGATGTTAGTATGAATAATTCACCATCATATTAATGTTTAAGAACTAGATAATCTTGCTTTCAATCTTTTAATTAAATTCAATAGTCTTATAAAACTTTTCACCATATTTAAAAGAAACTCATGTTATCATTTGAAAATTACATGGTCATTTCTTTCTACAATTAACACATTTTGGATATCCCATCCTTCCTTTAATCTTATTTGACTTATTAATTTTTTTATAGTGCTCAACTGGCCAATTGTATTCTTAATTTCCCTCTTAGATAAAAAATCTATAGAAATATTTCTCTCTCTTAATTGATATTTTATCTATATAATCACATGATGATAATTTATGAGAAACTGGGGAACTTTTCTTACTTATCAAAATATTTAAAAGAAAGTGTCAGTGAAACCTTGGGGTTATATGTCACGACTTATCCCTCAGGGCCCATGTCGTGACTAACCCAAGCCTTCCTTCTATATGTTAGGGGTTGAAGACTACCACAAAAAAACATTTCCTTAAAATGGGAAGGTATTGTATCAAAACCTATACACACACAAACAGGGTACACTACACACAAGTAAAACACAACAGAAGAAGAAAGGTGTAACCACAACTAAAAACCACCACATAGTGTAAAAGTAAGTAATGAAGTAAAGGGGCCAAAATACAAGACCAACTGAAATGGAAATACAGTAAAAAGGGAAAATAGCTCCAAAGGTCATCCACCAAGGATCTCACCTGAAGGGTAGGTACATCTCAACACTTTGGCTCTCCTTGCCAACCAGTCACCTCCGTTCACTATCAAGTCTTGACTCATCAAGACTCATTCAAAGTTGCATGTCATCTGCACAAGACACAACAAGGTATGGGCAAAGCCTGTGTAGGGGTGAGTATAACAATACCTAGTTAGGAGCCCGACACCTCTGATGGTCTCCTATAATTCCACAAAGGAATAACAACAAAGCATGGTCTTAATCACAAATCACAATTCAAAAGACAGCTCACACCATGTTTAGATTAAGTACATAAGTACATATGTTTAGTCATAAAGCTAGATCAACTTATTCTGTCATGAGTCTCTGTTGCAGACTCACATAGGATCGCTCAGTGCTGATCCACATAGGATTTCTCGGTGCTGATCCACACAAGATCTCTCAGTGGTGATCCACATAGGATCACTCGGTGCTGATCCACACAAGACCGCTCAGTGATGATCCAAAAAAGATCGCTCAGTGCAGATCCACACAGAATCACTCGAAACTGATCCATGCAAGATCACTATTCATTCTTCATGTCTCAACCAACCACTGGATTCCCATACAAAGCATGCTTGATTCATGGAGGATCCACTCCTCAAGTCATATATCATATTTTAACTTGCATTAAGTTCCATGAAGATGTAACCCAATGAGCTGTCACGTCATAAGGGTTCCAACACAATAGATGGTGCGTCAACTAGACACACGATCTGTGAGTTATATGCAATTTTGGTAAGAGGGCGTAGTTGGATTCAGGGTCAATCCAACCTGGACATTCTACAACATCTTCCAAAACTCAAGTAGAGTATCTCCAGATGTTCTCCTCGTCCTAAGGGTTCCGGCACTGCAAACTGTTCATCAAATGGATGTTTGGTTTATGTTGATACCCCCATTTATTCGTAATTGGGCCGAAAGGGTCTGGGTCCGGTCTGACCCAGTCGTACCGACCCATCCCGGCCTGCGAAACCACCCGGACCACTGACCAAGCATGGGGGTCCACTACATTTCTTGTACGGCTGAGCCATTCGGGTTTTTAAAGTGGTGTCGCCACACCACCTGGCCGGTCTACTCAAACCGGTCACCAGCTGGACCCACAGGGCGTGGGTCTTCCCTCCACCGCAGTTTGAAGCTACAGTGCACATCCATTGTAAATGCAGCCAACATCAGCCATCTGCCCTTTTCCACAATGTCACCTTCGGGCACCGCCTCTTCTTATTGGCTGGCAGGTGCCAGCCATTGCCTTCTTCGGTCGCTGGCAACGCGGCACAGGCAAAGCTTCTACAGGTTTCTAGAGAAGCTTCAGAGGTCAATTTCATCTACCAACTATGTCTACGGGCCACCCGAGACGTTTCAATCACCGTGTGTCTCCTATTTTGGACTTTCCACATTGTTTCTCGATCACTCATGAAGAAACACAACCAAACCATGAACGGCGTAGGGTCTAGACCTTGTTCGTTCGTCATGTGCCCTCCGCATTAGTATTATAACATGGTAAGGATTATTTAATCATAAAACTCCCAAAAAACACCACATTATCCTCCCATATTAAAGAATGAAACATAGATTTACCCATTGTATGGTTGATCCATGTTTTCCTTAATATTCATGAATGGGGAAAAAAATAAAGAATTAAGCACAAAATCCCTACCTCGAGCCTGTTAAAAGTCACTGCGGATGAGGAAGGAGTGTCCACACCCGAGGGTGTTGCAGATGAAAGAGAATGTTCACTTATTTGGTGCTCATCTTCGAATCCTCCCATGGTCATCAAATCCTCGTTCTAGGTTGGTGGAAGATACTATGACACTTCGTCAGGAAGTTCCTCTCTTGGGTTCTAAAAACCAATGCCCATGCTTCATTTAAATAGACTAATGAGAGGATCAATGCACCACACAATTAAAGAGGTTCATTAATAAATTAAATTAATGTACCTATTAATTATACCAATGGTGCGGTTACAAAACCAAGTGTAACCATCCATTTAATGGTCTGAAAAACTAGAGGTCCCTCCATCGCCACTCAGCTGTTACAAGTCATAATAAAATAACTCATTGAGTTATTTTATTATTATTTTTGTAAAGTATAAAAATTAAATTTTTCATCCAAACCTTTCAAGTCAAATTTAATCTTCCCTTAAGCGAATCTTGACACTGCGAATTAAATGGTTCCATTAGATTTTAATCTGAGCACCGGTTCAAAAGATATAAAATGCCACCCGCATGTTTATAGAACGTACATTAAAAAATGTTAAAAAATTATTAACAGTCACCCTCGACCCGTGCCGATCAAGGTTTGGCTCTGCCTAAGGAAAAAATGCCCTCACGAGCTTAGCCGTACTCTCAGATTTCAAATCCGAGTTACCTTTTATGAATTAAATAATTTAACAATAAAATAATTGTTTCTAAATTATTTTATTTATGACCAAAAACTAACTTCCACAATCGGCCAGTGAAAGTCAAAGTTAGGATCTTCCTAAGGAAAGCATACCCTAATGAGTTCGGTGGTGTTTTTGTATTTTTAATCTATATCTCCATTCGTGAGTTATAGAAATTGAATTTCTTATAAAGGATGAGAATTAATGTGTAAATTCATAATCATAGACCCCCAACCAATATATCTAGAGTCTTTCCATCATAAATCTCAAAAAATTCATCAACCATAAAAATGGGTAGGTTTCAAGATGATACCTATCTAATTTGGAATGTATACAACTTTGTCTCATGACACCCATCTATGTTTTGAGGGGATATATTTAATTAGGAACCACCCTTTTCAATATACCTTATAATCCCTCATATATTTAATAATCGATAAAATTAATTCTAAAAACTCTATATAAATCATCCAATATCTTTATTGAATCGTTAATAAGGGAAATTAATATTTCTCCATTATATTAATTAACATACTTAATAATATTACTTCAACTGATACCATATATATAAATGGTATACAGTTGAAAAAAATACTTATAATTTAAATAATTATGATTTCAAATGTGTTATTAAAAACAAGGACATGCAGTAGAAAAAAATTACCAATGGACAATGGAGAGTGATTGAGAACTTGATCACAAAAACATGAATAATCTAAAAAAAGGTATACTAATTTTTTAGAAAATGATTATATAAGAACATCAATCCATCTAATATTAAGGTGTTTTATTAAACATTAACATTAATAATTTAAAATTTAAGTAATATATTAATAATAACATCCTTATAACAGCATGTATGAATGGGGTTATAAGTCATTTTTCAAAATACATTTGTATATATTATGAAAATAATATATTTTTGGTTTGAAATCAATTTAATTTAAAACTATATAAATATTAATAATCTTAATATATTTGGATATAAGAATGGAAACATGTGATATAAGAATCAAAGTAAGGACTTGTCATGACTTTGGAAAATTCATACATGCGGTGTACATTAAGATAATGATTTGGTTCACACATTTGGTAAAAATAACATGTTCATAAAATGTTCGGAATATTTAATTTAACTATTATAATAAAAATTCAAACATGGTCAAAGAAAACATTAATGAAAATTTTTAGAATTGTGAATACATTCATGAAAACAATTTAAAGGTAATATCGACAATTATTAAACAGAATTGGATGAAAAACCATAAAAAAATATTTTTAAAATAAATTCTATTACATTCGCATTTCTTGTTGATTTCTGATCCAAAAAGGAATGAAATAAAATACAATCATTTAAACCATAATTCTAAAATAGAAAAATTAAATATTTTGGGTGTAAAATATCAGTATTATATAATTTCCCTAATTGAAATCTATGTATAAACAAACTTGAAATAAAATGTGATTGTAAGAGAAACTGATTACATAAATTTTGACATAAATATGTGTTCTAAAAACTTTTAGGAAAAATTATAGTTTATTATATATATTTAACAGATACATATGATTTCATAAGATATCATATATTATCCACATATAAATTTTCAACCCATTTTCCTTAAGAATCATTCATTATCATTATCATTTTATTTTTAATTTCTTTAATTTTTTATATAATTTTTTATTTGGAAGCCATGGAAATTGAATCACATTCATAATTCCATAATATATAAAATTTAAATTAAAATATCATTATCATATATATTTAGTGTATATATATTTAAAATCACACATTATAAGGAGACCTGAAAAATTAATCACATCGCTTCAAGGAGGTGGTAGTCAACATGTATGCAAGAGAAACATTATCATTTTTTTAACATGTGAAAAGGTTAGAATACATATTTTATTTTATATTTATATAATCATAGTATTTTATATAGATCAAATATATTCACTATTTTCATATTTCTAACAATCCATTTAATGTGGTGATGAAAAATAGATTTACACCACTATGTGGAGATGACATTCCATATATTTGCGTGAGTGATGTATTCATTTTACATACTATGGAAGTGAGGTGGAAACAGTTTTCCATTAAATATAATAGAATCACATAATTTTTATGTTACCAATGTCATTATTTTATAATGGGTAATGTATATTTTGAGGAAGAAGATGAAGAAAAAAACTTCTAATAAGTCGGTTACGAGGATTGAATTTTATTCAGAAGGCCCATGTTATCTTTATCCTTATAACACTGAGTATAAAATTATGGTATGAATAGGATATCATGAGAAAATAGGAAATAATATATATTTTATGGGAAAATTTCATCCAAGATAGAGGGATTGTTGGTTTTTATTATGGAGGGATAAGAGGTTCCCTTTTATATATACAGTTAAGTACACACATGTAATAACTTAAACTATTTTAATAATATCAATCAATTTTCTCTTACATGTTTTATATATGTGGGGAATTACACACATGTAATGACCTAAAATATTTTAATAAACTGTTACACAATAATACCCATGTCTTTATTTGGGAATTATTTTAATTATATATATATTATCATATTCCAAACTAATTCTTCATCATCACCCTCATAAAACCGATCCAGAAGTATCATACATATAATAATTAATTATTACACATAGAAAAGAAAAAAAAGGTTTATCATAAAGGCTGGGTAGGGTTATATATTTTCATTAATACTTATATGTCATCAGGGAGAATATGATGATTATAAAGTATGATTTTAAAATAAACATTCCAAAGAGAAACATAAGGGAAATGATAGCCATGAAAAAATGGATAATAAATTAGGATACATGGAATAAATTTTATATATGGAAATAGTCTTATATATCAAAAATCATGAACTGTGTGAAAAAAAAATCCTCAAGAAAAGGATCCAATATTACACATAAATAGAATTTACAAAATGTGTTGGTATCTTGGAACCCCAAACACAAAAATTGGAAATAACATAACATGATAATTATTATATCTATTATAATTAACTCTAAACTGATAAAATATTCAATCTATTAGGGGTAACATATAATCAATTAAATATATCAGCTATTAGAAGTAAGCTAACTTAGTTTTCCCTTTAGAGTAACTTTTATATAGATAAATCTATTTCATTACCCAATAAATTAAAGTGCTATAATAGAACCACCCATCATATATCGAGAAATTATCTTATGGATTTTGGTTCACACCCCAATCCCACTATTATAAATATATTATAAGGTCTATATCATCAGAAAAAATACATGGATAATTCATTTAATAAAAACTGTCATATATTGATTTACACATTAAAAAGAAACTTTATTCCTTAAAATTACATTAAAAAATCATCAAAAAAAATTCATAGGATTGAATAAAATTGTATCATATGATTATATTTATAGTTAATTTTTTTTGTCATTATAGGACATGTCCATAGATGAAAAAAACATCAAAAAATTATTCAATTTTTTTTGAAAACATATAAAATATCAAAAAATGCCGAGAGATTTTAACTAAGAATTCATAGAATATTGAGATAAATAATTTCATATAAAGTTTACATGGAACCATGTAAAGGTATATTCAATGAAATGAATTTAAATAATGGCTTAAAAATCGATTCATGTGACATACTTTAAGAGAAAAAAATTCTATCCAGACCTTTGTGAAAATTCAAAAATGACCTCTTTAAAAACAAATTCTTTATATAGTTTGTTTTTAAAACATTTTGAATAGTGTAAACTGTAGATAAACTACTATTCCAATTAAATATAATTTATAAATATGAACATTCATCAATATGTTTTGAAGAGTATAAACATTAATGAAAATTTTCATCAACTAGATAAGAAATATGATTCTATTTTCATTAAAAAATATTTCTCAATTATATTAATTACATAACAGTGGAAATGAAACTAATAAATAAAATATTTTAAAAATTAATATCGTAGAAAAATATATATATATTTTAAATTATATGATCAATATCATTTCTCTCAGGTTTAATATACCATAGAATATCATAAAAAATCAAGATTGTAACATAAATCCCTTATCTCATTACTAACATTTGAATCATACCCCCATGAAAGAAATAAAATCAAATGAAAAATTAAATAACTAGTTTATAGTGTTATAAATATATAAATTAAGAAAGTGGAAGTAAAAATATCTAATAAAATTATATATTTTTAAAATATAACATATTCCCAAATGAATAAAATGTTAGATTATAATCCATTAGAAGAAGGTGACATCCATGTCAAATACACATATAATAAATGATTTTAATTTTAAATTTAAATACCATGAATTATAAATGATAAATGATATAATAGGTTAAATGAGAACTATATACACCTCAAAAAAAAAGATAGGTTCAAAAAAATCAAACATGTCTAAATAAGTCAATGTTGGCATGAAGAATCATTATAATGATTATATCACTGATATGGGAATTAATCAATGAGATGATTTTTGTGTAAAAATTATAAAAACACATAATAAATGTGTAAATATTAAAAAATGTAATCATTTTAAATTTTCTATATAATCATTTCAATATATAATAAATTATGTGTTGGAATTACCTAATGAATGGAAATGGAGTTAAGAAATCCTTTGCCTCGAGTATAGAAATGATATGTATATAAATTATCTCATGTGAATGAATTACATATTTTTTATTTAAGTGTTTAAGAACAATTTTATTGGTTCTATAACTTATAATTAAATTATTTATTTCATTTATCCCAAATAAATATTTTATTACATAATAGGTTAAGTCTATATCCATTTATTTTTGAGGATCTTCTGTTTAAAATTGTAAATGTATTTAATAGGTTGTTTTTGGGCAAAGGGGAAATTATTACCTGATATATAGAATAATAATTAATATTTAATTATCATATATATATAATAGAATTTAATAATAGCTATTGATTGTCATACATGAAAAAAATTACGTCGTTTTGTAGAGGTGGTAATCCTTACGTATGCACAAATGACTTTAGCATTATTAAATTGATATAATGTTATAAAAATAGTAGTTATATTAATATAAATAATTATAATTATGTCAATAATACAATGTTACATAAATATATCATAATGAAAATCCTTGTTTGGGGGTGATGAGAAATAAAATTCCACACATTGTGGAGGTGGTAATCCATATGTATGCATGTGAAAATATTTCATTTTCAATGTGATTGAAATGGTGATGAAAACACATTTTAAATTATTCATAAAAAATAAGTATATTTAAGATAATTATGTGATACTTTTTGTATGGTAAAATGGTATTTTACAAATATTGAAGAATAAATAATTGTGAAAAAGGTTTGTTGGTAATTATACCTTCTAGTTAGAGAACATCTTTGTATGAGACATAAATACATATTGGTTTAGATATTAAGGTATTTCAAGACCTCTATGAAGTTAGGAGGCATGTTGGGGATATAATTTTAAATAAATTTTCTATGATAGAGAGCTCAAATTGTGTGAGAATTAGAGGCGAGTAGGTTGCCTTTTATAAGTGAATATAAGGAATCACCTGGAATTATATAAATTTGTTAAATATAATAATTTCTTTCTCATGTTAATGTGGAAGAATATTGGAAAAAATTTAATTTAATTATGAGGATAAGTCTAAACAATCTCATCCAATAAAATATTTATATTTTTAAGTGATTTTTCTCCTTTATCTCTCAGTTTTAACCTCACCTATTCACCCATTTGATTATTACCATGATATACATGTATTTCACTAATTTGGGTTTAGGAAGATTACTATATAATGTAACAAAGCACATAATTAGAAAATGGTTAATACTATGGAACATATCATATTCACATTGAAAATTAATTTTTTTAATTAAATTTATTTAATAAGATAAAATATTATTTGACATAATATAATATTAATTTAATTTCCATAACAATTCATATTGATTTACATTAATTGAATAGAATAGTAATGAAATTAGAATGAATAGTTTAAATATAAAACTAATATGATATATTTTCTCAAAAAATCTTATTATACAATAATTATTTTATGTTATTTTATTTTTATTTCTGTTAAAATAATTTACATAAGTTCTCATCTCCTTTCACAAGAATTATGTCAGAATTTTATAAGAATTTAAGGTAAAAATTTCATCAATAAAAATAAAAAATAAATTAAACATCATATAAAAAATTATTCATTCCAAATTTTTCTTTTATTAATCAATTATAAATTGTTTTAATCTCTATTATAAAATGTTATTTATATAAAAATAAGTAGAGTAATTTTTTCAATTTATTCTGTAATTAAAATAATATTAATGTCATTATAATTGATGAATTGAATCATGTTTCTAGTTAATCAAACTTTTGATGAAGAAATTTGAACAAAACACATACAGTTGAATTGAGGTGTTTTTAGATAGTATTTTAAATCAATAAAAAATTATATTTACCATAATGACATGATTTAACATTACCTTAATGACAAATATTTACCGCGATTAATATAATTAATTACCAAAAAATATATAGTAAATATTTAATTTTTTTGAAACACCTAATTCTATATATGAATTTTCTTTTATTAAATTAAATGCATCAAATTGTTATAATTCAATTTTAATATAAAAGTATAGATTTCAATGAAGAAAATGTTTTAAAATAATGACTTTGTAATCATTAAATGATCTTATAAAAGAACTAATTATAATGATGAATCATTGTATTTAAATAGATAATAAAAATTATAGAAAAGTTATTTTACATTAATAAAAAATAAAAAACATAATTTATCTTTTAATTTACATTATTAAATTAAAAAATTGTACAATTTTATAGAAATCGATATTTTTTCCTATTTATGAGAAAATAAATATGCTAAAAAATAATAAAAATTTATCTCAAGATTATTTTGAAGTCACGATTTCAAAAATTATATAAATTTATGAAATAAAATGTTTATAAGTGGTAGAAGTTTTTTAATATTCCCGAAAAAAAATCAATAAAATAGTTTTTGATGAATATATATTTATAAAGAACAAATTTACATTACTATGAAATTGAATTTTTACTTAGAATTATTCAATACATTTTTTTGAGTATATCAAATATATATATATATATAGTATAATGTGGTCACTACTATTTGTGAATAAAAATTAAATTCCTATGTTATTATAGTCATGTTTAAATAATATTACATATTGTATTGTTTAAAATTTTTGTTGTATGTCATATATACTATCAAAAATTGCATTCCATTAAAATATGTGGTTGTTACACCCTCCCAAACATAAATTAATTTTTTTCTAACAATTTCATATCATGATAGGTAATTGAAGAAATTAATAATTGAAAATAATTTTATTTAAAACAATCATCATAAAAAGGATAATAAAACATCCCATTGAAAAAGGGAAACTGCAATATGAAATTATTCTACAATAACACATAATTATGATCCCAAATAGGACAACATTAGCAGAATGTGAAAATATAGTATTGAAAGATAAAATTATATTCTAAATAATGATAACATTATTAATAAAATTTAGCATAGGATAATGATTGATAATGGGAAATCCAATCACCATAAATCCATAAATAAAAAATGCATGAAAAAGGCAAAAACTTGATGAAAAATGATTGTATTAAAATAATCCATTTTCATTTTCATGGTAATTAATATATAGGTGTAGATTTTTTTACCATTAAGATAGATAACATGAAAAATTACATATATATGATTTTATCACATCTATAAATTAAATTCTATCATTTTATAGAATAATTTTATTACATTCTACCTCTATGACACCACATATCCCAAATAATGAATATCCATGATGAATCATTTTTTATATCTAAAGAATTAAAATTAACATTCAAGAGATATTTATATCTATACAATAATGAAAACTTAATCCTCTAATATTTATGAATAAAAAAAGTGTTATCACAATGTAGTATAATACCAAAAATTAATAATCCTTCATATGAATAATTCATAAACTTAACTCCAACATTTACACAATACTCACAATGTTCTTCTTAGATTATTCCATAAATAACTAACCCTATATCTATATTAACATCAAAAACCTCAACATTATATAATTTTTTATCCTTAAATATTTTCCTATATATTTCATATTACATCCCCAAAAATGTATTACCATTCTTACAAAAAACAATCTTCATGGAAAACATAAGTGTTTAATATACATCAACCAAATAAAATGTCTCCCAAAATATAATTTATCATGTAAATTCCATAACCTAAATCATATAAAGGGGTGCCTAATAATTTTATCATATCATAATACATAAAATTATTGTCCTATTATGGTATGAATAACACTTAATATATCCTCACATGAAAAAAATACAAACATCCAATTTTATATGAACCCTTCTTTGATACCATCAATAATAGCCCCAAAAGAGAAATCCTAGCTCAGGTACTCAAAATATAATCATAAAAATTATGCATTTTACATAAATAAGAGTTACCCATTTATAGCCATACAAAACATTCCATATCAAACATAAATATTGAATCACACACATACATAAGAACATATTAGTTTTAGTATTTTAGAGAATTTTGATAATTAGTTACATATAAAGAACCATGTATTTAAGTGATATTTTTTTACTTTATAACAATATTTTATATTTCTACATAATTCTTCATCATGACCCACATAAATCCTCACAAGAAATATCTTATTTCACATCATTCATTTATAATAAGTGGAAAATAAACATAAAAATGTTGAGATAATATTGCCATTATTGGTATACATAATAATTAACACTTTAATGTCATCAGTGAGAATAAGATGATCATAAGGGTATTATGACATAATCAATGTTTATGGGAATAACTTAAGGTAATTCATAACCCTAAAAATTTGGATAAAAAATCACGAGTCATGACATGAATAATTCTCATAAGGCATGGGTCATGTTTTTTAATTATTAATAGCCAGATAAAAAAATCTATGACTATAGGATCCATTATAACTGATATCATGAATTAAAAAATTATATAGGTTTTAAGTAAATTTAAACATTAATCATGGAATAATTTATTGGGATAGTTTCTATATCTCATAAGGGTATCCTATATCAAGTAAAATCGTTTTTCTATTAAGAGTAACTTATAATCAGTTAACTCTATCATCTCTAAAGAGTAACTTAAATATGTAGTCCCTTAACAAATACATCCTGTTAACTCCATTTAATTACCTAATACATTTCATAGGTATAATGGTCTGACATATGATATATTATACTATATCCCTTATGTATATGGTTTTACACCCCAATAATTACTTTATAAAAACCTTCCATGTACCAAATAAATATCAAACCACATACATTCTTACATTCCATCAAAACATTGATATCATGATTTACCATTAAAAAAGAAATATTATTCCTAAAAATACATTTCATCCAACATTATAATCTATTTAGATACAGTATGTAAATGGTATCATATGATCGTATATAGGTGAAGCATTAAAGTTAATAAATGATGTTAAAAGGGAAGAAAAATACCTTTAAAATATCATTTAAATAATTTATAGAATAAAATAGACAATATAATTTTATTTAGGTAATATTTTATAATAAATTTTATATAAATATTTTAAAAAACATTTCATTTGAAATAATAATGGAAAATTTTAAAGTAAGATTCATTGAAAATAGTGGTCATGATGGAAGAAAATCCATTAATGTCTTATATTATAATAGAAAACATTCATTTCATATATTTATATGTATTCATAAATGATATTTAAAAAAAACAAATTCATTAAAAAAATTCATTTTTAAGAAATTATAAATAAATTTAATTTTATTAACAATGAAAATTTTAAAATATTTCATATATAGGTATGCACTTAACTACTGCAAATATAGCCTTTATGAGTAATAGAAAAGGGCATTAATAGTGCTAGAAAAGTGTTGTTAAGCGAAGAAAAGATAAAGGGTGGGGGGGGGGGGGGGTCCCTTTTAGCAATGTAAAAGAAATCATTGATAAAAGGGGTATTTTATCAGTGCTAAAAAAGTGCTGATAAAAGGATCCTTTATCAGTACTTTTTTTAGGGAGGATAAAAGTTAACAAAACATTAAATAAAAAAACATTTATGAAATTCTAGGAGGGGCTTCAACAGTGCTTAAAGCCCCCTTCAACAAAACCCCACCTCCCACTGTAGTCCACACACACCGACCACCCTATAGCCTTTAACAGCACCCACCCCCTTTAATAGTGTTAGGCCTTATTCCCTACCCGTGCGTGTGACCTGCTTCCTGAAGGATTTGAACTCGGGACCTATTGCATACGCGTCTAAGCCTTTACCACTCCACCATATTACTTTGCTCTTCATTTATTATTATATATATATATATATATATATAGTTAAACTTACTCATATGTTAATATATATATATATATATATATATGTATATATTAACATATATATATTGATATTAATATATATAGTTATATTAATACATATATATATATATATTAAATTATATTAATATATATATATATATTTAGTTATATTAATATATATATATTTAGTTATATATATCTATATACTAAAATATATATATATATCCTTATTTTAATATATATATATAGTTATATTTATATATTAATATATTTATTTGTATATTAATATATATTTATAAGATCATTTTTAAATACATTTAAAAAAATATTCTTTTGTGTGTGTGTTTATAAATAAATAAATACATATATACAACACACACACCCACACAAACATTATATGTGTATTTGTAAGTATAGTTAAATATATTTATATATATTTAAAAATATTATATATTAATATGTATATACATATGTTTAGAATATATAGATAATATATATCAATTTGTCAATACAGACCCAGACAAATATATATATATACACACCCACGCACATCATATAGGTATATAAATATATTGTTTTTTATTTTAAATAAAATGGATATTAGTTTTTTTATTTAGATAATCCTTAAATATTATGAAATCTACTTTATATGTAAATATGATTAATTATTTATTTATAAAATAAAATTTTTATGGGTGAATATATAAAAATATGTATATATTGTTATATAATTTATTACAAGTAACACTAAATTCTGTAAAAAATAAAATTTCCAATCCATAATATCAATATAAATGTAACCCCTTTGAATAAATTTAGTCTCCAATGAAAAAGGTCAAAAAGACACCCTATAACAAGGATGAAATTCCATCGAATGTTAAAAAATTTGGGTATCAGAACTAAAAACTCAGTTTTGGAGGCCTTCTGGGGCCTTTTTGGCCTCAAAAAATGTTATAAAATGTTACCTTAAATTATATCCCATTGAGCACATTGAAAGCTTCGATTTGATATGATGTAGAGGTCAAATGGACACCTAGATCAAAAGTTATGGTCATTTGATGTTTGAGTTACATTTTCAACTTATTATAGAAATTTTATTAATTTGTTTCTTGATTTTTTGTGTATTCGAATTGTTATTAAATAATTATTAGTCAATGATAATAAGTAAATTATTAATTAATATTTTTTAAGGATATTTTATAAGTCATTTTGACTACATATCTTACATATTAAGTGAAAATGTTTATTTATACTTATCTAAAACATATTTAAAAAATATATATTTTATTTTTATCAATATAAATACAATTTTATATAAAAATATTATTTTTTATGATATATATATATATATATATTTTAAATATATAATTTATCAATGCTAGGAAAAAGTGATGATAAAGCCCCACCTTTATCAGCGATACTAAAAAACCGCAGATAATTGGCCCCCTGTAACTGTGCTAAAAAATACCCAGATAAAGGGTGTGCCTTTATGAGTGCTAAAAAATGGCTGATAAAGGAAACCCATTTATCAGTGCTTTTTAGAACTGTTAAAGGGTGGTTCTGCAGAAACCCGGTTTTATTGTAGTGATTTTTGAAAAAAATGCAAAATATCGACATGGAAGAGATTGTTCATTGACCTAAGGATAAATAATGACAGATTTTCATTTAAATAATTTTATCAATCATTTTGTGTACCATATTGAGGAAAATTGTACTAATAAATAAAAATTAATATAAATAATTATATTAGAAGAATATATATGGGTTTAAAATGATATGATCTATTCAATTTCCAAAAATGAATATTTAACAGAGACTATCCAAAAAAGAAATGTGATTGTAACATTAACCCCTTTCATCTCTGGTAATTCAGGAATTATAATCCCAATGAATGAAATAGCATAAAATTAATCATTAAATACCATATAAATAAGGATATTCACTATAAAAATAATCAATTTGGTATTTTATGTACCTCATAAAAATAATATATATATTATAATATATTTTCCAAAGAAGAAAATTTTATATGATAAACTGCTATGATTGTGTGACATTCATATCAAATCCCCTTGCATGAAATATTTTGAATTGTAATAAAATAAAACCTAAATTAAAAAGGATCAATGATATATCATTTAATTGGGAAAGTGTGTATAGGCCATAAATATAAATAGTTTTATAACATAAAATATGACCCAACAAGACAATATTGAGACAAAGAAGTCTTACAAATATCACATCAAAGAATAAAGTTAATCATTGATGATATTATGAAAACAATTAATAACACATTAAATAAGTGTAAATAAAATAAAATATAATAGTAGGTAATTTACGACATAATAATTTCATAATATATTCATTGAACTTGATATTTATAAAAATTAATAGAAAATGAGTTCAGAAATGCCTTACCTCACGTTCAGGCATGCTATGCATGTCCTATAACTAATTTATAATAACATTATATTAATTACATTCTTTTATAATAAAATTATTATATTTTTATTTTCATTTCATTAAATCATATAATTAATTAAATAAAATGAAATATTTAATTACACAATTGTTTAATACCATGTTATGTGTTTTGCATATGTTCAACATATATTTCAAAAATGATATTGGTAAATTTATTGTGGTGAAAAGAGTTATTGTTACATAATATATAGAATTTTAATTATGGAATAATTATCACTATTTTATATTAATTAAATTCATATAACTATTTATTAATGTAGTAAATGATAAACATATCACATCACTTTTTGAAGGTGGTAATATTTATGTACACACAATCAATATTAAATTTTTAAATTGACAGAATGGTAAGAAAATAGATTGTATTTCATCATAATATAATGATAATTATGTAATAAATATCAAATATATTAATTTGATAAATTATAACGAACAACCATGGGAAGTAGTAAAGAATATTAAACACATTTCTTCCCGAATGAGGTAATTCACATGTACGCATAAGAGATGTTTTCATTTATCATTGGATGAGAAATGAGGTGAAAACCCATTGTATCATAATCATAATAAATAAATAAATAAATAAATAAATAAATATATATATATATAATAAACTGAAAATTTTATTTAAAATTTTTTAATGATATTTTAATGATGTATATTAATAAATAAACAATAAATGTGCTATTCAGGTCATATACTTTCTTCTTGGACAACCTCATCGGAATAAATTTTTTACCTTATAGGATTGAAATTTTGGTGAGACCATTACATATAAGGTATATGGAGGGATGATGAGGATATATTTTGTTATGTATTTACTGATATAAAGTTCTCAAAAGGAATGGGGAAGTTTGGTGTGGTGGTACCCTTTAATATGTAAATAAAATGCCACACTTGAAATTATATAAAGAATTAAAATATAATAATTTGGTTTTCATATATAGGTTGAAAATGTGCCCAAAATATAATATCAGGGAAGATTTTGATTTTAAATCATCCCATGATATGATATTTGGACATGTTTAGGTGATATTTTCTCCCTTATATTTTAGTTTTAACCCTCATTAACCCTTCCGATAATTACTATGACAATAAAATTATTTACTCTTTATAGGTCAATAAAGATACTATATAAAGATAAGGGATAAATATATGGAAAATAATTGATATTATATATGATAAACCATTCAATTTTAAAAATTATAATATAATTATGATTTTTTATATCAACAAAAAAATATTATTTAATATAATATACCATTGATGTCGTTTTCAGGACTATTCACAATGATTGAATTTAATGAAAAAATTATTTTAATGAAATTAAAATATAAGATATTAACAAAATACTAGTTTGATATATCTTTTAAAAAGTTCTTGGAATATAGAAAATAATGTTGTTTTTTTAATTTAAAAATTTCAACAATCATTTACTATATTTTTTTACTACATGCACAATTTGACAATTCGAAATTCTAGAGTAAGAATATTATACTAGATAGAATGTATGAAACATGACACGAAGTGTGTAAGGTATTATATTATTTGGATAATTTATAACATTTTAACTATTTAAAATATATTCTATATATTTAAAGCGACCTTCCTCGATAGCTTGCGTTATACACAAGACCAAGTTTTAAGAAACAATGATATAATATTAATATATTATTATTTAATATAATAAGATAAAAAATATATTTTATGAATATTATTATATAATTTATGAAATTATATGGATTATATAAATATAAAATTAATTCACGGGTTACCAATTAATGAGAAACGAAAATAAGAACCAATAAGACATAAAAAAGAAATACTATTATTTTATGCTTCCAAAGGAGTTTTATCTTAAGGAAAAAAATTAATTACAATTAGTTAATTATTTTAATTAAATATATATGTAATATATTCAATCAAATATATTTTTTATTCATCCATTAGTTTTGATAAGTTTAAGATAAGAAAAAACACTATTTCAGACATAAATACCTATAAAGGCAATTTTACCTCCATTTAAGGGTGAACCCATTTTAAATATAAATTTTGAAACCTTTATAAATTGTATATTAAAAAATAAATATTAAATTTAATTAGTAATTTCAAAATTTTATTATTATTAATTTTTGGTATTTTCTAAGCAACATCATTTTTTGATGAATATTGAAAATACTGCATTTTAGTTAAAAAATGCATTTTTTTATAAATAATTATTAATGTTAAATTATATATTTAACCTGTTTTATGATAAAATTATATCACTCATAAATCTAATAATTTAATTTAGTGCATTATAATCAATTATACTTTGAAATTAAAAATAAAAACTTACCAATCTTTTGAACATTTTTCTACTAAAACCGGTTAATTTGTCTCTCTATGAGATTAGAATTAATCATAATTTTCCACCTTATGGGAATTGGAATTATATAAATGGAAATAAAACATTATAATAAAGATTATATAGAGATTCTAATAATATAAACTTTATTTTTTTCCAATATTATTAGTGAAAGTTGTTAATATTAATTAAATTGATTAAAGAAAAATTATGCTTAATAAAGGACCAAACCTTTATCTTAATGGCCCAAATGACCTATCCACTAGTCCAAACTAATTTTTTGGCCCTATATTGGCCAACAAACTTATATTATTTAGTATGGATGGTTTTTTATGACTTTTTATTATGTAAGAACATGTGTATACCTAACTTGTTTTCAAAATTTCCATGTGAGTCCATTTCCTTCCCTATAAAATGAAACCACATCTTCCACTTCCTTACACATATAAATATAAATTTTATCATCAAAACTCTAAACAATTAGTCTAAAAATATCCCTCCCCTCATCATTTAAGCCTCAACTTGGGCAGAATGCAATCCAAGTAATCTTTTGGTTCAAACCAAAAAATGTTACTCGATAAAAAAGTAACATATTCTCTCAAGAACTATTGTTCCATTTACATTCTCCTCACCCTAAAATATCATTTTTAAATAATTATATAGAAAAAATTACCATAAATATAATATTATTTTTTTGTGATAATATTTCTACCTAAAATTATATACAAATCCATTTAATGGGTAATGGACATATTGTTTCTGTGTATAGCGAACTACTGCCTCATGAAACAATGATTATTCATTTTTCTATTTCCAAAATTCATGGTTGGAAATTATGATATAAAATTTCTTATATATTATATAATATATTTATTATTTATTTAATATTATTTAATTATTTTAAAACGCATACCCTTATACTTTTCATTTTGCGTTAATACGATAACATCGTTTGAGGAAGTGTAGACTACCGCCCCTCAAAGTGATGCAATTATTTCACATGATACATGGAATGTATAAAGGATTATTATAATTAAACAGACGAGACATAAAAATATATATATTATATTAATTACATAATTACCTTTCTTAATATATATATATATATATATTCATATCAATTTCTTTATTATCCTTTCACACACTTAAAAGTGCTTACTACTGCCTCCTCAACACGTTGTGATTCCTTTTACATCATGCTATTTTTTTATATTAGTATATATGTCTAAATAATATGTTATTAATGATATTTTTATCATTATATAAATATATAATTATACTTACTGTAATGCCCCAGGTAAATAAAAAATATGAAATTTTAACATTTATCCATATTTGTGAATAAAATATTAATATAACTTTAAAGGGGACCCTATGCTCGATGGCGTACCCAACACGCAACAACGAGTTTCTTGGAAATCTTACATTGCACTCTAATAATAAAATAATATTATTTTAAATGGTAGTTAATGCTTAGCCATTGTAATGGCGGGAATGAACAGAACTAACTACAAAATGATTTTATATGTTTGTCAAATATTTTTAATCTTTACAATAAATTTTAGAGGATTAAAAATGCGAATGAATCCAATTTTAAGCATAAGCATTCAAATATTCTTTAAAAGGTCGATTAACCACCTTTTGATGGAAAACCTCTTTTAAATCCACTTTTAGAAAATTTTATGTGTTATATTTGACAAAATAAAATTCTTCTTTAAAATCGGGACATCAAAATTTACTTTGTGTAAATTTTTGGTATTTTTCTAAAAAAGTTCAATTTTTAATGAATAGTGAAAAATGTTGTATTTTAATTCAAAACCTCTTTTTAATCTAATTTATTTATATTATTAGATTATCTTTTGAATTGGTTTTAAATTTAAATTAGAATATATTTTTACCATTTAATCAAATAGTTGTCATTGGAATTAATTTCACTTTGAAATTTGACTTAAACAAGTGTCGATCTTTTGATATATATTGTTTCATAAAAACATGCTATTTGTTCTGACAGTGGGAATTAATTATTAAATTAATTAATTTAAATTATATGTTATGAATTTTGTAAAATAGAAATCATTTTTGAATTTGGAATATCAAATATATCTTAGGGTGAATTTTTGGTAATTGTCTGAAAAACTTCAATTTTTGATGAATAGTGAAACCACTAAGTGGTACTTATAAAAACTGATTTTTCGTTTAAATGAAATTTTTCTACCTTTGTGTTTTGAATTTCAAAAATCCGACATACATGGTTGTCATTAAGAAGTAAAATGTGGTTCAATGGGATTAAAATAATTTTTTGGTGAATAGTAACTTATTAAGTTTTTAATCCCGATTAGAGGTAATTAGTGTAGTTTATGGTAAAAATATTGTTTTAATAATATGAAATGACCTAGAAACATGTACTACCCTCATTGGATGAGTCATGGACGACCAAGACAATCCATGAGTCAACTTGGGGACCCCATAGAGCCACTTTGGTTGGAAAATGACATAAATACCTTTTTATTTAATGTTAAAATTAAAATGACACAAACATGAGTTGTTTAACTAAAACAATTTTTACATGAGGTTATACAAGTCAGATTTTTGACTATAAATAGTCATTGGGAAGTTAAAACTATTTCCTAAATCATAGTATTTTTTTTATAATTTCTAGACAAAAAATATAATAAATTATTTATGACATCATGATGATGTAGCGATGACCTCATTATTAAATGATTTAAATAAAATGGAAAGATAATGTAAAATATAAGACCTAAACATGTCCAAAACCTATTGGATGAGTGGATTTCGAACCCTTATCACCTTATCCTTGAAACACATCAATTTGGGTCCATTAAAATCCGAAACACATTCTAAAATAATGTAACATTTCTTTACTTTCCAAGAGTGCCCCTCCTCTCCTCTTATAAAAGGCCCCCACCTCTACCTCCTTACCCACACATCCAAAGCCTTTGTCTCGGCCAACCCCTACCCATTTTTTCTCTCCACATCCCTATATAACTCTTAGAAGCCTCACGTTGGTCAGAAGTCTTCCCAAGGAAGCCTTTGAGCTCAAACTAAAGGGAGTTACCCGATTTTAAGGTAATGTCTTCACTTGAGTCCTTTTGTTTTATTTTGCTTCTACAACCCCCTAAACTCTTTTTATTCATTTATTTTGTAACAAATCCAGTATATTCAATATACTAGGATGTTGTTTTAAGAAGTATTTGAGCTACACTTACACACACCTACATCTAATGGTTAAAGAACATACTGTTTCAGTGGATGGCGAATTTCTGCCTCACGAAACGATGATTGTTCAACACTCATATATCACCTTAAAAGGTGGACATTAAAATGTCACTATATTTATATATTATATATTATATGTTTATGTTCTAATTAATATTCTTTATTTTTTCATTTATGGCATATCCTTTAGGGTTACCATTATGAGTAAACGCGATATCTTCATTTTAGGAAGTGCGGACTACCACCCCCTCAAAGTGATTTGATTCGTTAATGACATATGTGGGATGTATAAAGGATGTAATTAATGGTATTATATATGATATTATACTGGAATTATAATATACCTTTATATCATTATGATTACATTCTATAAAATATGAAATAGAAATGAAAGTAGCGTTCATGCGTACGTACGGCTTACCGTCTCCATGAACGGTGCATTTCATTTCTTACCTCTAAATGTTATTTAATATTATAAATGAATGAATCTACTTGATATATATGATATATATTATATCCACATCATGAATACAATTCTGTATATAATGTATAGTTTACCACATGAACAACTTTTAATTATAAAAAGTTTATTATTGACTCAAGTACCAATGATTGTTAAAATGACCGTTATTAACTTAAATAATAACATAGTGTTCATGACATGGTAATAAGTGATATAAAAGGAATAATGAACTTGAAAAAGGTTATTAAGGAATTAGAAATTAACTCAAGTTTATTATTCATGATATTAAAGAATGATCGAGTCAAGTCGGACCCGAGGTAAGGGATCCAACCTCTCTCTTTCTTTTTAAGTACACTCTTTTATGTCATTCCTTTTAAGCTCATTTTTATTATGATTGGGATGTTCTTTTATATTACTATTACTTTAGTTTTTATGTTCATATGATTAGAGACCCTATTTTCTCTCATCAATCCATTTTTTAAGTTTTAAGTGGCGCTATTAGGCTGCTGAGTTTTCGAAAGGGATTTTTAATCACACTTTTAGCCCCGTGGGATTTATGCTACATTTGCCAGCATTTTCCTTTGAGTGGTGTATGTAATTTCCATTATTATACTCTTTGTGTAATATAATTTCATTTATGGGTATTTACATATTCATTGTATGACCCTTCTTTAATGGGGTGTACGTTTCGAAAGTTACCCAAGTCGGTAAGGGAACCTTTCACCCTCCTCTTTTTAAAAGACTTATTTTGTTATGTATTTTAATTCACATACTATTATGATGGGATATGTTATTATATATCCTTATTGATGTAAATTTTATGACCAAGTGATGAGATAAACTTTTTTATCTCTCATCAACTCTTTTTATGAATTTTGAAGTGACGCCGTTAGGTTGTCGAATTTTTGCAAGGGAACTTCTTAACCCAATTTTGATTCTTTGGGATAAACTTGTACACAATGAATATGTTGTTCTATGATTATGTGTGAATTTACTATGATTGTTATACACTTAATAACCTTTTATATTTCATGTATTCATTTGTCACACATAATTATGTAACTGATTTATCCTTAATCCAAGGATACCGTCTTTGTATGGGACTTCATCTCAATATCCTATCATTGAGGCATATTTTGTTTTATACACAACTTTTTTTATATGGTGTATAAAAACCTTTGAATTTTACATTTATTTAAAAGGAATATTCTTTATACAAAGTGTTTACTAAATGACAAAAGGGAATGATTTTGTCATACGTATGCGGCGACAACGACTTCTCCATCGCCATGACCATTATTTGAATTTTGGCTTCCTCTACAAGCCATACCCTCTTTTTAAAACTAAAATAAATACCATGTTTTACTTTTCGTTTATTTTGTTATGGAAAATGGTTTTCATAATGTTTTTATATCAATTTTTTGTATTGATATCTTGTTATTGAAAGGTGGAAATGTTATGTTTCCTTTATGCATGTTTTATGTGATAAGATTATGTTATGGTTCTTGGGAATTGTTATGAAGATGGGTGGTTCCATGATAAAATAAGTGCGGGTGAGCCTGATATAGCTCTCCAATGCATTGGGTAACGTGAAAGAGTGAAACATTAAGGTTTCTCCGAAGAGATTTAAGGAATATACTGTGGTGGGTATTCCAAACGTAACCAAGAGGGTTACTCCCTACGTAAGAATGTTATGAATGCCTCAATTTACCTTTTATGTCTTATGATTTAGATGATTTATTCATGATTTTATGAGGTATGTTGAAGTGCCTATGTTTTATGGGTAATGTATGATTTCATTCTTATGTATATATGAACTCATGTTTCCTTTCCATATTTTTATAACCCTTACTGAGATTTTTATGCTCATCCCAAGTTTTTTTGAAATGTTTTTCATAGGTCAAGGGAAAGGTACATGTTACGAAGATAGTGTCAAGGAAGTGTCAAGAAAGAATCCATGATTTATATTTAAATATGTTTCCGATGATGGAAAAAATGAATAAAATCTTTTATGTAACCACTTTGTGTAAATGTGGAATGTAATGAAAGTTTTATGATCTAATTCTCTAAAACTCTAAACCTGAAAAGATCCTCAATGTGTAATCTTGTAATAACTCAAGATTAAGTAAGGTTTAAGACTGGGGCCTTATAGTTGGTATCAGAGGTCGTTTTAGATAACTTTAGAGGTTAGGGTATTCTTTAAGCATAAGTGACATTACCATAATGGATAGGATTTCAGAAAGAGTCTTAGTTTTAGATAAAGTGAATGAGTAAGTATATCTTAGTGTTTATATTCCTCATTAGTACATGATGGTTTCATTGATATACTCACACTGACCTTTTTGGTTTTAGTAAATGGCTGGATATAGCAGGCACCAAAGTAACAGTGGATGTGATGGAAACTGTGATAGTTTTTTGAGCAAGAAACTGAATGATATGGGAGATGCAATGAGAACTCTTGTGCTTATCCTCAACCAACTATCTGGAGTCCTGATTGACCACCTAAACCTTGGTGATTTCTATAAGGCATCATATATGCGAGAAACAAATTCCTACGGAACTATAGGTAATAATCATAAAGGTAAGTGTGTTAAAAAACCTATGTGTCAAAGATGTGGAAAGAAACACCTAGGAAAATGTTTCAAAGGGACAGAAATATGCTATAGATGTGGAAATGAAGGTCATAAAGCAAGAACCTTCCATGGAAAAAGGAAGCATCCAGTAGACTCAAGGAAAGGGAAAGAAGTTCTTTCTGAGGGATCAATTGAATGTTTTAAATGTGGTGTGCATGGTCATTATGAAAACACATGTCCTATGAAGATGTTTCATGAATGGGATCACCAAGATCGTACAAATATTCGTTTACCAATACCTAATGCCATTCCGATTGAGGATGAAGAAACTGACAATGACCAATCAAAGGTATGGATTATTTCATAACTTTTATTTTCCTATTTTGGAATCTTAGGATATGATTCATGATTTTTTTCGTAGGAAATAAGTATTTCAGAATAATGTGGAAGGGAATGGTTAATGGATCATGAAGAATGTTGAATGAGTAAGAAGTCAACATATAAGGGCTTCAAGAGTTATGGTGAAATTCTTAAGAGTATTAAGTCTCTTTTGATGATGGGGTTACATTAGAAGACTTTTTATAGTATGTTTAACCCTAAAGTTTAATATATAAAAAAATGTATTCAAGGAATAGTTATCTATTCTTTTGGGGACATAGTTATAACAAATCATTTGGGTTTATTTGATCCTTACTATATGTTATTATGGAAGTGAAAGGCATGAGATAAAATTGAGGTTAAATTATGTTATGCTTATTTTTTGATTATTTTACCTCTTTTTGGGGAATGATTTGAGAATTATATAGTTTTGGAAAAAGGAAAACACGCAGACTATGTGAAAACCCATCGTGCCAGACAAAGTTCTGGGAATCGAACCCACAACCAAAGTGCAACTGGTATTTATCGCCTACCACTGGACTACGTGAAGTCCCTGGTTAGTTTGAATAATTCTTTTTATTTAGGTGACTTTATGAATTAAGATTAAGTTGATTCTGGGTTATTTATGAAAATTATTAACCTATCATGGAGGATATGTGATTAGTTTAATTACTTTTCAATACGAGACATTAGGATCCACTGATATTGTTTGGAGATAAATGTTACGATTTAACTTGGAAGACTATGTGACTAAATCCTTCAAGTATTTGGGTTTCAATCTTAGTTTTGTTTACTTTGAAGAATTTTATGGAAAAATTGTTTATCGAATGGTCCTCGTTGAACTATGGGTTTTGTTGGACAAATTGTGGAGATTAAGAATAGATTTTATTTTTATAAAGGGTTATCCTTTTCTGGATTATCTGATCTTGTACTAAACTTTTTGGTTTTGGTTTTGGTTAGAGTCTAAAGACATGGGAAGTATATAGTTCTCTTTTGTGGATTAGGTGATTTTCTATAAGTTGATTATAGTACTCTTAATGTGAAAAAGTCTTCTTAAATACTCATGTTTTGGGGAAAGTATGAGTTTGTGTAAGAAATCTAGTAAGAGTTGAAAGTCGACATGACAAGTAAGTATGTTTCCTTAAGATCAAAAATGAATTCCTCAATGAAGAGTAACTTAAAACAAAATTTTTGTCTGTTAACTTTTCCTACTGGGGAATCGAATACCGTTTAACCCATCACAAGTTTGTGATTTTCTTATGGTTAACTTTATCCTAGACATGTTTACTATCACTCTCCATCAGAACATGACCCTTTTTTTTCTCCTCCATATCCATATTTTCTTACACGGAATCCTAGTATGGGTTAACTCGGGTGACCTTTGTACTTATCTTTCTTTATTTTAAGGTGATTGTTTTACTGACTATTGTTCCGATGTGGGATTTTCAATGAAGTTTCCAAACCCAATTTTAAAATTGCGAGGACGCAATTCCCAAAAGGGGGGAAGGATGTAACGCCCCAGGTAAATAAAAAATATGTAATTTTCATATTTATCCATATTTGTGAATAAAATATTAATATAACTTTAAAGGGGATTATATGCTCGATGGAGTACCCGACACGCAACAATGAGTTTCTTGGGAATCTTACGTTGCACTCTAATAATAAAATAATATTATTTTAAATGGTTGTTAACGCCTAGCCGTTGTAATGGTGGGAATGAATAGAACAAACTACAAAATGATTATATATGTTTGTAAAATATTTTTACTCTTTACGATAAATGTTAGAGGATTAAAAATGCGAATGAATCCAATTTTAAGCGTAAACATTCAAATATTCTTTTAAAGGTCGATTAACCGCCTTTTGATGGAGAACCTATTTTAAATACACTTTTTGAAAATTTATGTGTTATATTTGAGAAAATAAAATTCTTCTTTAGAATCGGGACATCAAAATTTACTTTGTGTAAATTTTTGGCATTTTTCCGAAAAAGTTCAATTTTTAATGAATAGTGAAAAATGTTGTATTTTAATTCAAAACCTCTTTTTAATATAAATTATTTATATGATTAGATTATCTTTTTAATTGGTTTTAAATTGAAATTATAATATATTTTTACCATTTAATCAAATAGTGGTCATTGGAATTAATTTCACTTTGAAATTTGACTTAAACTAGTGTCAATCTTTTGATATATATTGTTTCATAAAAACACGCTATTTGTTCTAACAACGGGAATTAATTATTAAATTAATTAATGTAACTTATATGTTATGAATTTTCTAAAATAGACATCATTTTTGAATTCAGAATATCAAATATAGCTTAGGGTGAATTTTTGGTAATTTTCTGAAAAACTTCAATTTTTGATGAATAGTGAAACCACTAAGTGGTACTTATAAAAACTGATTTTCCATTTAAATGAAATTTTTCCACCTTTGTGTATTGAATTTAAAAAATCCTACATACATGGTTGTCATTAAGAAGTAAAATGTGGTTCAATGGGATTAATATAATTTTTTGGTGAATAGTAACTTATTAAGTTTTTAATCGCGATTAGAGGTAATTAGTGTAGTTTATGGTAAAAATAATGTTTTAATAATATGAAATTACCTAGACACATGTCCTAACCTCATTGGATGAGTCATGGACGACCAATACAATCCATGGGTCAACTTGGGGGCCCCATGGAGCCACTTTGGTTGCAAAATGACATAAATACCTTTTTATTTAATGTTAAAATTAAAATGACACAAACATGAGTTGTTTAACTAAAACAATTTTTTACATGGGGTTATACAAGTCAGATATTTGAATATAAATAGTCATTAGAAAGCTAAAACGATTTAATACAACATAGTATTTTTTTTATTTTTATACATTAAATAAATTAAATTATTTATGATATCATGATGATGCAGCGATGACCTCATTATTAAACGATTTAAATAAAATAGAAAAATAATGTAAAATCTAAGACCTACACATGTCCAAAACCTATTGTATGGGTGGATTTCGAACCCTTATCACCTTATCCTCGAAACACATCAATGTGGGACCATTAAAATCCGATACTCATTCTAAAATAAAGTAACATTTCTTTACTTTCCAAGAGTGCCCCTCCTCTCCTCTTATAAAAGGCCCCTACCTCTACCTCCTTACCCACACTTCCAAAGACTTTGGCACGGCCAACCCCTGATCATTTTGTCTCTACAAATCCCTATATAACTCTTATAAGCCTCAATTTGGCCAGAAGTATTCTCAAGGAAGCCTTTGAGCTCAAACCAAAGGGAGTTACCTGATTTTAAGGTAATGTCTTCACTTGAGTCCTTTTGTTTTATTTTGCTTCTCCAACCACTAAAATCTTTTTATTCATTTCTTTTGTAACAAATACAGTATCTTCAATATACTAGGATGTTTTTACAAGAAGTATTTGAGCTACACTTACACACACCTACATCTAATGGTTAAATAACATACTGTTTCCGTGGATGGAGAATTTCTGCCTCACGAAACGATGATTGTTCAACACTCATATATCACCTTCAAAGGTGGACATTAAGATATCACTATATTTATATATTATATATTATATGTTTATGTTTTACTTAAGCTTATGTATTTTTCATTTATGGCATATCCTTTATGGTTACCATTATGAGTAAACGCGATATCTTCACTTTAGGAAGTGCGGACTACCGCCCCCTCAAAGTGATTTGATTCGTTAATGCCATATGTGGGACATATAAAGGATGTAATTAATGGTATTATATATTATATTATAATGGAATTATAATATACCTTTATATCATTATGATTCCATTCTATAAAATACGAAATAGAAATGAAAGTAGCGTTCATTCGTACGTACGACTTACCGTCTCCATGAACGGTGCATTTAATTTCTTACCTCTAAATGTTATTTAATATTATAAATTCATGAATCTACAGGATATATATGATATATATGATATCCAAATCATGAATAAAATTCTGGATATAATGGATATTTTAGCACATGAACAACTTGTAATTATAAAAAGTTTATTTTTGACTCAAGTACCAATGATCGTTAAAACGACCGTTATTAACTTAAATAATAACATAGTGTTCATGACATGGTAATAAGTTATATAAAAGGAATAATGAACTTGAAAAAGGTTCTTAAGGAAGTATAAATTAACTCAAGTTTATTATTCAGGAGATTAATGAACGATCAAGTCAAGTCGGACCCGAGGTAAGGGATCCAACCTCTCTCTTTCTTTTTAAGTACAATCTTTTATGTCATTCCTTTTAAGCTCATATTTCGTATGATTGGGATGTTATTTTATATTACTCCAGATGTAGTTTTTATGTTCATATGATGAGAGACCCTATTATTTCTCATCAATCCATTTTGGAAGTTTTAAGTGGCGCCGTTAGGCTGCCGAGTTTTAGAAAGGGATTTTTCATCTCACTTTTAGTCCCGTGGGATTTATGCTACATTTTCCACCATTTTCCTTTGAGTGGTGTATGTAATTACCATTATTATACTCTTTGTGTAATATAATTTCATTTATGTGTATTTACATATTCATTGTATGACCCTTCTTCAATGGGGTGTACGTTTCGAAAGTTACCCAAGTCAGTAAGGGAAACTTTCACCCTCCTCTTTTTAAAAGACTTATTTTGTTATGACTTTTAATTAACATACTATTATGTTGGTATATGTTATTATATATCCTTATTGATGTAAATTTTATGACCAAGTGATGAGATACCCTTTTTATCTCTCATCAACTCTTTTTCTGAATTTTGAAGTGACGCCGTTAGGCTGTCGGATTTTTGCAAGGGAACTTCTTAACCTAATTTTGATTCTTTGGGATAAACTTGTACACCATGAATATGTTGTTCTATGATTATGTGTGAATGTCATCTGATTTTTATACACTTAATACCCACTTATATTTTGTGTATTCATTTGTCACACATAATTATGTAACTGATTTATCCTTAATCCAAGGATACCGTCTTTGTACGGGACTTCATCTCAATCTCCTATCATTGAGGCATATTTTGTTTTATACACAACTTTATTTTATACGGTGTATAAAACACTTTTACTTTTACATTTATTCAAAAGGAATCTTCTTTATACAAAGTGTTTACTAAACGACAAAAGGGAATGTTTTTGTCATACGTATGCAGCGACAACGACTTCTCCATCACCGTGACCATTATTTGAATTCCGGCTTCCTCTACAAGCCATACCCTCTTTTTAAAACTAAAATAAATACCATGTTTTACTTTTATTTTATTTTGGTATTGAAAATGGCTGTCATAATGTTTTTATATCAATTTTTTGTATTGATATCTTGTTATTGAAAGGTGAAAATGTTATGTTTCCTTTATGAATGTATTATATGATAAGATTATGTTATGGTTCTTGGGAATTGTTATGAAGACGGGTGGTTCCATGATAAAATAAGGGCGGGTGAGCCCGATATAGCTCTCCAATGCATTGGGTAACGTGAAGGAGTGAAATGTTATGGTTTCTCCGATGAGATTTAGGGAATATACTATGGTGGGTATTCCAAATGTAACCAAGAGGGTTAATCCATACGTAAGAATGTTATGAATGCCACAAGTTACCTTTTATGTCTTATGATTTCTATGATTTATTCATGATTTGATGAGGTATGTTAAAGTGCCTATGTTTTATGGGTAAAGTATGATTTCATTCTTATGTATATATGAACTCATGTTTCCATTCCATATTTTTATAACCCTTACTAAGCTTTTTATGCTCATCCCAAGTTTTTTGGAAATGTTTTTCACAGGTCAAGGGAATGGTACATGTTACGAAGATAGTGTCATGTAAGTGTCAAGAAAGAATCCATGATTTATTTTTAAATATGTTTCTGTTGATGGAAAAAAATGAGTATAATATTTTATGTAACCACTTTGTGTAAATGTGGAATGTAATGCAAGTTTTATGATCTAATTCTCTAAAACTCTAAACCTGAAAAGATCCTGAATGTGTAATCTTGTAATAAATCAAGATTAAGTAAGGTTTAAGGCTGGGGACTTATAGTTGGTATCATAGGTCGGATTAGATAACTTTAGAGGTTAGGGTATTCTTTAAGCATAAGTGATATTACCATAATGGTTAGGATTTCAGAAAGAGTCCTAGTTTTAGATAAAGTGAATGAGTAAGTATATATTAGTGTTTATCTTCCTCATTAGTACATGATGGTTTCATTGATATACTCACACTGACCTTTTTGATTTTAGTAAATGGCTGGATCTAGCAGGAACCAAAGTAAAAGTGGATGTGAAGGAAACTGTGACAGTTTTTTGAGCAAGCAACTGAATGATATGGTAGCTGCAATGAGAACTCTTGTGCTTATCCTCAACCAACTATCTGGAGTCATGTTTGACCACCTAAACCTTGGTGATTTCTATAAGGCATCATATATGCGAGAAACAAATTCCTATGGAACTACAGGTAATAACCATAAAGGTAAGTGTGCTAAAAAACCTATGTGTCAATGATGTGGAAAGAAACACCTAGGAAAATGTTTCAAAGGGATAGAAATATGCTATATATGTGGAAATGAAGGTCATAAAGCAAGAACCTACCATGGAAAAAGGAAGCATCCAGTTGACTCGAGGAAAGGGAAAGAAGTTCTTTCTGAGGGATCAATTGAATGTTTTATATGTGGTGTGCATGGTCATTATGCAAACACATGTCCTATAAAGAAGTTTCATGAATGGGATCACCAAGATCGTACAAATATTCATTTACCAATACCTAATGCCATTCCGATTGAGGATGAAGAAACTGACAATGACCAATCAAAGGTATGGATTATTTCATAACTTTTGTTTTCCTATTTTGGAATCATAGGATATGATTTAGGATTTTTTTCGTAGGAAAGAAGTATTTCAGAATAAGTTCGAAAGGAATGGTTAATGGATCATGAAGAATGTTGAATGAGTAAGAAGTCAACATATAAGGGCTTCAAGAGTTATGGTGAAATTATTAAGAGTATTAAGTCTCTTTTGATGATGGGTTTACATTAGAAGACTTTTTATAGTATGTGTAACCCTGAAGTCTAATATATGAAAAATTTTATTCAAGGAATAGTTATCTGTTCTTTTGTGGACATAGTTATAACGAATTATTTGGGTTTATATGATCCTTACTATATGTTATTATGGAAGTGAAAGGTATGAGATAAAATTGAGGTTAAATTATGTTATGGTTATTTTTGATGATTTTATCTCTTTTTGGGGAATGATTTGAGAATTATATAGTTTTGGAAAAAGGACAACACGCAGACCGTGTGACAACCCGTCACGCCAGACAAAGTTCTGGGAATCGAACCTACAACCAAAGTGCAACTGGAATTTATCGCCTACCACCGGACTACGTGAAGTCCCTGGTTAGTTTGACTAATTCTTTTTAGTTAGGTGGCTTTATGAACTAAGATTAAGTTGATTTTGGGTTATTTTTGAATATGATTAACCTATCATGGAGGATATGTGATTAGTTTAATTACTTTTCAATACGAGACTTTAGGAGCAACTGATGTTGTTTGGAGATAAATGTTACGATTTAACATGGAAGACTATGTGACTAAATCCTTCAAATATTTGGGTTTCAATATTAGTTTTGTTTACTTTGAAGAATTTTATGGACAAATTGTTTATCGAATGGTCCTCGTTGAACTCTGGGTTTTGTGGGACAAATTTTGGAGATTAAGAATAGATTTTATTTTTATAAAGGGTTATCCGTTTCTAGATTATCTGATCTTGTACTAAAATTTTTGGTTTTGGTTTTGGTTAGAGTATAAAGACATGGGAAGTATATAGTTCTCTTTTGTGGATTAGGTGATTCTCTATAAGTTGATTATAGTACTATTAATGTGAACAAGTCTTCTTAAATACTTGTCTTTTGGGGAAAGTATGAGTTTGTGTAAGAAATCTAGTAAAAGTTGAAAGTCAACATGACAAGTAAGTATGTTTCCTTAAGATCAAAAATGAATTCCTCAATGAAGAGTAACTTAAAACAAAATTTCTGTCTGTTAACTTTTCCTACTGGGGAATCGAATACCATTTAACCCATCACAATTTTGTGATTTTATTATGGTTAACTTTCTCCTAGACATGTTTACTATCACTCTCCATCAGAACATGACCCTTTGTTTTCTCCTCCATATCCACATTTTCTTACATGGAATTTAAGTATGGGTTAACTCGGGTGACCTTTGTACTTCTCTTTCTTTATTTTAAGGTGATTTTTTTTACTGAATATTGTTCCTATGTGGGATTTTCAATGAAGTTTCCAAGCCCAGTTTTAAAATTGCGAGGATGCAATTCCCAAAAGGGGGGAAGGATGTAACACCCCAGGTAAATAAAAAATATGAAATTTTCACATTTATCCATAATTGTGAATAAAATATTAATATAACTTCAAAGGGGACGCTATGCCCGATGGCGTACCCAACACGCAACAACAAGTTTCTTGGGAATCTTACGTTGTACTCTAATAAAAAAATAATTTTATTTTAAATGGTAGTTAATTCCTAGCCATTGTATTGGCAAGAATGAACAGAACTAACTAAAAAATGATTATATATGTTTGTAAAATATTTTTACTCTTTAAAATTAATGTTAGAGGAATAAGAATGCGAATGAATCCAATTTTAAGCGTAAACATTCAAATATTCTTTAAACGGTTGATTAACCGCCTTTTGATGACGAACCTCTTTTAAATCCACTTTTTGAAAATTTTATGTGTTATATTTGACAAAATAAAATTCTTCTATAGAATCGGGACATCAAAATTTACTTTGTGTAAATTTTTGGTATTTTTCCGAAAAAGTTCAATTTTTAATGAATAGTGAAAAATGTTGTATTTTAATTCAAAAACTCTTTTTAATATAATTTATTTATATGATTAGATTATCTTTTGAATTAGTTTTAAACAGAAATTAGAATATATTTTTACCATTTAATCAAATAGTGGTCATTGGAATTAATTTCACTTTGAAATTTGACTTAAACTAGTGTCAATCTTTTGATATATATTATTTCATAAAAACATGCTATTTGTTCTGACATCGGGAATTAATTATTTAATTAATTAATTTAACTTATATTTTATGAATTTTTTAAAATAGACATCATTTTTGAATTCTGAATATCAAATATAGCTTAGGGTGAATTTTTGGTAATTTTCTGAAAAACTTCAATTTTTGATGAATAGTGAAACCACTAAGTGGTAGTTATAGAAACTGATTTTCCGTTTAAATGAAAATTTTCCACCTTTGTGTTTTGAATTTCAAAAATCCGACATAAATGGTTGTCATTAATAAGTAAAATGTGGTTCAATGGGATTAAAATAATTTTTTGGTGAATAGTAACTTATTAAGTTTTTAATCGCGATTAGAGGAAATTAGTGTAGTTTATGGTAAAAATAATGTTTTAATAATATGAAATGACCTAGACACATGTCCTACCCTCATTGGATGAGTCATGGACGACAAAGAAAATCCATGGGTCAACTTGGGGACCCCATGGAGCCACTTTGTTTGGAAAATGACCTAAATACCTTTTTATTTGATGTTAAAATTAAAATGGCACAAACATGAGTTGTTTAACTAAAACAATTTTTACATGGGGTTATACAAGTCATATTTTTGACTATAAATAGTCATTGGAAAGCTAAAACGATTTTCTACATAATAGTATTTGTTTTATAATTTTTAGACATTAAATAAATTAAATTAATTATGACATCATGATGATGCAGTGATGACCTCATTATTGAACGATTTAAATAAAGTGAAAAGATAATGTAAATTATAAGACCTAAACATGTCCAAAACCTATTGGATGGGTGGATTTAGAACCCTTATCACCTTATCCTCGAAACTCCTCAATGTGGGACCATTAAAATCCGAAACTCATTCTAAATTAATGTAACATTTCTTCACATTCCAAGAGTGCCCCTCCTCTCCTCTTATAAAAGGCCCCCACCTCTACCTCCTTACCCACAATTCCAAAGCCTTTGGCTCAGACAACCCCTACCAATTTTGTCTCTCCACATCCCTTTATAACTCTTAGAAGCCTCACATTGGTCAGAAGTCTTCCCAAGGAAGCCTTTGAGCTCAAACCAAAGGGAGTTACCTGATTTTACGGTAATGTCTTCACTTGAGTCCTTTGGTATTATTTTGCTTCTCCAACCCCCTAAACTCTTTTTATTCATTTATTTTGTAACAAATCCAGTATCTTAAATATACTAGGATTCTGTTATAAGAATTATGTGAGCTAAAATTACACACACCTACATCTAATGGTTAAAGAACATACTGTTTCCGTGGATGAAAAATTTCTGCCTCACGAAATGATGATTGTTCAACACTCTTATATCACCTTCGAAGGTGGCCATTAAGATGTAACTATATTTATATATTATATATTATATTTTTATGTTTTACTTAATCTTCTGTATTATTCATTTATGGCATATCCTTTATGGTTACCATTATGAGTAAACGCGATATCTTTATTTTAGGAAGTGCGGACTACCGCCCCATCAAAGTGATTTGATTCGTTAATGCCATATGTGGGATGTATAAAGGATGTAATTAATGGTATTATATATGATATTATACTGGAATTATAATATACCTTTATATCATTATGATTCAATTCTATAATATACGAAATAGAAATGAAAGTAGCGTTCATGCGTACGTACGACTTACCATATCCATGAACGGTGCATTTCATTTCTTACCTATAAATGTTATGTAATATTATAAATGCATGAATCTACTGTATATATATGATATATATGATATCAAAATAATAAATAGAATTCTGGATATAATGTATATTTTACCGCATGAACAACTTGTAATTATAAAATTTTATTTTTAACTAAGTACCAATGATCGTTAAAACGACCGTTATTAACTTAAATAATAACATAGTGTTCATGACATGGTAATAAGTGATATAAAAGGAATAATGAACTTGAAAAAGGTTCTTAAGGAAGTAAAAATTAACTCAAGTTTATTATTCAGGAGATTAAAGAATGATCGAGTCAAGTCGGACCCGAGGTAAGGGATCCAACCCCTCTCTTTCTTTTTAAGTACACTCTTTTATGTCATTCCTTTTAAGCTCATCTTTCTTATGATTGGAATGTTCTTTTATATTACTACTACTGTAGTTTTTATGTTCATATTATGAGAGACCCTATTTTCTCTCATCAATCCATTTTGGAAGTTTTAAGTGGCGACGTTAAGCTGCCGAGTTTTCGAAAGGGATTTTTCATCTCACTTTTAGTCCCGTGGGATTTATGCTACATTTTCCACCATTTTCCTTTGAGTGGTGTATATAATTCCAATTATTATACTCTTTGTGTCATATAATTTCATTTATGGGTATTTAAATATTCATTGGATTACCCTTCTTTAATGGGGTGTACTTTTCGAAAGTTACCCAAGTCGGTAAGGGAACCTTTCACCCTCCTCTTTTTAAAAGAATTATTTTGTAATGTCTTTTAATTCACATACTATTATGTTGGGATATGTTCGTATATATCCTTATTGATGTAAATTTTATGACCAAGTGATGAGATACCCTTTTTATCTCTCATCAACTCTTTTTCTGAATTTTGAAGTGACGTCGTTAGGCTGTCGAATTTTTGCAAGGGAACTTCTTAACCCAATTTTTATTCTTTGGGATAAACTTGTACACCTTGAATATGTTGTTCTATAATTATGTGTGAATGTCCTCTGATTGTTATACACTTAATACCCAATTATATTTCGTGTATTCATTTTTCACACATAATTATGTAACTGATTTATCCTTAATCCAAGGATACCGTCTTTGTATGGGACATCGTCTCAATCTCCTATAATTGAGGCATATTTTGTTTTATACACAACTTTCTTTTATACGGTGTATAAAACCCTTTGACTTTTACATTTATTCAAAAGGAATATTCTTTATACGTAGCATTTACTAAACGAAAAAAGGGAATGTTTTTTTCATACGTATGCGGCGACAATGACTTCTCCATCGCCATGACCATTATTTGTATTTCAGCATCCTCTACAAGCCATACCCTCTTTTTAAAACTAAAATAAATACCATGTTTTACTTTTCTTTTATTTTGGTATTGAAAATGGTTTTAATAATGTTTTTATATCAATTTTTTTATTGATATCTTGTTATTGAAAGCTGGAAATGTTATGTTTCCTTTATGCATTTTTTATGTGATAAGATTATGTTATGGTTCTTGGGAATTGTTATGAAGACAGGTGGTTCCGTGATAAACTAAGGGCGGGTGAGCCCGATATAGCTCTCCAATGCATTAGGTAACGTGAAGGAGTGAAATGTTAAGGTTTATCCGAAGAGATTTAGGGAATATACTGTGGTGGGTATTCCAAACGCAACCAAGAGGGTTACTCCATACGTAAAAATGTTATGAATGCCTCAAGTTACCTTTTATGTCTTATGATTTCTATGATTTATTCATGATTTGATTAGGTATGTTAATGTTCCTATGTTTTATGGGTAAAGTATGATTTCATTCTTATGTATATATGAACTCATGTTTCCTTTCCATATGTTTATAACCCTTACTGATATTTTTATGCTCATCCCAAGTTTTTTTGAAATGTTTTTCACAGGTCAAGGGAAAGGTACATGTTACAAAGATAGTGTCAAGTAAGTGTCAAGAAATAATCCATGCTTTGTTTTTAAATATGTTTCTGTTGATGGAAAAAAATTAATACAATCTTTTATGTAACCAATTTGTGTAAATGTGGAATGTAATGCATGTTTTATGATCTAATTCTCTAAAAATATAAACCTAAAAAGGTCCTCAATGTGTAATCTTGTAATAACTCAAGATTAAGTAAGGTTTAAGGCTGGGGCCTTATACTTACCTTCTTTCCATAATGATCATTGAAAAATGAAAAAGTTACTCTTGCGTATGTATGACTTACCTTCTCCTTGATGGAAACATTGGTTCATTTTTCATAACCATATTTAATGATAGATTTTAAAAGTATAATTGTTGTTTAAATAAGATAATTATGTCATTATTAATATTATAGAGATGTTATATATAGACCCCTTTGACCATAGTTGACCTACCAAAGTTGTTTTTGACATATAAACCGAATTTGGTCAAAACGCATGATGCAAAAATAATTGTTTAAATAATTGTATAAAAAATAGGAATAAGTGAAATAAAATTAATTATAAACATGAAAATGGCTCTAAATCAAGTATAAAATTTATATAAGTTTATTATATAGGAATTTAATGGACATTCAGCGAAGAAAACACAATTTAAGGTATTCATGTCTTACTTTTCTTTTCGTAAGGAATATGCCATATACACCACTTACTTATTTTGTTTAGTGTATCTACTGCATATTTTATAAATTATATCATTAATCCTTTTTATTCATGGTATGAAAAAATTTCCTTCAGGGGGATTATGAATTAAATTTTTCATGTGGTATGGGACACTTTCAGATGTTTAATGATTAATTTCATAAAACATATTCTTAATTATTATATTTTCAATATCACATAATTTTGTTATTGTAAACCTTATCTTGAAACAATCACATTATTTTTATCATTTTTATTGGAAACTTACCTAACTATCCATATTCTAATACAATGGATATTAGTATTTCCTAAAATATATAATATTTTACAAATAGTATCTACTTTGAAACTTATTGATTATTTTGTAAATATTGAAAATTTGTTATTATTTATTCAATAAAGATATTTTATAAGTAATATTATTTATTATCATTATATAATATGAGTAATTTTTTGGACTAGAAATTATGGGTGGATCCTGAAAACTATATATCTCCTCAATGCATCGAAAAGTTCTCATGAGAAAAATTAATTAACCAAATTAAATAAGTTTTTATACAAATTTTTAAACCATCTTGTGAATGGTCTTGATAGTAATTGGATTTCATGTTCCTCTGTCATGAAGTCCAAAAATTAATCATTTCCCTAATTTATTTTCAGTTATTATACATCCATGAGATTTTTTGTCAACATATCTTCGGGTACATTTCTTTTCAGTTGATTGATTAAATAATATGTGTTTAAGTTTTTTAACATTCCATATTGATTTTTCCTTATCAAGTTTATTTTTTTTGAATAGAATCTGTTATTAGTTATTTGTCCTTACATGTTAATTTATTCTCATTGATTCATTATTTCTTCCAATTTACGAAACCTTACTGATCATTTGAGCTCACCCTTATTATGTTTCATTTATCTAGGTTATGATGTAGAAAAACTTGAATATGCTTTCAAGGATGAAGTTTAGTTAATTTTATTGTGTATCATATTTTTAATTTTTATTTCCCAATGTATTTTGGGTATCATGTATGAAATATTGATTTATATATCTGCTAAACTGATCGGTCCTTCTTGATTTGATTCCTTTTAATCATTCAAATATTATAAAGTAATGCTCTAGCACTGGGATTCTGGTGTCAGGGAATTACATTTCTTATCAAAGGAAGTTTATCAATAACCTTAGAAACTATATTTAGAAAACATATATTCTAGAACACAACCGTAAGATTGAATTTGAGGATATGTTTTAAAGAACATTATAAATTTTTTGGTAAGGTAGATATTATGCGGTATTCCTAGTAATACATCCAAGTTTGGATAACACAAGTTAATGTGGTTCTGGTAAAGATGTACTTAGGTGTAATAACTCTGAACATGTGTTCCAAGCCTATCTTTGGGAAACCTAGTACACAACATCATGCCTTATTGAACACCTAGTTTGAAACTCTTCTGGGATACTCTTGGGATAGTTCATATTTTATTTACCTACCATTATGAAGGATTTAAAGGTAAACATTTCTCTAAAGTAACCAATGTTTTTGATTTTGGGATTTAGGGTACATAAATTTATGTTATGTGCTATACCATGTTTAGAGGTATAACATGTTCATAAATTTATGAGATAATATAGTACATGCCATTGTCTAGAAATGGACACTTGAAGGAATAAGTGTGACAACACTCATGGACATTGTAGAGATCACCCTACTGAGGAAGTCGATGTATCTATTATTAGATCTGAGAATGTTATAGATATATTAGGGAAACTTAGTCATGTTATGATGAATAACCTTTCCCGAATGGAGAAACCTATTCTACAGAGAGAATATTTTATAGTAGATCAATTTATATGGTAGAATACTAAATTGTTTAGTGGGGATATGAATCTAATTGTAGTTGAATAATGGGTTAAGACTTTGGGGAAGATATTTACAGCCTAAGAATGCATCAAAAAGTAAATGGTTAAAATTTCATTCTATTGCCTCTATATTGATGTTGATCAATGGTGTTCCATGATCTAGAATACTATAGGGGAAGAAGAAATAGAACTCCTGGAATAAAGAGAATTTAGGGATACTTTCATCAATAAATACATCCATTATGATCAAAAAATTAAGATACAGAGAAAGATTATAAGCTTAAAAAAAGGAAGAAGAGGAGGTAGAAGATAATAAATCTACCTTTACATGGTTTTCCAGTTATGATACGGATTATATACGCATTATAGAGTTCAAGATTGACTACATATTTGAAGGTATTAATAAAAATATTTTAAGGGCACTGATTTCTCATAAATTTTCATCCAATGAAGAGATAGTTTTATATTCCATAAAAATAGAAAAGTAATCCTCTAGATCCTATGTATTTAAGGAAAATAAAGAGAATAAGAGTATGGAAGTGGAAAAATGGATAAATGGAAGAAGGAAATAAGGGTCTTCCCACATGTGATAATTATGGAAAAATCACTCTAGTGAATGCATGAATAGAATGTGAGTTTTTATAAGTGTGTAGAAAAAGGAAACCATGTTTGTGATAGAAAGGGTATGAAAAAGGCTTCAAATTTACAATTATTCAACTACAAGTATATGGAACACTATACAAATAAATGTACTAAGAATTAAAGTAATATACCCAAGTGATGCTACTGGATAATGTTCAAGTTATGTTACTACAATAGATAAATAGAAATGAATAACATGTCTATTCAATAAGTATATCAATTGAATATTTTATAAATAATGCACTGGTTGTATGAATTATGTAATATGTGAGGATTGTAGTGCATTAATTTTTCATTAATAATTTTATATCATATATTGAATGGTACCAAGAAAATTTATTTAGTAGAAAGTTATTTTTTTTGAAAACAAATTATTAAGCGAAATAAAACCCTTAGTATGTTATTTATTTTGAGATAAAGATGAAGAAATTATTTATTTCGGTAAGTGGTGACTACATTAGAACTAATTAATTACTTTTCGATATGTAGTCTATGCTAACAATGAAATATTTTATAGCACTTATGGATTAAAGTAATATATCCAATAACATATTTCTTACTCAGGGAATAAGGAAGAATGCATGTTTCCAATGAGGTTTTATAGTGATTAAATTTATTAATATATTTTAAGAGGATTCATGATGAATTTATTCACAAGTTTGTAATGTAAATTTTTTGATGTAATAAATATTAATTAATAGATAATGATAAGTTCATCTTGTAAATTTCGCGGCCTTTTTTCTAAAGTGACGTATCACAATATTTTAGAAATTTTTACAATTTATAAAATGGTTTAAGTTGATCTTTGGATAACATTTTAGAGTTAAATTTATTACTTCACCATATGATAAATCATGTGCAAAGAGATGAACTAGAAATATTTCAATAAGAAATTAAAGGAAATATTATGTTTATATAAACATATATATACTTATATTCTTATAGTGTGAAAGGATTCATCTATATAAAAATGGATTTTGAAATAGAAAAATTATCCAATTATCATTATTTTTGATGATATAAATGGACTTTATTCCCACCTCTTGATTGTAGTTTTTTGGCCTACGACTTTCAGCTGAGCATGTTCTATATCACTCTCTATCAGAACTTGATTGTTATATTTTTCCACTGTATCCATGTTTCCATTTCCAACCTATGTTCTCCTATTAAAGAACCCAGTTACATGAACTTTGTAGTTTAATTCATATATTATTAAGAATATGTGATATTAACCCTTTTTATGATATGATTATTTCAACAATATTTTATTTTCAATCCCCTTATCATTGAGATAAATTTTAAATTCCGAGGATGCAATTTAATTAATGTGGGTAGAATGTAACAACTCAAAATTCTAGAGTAAGAATATTGTATCTGATAACATGTATGACAGGAGACACCAAGTATATAAAGTGATATAATATCCAGATATATTATAATATGTTTACTATTTATAATATATTATATATATTTAAATGCATGAAATACCTAGTTAGCGTGTGTTACATGCAAGATCAACCTTCCTTGATAGCTTGCGTTATACACAAATCCAAGTTTTACCGAACAATGATATATTATTAAAATATTATTATTTAATACAATAAGATAAAAACTATTTTTTAATAATAATATTAACTAATTTATGAAAATATATGGTTTATATAAATATAATATGAATTCATGGGTTAAAAATTAATGACAAATGAAAATAAGAACCAATTTGATATAAAAAAATTATTAGTTTATGATTCCAAAGGAGTTTTATCTAAATAAAAATAATGAATTAAAACTATTTAATGTTTTTAATGAATTATATATGTTATATATTCAATAAAATATATTTATATTAATCTATTAGGTTTGATAAGAACAATATAGGAATAAACCCTATTTCACACATAAAACCTATAAAGAAAATTTTACCATCGTTAAACGAGGAACCCATTTTATATATGAAATACTACACATTTATAAATTTAATTTGATAAAATAAACACAATTTTTGAATTCATAATGTCAACATTTTCCTAGGGAAAATTTTTGGTATTTTCTTGAGAAGCATCATTTTTTATGAATATTGAGAAATACCGCATCTTAGTTAAAACAACCTTTTCACTAAATAATTATTAATGCTAAATAATAGATTTGACTTGTTTTAAGATCATATTAGATAATTTAAAAATCTATTAATATAATTTAGTTCATTAGAATCAATTTTGATTTGAAATTTAATATAAAAACATAATAATCTTTTGAACATTTTTCTAGTAAAACCAGTAAATTTGTTTTTCTACAAGAATAACATTAATCTTAACATTCATGCATATGTGAATTGAAATTATAAAAATTTAAATACAACAATTTAAAAAAATTATATTTATATTAAAATAATATAAACTTAATTTTTTACCAAAATGATTAGTGAATGTGATTAATATTAATTATAGTGATTGAGGGAAAATTATGCTTAACGAAGGACTCAACCATTATCCTAAGGGCCAAAATGACCTAGAAACTTTTATAATACCCATTTTCTAGACACATATCGGCCATAAAATTTAAATTATTTAGTTTTTATGGGGTTTTATGACTTTTTATTATGTAATAACATGTTTATACATAACTTTTTCAAAAAAAATCTTGGCGAGTCCTTTTCCTTCCCTATAAAAGGCCACAACCTCTCCCACTTCTTCACACCTCTCAAGACACATTGGATCATCTGAAATCTTCCCAAGTAGCCTCCCAAAATATCTACCCTCATCTGAGAAGCCTTTTATTATGTATAAAGTAATCAAAGGAATCTTTTGGTTCAAACCAAATGAGGTTTCCCAATTAAGAGGAAACATCTTCTCTCAAGATATCTAGTTTCATTTCCATTCTACACCCCCTAAAATATATTTTTCTAGACATATATAACAACACCAGTATTATAAATATAATAGTATGTTTTTATGTTAATATTTATACATATAATTACACACACCGTCATCTAATTGGTATGAAATATATTGTCTCTATGTATGGTGAACTACATCCTCACGAAATGATGATTGTTCATTTTTCCATTACTAAATTTCATGGTTGGCCATTATGATGAAAACAGTATTTATATATTTTATATATGATATTTATAATTTATTTAAACTTATTTAATACTTTTACAACACATAACCTTATAATTTACATTTTGTGTTAACACGATAACATTGTCTGAGGAAGTGCGGACTACCACCCCCTAATAGTGATGTGATTATTTAACACGATCCATGGAATGTATAAAGGATGATTATAATTGAATATATAAGAAGAAAAAAGCATATATATTATATAAATGACATGGTTACATTTTTTTAATATATATATTCATATCATTATATTTATTATCCTTTCACATACTAAAAAGTGATAATGTCGGTCGTGGATGTGTGGACTACCACCTCCTCGACATGATGTGAACCCTTTTACATCATGAGAATTTTATATATAATAACATGTGAATAAATAATATGTTATTCATGATATTATGATAATTATATAAAGATATCATTCTAGTTATCTTATTCTCATAATGATCATTGAAAAATGAATATATTTCTCACATGTGCGTACGACATACCGTCTCCATGATTGTAATGTTGGTTCATTTTTCATAAAAATATTTAATTAATGATTTCAAAATTATAATTTTTTATAAAAATTTGATGATTATGTATTTATTATTATTATGGAGGTGTTATATATTGACCCTTTTTACCATAGTTTACTTAATATGTTTTTACACATAAACAGAATTTGTTCAAAACACCCGATGTAGACATGATTGTTTAAGTAATTGTATACAAACTAGTAATAAGTGAAATAAAAGTAATGAAAAACATAAAAAAATTTCTCAATAAATTATAAAATTAACATATTCTTATTATACATGAAGTTAAAGAATGTTCACCCAAAAGGAAACAAATGGTAAGATATTATTGTATTACTTTTCTTTTTTAAGGCATATGCCATATACGCCACTTACTTATTTTTCTTACTTAATATACTACCACTTTTATACATTATATCATGAATTATTTTTCTTCAGGGTATGAAAAAATTTCCTTCATGGGGATTTTGGATTAATTTTTTCAAGTGGATGTGACACTTTGGGATGTTTAATGAATAATTCCCTAAATAATATTCCTAATGATTATCTTTATAGTGTCACTTAATTTTGTGATTGTTAACCTTCTCTTAAAAGAATCACATTGCTATAATCATTTTTCATTGGAAATTTACTTAAATATCCATATTTTCAAATAATGGATATTATTATTTTCTAAACCATATACTATTTTATATATGGTTTCTAGATTGATAGTTATTTCATTATTTAGGAAATATTAATTATTCTATATTTTTTATTCAATACAGATATTTGATAAGTAATATTATTTACTTTTATTATTTTAAATGAGGAATGTTTTGGAATATAAATTATGGGTAAACCTCATACATTATATAGCTCGTTAATGAATTGACAAGTTATCATGATACAAACTATTTTTCCAAATTAAATGGGTTACTATCTATATTTTTAAACCGTCTTGTAAAAGGTCTGAATGATAATAGATTTTCATGTTCCTCAGAAATGACATCCAATAATTAAGAATTTCCCACATTTTGTTTCATTTATTATTCATCCATGAGATTTTTTATCGACATGTCTATGTATACATTTCATTTTAGATCATTGTTTAAATGGAATTTGTTTTAGTTTCTTACCTTTCCATAATGGTTTTTCCTTATCTTGTTTCATTTCTAAATGGCATGTTTTATCAGTTATTTTCCTTTTCATTTTAATTTATTCTCATTGATTTATTTTTTATTACTCCTTACTTACCCTTAATAATCGTTAGATCTCTCTCTTATTATGTTTCATTTCTCTAGGTTAAGAAGAATAAATCCTTGAATAAGCTTTCAAGGATGCATTTTATTTCATTTTATTATGTATACTGTTTGTAATTTATATTTATCATTGTATATGTGTGTCATTTATGTAATTTATCTTTCCAAGAAAGATAAATTTTTTAGTCCTTCGATATTTGATTCTTTTTAATCATTCCAATGTAATAAAGTAATGAACGATTTTGGGATTTTGGCATGGGGTGTTACACACAAGCATTGTATTAATGTTGTTTATTAATTTAGATAAATTATTTAATTACTAAAATTTAAATATAATTTCAAATCATAAAAATATTATTCATATTATAATTATACTTTTATTACCATTAAATACATGTTTTCCCTATCTTAAAATGTTAAAAATATTAAAATAAAAGGAGTGAAATGATGTATTTATTCATTACCTAAAATTATATTAAGGTAATTATAAAATACATATGGCAGTACATTTCAATTTTTTTAATATTTGATGATGATTTTGTAGTTAAACTAAAAAATATGAATAAATTAGTTGTTATATATATTTATAATGACTTATCATAATATTTTTAACATTAATTGATTTACACTCACTGAGGTAACCCATATTTTCACGAATAATATTAATAATGAAAAAATTAAATGGGAAATATATTCTAAATTTGAAGATCCTGATTAAAAATATTGGTTCAATTTTATCACATTTGATGACAATAATTAAATGACATAAATTTTAATATGATTCTGTAAAATACAATTAAAATTACTTTTAATGAAAATGTGTTTTTAATGCTAATATGAACATATACCAAAATAAAGTATAATTATGATTACTTTTTAATTAACTAGAATATATAAATTTAAAAGAGACTTATGTTACTATAATATAAAATTAAAAACAAAATCCTACTTTTAAATTAAATTATTTTGTAAAAATATATGATAGTTATATAAAAAATTGGTATTTTCACATTTCAATATAAAATACAAATTTTTAGAAAAATATCAAAATTTCAACATATGAATTCATTGGTATGATGATTTTAGTAATGATTTCCTTTTTAAAAATTAAATTTTTAAATTTAGGAAAACTATTTTTTAATATTCGCTCAAAATAAGAAATGAAACCCATTATTGAAGGAACATATTTTTTATCCATAAAATAAATTTAATAAAAATTAAGAGAACCATTATTTTAAATTATAGAGTAATTTTTTACTAATTAGTATAATATTCATATATATTTCACAATCTATTAACTCATATTCATAATTGCCAATTAAATAATTGGGTTTAACAATTATATATAAATAATATTATTTCATGGATCATTTAATCTTTATGATGCATGATATTTATGATATCGAATATAAAATTATATTAATATTTTATTTTATGAAATAAAAAATCATTTTCAAACACATTTCTTTATAACGAAAAATGATAGCGTCACTCATACGTATGTGAAAACTACCTCCTCAAAAAAGCAATGTGCTCTGTTTTTCATCACCACCTATGATAGAATTAGTGACTATATATATATATATGATATTAATGATATAATAATAAAATTTAATGGTTAAAATATTATATACTTACATTTTTTATTTATTATAAAATAGATATGTCATCCATACAAACATATAGACTACCATATCCATGAGCGATATATTTCATTTTTCAAAATCATCTTTTCATTGATGGTTATAAAATTATATATTATAAATATCTATGTTATATAGGAAAATAAAATGGATTTGTACAAGTTATATTTTTATTGTGAAATATCATGTTTATACTCATTAATTCTTTATAGTAGGATATAGTTTGGATCAGTTTTACCACCCACATGAATGATGTTATCATGTTTATGAAAATAAGAATTAAGGAATGTTATATTCTCGTTCTAGTACATAATAGTATTTTTTTTGGATTCATTATTATGATTCTGTAAATGATGATACCATTAGCAATTATTAAAGACCACAACTACCGAACTGAAACATACATAAAAAAGAGAATAATAAGCACCCAAATTGATGATTTTAAGAATGAATTATTAATAAATGAGAAATTAGTAATTATAATTTAATCATATAAAGAATGATAACTATCAGTAATATTTATTAATAAATGATAAATAATTTTAAATTTATTAAAAAATTTGTCTTACCACATAAAAATCATGTTAGGACCTTATGTTAGCATTGATGTTAAAATTTCGTTTATTTTTATTATTATATACTTTAAATTTAAAATGAATGAAATTATACTATAATTTCACTTTAAACTACCTATAAGTTTGTTTTAATAAGATATTTCTAAAGAAACAATGGATTGGTTTGGTACAACTCAAATGGGGGCAGTGAGTTAGTGATACACTATTTTTACATAACTATTCTCTTTTATTTCAAAATAAATGACCTATTAATATTTAAATTACTCATCCATAATATACATCATCACACTAAAAGATATAGTAAAAAATAGAGAACATTAAATATGTAACAATTCATGATTTTAATGGTTTTTTAATTCAACTTCTTTGATAGATTACGTTGCATGCAACAACAATCTTAAACAAAAAACTAAATATTATTATTTAAATTTTACTATTTTAAAATAGGCATTAAATAAGTAGTTATTCATATTATTATGTAACTTATAAAAATATATCTTTTATAAAAATATAATATGAATTCATTGGTTACCTATTCATTAGATCGGAAATAAAAACAAATTTAATATAAACGAAATAATTTTATTTTTATTCTCCCAAATGAATTTTGTATTACAAATTTAAATTAATTATAATTAATAAATTATATTAATGAATTATATTTTTTATATATACATTCAAAAAAGTCTTATATTCATCCAATATATTTCATAGGTAAAACAAAATAACAACCCCAAATATATGTATAAAGTCCTTTTTTATAAAAGTAGATTTACCACCTTTTAATAGAAAACCTATTTTAAATATTTTTAATAAACTTTTATATGTTATATTTTTAAAAATAGGAATATTATTTTAAATCATAAAATAAAAATTTACTTTGGTTATTTTTTCTGATTTTTCTTACAAGACTCAAATTTTATTGAATAATTAAAAGTACTAATTTTTAATTGAATACAAATTTTTTCATCAAATAATATAAAGTGTTTAATTTTATTTTTTATTTTTTTTAAAGTATAACAAGTTTTATTTGGTAATATAATATATGTAATTTTATTCAATTTTATGTTGAATTTAGATATAAAAATGTTTTAATATTCTGCATATTTAGACTCTAATAACCTTTTTCTCACCCAGTCAATATGATTTATTTTAAATTCATTAATGCAACTTATATGTATATAATTTAGAAATATTTATTTCATATTTAAAATATATGGGTCTAAATTATATAAATATTTGTCTTTATTTTCTGGTTATATTAATAGTAAAATTTATAAATATTATAATTACCATAGTTTAGCGTAAATCATGTAAATATAGTTAAAAATAATATTATAAAGATAATAAAATTACCATAAAACATGTCATAATTTCATTGATTAAGTTTTATTGACCAAAAAGACACTTTTTGTGAAATTAGCACCAATTTTAGGCCACTTTTATGAGAATATGACATGTATTATATTTTATTTAAAGAAGATTTAAATATGGATACTCATATTTTAATAACTATACCAATTTTAATATAGGTTTATACAGATGTTAAATTTAACTATAAATAGTCATTTGAAACAATAAATGTTTTAATTTATCTTGGTAATTTATCTATAATTTTTTTGAAATAGATATTTACCCTAAAGGATTCTATAATTATGAATTAACAATTGTCTAATTAAAAAAATGAAAAAACAATTATATTTAAAATATTAAAATAGATATGCATTTATATAATTAATGACCCAAAAAAATCTTCTAGATGAAATTAACACATTAGGGATTATTTAATATAGTTTTTTCTAAGATATCAGGTTTTTATGATATTTTTAAAAAGGCAAAAAATGAATAGTGTCAAAATTGACACTAATGATATTTTATCCAAATAATATTTTATTAAATTATTTAAAAATTATAAAATAATATTAAAAATAATAATAAAATAAAATAACTAAAATAAAAGATTATAAAATTTTCATTTATGGTCTAATTGATATAAAAAAGTAATAATTTTAGCATTTTAATATTCAAAAAGTCATTACGTTAGTAAATATTAAAATAGTTTAACTGAGGGTTAATAATAATTATAGGGTTTAAAACAATACCAAATAATGTATAAAATACATTTTATTATTATATTAAAACATTAAATAATATTATATTATAATAAAATACATTTTGGTGGAATTTCCATTGGGATTGAATTATTATAAATTAATATTTTTAGAAATTCCAAAAGATCCCCTCACCTTAATTATAAAATGGCACCTCCTCTCTTCACTCATTTTATCTCATTGAGACTTATTTATAGACTAAAAACTACTAATTTCTCTTATAAACATTCATATACACATCATAAATGTTCTTTTCTTATCAAAATACTGACCCTAGTGTCCCTAATTGGATATCCAAAGGAAATTCACTAAAGAAGATGTTATCGTCTTTACCGACTCCTTTAAAATTATTTCTTATTCTACTTCATATTTATGTCTTATTTATTTCATAATGTAATAATACAGTATCATGTATATTCTGAGATGTTATTATTATTATGGTATAACAATATCCCATATTTTATCCATCCTATGAAAAATGAAATCACCACGCATGCGTACGTACTACTTACCATCTCTATATCGTGGTACAATTCGTTTTGCATCACTACTTTACTTGGATGGGTAAAATGATGGAAATAATGAATATATATATTGTACTTATGAAATGATTTATATTATAATTAACATACCAATAAATTCATTTCCCTTTCCACCATTAAGAGAATGATATTGTGCTCTTGCATACATATGGCCTATCGTCTCCATGATGTGATGTGATTCATTTTCTACGTTAACCATATATGAATGATTATAATATATATACATAATCATTAAATATAATATCTATGAACATAATATCATTCTATAAATTAATTATATATACTTTCTATTTATATTAAATGTGACTTACATGAAAAAACAAGCATTGGAAAATGTAGGAGTTAATACCCAAAATAAGGGTAATAATGAAATATTATTAACAAATAAATATAATAAGATAATATATGATAACATAATTTTTAGGTGATTCTATAATAATTTCACAACATTATTTTAAACATTATATATGAGGTTAAAGGACATTCAACTTAAGGAAAGTACAATGCAAGGGTTATTTGAAAATCACATTATTATTCGGGATTGTTTATATGTAAGTATATTCTTGGGAATATTTATCATCAATATCCATGATTCTTAAAAAAAATTCCAGAATATTTTTAGTATTATTCAAAAAAATTAAAGTCTTTTACCTATGTTTTAATTTTTATAAAATGGTTTAATAGGAATCTTTTTGTCATTTTCCAAAAAAGGTACTTTATGGTTTTTTAGATGGAAGAAGCTTTATTTAACCAATATGGAGTGAGAAGATATTTATGCCGTTGTGATGCCTTACTATTTTGAATCTTCCATTAAAATCTTAAAAGGATATTTTTAAAGGATTTTTTATATATTTTATAATGGAATTTATTTTAAATAAATGATTTCAATTTAAAATGTGGTATTCCTATCATGAAATTTTTAATGATTTTATTAGAGTATTTTCATCTATATAAACATCTTATTTTGGATCTTATGCTCGATTTTAGTTGATATTTTATGCTACCATCAACCATATTTCGTTGATGGTTTTATGATCAGTTTGATTATAGATATTCTATTTTGATAAAATTCCTAGTTTATTGTTGTTTTATAAACATTTCATATGCTATTTTTTCAACACAAATGTCTATTTTGTGTATGTTTCTCCCTTTTCATATGAGGAAAGAATCTGACATAGTAAGTGATGGCCATGGCTTAATATATCTCTTATATTCATCATTAGGTCTCATTAGAATGAATAATTTGGGTATTTCTTCATATCCTACTTATTTATGTATGATGTTTTGAATAAAGCCTTGATGGTATGTTTACGACATCATTCATTATACATTCCCTCATTATGATATTAGTTATTGTTACTCCATTTGATTATTAGTCTAGTAGAATATTCATGGTTATGTTTTATAGCTCTTATGATTATTTTATTGTGTATTATTTTTCCTTTCAATATTTTGCACAAGATAATGTTTAAATATATTGTGTTTTAGTTACACACATTTCTTTAATGTTTATACTTATTATTCATAATAAAATTTAATGTAAATCCCCCTTAATGAAAATTTTGTATCACCTATTTCTTATTTTTTTCCCAGGATTCCAAGATGTGTATTATGAGTGATATTATAGGTTAACCTATAAGAATAATGGAATTCTCAAGATATTTTCTATGTTTTACTTTATTTTTTAAAATGAAATGTAAATTTAATTTATCTAATCTTGTTTCTGAAATTTATAAACTGATCAATCCTTTGGGATTTCAGTCATGTATCTATGCCCATGTAATAATTTGAGGCATTATCTCAATGATACTAAGGTGGGGTCGTTATATTTGGTAGTAGAACAAGTTTAGTAGAATCCTTGTAAACTATATTTAGAAAACAATGAATATGGAACATAACCCTAAGAAAGGATTTGAGGATAAGTATAGAATAACATCCTAAAATTTTGATAAGGTAGCGATTATGTGGGTATTCATAGATATAAATCCCTATCTGGATACTAAATGCTGATTTGGTTCTGGAACATATATACCAAGGGGTAATAACTCTAATAATGTGCGTCAGGCCTAACTCAACATAACTTGGTACATGAAAATGGGCCTTATGACACAATTAGTTTGATACTCATGTGGGGATATACTTAGGATAGTTAAAAATTTATTTACAAAATATTATGATGGATTTAAATATATAATGAAAATTAAAAACTATTTTAAACCTAAGGTATTTTACATTGAATATAAGGTTTCATGATATTCTATAAATTATTATACATGTTTCTCACTATGACTATTGTCAATCACACTGTGATTTATTTTTTTAGTCAATTATTGGTACCTAAAGAAGTCATGTTAAGACTAAACATGATGGAAAATGTGGTGGAGATTAGATAAAATTGAAAGGTTTATATGATTGAAAGATACTATGTTTTTGTGTAAATAGTTTTTCTGAAATTAGATTAACAACATATACTATAACCATCTCCCAAACTCACCAAAGAAGAGAATTAAGGATCTTTCTAATAGCTCCAATTTTAGAGACCATAGAGAATATAATGATCGATTTATATCATTCATGAAATGTAGGAGACACCCATGAAAGTTTATCAATTTAATGGAGAAATACATTTTCTATTGTAAAGAATAAAATAAAGGAAATAATTATAGAAGAAAACTTTTAGAGTACAATAGAAGGAAATAAAACTGATACTAATAATAAATTTGTAGTTTATTGCCTTAAATTTGTGGAAACTTGGAATTACCTGAATCAATTCGATATTTTATAGGATAAACTCTCAGAAATGTTATGTCATACATTGAAATAAAAAGATGATGTATTTTTTGTATTATATATGTATTGAAAACCTTATTTAAAAGACTATGTGGTGATTAACTTTATTTCAATAGTTTCCATCATATTTATTTTTGAGGTTATGTTAATATGGTTTTTGAAAATGTATAACCCACATGCTATTTGACAAACCATCATATCTAGAATGGCCAGGGGTTTGAACCCACAACCTAAGAGAGACAAGGATACATTACCTACCACTAGATTAAGTGAAGTCCTTATTAGATTTACAATTCTTTTAGCTAAAATTTAAAATTGATAATGGTTATTTTGGTTTTAGGTTTATTTTTTTATAAAATAGATAACTGTGGGTTTGGAAAATTAATTAGTTATTAGGTGATTAATATTATTTTGAAATATTTTCTCTATAAGATTAATGTAAATATATCATTTTGAGGAATAAAGGGAGAATTATATTTTTAAGTAAAATATGATTTTATTGTGGAATTATGGTGATTCAGGTAATTTCTGGAAATGGTTAGTATATCATGGAGATTAGGTTTTAAGGGAAATTAATTTGCTAGTATAAGACATTAATAGTGATTGATGTTATTTGGAAAATTATATGAACTAATCCTTCTAATTTTTGGGTTATATTATTGAATATTTTTGAGGAAGGATAGTTATTTATTGAATAATCTACATTGAAATTTAAGTTTTCCTACTTAATTTTTGAAATTCTTTTCTGGGAAATATCTTATCTTATCATAAAATTTTTTTTGTGGTTAATGTATAATGATATGAGGAATTTATAGTTATAATTTTTTTTGTATTTTGAGATCTTTAAAAGTTGATTCGAAATATTCAAGCATAAATAATTCATCTTAAATAGTCATCATTTGGAGGAAAATATGAGTTTGTGGGGGAAATTGATTAACAGATGAAATTATACTTATCAAGTATGTATGTTTTTATATGTTAATAGAATATGAAATAAATTAATTCTTTAACTATAGGGAAAATATCTTAAAACCAAAAATGATATTCTAGTACCTTCTTTTCTTATAAATAAAATTGTCCCTTTGATCATCACAAATTTTTAGCTTTGTGTTTTTAAAATACACCTAACCATTTCTATATCACTCCCTTTCAGAACTTGATGGTTATATTTCTCTTCCATGTCTATTTTTCCTACATGGAACTTTAGTATTTGTTATATCTAGTGACCTTCATACTTCCATTTCATTATTTTAATGTTGAAGTTTTATCGACCCATGTTCTAATGTGGTATTTTAAAAAATAGTATTTTGAAAAGTCAAACCTTAGTTACCAAACCTGAATTCAAAAATGAAAAAGGGCATAATTTATTGAGCAAGGGGATATTGTAACACCCTAAGACTTTTATGGAATGAATTTTTTTAATTCAATTTCTTTTATTTCTTACATTCCATGCAACATCGATCTTAAACAAACAACTAAATATTACTATTTAAATGTAACTGTTATAACCTAGTCATTAAATTTGATGTTATGAATAATATTATCTAACATAGGATAATATATGGATTATAAAAATATAATATGAATTAATTGGATAAAAATTAATTAGAAATGAAAATATAATCTAATTGAATATAAAGGAAATATTTTTATTTTTATTCTCCCAAAGGCATTTTGTCTTAATAAATTAAATTAATTAAAATTAATAAATTATATTAATGGAATATATTTTTTGGGAAAATGAATAGTAAATTTATTAATATTTCAATTACCATGGTTAAGGGTAAATAAGGTAATTATAGGTAAAAATAATATTATAAATACTATAAAATTACCTTAACAGTTATCCTAATATAATTGGATAAATTTTTATCTACAAAGAGGATCCATTGGATGTAATTATAACCCTTTTTAATCCAGTTATCTGAGCATATGATATTTATTATATTTTAATTAACGAATAGTTAATGATGTCAAACTCATATTTTAATAACTATACCAATTTTAATATAGGTTTATAAAGAAGATAAACACATATATAAATAGTCATTTGAAATATAAAAATATTATCATTATCATGAAACTTTATCTATAATTTTTAAGAAAAAAAAAATTTCTTTAATTTTGTATATAATTATATTGTAATAATTGTAAAATTATTGGAAATATAAAACAAATGATATTCAAAATATTAAAATAAATATAATTTTATATAATTAATGTCATAAAAAAAATTTATGGATACATTTCACTTTTTAGGGATAATTTAATATAGATTTTTTGATAATGTAATGTTGTTATGATACTTTTAAAAATAAAATTAATGAATACTTTCTAAATTGACACTAATGATATTTTATCAAAGTAATATTTTACTAAATTATTTAAAAGTAATAAAACAACCTTAATGATAAAAAATAATTATTCTATATTCTATACTCTTATAATTTTATTATTTATTCTTGAATTGGAATCAAATAAGTAAAAATTAAAACATTTTAGTATTGAGTTATTTTCTACCTTAGTTAAAATTAAAAAGTTTAACTAAGGGTGAATTAAAATGATAATTTTTTAAACCATAAAGATACGTGTATAAAATCTATTGTATTATGATATCAAAACCATATATCATCTTATCTTCAAATAAATATGATTTTGGTTTCATTTGGATTGATATTTACTTTATTAAAATTGATATTTCTATAAATTTCAAAAGATATCCTCATATCAATAATAAAAAGGCCCATCCACCATTATCACATTTCATCACATTGATCCCTCTATCATGACAAAACCCCACCCATTTATCTATCCAACTTAGTGTGAAATATCCTATATGTGATGGTATTCTAAAAGACTAACCCTAGTGTTCATAAGAGGAGATACATAAGAGGTTCTATAAGGAATATGTAATCAACTTTACCGACTCCTTTAATATTATTTCTTATTCTAATTCCTCTTTATGTGTTTTTATTATAAATTAATAAATCCATTATAATATATATTATTAGATGTTATTATGATTATGGGACAACCATATCTTGGTACTTATCCATTATATGAAAAAAACCACCATGCATGCGTATGCGTGGCTTACCATCTTCATGCAATTATGTAATTCGTTTTCCATCAAAAATTTACTTTAATGAGTAAAATGGTGGAAATAATGAATATATATATAGTATTTATTACTTGATATTGTTTCTTTATAAATAACATAACATCCAATTCATTACCCTTTTCACCATTAAGGAAATGATATCATCGCTTGTGCATATGTATGACCTACTATCTCCATGACACAATGATATTAATTTTCTAGGTTAACTATTTAATAATTATTATAATATATATATATAATGAATAAATATAATATATATTAAAATAATACCATTTTTTAAATGATATATATCATATTCATAAGAAACATAACTTTGTTAATAAAATGTCCATCGGAAAATGAATAAGTTAACACCTAAAATAAGGGTAACGACGAAATATTATATATTAGTAATATGAAATAAGAATATCATATATGATCTAATAAATTTTTATATGATTATGGTATAATTTAATTACATGATTTCAAAAATTATATAGGATGTTAATGAACATTCAACTTATGTAACGTATGAGGTATGGGTTACATGATAATCTCATTATTATTTGGGATTGTTTATATGTAAGTATCTACTTGGGAATATTTATCATTCATGACATTGTTTCAAAAAATTTCAATTTTTTTTACTATTATCCTACAAATTCTTAATTTCTTAGACCTAAGATTTAATTTTTATAAAATAGTTTTAAAGGAATATTTTTTCGTTTTCCAAAAGAGGTACTTTATTGTCTTTTTGATGGAAGGAATTTGTTTAACTTATGTAGCATGAGTAGATTTTTCTTAAATCATGATACCTTAACATTATAAATCTTAACTTAAAATAATACAAGGTTTTTTTCAAAGAAATCTTTTTCTTTTATAATTGAACTTATTTTAAATATATGATTTCAAAGTTTTTTTATTTCTATCAATAATAATTTAATCATTATATTAGTTTATTTTAATCAATGTTAGAATCATTTTTGGATTTATTAAATGAATTTGGTTGATCTATTTTTTTACCATATAACATATTTTATTGAGGGGTTTGTTCTTATTTTGATGAGGTATGTTCTATTTTGATCCCATTCATGGTTTATGGTTAAAGTGTTATCATTTCTTATGGTAGTTTTTCAATAATAATGTGTATTTTGTTTGTGTTTCCCTGTTTTCATATTATAATTCCTTATATTTAGTAAGTGATATTAAGGGCCCACTATATCCCCTCAATTCATTAGTAAGTCTCTTGAGACAAACATTTTTGGGAACTAGATGATGTATTACATGTTTATATATGGTTTATTGGCTTAAGCCTTGATGGTATGTTTACGATTTTTGGAAATATGCATTCTCATATTATGAGATTAGTTATTGAAATTAAATGTGACTATTCAACTAGTATAATATCCATGGTTATGTCTTCTTTCTCATGTGATTATTTTATATGGTATTATTTATTCTTTCTATATTATGAATAAGATTATGTTTAAATATATTGTGTTTTAGTTACACACCTTACCTTAATGTTTATTCTTGTTATTCATAATGTCTTACAGTATACAATTACCCTTACTAAGCATCTGAGCTCACCCATTTCTTATGTATTATTTTTTTCAGGATTATAAGATGTGTATAATACTTGTATGAAGGGTTAAACTAGGATAATAATGGTCTTGTAAAAATATTTTCTATGTTGTACTATATCTTATAAAATGTAATGTAAGGTTTATGTATATGATCTGGTTTCCAAAACTGCTATACTGATTAGTCATTTATAATCTAAATCTATTATCTATTCTAATTTAATAAAGTGAGGCACTGCCTCCAAGCTAACGAGGATAGGGTCATTACAAATTAATTATTTTATAGTAGTATATCTAAATAACTACACCTAATGCAATATGTTATTTACCATAGTTATAGATTATTTACTATATATAGGTGGTTACATATATGGAAAGTCCCATCCCCATTAATATTGAGTACCATGGTTCTCCCACCCAATATTCCCACTAGAGGGAGGATGTGTCAATATAAAAAAGAGATCAACACAGAGTCTCATTGTGACCCCTCCTTCTACAAAAACCAAATTAATTCTTGAGAATCTTTTCAAATATGATCCAGTGATGGGAAAGTTCTCTTTCACATTATTTTTTTTACAATGACTCAATATAAAATCATCCTCCATTATCAAGATATAACTAATGATCTTTTCATGTAAAATATAAATAAATTTATAAACTGAACATCAATTCAATGATTTTCTATAATTTATAAAAATATTCAAATGATTGTGAAATTCTCAATTCGATAAACACATAGGCTTAAAAGTAATCAATAGTTTTATAAAAACTCCACACATCATTCTCAACTAAATACCCAGTGGCTTCATATAATTTTCTTGAATTTATGATTTATTAAATGTTAATAAATAATTTTCCTCTTCTACGCTATACTTATATATCTAAATTCTATCACATGTATTGGAAAAAGAATATCTTCATTTTACATAGAACTATAATTATTTGAATAATCACTTAATTATATATATAACACATTAATTCATTTTCAATAATACATATATCATGTATCATTCATAACATCATCATATATATTAGAATAACTCCAGATACTGATTTGCTATTTTACATACAATGTATGATGTTAATTCATGAATTACATAGTTTATTCACATACTTGATGTAACAACTCATTCATGAGAATTTTATCCTTTGAAATATCTTCAATTTATTCCTATGTAACTACTTTCTTGCATGTATATATTTTCGTTCATTATTTTAATGCTCTTAATAAAAATTATAATATGGATACTTTGTACTTCTATGCTTATACCAAGGCTTTTGTAATACTGTTATTCCTTTGAAATATCATGACCATGAAATATCATATCATCAAAAAGAAAGAAATATCACAAAAAACTCACAGTTGGTACAAAAACAATATCGAATGAGAATTGTTGAATAATGGATTATGAAACCAAATTCATTATCATGAATTCATTAAGGCTTAAAAAGGTTCAGTAATAATTTTCATGGAATCATCATTCAAAATTAGATTAGTATGGAGTATCTACTTTTAAAATCAAATTTCTCTCATATTAACATCATCTCATACATAAAATTGAGAGGGTTAGGGGTATTTATTTGTCCACTCTACTAATATACTCCCTCACCTCAACATATTACATAGACCACCTATCTCAATGTACATGCACTAAATTAGTTCCCACGCTTCATCAATGAAGATTTTTTGTAACATCCCAAACTAGGATACCACCTAACAATGCTCCGAGCCTAGTTGTCCACATGGACTAAAGAACATATCCCCCAACATTAGAGGCCGCTTACTAGCATTGAAGGCTAAGATTATGATAGTGGGGATATTATGACCTCATTCGTAGAGCGAAACACAAAAATAATTACATACAAATAGTAGAAGTAGGAATATGATACAACTGAAGTAAATAGAAGAATATTGATAATATAAATAACCAGGAGACACATCATAAAATCAATGATGAATGTTACATTTTTCTATTTTAAAAGTTCAAATAAGTCACAATTCAATAATATACAATAAAATTGTAAAAGTTCAAAAGGTAAAAAAGTATACTAGTAGAATCATAAGCCTCAGATTTGTCCCTTGCTTTCCTGCCCATAAACAATATATCAGGTACCTGTAGGAGGGTGCTCATACTTATTGAAACCTTCAACCATATATTCTTTTAGGTCCAAAAGCAATACCCAATCAGGGTGTGAGACTAAATCCTAGTAGGAAAACACCCATGTCCTATGCCAATATATCAGTGAATATATATAATATGCAGTGTAAAATAGTGAAATTAGTAATCTAGGATGTACACCAAAGTAAACTGTCCTATAAGATCTGGTTTCCATTTATATTCCATTTCCATTTAATTAACAATTAAATTAAATTATTATTAGTATTGAGATACATCCTATCCCCCACATTCCCTGCGTAACTATAAGCCCAACAGATACCTCAAAAGGCCATCTAATAAAGAAGAACTAATGACAAAAATCTATGCTTGTGATTTGTCTTGGCAGACACATCTTAAACCATTTCAATAGACAATATAACTCAAGTCTATACTTGACATTCCTAACATGTAATTCAAGTATCAATCTTGGTACAAATCCATAAAAAACCTACAACCCCACCCCGACAAACCTCATATGAGCCTGGTATCACTCTAGGTGTGGTTATTCCATTTCTACTATGCCCTTCCTTGGCAGCCCTATCAGGATTCCAATGTATCTCTCATGACATAGATTATGTGCCTCTTTATACAATCAATGGAATCCTATAGGAATCCATGATTCACATGTATTTTTAATACATAGCCTCTCTGAGCCCATCCATGGCGTCTATGGTTTAATCAAATCATAACATTATGAACAAACCCATTAGACCCATCCAAGGTATTCCAAATAATCCAAGGTTCACTCAAAAGATACAGGTACAATAGACATATAATCCCATCAATGGAATCCTAAATAGAATCCATGATTCACCCAATTCTATTTTCTAATTAACCATAACTGGATCAATTTTATAATTCATTTTCCATGCTTGGGTCAACACTAAAAGCATCTAATATACATCTCACCACTGAGGTTTCTCATTCTAGGACTAACCTCTAAGGATTGGATTTTCATAGCTCTCATGGGGACATACATTATAGAAATACACACATTTAAATTAAACTTTTACAAAGATTTATCATAACTTAACTCACATGGGAAGGTTCACAGTTGGAGCCAAACTGTCTAAGCATGCTTTAACAAGCAAAAGCATAAACATGATTCAAGGGAAAGTCACTGATCCCATACCCATATCAAATTAAAAATACATCTAGAAACATGATAATTACATTTAATAAGAAATTATATTTAAAAAAACCAATAATGGGAATTCTAGTCATACCTTATAGGTACCGTAGGACAAACAACCATAAAATGGTCAAATTGGGTACTCACCCATGGGTGTCCCTAAATCTAGGTAACAAGTAATTAAATGCTTTAAAACAACTATTTTATTTCCTAAAAAATGATAGGAAACAAAATTTATGATTCATAAATAAAGAAAACACCCCAAAAATGGGTTCACGACACTTAGTCATATAAAAACTAGGCATCATTTAACGAAAGGCATGATACCACCCACATTAAGTTGTGCTAGATAGATCATCTAGTATCAAACTATAATTCACCCTAGTTTGGTAGAAATTATAAGAACAGACAAAGAATGTGGTATTATGATATATGAGCCTATATCTAAGTAGAATAGTCGTTATTATGATGAATCAGGAAAGGATAAAAATGAATTGATGACTCAATGTTGTAGGTCCAAGGAGATGAATGACACCGGATTTTTTAGGTCGGGTGAAGTAGGTATCTGAAAAAGGAGAATATGCTTCAAAATAAGATCTCTCATGGTTATACTTCTATGAAACAAAATAGGGATAATAATTTTTAAGTTAAAAAACTTTCAGGGAAAATTGGTCATTTTATCTAAAATATCAGGGTCGCACGGTTTACCCAAAAATTTTGTCAAACTGTGCAGAATATGCACATGGATATCTGTAAGTGAAAGGAGAACTCGCATGGTTTCACTAACCGTGCGGTAGGTCTATGGATCAGTATAAAATTTATAAAGACTTTCCATATGGTCATGAAGCTACTACCGCACAGTATTCTGAAACCGTGTAGCAATTACTACCCCAATCACGCATGATTAGCTTAACCAAGTGGAATGCCCCACACAGTTTCTTCTAACAATGTGGTGGGTCCATAACACTCTAAGACTTTGTAATCCAGGCTTCCAATGAGCCCTGACACCTCTGAACCTCCCATTCTTTCAACGGGCAACCACATTAGGTCACAATAAAGAAATTAAACTAATTATTGATGAAAAACTCATGATATGTACCTCAAATTAGAACTGGTTTCCCACAAACATCCCATTAAAGAAATTCCACCGAAAATTTAACTTCCAAAGGTGGTGAAAAGTATCTAAGTAAAATCCAACCATATTGATCATACATCGGTCTTCGTGTCCCAGTTCTTGTCATATTCTTAGTCATGCTACCACAACACTCGTACTAAAGGAATTGAGTGGACTTAGAGAACCTTTATGCTATGATACACAATGTGGATGAGGTGCTCCTACAATATGCATCCTATAAAATATCAATGTCCTTGAGCTAAAATGTTAGAGAATGGTCTGAAAAATAACATCGTAGCTTAGAAAAGTGGAATAATTCATGCATATCCTGATACCTCTGAGGTAACATCACCTGATAGGCCACCAACCAGAATTTCTCCAGAATCTCAAATGGTCCGTCGTTTCAGGGAGAATCTTACCCAGTATCTTGATCCTCTTATGTCCCAACCTCAGTGCAACATGTTGGAAAAAATAATCACAGACCTAAAAATCTAGAGTTCAGCTGCAACGATCAGTGTAGGATTTTTAACAAGATTTCATAGTAGCAATCTACTTAAGAATCAACTATAAATGTTTTGTGGTCTTATGAACATGATAATGTCCAAGTTTATCTGCCTATCATATATCCATCCAACATAGGGGTTATCGGTATGGACTATAGTAAAAAGACTCATATTGAACTATATGAATTGTATCCTAAAAGCTATTATTATAATATAACTCGTCTAGGGGTATGTACCTATCCCAAGAACACCTAAAATCCACAACGCTTGCTCGCAGAATGTCATCATGCACCTAAACAGTGTGCTTTGACTGAATATCTATCTGTGGGTGGTAAGCTCTTCTTAGAAGAACCAATGTACCCAGCAAACACTATGGACCTTTCCATAAATGAGAAATAAACTAGAGTCCCTATATAATATGATAGAATTTTGGGGCCTATGAAACTATACAGCCTCCTGGATGTACATCCTTCCAAGATCACCAACACTAATGGTTTCCTTGATCAGCATGAAATGAGAAACAATCATGATCCTATAAATGAAAACCCAAACAACATTGTTACCATAAGGAAACCTCAATAAACCTATCATGAAATCCATCGCAACATCATTAATTTTATAATTAGGAATGGATAAATTTTGTAAAAGCCTAGCTGGTCGCTGATGTTCCACCTTCACCTAAGGATAGGTAGTGCACCTCATGAAAAAACAAGATACATCTCTTTTCATACCCTACCACCAATACTGAAGATGTAAATCCCAATACATATTTATGAAACCAGGATGAAAAACACATATAGAGTCATGAAAATCCCACATCGTCTCTTCATGCATGTCTGAAGAGACCCACACATGACCATATACTTGTAGGATCTCATCCTCACATACGGTCTAACAAGGAGGAGGTTCCTCACCGACCAGGCTCTCCTGTAGAACTAGGACTTCAGAATCCAATTTTTTCCTCATCCTAACTCTATCCCGTAGGGTAGAGGACATATTAAGAATTACGAAATGTTTTCCCTGATGATCATGCACCTCCAAGTGCATCTCAAAAATCAATTCCACATGTCGCAACTCACTAATGGCCTACTGAACTACCTACATCTGAGTCCTTCTCCTCAATGCATTGACCACTGCATTGAATTTTCTAGGTATGTAGGAAAGATAAAAGTCGAACGAATAAAGGTATTCCACTCACCATCACTATCTCAGATTCAGACCCTTTTTAGTAAATATGTAATTTTGATTTTTTGGTACGTGTACACCACAAAACACTCTCCCAATATGTAATGTATCCAATAGCATAAGGCATGAACAACCACAGATAACTTGAGATCTTGTTTCGGGTAATTATATTCATGCCTCAAATTTAGAGACCGATATTCAGTTACTTGATCCCCCCCGCATAAGTACTTCTCCTAGCCTGATACCGGATGTGTCTAAGTACACAGTGTAACTCTAGCCAGGCTCTAGAAAAATTATAATTGACATTGATGTCAATCTTATTTTCATCTCCTAAAAGTCTGTCTCAAAGGAATTTATCCATCCACACTTCACACGCTTTTTCATCAGCCTCTTCAACTGCACTTCTAAACAAGATAAGTCATATTTTAAACACATGTAGTAACCGAACAACCCTAAGAAACTCTAAACATCAAATAATATCTTGGGGATCTCTTAGGAAACTACTACTACGACCTTCTATGGGTCCACTTATACTCCTATATCTAATATGAAGTGACCTAGGATGTGAATCTCATCTATCTAGAAGTGGCACTTTGTGAGTTTAACATATAATTGATGATCTCTTAGTGTACTCAATATCATATCAAGATTTTTGGAATGATCATGTTGATTGTGAGAATACAGAAAAATATCATCCACGAAAACCATAACAAATGAGTCAAGATAAGGATGGAGCACATGGTTCATCAATACCATGAAAACTATTGGCACATTCGTGACAATAAATGATATAACAAGATACTCATTTAGACCATACCTTCACTTAAAGGCGGTGTAAGTTATCTATGATGATCTCAAATGCACCTGGTGATAACTGGATGTCAGATCAATCTTTGAGAAAACATGAAATCCATATATTTGGTTAATGATATCATCTATTTTTTATAGAGGATACTAGTTCTTAACTATCAACTGGTTCAAATTCCGATAAACCACACAAAGCCTGAGGGTACCATCTTCCTTTTTTGGTAAAAGGATCGGCGAACCCCCACAAAGAAGTATCAGGTCAGATGAAACCCTTAGCCGCCAAATCCTATATCTTCCTCTTGAGATATTGGAACTCCATCATAGACATCCTTTGATCAGGAATGGATACCATTGTGTCTCTTGGAACGAGACAGATAGAAAACTCAATGTCTCTCAGCAGAGGTAAACCTGATGAATCATTTGAAAAAAATCCCTAAAATGATAAACCATTGAAGGGAAATCCATTTGACATGTTCCTTAGTCATCTAGTTAAAAACTTAAAATCTATGCTACCATCTTGCCCCACCCATGATGCTCGTGTCTAGGCTGGATCACTTGGACATCCCATTCATCTTTGTGTAGAAATTATCAACCATTTGGGGTTGTGAAAATCACCTACAACAATTGAAATTGACAATGTCCTGAAAGGAATCCATCTAATTAATCCTGATAATGACATCGAAGCCTATAATTTCTAATAAATAAACGTCCCATACGAAGTGACACCCACAAACCTTAAGGGGTCACTCCTTGAATTGATGCACACCAATCGTTCTAATCTCTAATGATGTGTCTAGAGTCATAATTTCATTAGAAGTAAAAACATAGAGCCCAATTCTCTCCATAACGGGAAAAGATATGTAACTATGTGAAGCCCCCATATCAAAAACTATAGAATATAAAATAAAGGATACTAAAATATTACATTTAACAGTGGAAGGTCTGAGATTATAATTTTTATGGGTTTATTACACTACATAAATCTGGCCAGTAATGCTGCCTGAAGACAATACTTGGCTACCCTGAGCTATTCCACCCTACGGTCTCTAAGAACTTGGGGTCTGTATACCACAACCACAACCACCACCTCAACCTGGATGGCCTGATGCATTCTAGCACCCTGACTGGTGAGAATATGTAGACCCCAATCTTTAATGTGGAGAGTGTGAAAAACCTCTCTCACTATATACTGGCGGGATCATCCTATAAAAATAGCGATGTTGATCTATATTGCAGCAAGATTGGGACACAAGGGGGTCCTACAGACACTATGGCCTCATATTCCCCATCCTTCCAAACTGGTAGCACCTCACATGACTACTGGAAGAAACACTCTGACTGCTCACATCATCGTGAGGAAACTCCAGACGATGCTTCATACTGATGACTTAGACAATACATGATCTATGTGATGAACTACCATGGCTCACACCTCAATATTACTTCAGGTTATACTCTATGATAAACCCATGATTCACTATAGTAGAGAGGGTATTCAAGCTAAATACATTTACCTATCATTGATAATCATACCTAATACAATCCTCAAATCTCTTAGCTTTTGATACATCGTCACCCATTCGAATAAAAGCGAAGCACTAGATCTTAGCTAAACAGTCCAACTAGTCTATCATGGAGAAAGCACCCTCCTCCAGATGAAGGAACTCCAAATATTTATCAGCCCTTAGCATCTTGGGATAGTAATAGGCATAGAATACTATATAGAAATATTTCTATGCCATATCCTGATGATGCTCTCTATGAGTAACAACATCCCACCATCTCTTGGCGGAATCACATAGCATGTTCATAGGGAGTATTACCAATCTCTTAGGAGGAAAATCTAAATGATTTAATATTGTAATAATAACATATATCCCTGAATATTTATCATTTGTACCTCCATTAATCTAAATTTTTGGAGGATTCTAATGCTGTAATGAACGTGTTAGCTCATACATAGATGTGGCAGGCTATGGTGCTCCCTGAAATGTTTGCATGAACCTCATAAATCCTTCACAGAACTATAAATCATCACCTGAATCGAGTATAATAGTTGGTTCCAAAACTATCACAACTTCATGATACATTGGTATCCCATTTCTGACCACCTATTTGGAATGATCATTACCACCCTATTGGCATATATCTAGAGTTCAACATATTGGAATGACTCTACAATGCCAAGAACATGCCTTAGTTCAATTTTGGATTCAAAGAAGTATCTCAAAAGAGAAAAATAAATTAGGGTAAGTCAAAACCATCCCCTAATTACTCACCCCTCTTCCTTCCCTATGTTTTCGGCCTAGGTGTAAAACAACTAAGAGATACTACCAAAGTCCCACTTCTATGGTCAGATCTAGTCAAGTTCTCTACCAAAATCAATTTCAGTTCCAATTTCTTTTTACATTCATTTAAATTTAAACTGATTTGACATTCAAATCTATAATTAACACTGATCTCAATCTTATTACATTCCCTTATCTAATGGTATACTTAATGGTATGTAGTATTTCGATCCATGGGGTCCCATACTTCTTGCAAATCAAATCTTGACATCCACCTGTAACACATCGTAACGTAAATCAATATAAGACCAAGACACGATCCACAAAATTCTGATCCAAGAAGGCCCATACACCTCGGGGACAAAATATTTTCATCCATACAAGTAGAACCATAATATGTACTAATACACCTATCATAATATCAGGAATATCTATCACGGTACCTATCACCACAATATTCTATCAGTAATGCTCTTAAATGGCATGGAAAGAATGAATGGTATGTGATTTTTAAATAGTTCTTATATGATTCATGAGATAGAATTTCCCAATCTTATTGAGTTTCAACAAAATATAACCACAATAATATCAATAATAATAGAACAATACAAGTACGTTACCCTATGGTGAAATCGAATCAACTATAATAGATCAAAATCCAAAAATTAAAATTCAAGACAATTTGGCTTTTACATGTATAAAGGATAACTACTTCTAGGAAAAACTTATTACCAAAACTTATTTCCATCATATCCTTTTCTATTAACTCTAAATAGTAAATAAAACCAAATTATATTCCTCTAATACCACTTTGAAACATCCTAAACTCGGATGCCACCTAACAGTACTCCGAGCCTAGTTGGCCACATGACCTCAAGCGCATATCCCCAAATGCCAAAGGCTGACGACTAGTAGTGAGGGCTATGGTTATGATAATGGGGAGAATTTTTGGGACCACTTTATGTATAAGGTTGTATTTGTGGTCAATTGTTTTCAATGAAGATAAAAATGAAAGAGATGAAGAAGAACACCAATGAAATGGAGGAATGGAAATGCAGATGATTGTTGAACTGATCCTAAATTTAAAGAACATGTGTCAAAGGTGACACAATGTTTACAACACTGAATAATGGATAGGTATCATCCATCTGAGGATGATTATAGAAGGATGAAGATTTGAAGAAGACTGTGTGATTATTCATGATTGCATGAGAACCATGCAAGAGATTACCTGAAGAATAGAATCATATGATTTTCATGAAGTATATAATGATGGTTGAAGAAGAATAAAGAGTGTGGAAGGTCTTGGAATTCTAATATGGCCATGAATATCGCATTGTATCTAAATATGATAATTATTTGTTTATTTGTATTTCCGAAATATCATATGTTTGGAGAACTTGTGATATAAGCCTCATGAATGAAAGGGGGAGTAAAGATACTATCATTCATATTCTGGTTTTGATTAGAAAGATTATTTCTACTGAAATATTTGGAAAGGAGGTGACTTTGAAAAAATAAATTACACACAAGGTACAAAATGGCCTAATATTTTGAGTGTAAGTAGAGTTTTAAGAACAATAATTCAATATTTGGAAAAGGAAATAGTGGTGCGAATAACTAGTTATGTGCGCAAAAAAAATGGGTTTGAGGTTTTACGCGTAAGGGGTGACTCAAGATCAAAAAGAAGAAAATCAACAAAGGCATGAAGTGCACAAAATAATATAGGATGTGTGCAAAATTAAAATTCAGGAAAAATTCTAGTATAAAGTTTTATGCACAGAAGAAGATTTAGGGTCATAATGTTGAAAAATGGTAATGTCAGGAGGTGCACAAAAAATATAGGTGTTGTGGTAAAATAAAGGAAAGTGCGCATAATATAAAGAAGTGAGAGACAATTTTAAATGTAAGAAATGAGTTTTATGCACAGGCTAAAAAATGTCTATAAATAGGACATGACCACATCTCATTTGTGGATGCTTGACACTTAGATAAATACCAAACTATAACGCGCATAAAAATTTTAGTATAGAGTGGTGTACAAAAATAAGAATTACTGTGCAAAAAAGAAAGTGTTATGCAAAAAAGGGAAGTTTTTTATGAAAAATAAGAGTTTCGCGAAAATTATTATTCACACCAAAAGGTTTTTTATGTGTAAGGTTTGATTTTTTTGCACAAGACACCTAGAAGGGTGCACGAAAAATTTGGGGGTCCCACAAGACTTAGATTGGCTCTTATCACTCTTGATGCAGCTTCACGAAGATGAAAGTAGTATGAACTATTTGGTTTTACGAAGAGAAGTAGTACCTCACACACACGATTGGTGTTTAACACCCTATTTGTTCTTTTAGAAGAGACGAAGAACAATATGTGCAACTATACTCATATCTACATAGAAATAAGGAAGCATACCAATACACTTAGGTGTTGGAAATGGGAACTAAAGGAAGAGAAGAAGAATAAGAATAGAGTGTGACCAACTGAAGATTTTGAATTATTTGGGTCAGTACAATTATGATGATGATTAGATGATATGATCTTCATTGAATGAACAATAACATATAATTTTGTGATTCTTGCCAAGATGATATGAATGAGATTTAGTGCATTCAGTTATTTACTAGAAGAAGAAGATTGAATACAAAATAGCATTAATTCAAGACTCCGATGCAAGCAATGTCTCCCATTGAACAGGAGACAAAGACTTCCATGTTTATCTGTTGAAGAAACATTCATGTCTATAAACTAAGTGACACTTCACCTAAGGTAGTGAGCCAGGGGGAGTCAACGGGAGTGACTTGAGGGAAGCAGTGAGCTATCCCTGAACATTTAGGCAGTGATCCCAGGACAGAGTGACTCTACTTAAACCTATGTAATCCATGACTAGTGAAGAATAGTGGAATTAGGTACGACTGAAAACCAATCGGCGTATGCTCCTTGGATGTAGCCCTTAGTGGTGAACCAAGTATAAAGTGGTGTGCTGACCTTCTATATGTGAATGTTTTAATTACTACACAAATCCATCATACAGGTTTAAACAAGTTCCTACCAACATGGGAACAATATCCATTAAATTAGAGAAAAGTTCACCCACAAATTCACCCCCCTCTTAGGGTAGTCTAGGGTGCTTTAATTGGAATCAGAGACATGTTCATGTATGTTGTCTACTCTATAGTAAATTTATCTAGTGGAGGATTTATGTTTTATATCCTATGTCATAAATGAAGTGCAGTTTTGTTGAATATTCTGTTACCTATGAGTAGAAGTTTATATCTAACAATACCTTGAAAAATAGGGAAAACAAGGAGAAGAAGTTATTGAAGAAGTCCTTATTATCTAAAGAAGTGGTAGTATCTGATTCTCTATGTCCTTCCAATAATGATGAAATATCAGCCTTGAAAAGTAAAGAGTAGTTGGCTCCGGTAACCACAAAAAACTATGTATTCCAGCATAAGTGGTGATGTTGATCAAACTCTTAACTTATATGATCTTGCAAGTGATCAAGAGAAATTAAGAATCTATCTTCATTATATTTCTGTAGAAAGAGTTATTAAAATTTTGTAGAATATTAAAATGCATGCAGGGTGAGATCACCCAACTGGAAAGGGAATATGATAATGTGAAAATGGATTTGTAGGAAAAATTTCTAAATTTTTAAAGCTCTCTAGACAGATTGAAGTCTTTGAAAAGAAATATGGGTTAATAAATATCTATAATAAAATATCCATGAACTTGAAGGTGAGATGAAGAAGAACACTGAAGTCAAGAGTTTATTTTTGGCCAAAACATAAATGAAATTTCAGGAACTTTACTCTTTGTTATAAAAAATGTTAAGATTCATGAAAATGAAGATGAAATATTAAAGAAGGATTGGGAAGAGAAGATTAAAATTATAGAATACCAAAAAGTCATCCTCGATATGAAATATTTAAAATTGGAATCTCAGTGTTCCAATCTTGAGAAGACACATATTGAGCCTTCAAAAAATAAGTAAACAGTTTCCACTATCGTTCAATTTTCATTGGGAGATTCTAAGGGTGAAGGAACAATAACATGTGTTAAGAAAATAACAACTTCACTCATTGATCTATCACAATCAGTAGAGAATGTTTAGGTGCCATCCATTCCATCATGTACTCATGCTTCTAAATTTGTTTCTATAAAATGTATAGGATGGAAGAAAAATTCTAAACAAGTATGGATAAGGAATGACGGCGAGATACCTACAATCATAGCTAGGTTGGATAGGAAGAAGAAATTGGAATATGATTCCCCACATAGAGAACAACATATCATGAAGAATAATCAATCAGCTTATAAAGAATATTTCAAGAATTCGTGGTTTGTTGGTCAATGTTGGTGCTATAACAGATTTGGGAATTGTGCACTGGATTGTTGGTACAATCCCTTAAATGTAAAAGCACCAAGAAATCCCATCTCAAGGGAGAGAAATCCATAGATGAAGAAGCAACATACACAGATACAGAAACATCTTTACACTGCAAATAGATTTGGAATGTTAGATAACATCTGTGATATGTGAAATAGGAGTGGTCACATGATTGGTGCATGTTTGTCTTAACAGGTAACCAATGCTAATAAGAAAATGAGATCACAAGAGCTGGATAAGAAAGAAGAAGCATCCTTGGGAATAATTCATAAGAATGTTGTAAAAAAATTCTCCCAAGAAAAATCCAAGGAGGAAAGTTGAGAATTCACTAGATTTTAAATTAAAGAAGGTAAAGGGTGGTTCATCGAAAATAACTACTAAGAATGATTCCACTCAGAAGAAGCCATGTAGATGATCTAATCTTGATGCATTAGTCCCTAATGATATATTGGTGGTTTGGACAAACTATTTGGAAAGAATTAGGAAAATGAAAAATGCCCAGGCTAATGATAGTGCTAAAAACAAAAATAAGATTCTATATGAAGACATAAAATTTCCCTATGTGAGGTGCAACAAGGCTGGTCACACTGTTAGAAAGTGTTTTGAATTCATTACATCCCAACAATAATTATTCAAGAAGATAGAATTTGAACTAGGAGATTCTAATGCTTTAAAAGCCCTTGAAGAAAGAAGATTCACATACAAAGTTATGGAAGAAATAGTGAGGTCCAGACAATCACAGACAACATTGAAGATAATTTGTGAAAGTGTGAAGAATGGAGAATTTGGGTTGAGAAAATCATCTTAATCTTGTTGTTCACATTAATGGAGAAAAGAGGATACACTTTATTCCCATCAAATTTTTGTGTATTGTATTTGTTATTATAATATAAGGAATTTAAGGTGGAGATATTTCTCAGAGGGGAGAACCTGATATTCAATGGTGAGAAGTGTTCCCTTTAGGGGGGACACATGAAGAAGCATCTAGAGTTATTATCTCAATAATTATCAACTTCAGTTGGTATTAAATTATACTACTCAGAAGATTGTCTGAGGATCATTTCATTGGATATGGTATGTCATCTCTCAACCTTGGTTACTGAAATTAATTTTTTTTTTACAAAGGTGGAGTAAAAAATTTATTCAGTAACATAAGAAGAATAGAAGTGACCCAAGGTCACTTATAATTCCCATTTCACTTGAATATTTTAAATATGTTTGTTTAAGTGAGTGCAAAAGTTTCAGGTTGATAATCTCATATCATATTTATTATCCTCATCCTTAAATGAAAGTGAAAATCGTTTTAAGAGATGTATATTAGTTCTCATCTTATGAGGTATCACGATCATTAGATAATGGAAAACTTTGTTGTCTAAATCAAATCCTCTAATTTTATACACTAAGCGTAGCTCAAGTATACTTGAAGAGAAATGATTGATGACACATTTCTTAAGGGTGAACTGATACCCTCTCTCTAATGAACATTGTATTTCTTGTTTATAAGGGGGATAGAAAGTGAAATGAATGTTTGAAAAGTAAATAGGATAGAGAAGATTCTCATTTTGACATTGATGTATTCATTTCAGAAGATTTTTAAGGTATTGATAGAAAAATACAAAGGGGGAGATTGTTAGGACCAATTTGTGTATAAGGTTGTATTTGTTGTCAGTAGATTTCAATGAAGATCAAAATTAAAGAGATAAAGAAGAACACCAATGAAATGGAGGAATGGAACATTGATGATTTTTGAACTGATCGTAAGTTCAAATAACTTTTGTTAATGGTGACACATTGTTGATAACAATGAAGAATGATGAGGTATCATTCATATGAGGTTGATTAAAGAAGAATGAGTATTTGAAGAAGACCATGGAATTCTTCATGATTTCATGTGAGCCATGAAAGAACTTACTTGAAGAATAGAATCATTTTATTTTCATTAAGTAGAGAATTATGGTTGAAGAAGAAGAGAGATTGTGGGAGGGCTTGGAATTATGAGATAGCTATGCATTTCACATTGTATATAAATATGATGATTCTTTGTTGATTTGTATTTCCCAAATATCATATGTTTAAAGAAATTTTGATGTAATCCTTATGATGGAAATTTGGAGTAAAGATACTGTTAGCCATATTCTGGTTTTTATTTGAATGATTGTTACTGCTGAAAGATAGGGAAATGAGGTGACATTGAAAAAAGATATTATGCCCAAGTTACAAAATGGCCTAATATTTTGAGTTCTAGTGTAGTTTTTAGAAGAAAACTTTAATATTTGGAAAAGGAATGAGGTGCACAAAAAAACAAAGTTGTGCACAGAAAAATGGGTTTGACATTTTAAGTGCAAGGGGTGCCTCGGGATTAAAAAGAAGAAAACCAACAAAGGCATGAAGTGTGCGAAATAATCTGGGATGTTCCTGAAATTGGAAGTTCGATGAAATTTTGGTTTGAAAATTTTACATGTGAGAGATACTTTAGGCTTAGAATGATAAAAAATGGAAAATTCATGAGGTGTACAATAAAACTATGTGGTGAGGAAAAATAAAGGAAGGTGTGCATAATATAAAGAAGTGAGAGACAGTTTTACTCATAGGAAGGTGTTTTACAAAAAGGGTCAAAATGACTATAAATAGAAGCCGAACCCATCTAATTTTTGGATACTTGACAATTAGAAAAATCCCAAGATCTGATGTATAGAAAATTGTAGTATAATGTGGTCCATAAAAAGAATAAGTGCTGCACGAAAAAGAAAGTGTTCCACAAAAAAGGGAACTTTTGCATGAAAAAGAAGAGTTGAGTGAAAAGGATTTTTCACGCCAAAAGGTGTTTTTTACACTCAAGTTTTTAATTTTATGTGAAAGACACCAAAAAGGGAGTGTAAAATGTTTTTGGTCCCCACATGCCTTTGACATGTGCTTATCACTCTCAAAGTGGATTCATGAAGAAGGAAGTACCATGAACCATTAAATTTTACAAAGAGAAGTAGTACTGCACACACACAACTGGTGTTTAACACCCTCTTTATGATTTGTGAAGATAAGAAAAAATATATGTGCAACTAAACTCAGATCTGAATAGAAGGAAGGATGTATACTGTTACAGTGAGGTGTTTATATTGGAAATTAAAGGAAGCGATGAAGAAGAATAGTGTGTTCCCAACTGAAGATTGTGAATTATTTGGGGCAATAAAATTGTGATGATTCTTAGCTGAGATGATAATAATTTCTTGTAAAATCACATATTATTTTGTGATTTTGTCTAAGAATAGAAGAAAGAGATTTAGTGCATTCAATTATTTCACTAAGGGAGAATATTGAATACAAAAGAGCATCAATTTAGGAATCTGAGGAAAGAAATGTCTCATGCTGAACATGAGACAACAACTTCCATGATTATCTGTTCAATAGACCTTTGTGTCTATAAACTGAGTGGGACTTCACCCAAGGTAGTGACGTAGGGGGAGTCAACAAGAGTGACCTAAGGGAGGCAGTGAGCTATCCTTAAAAATTTAGGCATTGATACAAGGATATAGTGACTATTCCCAAACCTATGTAGTCCCCAACAACTGAAGAATAGTGGAATTATTTATGACTGGGAACCTATCAGCGTATGCTCCTTGGATGTAGCCCTTAGTAGTGAACCATGTAAAAAGTGTTGTGCTAAACTTCTACATGTGAATGTTTTAATTATTTCACATATCCATCATACAGGTTTAAAAAAGTTCCTACTAACATGGGAACAATATCCCATAATGTAGACAGAAAGTTGACACCCTGATTCACCCCCTATCACGGTTGTATAGTGTTCTTGAAGACTATGCCCTCATTGGCATAATGAATCATAACATAAATAAAATATGGATAGCGAAAGCAGTAATACCATACAATAGAAGTTAATAGTGGAAGAATGATAATTAAATAAACATGAGTCATATCATACAATATATTATTCAAGTCATATGTTTTTATTTTTAAAATCCAATAAAGTCACAATTTTATCATATAAAATATACTTTTCCAAAGTAAAAAAGGGGGAAAAATATCCTGGCCGCATTGAAATCCTTGGATAAGTCCCATGATATTCAACTCCTAAACAACATATCAAGTACCTATAGGAGGGTGCTTGACCTTATCGACACCTGAAACCTTATAATCTGTTTGGGCCTAAAGCATGATCCAAATAGGGTTTTAGACTAAATACCAGCAGAAAACCATACAAGGTTTGTTCTAATCTGTTAGTGAATATATATAACAGGCAGTATAAAATAGTGAAAGTTGTAAGCTAGGAGGTACACCAAAGTAAACAGTCCTATAATAAGTGGTTTCCATTGACATTCCATTTCCTTTTAATTAATTATTCAATTAAATTTAATGTCATAATTCTTGAGATTTATCTTAAGCTTGGAATCCCTCATGTAACTATAAGGACAACAAATTCCTCAGAGGTCCATCTAAACAAGAAGAAGTAAATACTAAATCCTAGATTATTCTTTGGATTGGAAGATGCTTCTTAAACCATTTCAATATAAAATATAACCTGAGAAAGTATTTGAAATTCCAAAGTTGGAATTCAAGTATCACACTGGGTAAAAATACACAAACACCCTGCAAGCCTATCCCGGTGAACCTCACAGGATCCCGCTATCACTTTAGATTCGGTTAATCCATGTCAACTAAGCCCGTCCTTTGTGGCCCTATAGGTAACCCTAAGTATCACTCATGAAATAAAATCCATGCCTCTTAAACTCATCCATAGAATATTATATGGTTCCATGATTCAATATTCATTTTAGAAAATATACTCTATGAGTCCTTCCATGGTTTCTATGGTTCAATCATGACTTAACATTATGAACAAACCCATTGAGCCCGTCCAAGGAATTCTACTAAATCAAAGGATCACTGAAGGTACTAAGGTACAACAGATACATAAGACTATCTATGTCATTCTAAACATTATCCCTAATTCACCCAATGCAATTTACCAGTTAACCACAACTGGTTCAATTTAAAAATTCATTAGCCATGATAGGCTCAACACTAAAAGAGTCTAATATACATCTCACTACTAAGGTGTCTCAAGCTAGGACCAACCTCTAAGGATTGGCATATAACAGATCACATGGGAACATATATCATAGAAACCCCCTCATGTAATAAAAACTATTACAAGGATTTATCATAACATAAATCATGTGGGAAGGTTCAAATTTGGATCCAAATAGTCCAAACATGATTAAACAAGCATAGGAATAAACATAGGTCAAGGAAAAGTCACATATCTCATACCCTTATACAATTAAAAATTCATCTAGTAATAGGAAAATTCAATTTAATATTCAAATATTTTTAAACAACCAAAAAATGAGAATTCAAGGCATACCTCATAGGCACCCTAGGCCATATGACCATAAAATGGTCAAACTGGGCACTCACCCATGGGTTGACCCTCAATTTAGGTAACAACCAATTTCATTCTTTTTAATGCCTATTTAATAACCTAAACAACAATAGGAAATGATGTGTATGATTTATAAATCATTGTGACATCACAAAAATGGGCGTGCTACACTCTGACATATATAAAAATCTTGACATTTAATGAAAGGCATGAGACCACCTACTTAAAGATCATGCTGGATAGCTTGTCCAACATTAAACTTTGATTCAACCTAGTTTGGGAGAAATATGAAGAACATAAAATGAATGATATATTATGGCATATGATCCTATATCCAAATAGTGATGTTTATATTATGAAGAATCAAGAAAGGCTAAAGAGGAATTGAGGACTTACCATTGTAGATCTAAGGAGATGAATGACAATCGATCCAGATGTCTAACGAATAAGGGTTCTAAAAAGGAATAATAGGATTAAATGGGAGCTCTCCCATGGTTCTCCTACTATGAAAATTAGGGAGAATAATTTTTTATGTTAAAAATAGTTCAACAAAAAATGGCCATTTTAACCAAAATATCACCGTCACACGGTTTACCCATACGGTTTGTCAAACCATGCGTAAAGCACTCACAACTCTCTATAAGAGAAAGGGGAACTCGTATAATTACTTGGAATCGTTTCAATAACCATGTAGTAATCATGCAATAGGTCTCTACCTTGATCTGCAATTTATTTAGACCTTCCGTATGGGCATGCGGTTGCTACCGCATGATATCCTGAAACTATGCGGCCGCTACCACTTCCTCCCGCACGATTTCTTTTAACTATTTGGTTGGACAAGAACACTTAATGCCTTTGTGTTCTAGGATTCCAATAGGCCCTGTACATCTTTGAACTTCCCATGACCTCAATATGAATCCACATTTTCTCATACTAAAGTAATTAAACTGAGAATAGATGGAAAACTCATGATCCATACCTGAAAGAAGAACTTGGTTCTTATAGTTTTGAAAATCACTACCACCTATTATATAAATATTTTATTGTTCCTTTGAGAAAGGGTGTATGTAATCTCATGCATGAAAATATAACATCAGATATATATATATATAATATGTTTCAATAAAAAGATCTCCTACATGAATATCTCATTATATCATTTTTATATACCATTTTTTTCATTGTGGAACACTTCACAGATATCTACATAAAATTATCAAGATACCTGTAATCTCATGTCATAAATCACCTATTGAAAATATGCTTGGATTTTTCACTGCAGCATATGAAATGAAAATCCCAATGAATATGATCCCTTGACATATATCATAGGTTGAAGATAATATTGGTCTTAAGCAGATGTCCCTCAAAGAATAGATCATTTGATCCCTGTTTTAAGAGTAACTCAATAAGTATAAGAACAATTCTCCATGTTGGAATAATCACAAATTAGATCATCAATCCCTCTCTCACTTCTTAATAATAGTGTCTACTATTTACACCACTCAATATGACACCATGTTCAATATCTGGATACATTTGAGACACTCATATGGGGTGAGTAGACTATTCCCCCTATTCCCCACCTATACACATCATGTGGTAACTACATGCCTACCATGCTTGAGAGTAGCCCATGATTTCACAATTCATATCCAACATGACATACCTTGTTAGGATAGAAAACAGTTTTTTGAGTTGGACACTAACATGTGTGGTTGATCTAGACTGACATTATTGAAAATGTATGACCCATTTCTAATGTATTCTCCCAATAAATGTTTTATAAAAAATCATCAACATAAATTCAATATAATAATCACCTTAATAATATCGTATCTCCTCTTTCAATTTTTAGAATTTGGTATATTACAAAATAAAATTTCTGATTTGTTTTCAAAAAAATATTAAATTTCAAGACAACAAATTCACATGATTAAATCATTAAGAACAACACTAGAATCTACATACTTATGATGAGGATGTTTCCATAGCATTATGAAAATAATCATAACTCAACTTAACACATATTGATGTCTTCTCAAAACAAATTAATCGTCCTTATTAAAAAAAATCTAATTAACTCAAAGGGATCTTCAATCATACAATTTGGTTTTGATGTTAATTCCACTAGGGAACTTTACGTATCAGTAAACCTTCATTTATATTCCCCATATTTACATTTAATAAATATATTTCATAGAGGATATCCCTTATCATATCCTTCTAATTAATAATCTTATTCTCCCTTTAGGAAGATACAATGTTTTTTATTTTTCAAATATCCTTTATCTAGACATCTATAATTCAATGTTAGAAAACCCAATTTTGAAAACAACACCATATGATCATAGTGGAAAATGATTTCCATAAACATAAATTCATGTGATATATATCTTAGATAAATAAAATATCGTAGTTTTTATTTTCTCAAAAAAATATTTTTGACATGTACACATATGAATACACACATTAGAATATTCAATTAACAAAAAATATCTCCCTCATTTATATTCAAAATAAAATATCTTTTGTAAAAATCATTTAAAAATATTTATATTATGAATTTTATGGTGATTATAAAATATAATTTAAAAATATTATTATAAATTTATTAATCAAAATGATTTGAATATTTAAAAATTTCAACACATTTATGATATCCCTCAAGGAACTCATCAACCTCCGGTAATTCCATGATTTCCAATACTAATGCATATATATAATTTAAAAGTGAGGGAAACTTTTTCATAAAGAAATATCACCAAGTCTGATGGTTCCTCTCAAATTTTCCTTTTCCATATTTCTTTGATCTATGTTTTTGAAGATTTAATGTTAACACTCATTATTTTTTCTGATTGCATCATCAAAATATTCCCATTAGTTGTTTCTTTATGTGGTATAGTCTTCTCCAAAATTGTATGTGAATAATAATTGTTTTCTTATGATTTTATATCAATTTCACGAACTCATGTTACACATTTAAAATAGTTATATCATTCTTCATGTCATTTCTAACTTTTTAACATTGGTTGTTTTCATTTTCAATATCATAATCATTTTATTAATTTATATGATATTCATTCAATTCATTTGAAATCACCTAATTACCATCAACTGCATAATCAATTTGATCTTTCACCATTTTTTTTATTTTTACAGTTAATATATACAAAAATTAAAAAATTATATAATTGTATGTTTGATATAATTTAGTGTCTTTCATTGATTCACATATGTAAATATAGACCTGTCTTTTTTATCATATGAGTTTAATTCCATTTAATAATATAATGAATCTCTCCATGTGTTTTCTTCATGTATACAACTTCTCTCTAACCTTATAATATGAATCTAACACACACTTCTTCTAAGTATTCATAACTATTTTTATTGTAATCATAGAAGGATTTCTAGTAATTTCATTATTTTTTTGAAAATATATTTTCATTTGTTCCATATGACATCGACTTGGTCTCTAATTTTTTTGGGAAATGGCATGTTATATAACTAGGGGTAGTATTTCAATATATATTTTCAACACCTGTAAAATCCTTGGAACACTGAGCTTCCATTTTATTGATAAATATGTCAATAAAATTCGTGATGTCATATTGTTCTCAAACATGGTTACTTTATCCCATCGGTAAAAATAGTATTCTTAGAATATTCCTTTCACCATTTAATGAGGTAGAATTACTCTCTCTTGAATTATCTCCCCAAAAAGATTCATCACTAATATTTATGAAAAAGTATTCATTCCAAAGTATTTAGAAGATGATTTTCTAGGTCTTTAGTAGCTCTATATCTCAACAAAATGGGTGTAATCAACATTTACTTCAATTTATTTGTTGATTTCATTACTAATGTTGGTAAATTAATGATGTTATGTAAGATATATTTTATATAGACTCTCTAATTTCAAAACATTAACATTACATAAATTTTTATAAATACTTAAAGATTATACAGACACCAAAAAACCATAGTTGGTATAGTGCCTTTGTAAATATAGAAACATAAACACTGGTAAATATGTAAGCTACATCATCTCCCACTAGGTCCTTCTTAACCATCACCCTTCTTAGACATATTAAACATAATACATATCATCATAACTTGGGGGAAAATAAAATAGAAAAGGGGTGAGATCTAATTCTTAGTAATGGTAAAAAAGGGAGACATGTTAGCATTAACATGATCATTAGTGTATGATAATGTGATCATGAAAATAGGAGATCATACCATGCACATAAAATATCATAACATAGATCATTTTATAAATATTGGTAGCTCATAATACATGAATAATAATGAAATAAAGAGCACATACCATGAAAACATATCATAGGAATAAGAAATGGAATTATGGAAACACATAAGCACATAATATGATTTCCATAGTATCCAAGGAATTACTGCCAAGACCATATTAGTGGACAAAGTCCTTTACTGAACTAGTTGAACCCACATTCCATCCCGGTATTACTGAACCGAGTCATCCCTCATTCCACCCCTATATTATTGAACTGAGTAAACCCAAATTCAATCCCTATATTATTGAACTGAGTAAACTGTAGTTATAGCCTTATATTACTGAACCATGAAAACCCTCATTTCTACTTTGTCTATCAAATGAGATATAAATCTTTATCCAATGCATTAGAGGGAGATATAGGTCACACCCTTCCCTTAATAAAATCATACATACATGTTGTACAAGATCATAAATGAACAAATCATAACACATGAAATGAAATGGGTATCATAAAAATGTAAACCTATCATAAACTATGGAAAGTGTTACTGGTTTTGTAGTCATTTCATCACAATCATAACTTGTGAAAAGGATCAGGTTCAAAAAGAATATAAACTATGAAAGGGAAATGGGATTCATAAAAATATTACCCATGAATGAGAAATGGGTTTCGTAAAGACCATGAAATTAAGCATAACTCATTCATATAAAGGATATTAAGGGAACCTTTAGATCATTTCATAGAAAGGCATGAGTAAAATCAATAAATTTCATCTTAGATGGAAACTAATTTGGAAATATACTCTAAAAATGTTTCATGAGGAAAATATAACTTCTTGTTTGAAAAACAATTTTAATTAAAAAAACAATTTGAAAATAATTTTCATAGAAAATACATGGAAAATTTATAAAGAATACATGAAATCATTTTGAAAACATTTTTCCTTGAAAAATTTTAAAATATGATTAAAAACATTTTAAAAACATTTTTCCTTGAAAACATTTGAAAACCTTTAAATAAATATTTATTTTTTTTCAAAACAATTACATTGAAAATAAATTTAAAACTTATAAACAAATCTTTAAAACCATAATAACATCATTTTTTTGAAATCACTTTGAAGACTTGTAAATAAGACTTGAAAAAATTTGAAAGATATTTTCCATGAAAATATGTAAAAGAATTTTGAAAAAATTTTGAAAATAATTTTCATTTAAAATTACTTTTAAAACTATTTTATTAAATATTATCATTTTTAACAATGAAAAAGAGATATTCGATGAAATGAATATGGGTAAATCTGTACATGTCATATAAGGTTAAATGAACATTCCTTTAGCCCAGTGAAAAGGATAGAAAAGTGCCTTGTTCAGAAAGAGACAAGAATATTACAATAAAGATATTGGTAAAAGAAAAAAGGGTAATAATGTATTTTTTATATTATTGGTTAATGGTATAATATTCTTGGAAACCCTTTTTAGAAAACATTGATTTATGACGAAAGACAGGGTAAAGTCAGGATTTCGTAAAAAACATTTCTTAACTATCTTATGTACCAAAGGGAAAAAAATGGTACCAATAAATGAGTATGTCATGAATAAAAACAGTTGAAGGAAACTCATGAATATTCTTGAGAGATGGATCATAACATTTCATTAACAAAAGCATAAACATAAACAATCTAGAAAAGCAATGAGATTGACTCAACAAACTCTTTTAACTTGGTATCTTGGGATCATGATCCCAATGTAAGAAAATAAAATTAAATGAATCATATAATATCATGAAAATATTTAGATTCATTTTATGTATTTTAAAATAGATGTATATACACCTTGAAAAAGTGTTTAGGTGCATAACAAAACATGAGTCTCATAGAGGGCAAATTGAGACAAAACATTTTTAACGATTCGGTAACTCTTGAAACATAAAATACATGAAAAAAGGATAATAAAATTAAAATGTGAATACCCATAAATTTATGTAAAATATACATATAATAAAATCTTTGGATGTACATACACCACAAAAATGTAAAGAGTGGTGAACCAACTTGTATCTCACAGAAATTAGAAGTGAGATGAAATGACCTTACCTTGTGTCTTGAGTGTCTCTGTACTCATACAAGCTTCCTAAATAATAGATATAAGTTTATTATTAATATTTTAAATAATAATATTATTGTATCTATTAACATATATGGTTTTATTATAACATTATGTTACCCTCTTGTTAAGGGTCCTATGTTAAGGCTTCACTTCAGGTAATATTCTCTTTGTTATTCACATGTGTCTTAATTTTTTATATCTTTGGTCCATATACTTATATAATGATTCCAAAATGTAAACCATGATATATATATATTAGTTATATATATTATATTTTTATAATAATAATCTATATAATATAGGATTATGAAATAGAATACACTATTCATGGAGACCGTAAGACGTACGTACACATGAACGTTGTTTCTGTTTTTATTTTCATATTAAAGGAATGTTTTTAAATGAAATATATATATATATATATAATTATTATAGTATCATGAATATATCATATAATTTTTTTAAACCCATCCTTAATAGATTCCATGTGGTGTGTGAACGAATCACATTCCTTCGATGGGGCAGTAGTCCACACTTCCTCAAACAAAATTATCGTATTGACACCAAATGGAAAGTAAAAATATGTGTGTTCTAAAAGAAATATAAATGATTAAATAAATTATAAATATAATATATGAAATATATGAATATTTTTTCCATCATAATTCCCACCATTATTGGTGTTAAAGGAGAAATGAACAATCATTATTTCATTGGGTAGTACTTCATCGTAGATAGAAACAGTATGTTCAACATCCATTAGATGGAGGTGTATTTAAGTGTAAGTTAGAAAATTTTCATAAAAATATACTAGTATATGGATGATTACGGTGTTGTCACTTAGGAATGTAATAAATAGAGTGTAGGGGGTGTAGAAATAAATTAAAGGAATAGACCTTGAGAGAAGACGTTACCTCCAAATCGGGTAACTCTTTTTGGTTTGTGCCAAAAGTATTCATTGATAATATTTATGCCTAAATAAAGGATTAAATGTTTAAGGGATGATTTTTGGGAGTCTAATTGGGAATATAATTGAATAACTTAAAAGGATTGATAGGTTTTTGGAATGGGTAGAGGTGGTGTCCTTTTATAGGGAAGGAAAATGACTCACATGGAATTTAAAACAAATAGGTGTGCACATGTTCTTACCTAAAAAAGTCATAAAAAACACAATAATAGAAGGTTTATTTCATTAATATGGAAATAAAATGGGGTTTGGATATGTTTCTAGGCTATTTGGGCCCTTAATTTTAAGGTTTATTCCCTAATTATGAATAATTTGTCCTTAACTACTGTGACTAATTTTAATCAATTTTACTAATAATTTTGTTGAAAATTAACATGGACTTATTGGAATCTAAATATTAGATGTAAGACATTGGTTTATGTAATTTTTTTTAAATTAAAATCATATAAGTTAAAAAATTAGGATTAGTTCTATTCCCACAGACGAGACGAAATAATTGGGTTTTAAAATAAGAATAATTTCAAAAGTTTCATAATATTTTACATTCAGTTTCAAAGTAAAATTGATTCTAATGAATTAAAATTTATTAATAGATGTAATATTTATCTAATTTTACCTTAAGAAATTTATAATATCATTTATCAATAACAAATAATTAGACAAAAAGGCGATTTTTAACTAAAAAGAAGTATTGTTCACTATCCATCAAAAAATGACGTTTCTCAGAAAAATCTTAAAAATTCACTTTAGGATAGTTTCTATGATATAAATTAAAAAATGATGTTTATTTTATCGAATTAAATTTTTAAATATTTATAAAATTAATTTTATTATTAAAAACAATTCTCTCAAGAAAACAATATTTTTATCATTAAAGAACTTTACCAAAAAAATATCATATTTCATTATCAATGTGTTTTATTTATATAAAACTATTACAAATAATATTTTGAAATTAGTTATTACTATTCATATAACTATGTTTAACAGCTAGGTTAGGATTGTCTTATTTAAAAAATAATATTTTGATGCATAAAAACTCATTGTTGCATGTATCATATGCCAAATCAGTGTTGCATGTAACATATGAAAATTTGGTGTTGCGTTTAACACAAGATGAGTTGGTATTGTGTGTAGAGAAAGAATAGTTGGTATTGGATGTGAATGTATTTTTTGTATCAGAGTTTTAATATGTATATATATAACTATTTACATTGTCATGTGAAATGAAAAATTTCAAAAAGATAAATTAATTCAAAAAAATATATTTCACAAAATATCAAGGTTTTATATTCTAATCACCTTAAAATTAATTTTTCCCTAGACATTCATATGGGTTATGAAAGGTTTATTACTTGAATGTTTGATTTATAGAAATCGATATCATAAAAATGGATACTAAAAGTTCCCCTAAAAAGGAAAATTTGTAACCATAACGGTTACACCAAGTAACATATTAATACGTTTCTACTTGGGAGAACATATGTGGCAAGTGAAAACCTAGATATGGATGAAAAATATTACCATCATGTTCTGATGGTGAGATATAGAGAACAAGGTCAGGAGAAAGTTAAAAACCATAATGACATAAATCTGTATTGACTTAAGGGATCTTCTTGTTCATAAAAAATGTTGGTATAAGACAACATTTTTGGTTTCAAGAAAAGTTATAGAGTTTTCATTAAAAGATATAATTTAATGATATCTAAACAATGTCACGCTTTATTGTTTTTTGATCCACCTCCACTCCTTTTATAAAAAAAGAAAATTAATTTTTCATTCCTGAAGTAATAACAGATCATGAGTTCTATGATATGACATCCCATTTGACATTAGTTATCATCCACAAAAGGTTGTTTGAAAAAGATATCCAATATGCATAAATTCTTATATAGAATATAAAAATATAATATTAATAACATAATCTGAATTTTAAATTAAAATTTATATAAATGGTTAACCTCATAACCCTTTCGATTGATTAAAATCCAAAATATTAGAAAGAAGTCACAAATCAGCTTAACATTGACGCCCCACATTTATCACAAAGTACCACTTGGTTTTCACATTCCAAAACAAGCGAATACCATCATTATATATTCCCATTTAAACATGGTAAAAACCATAATTACTATAAATAATTTTAAAAAACATGCATACTTACTTATTCTAATGATTACTGGATATATTCTCAAAATACAAGAAGTTGTAAACTTCATCCATGATGACATATAACACTTTTTCAATGAATAGTTCCAAGGTAATTTGCACCATCCATTTTACTTATTTATATCCAAAATTTATTTATCCAAACATCATTATCTCAATGTTAGGCCTTAATTAAGGGTTCCCTTCCCTTAATCAAAATTTTAAAATCCCATGAAATTACTTTTCTATGTCTCCATCACCATTCAACATGCCTGTTAAATCCTTAATGAAAACTTATACATATATATTTCATGATTCATATAAAATAATATTTGAATGCCGACACATAATTACTCCATTCATCCAACATTATCCTTAAACCATTAATCTAGATTTATAAACTTATTTCTTAATATCTCTTTACGATAATATGAAATATAAATCATGTCTTAAGGTCAGTCAACCTAAATCTAATCATGCTTCTTATATTTAATATAAATGATACATGAAGAACATAACATACCATTAACAAGTCATTTGCAATCTATTTATCTTCATAAGTATAACCAATACTCATAACACCTTCATGATTCTCTTTATGAGATTTCCACTTTCAAAATCAATTATCATAATGCTCATAATTTACTCCTATGAAACATTTAATATTAACCATGTTACTTATAGTTATCTCCATTGAAAAAACAAGGAAGCATAGTGTGAGAAACATTTATCCTAATGGGATACCATATAATGATGAAAAAGTACATAAAGTATACCTAGATTATGGATCCTACTTCTTTAATTTATTACACCTTAAGTTTATCATATGTTATTAATAAACAAATTCAAATTAGATACTTCATGATGGTTTGTGAAGAGCTTGTGAATTCCTAAAGAATGTCCCCTGGGAGTGTCAACCCAGGTGTATGGCAAGGCATGCTGGCGTGTACTAGATTACCCTTATTCAAGATTGAAAAACATTTTTAGAGTTTTTACCCCAAGGTACATATGTTTCAGCACTACATCCACTTTTTTTATCAAGACATGGTTGTATTTCTTGGAAACCACTCACTCTATCATTTATGAAAAATCTATGACATTTTCCTAAATGTTAACTCATCTTTATAATTTTCCTTAGAGATATCCCTAGAAATATCATTAAAAATATTATTAGGGATCTCACTAAAGTTTTATAATAAATGTTTACAAAGTTTAATTATATATTTTCTTGGATACCTACTGTAACTACCCTCACTTTTAAAAACATTAACATTACATAAATTTTTTCAGAATACTTAAACGTTATACAAATAGATGCCCAAATACTGTAGTTGGTATAATGCCTTTAGAAACATAGAAATGTTAAAACTGGTATATATATGAGGTAAATCATCTCTAAATAGTTTTTTCCTGAATAGAACCCTTCTTAGAAATGTCAAAAAATTTATATATCATCATAACCTGGTGGAAGTGAAACATTAAAGGGGTGAGCTCAAATGATAAGTAAGGGCAAACAAGGGATAAATGTAAGCATGAACATGAGCATAGGGGTATGATAATGTAATCACCAAAATAAAGGATCATAAACTATACATAAAATATCATAACAGAGATCATGGAATAAATATTGGATGTTCATAATACATGAATCACAATGAAATAAAGATAATGTTCCTTGAATTCATATCATAGGAATAAGACATGGAATTGTGGCAACAAATAAGAATATAATATGATTTCCATAGTAACTAAGGAATCAATTACAAGACCATATTAGTGGAAAAATTCCTTTACTAAACTCGGTGAACCCCAATTACAACCTTATATTACTAAATGGAGTAAACTCTCATTCCAAACCTACATTACTAAACTGAGTAAACCCTCATTCTAGCCCTCTATTACTGAGCTTGGTATTACTGAACCGAGTAAACCCTCATTCCAAACTTTTCTATATCATGATATATAAATCATTACCCAATGAATTGGAAGGATATATAGGTCCCACCAATCACATAATGAAATCATACATACATGCAACATAAGATCATAAATGAACATATCATAACCCATGAAATGAAATGGGTATCATAAAAATGTATACATATCCTAACCTATGGAAAGTGTAAGAGGTTATGTAATAATTTCATCAAAAAACATAACCTATGAAAATAATTATGTTTAAAAAGTATATAACCCTTGAAAGAGTATTGAGTTTTATAAACATATTATGCATGAAGGAGAAATGGGTTTCACAAAGACCATGGTATTAAACATAACTCATTAATAGAAAGGATATGAACTGAAACTCTAGATTATTTAATATAAATTCATGAGTAATATCACTATATTTCATATTAGATAGAAATTATATTGAAATATAATCTAATAACATTTCTTGAGGAAAATATTCATTCTTGTTTGAAAAAGTATTTTTAAAACACGAAACAATTTGAAAATATTTTTCTTAGAAAATACCTAGAAAACTTATAAAGAATAAATGAAATAATTTAGAAAAACTCTTTCCTTTAGAACTTTTAAAATATTTTTAATAAAATTTTAAGAAATATTTTCTTGAAAAAAATAGAAAACGTTTTACGAAATCAGGAAGGGGTTTTGAAAACCATTTTTTTTGAAGCACATTGGAAACTAGTAAATAAGACTTGAAACAATTTTGAAAATATTTTTCCATAAAAACATATAAAAGACAATTGAAAAAAATTTGAAAAAAAATTCCTTTAAAATTACTATTAAAAATTTTTTCTAAAAAATTAACCTTTTTAACAATAAAAAAGATATATTTGAAGAAATGACGGTGGGTAAATCCATACATGTCATACAAGGTCAAAAGAACATTCCTTTTACATGATAAAAATGATAAAAATGCGCCACGTTCAGAAAGAAAAAAGAAGATTCCCTTGATGATATTGGTAAAATAAAAAGGGTAATAATGTATTTTATTTATTATTGGGGAATGATATAATATTTTTGGAAACCCTTTTTAGAAAACATAGACTTCTGATCGAAGAGAAGGTAAAGCTGAGCTTTCCTAATAACACTTTCTTAACTATATTACATATCAAAGAGAAGAAAATAGAACCAATACATGAATATGTAATTAAATAATATATAATAATTCAAATAATGAATATTCATGATAAATGGATCATGATATTTCATTAAATTTATCATAAACATAAACAATCTCAAAAAGCAATGAGATTATCTCAATAAACAATTATAACTTGGTATCTTAGGATAATGATCCCCATGTAAGGAAAGGAAATTAAAAGAAGTATATAATATCATGAAAACAATTATATTCATGAAATTTCATTTAAAATGGAAGTATATTCACCATGAAAAATAGTTTAGTTGTATAATAGAACATGAGTATCAAAGAAGGCAAATTGAGACAAAACATTTTTACCGATTTGGAAACTTTGGAAACATAAAACCCATGAAAGGTGGATAATAAAATGGGAATTTGGATAATTTGTTTTGTACAATATACATATAAAAGAACCATAGTTAGTACATACACCACAGAAAATGATATTTTGGTGAACATAGCATGTATGACATAGAAATTAGAAGTGATATGAAATCCCCTTACCCTGTGTCTTAAATCTCACCATACAAGTACAATATTTCTATATAATAAATATATGTTTTTTATAAATATTATAAAGAAGAAAATTATTGTCTCTTACCCACTTGTTAACGATCTTATGTTAAGGTTTCACTTCATGTAATATTCACATTGTTCTTCGCATGTGTCTTAATTTGTTACATCGTTGGTACATATACATATATCATGATTTCATAATGTAGAAAATGATATTAATATAATTTATATGAATTATATGTGTATTATAATAATCTATATAATATATGAGTACAAAATGGAATACATCGTTCATGGAGATAGTGAGCCATACATACGCATGGATGATCTTTCTGTTTTTATTATTGTATTAAAACAAAGTATATAAATGAAATACGTATACATATATATGTATATATATATCATTATTAATGTATCATTTATATATAATATATATCATATAATCTGATTAAACCCAACCCTAATAAATTCCATGTGGTGTGCGAATGAATCACCTCTCTTTGAGGGGGCGGTAGTCCACACATCTTTAAACAGGATTATCGTATTAAAAATAAATGGAAAGTAAATTTACTTGTATTTTAAAAAGAATAAATAATATTAAATACATTTTAAATATAATATATGACATATATAAGCATATTTCCTATCATAATGGCCACCATTATTGGTGGTAAAGGAGAAATGAACAATCATCATTTCATGAAGCACTGGTTCGCCGTACAGAGAAAAAATATCTTAAAAATCCAATAGATGGAAGTGTGTGTAAGTGTAGGTTATAAAATATATTTTAAAAAATACTAGTATATAAAGGATAATTTTTTTCACAAAAATATGTAATAAATAAAGTTTAGGTGGTGGAGAAATTAATTAAAGGAAAACACCTTGAGAGAAGACGTTACCTGTAAATCAGGTAAGCCCTTTTGGTTGGCACCAAATGCTTCATTGAGAATATTTATGCGTAAAGGGAGGATTAAATTTAGGAGGTAGTATTATTGGGAGGATACTTGGGTATATTATGTGAAAACTTAAAAGGTTTGAGAGTTGTGAGGAATGGGTAGAGTTAGTGTCCATTTATAGGGAAGGAAAATGTCTCATATGAAATTTTTAGAAACAAATTATGTGTGGACATGTTATTACCTAAAAAAAAGCCTTAATAAAAAAACCAAACTCAATAATGGAAGGTTTATAGACAAAATATGGACTGAAAATTGGTTTTGTAAATGTTTATAGGTCGATTGGGCACTTAATTTTAATGTTTAGTCCCTAATTAAGCTTAAATTGGCCTTAACAGTTGTGATTAATTTTAATTACTTTTACTTTTAATTTTGCAGAAAAATTGAAATGATATTATTAGAATCTAAATATTATACTGAATATAATGTCGTCTGTCGGATTTTTTAAAGTCAAATCACATAATTGGAAAAATTATCATTAGTTCTAATCCCACTGACGATATGAAATAACAGGGTTTAAAGTAGGAAAAAGATCAAAATATTGTTAAGATTTTATATTTAGTATCAATGTAAAATTGAATCTAATGAATTATATTATATTAATAAATGAAATATTTATCTAATGTGACATTAAAATAAATTTATAATATCATTTATCATTAATAAATAATTATAGAAAATGGATGTTTTTAAATAAAAAGTAGTATTTTTGCTATTTATAAAAATATAATGTTTATTAAAAAAAGCATAACATTTAACCCTAGGATAATTTTGAAATTATGAATTAAAAAATGGAGTTTATATTATCAAATTAAATTTCTAAATGAATCTAAAATTAATTTTATTATTAATATAATTCCATTTAAGAAATTGAAAATTTTAACATAAAAGGATTTTACCAAAAAATCTTGTCTTTCATTATCAATAGGTTTTATTTATACAAAGATTTCTAAAACATATTTGGAAAGTGGTTATTACTATTCATATAACTATTTTTAATGACTTTGTTATTATTATCTTGTTTTAACAAATAATATTTTATTTTGTAAAAACTCAGTGTTGTGTGTATCGTACGCCTACTCAGTATTGCGTTTAATGTACGATAAGTCTGTGTTAAGTGCAACACAAGATGAGTTGGTATTGAGTGTAGCGAAATTCATGTAGGTATTTCATATGACATGTATTCTTTTATTACTATTTTAATAAGTATATATATATATATATATGTTGAAAATTGTCTAGTGTTATGTGAAATGAAAAATATCAAAAAGATAAATTAATTTGAAAACAAATATTTCACAAAATCTCAGGGTGTTGAATATTTATTTTGTTACATATAGAACATCATCTTTGTGATTTAGTTTATCTTCAAGATAAAAAATATCTTCTCATCCTTTAAAATTGTCAATCTATACTTTTTATTATAATCTTGAGAATATATTTTCATTTTATCATACTCCTCTTTTGTTGTATAAAATATTTTATTTACATTATCATATTTTCCATTATACTTATTGAGTTATGTGTTTATATCATATACATATTCTATTTCTTCTTTGAGAATAAATTCTAGATCTAATCACATATCTCAAATATTTTCACTAATTTAAGAATTATAGCCCTTATCAATATGAGAAAATAAATTAATTTTAACTTCAGATGTACTAATATATAATTAAATATTGTGTTAATACATTCTCATAAAATTCATCATCAAAATGAGGTAACATATTTTCATCTTCTTTTTATATTTTTTATTTTCAAGTTTTATCATTCCCCACATCATATTATTTTTTATCCATTCTCATTAGCCAACTTGTGAGAAATTTTCAAATGAAATTTAAATGTCATATTTATTGTATTTTGTTTCATCTTTCTTTCTATTTTACCATTCTGAACCCCATTTGAATAAGAGAAATAATATCATTCATGTGTTTATCAACATCATCTTTATTAAAATCACATGATTACTCAAAATACACTACTCTAAACATGTATTTTTAATCTATCAATTTTTATATCAGCATTTACTATATATTTGAATAATAGATCTCTTTATATTTCATAAGATATGAGTTTATTTTGTAAATCATTCAATGAAATTCCTTCCCTATATTCTAGAGTTTAAAACTTGGGATAAAATCTGTTTGGGAAATTTTACAGAAACATATTAAAAAACTATTTAATGTTGTATATTATCAAAAAAATCAATAGATATTACATACAATCGAATATAGTCTAATGAAATATTAAATAATATTTTCTTCAAATTCTATTTTAATATATTTAATATTTCTTCTCCATATTCTCAACATAGACTCCTTGATATTAGTATTTACATCATAAAATTTTTTATTTTATTTCAGATCTCAATAGAAGTTTGGATACCAGTAACTTTAGTAACTAAATTTTCTAATAAATACATTTAGTGTGTATTTTGATTATGGAAATCAAATTATAAATTTTACTTTTTAATATTGAGTCATTGAAACATACTTAAAAATAGGTAGGAATCCCACTATATATGTAAATCTCAATTCAAGTACTGGATAAAAAAGGTATGGAAGCATCTAATTCTTCTAGATTTGGTAGTTAATTTTATTGAATACTATATCTGAAGATTCAAGCAACTAATGAACAACCACAATACCATTCTTCATACATAGAGTGAGGGTGATGTTGTAGAATAATATATATCTTCTAAAGAAACTATGAATTATGAGCTCCTTTTCTTCTCTAGACATGGTTACTTCCCCCTTGAGGGTACCAACTTTGATCAGGCTGATGCAATTGGGATTCATTATTACATACCCCTATAATTTTCTCCTTGTATTCTCTTCAACACATTATCGAAATAATATAATAAAAAGTATTTTGATGATAGGTATTACTCATTTGTTATTTTTTTTCTTCTAATTTTCCATTTCTCATAAAATTATCAAATCACCTTAGAGGACATGTCGTTGATACCAATTAAAGAACCCAAAGAATAGAAGAGAACCACTAAAAGGGGGTGAATCTTTTATAAAATATTATTCTAAAATCATTATATTTTGATTCAACCTCTATGATGTATTATGGTCTTAATAAAAAATTATTACACTTCTACCTCCCCTTGTATGGGATAATAATATTTTTATCAAAATTCACACAGGTTTCACAAGGTTTGGTCAAAATACCAAATAATTTTTTGAAAATATTTCTTCATCCTAGTAAAATATTATTCACAATGTGATGGTTGTTACATACTTGAAAATTATGATTCTCGTGGACATAGAGACCCAATATTCATTAACACTAGAGTCCCACTTTATATCTAAAGTTCTAACCTATATAAGTTATTAACACAGAGTCTTAATATATCTTCTCCTACCCTAGAATCCCACATGATTCTTCATCATCCATTAAAATATTATACACCAAAAGTAATTTATTTTGATAATATCTAATTGACTTTGTATTTCCACAAGATGAAACCATCACCCAATTTTTTTTGAATACATGATCTTTCCTTGTACAACTTTAGGAACATCATAAAATAATTATCAACTAACTAATATATGAAATTTTCCACTGATCATCAAAATAACTATACCATCCCGATTTACCAGACACATGGGTATGATAGTATAAATCAATTCTGGAAATCTTCCATGATCCAGTCTCAACTTAATAAGTAACAGAATAACATAATCTTCATGCAGGAATGATATAATGAATGAGATTCCAATATAGTTGTCATTTTATCTTTACTAGACACGTTTGAAGGATATCACATGTGTTTCAGAGAATATTTCTCCACTGTATATAACATTATTACTCTTCACATAAACACTAGATTTTTTATCGTACCTATTCATTTCTTCTTAACAATGTATATTCTATATACCATGCACAACACCTTTACTTAGTGTAAAAAAACTTATAGTACTACTTCACTATTTCATTTACACCATACTATGTTCATGCATGCATTACATTGGTTCTTCAGATACTCAATGTGTCTACTTCTTTTTGATAATTTAAGCTTACAAAAAACTTTCTCTGTATGAATGTTTAACTGAATTAGTGCATGTATTTCATGACTGATTATGAAGCTCTTCATGAAAATTAGAACACATGTTCCCTTTATTTTCTTGCACATACTAGGGTTCATGTAACTCTATTCTTCATTCACAATAACTAGATATAGGACACCTAGTTCATTAATGAGCTCAAAATCACATGGAACTCTCATGTTTTATATGAAATATTATTTAAAATATGAATAACATAAGAAAGGGTTAATGGAACAAAGTTCTTAAACACGTTGTTATGAATGATTATAAAAGTATATCATTAACTCTCATGGAATCCTACTACAAAATCAGAGAACTCATGAGTCTTTTAATATTATTAGAAAGCATCTCTAAGATTCACATTCATCTCATAAATAAAATATTTATGGATGAGGTATTTTTACAAACCCACTCCGCTAACATACTCCAACACCACAAAATAGTACATGGACCATCAATTTTCACCTATTCACACTGAATTAACTTTCACTATTCACATTCATGGATTTAGTAAATCACTACATCATCTTACCTAAACATACCTTTGTTTATTTATATATGAGTATAGAACCTATCATTAATGAATGTTAGACGTCATGCATGTCTCCAACTCATATGTAAATCATGTGATCACATTAAATATTATCTCAATATATTATTTTGATATACTAATTTAATATTGAAGGACCATTCACATATCTCTATCATGAATTTTTTACTGATATAAGATCTCAAGTGATAATTACCATTTTACCAGATGCTCAAATTATTCACAATATTTTTTTCCATGATGAACCTGATGAATAGGAACTGTCTACATATTTCAGAGGTTTAAGATGAAATTGACCTTTCTCAGATGCAAGAAACCAGATAATATTTGTTTTTATCATAAATCATTAAATAGTGAAAAATTTATCCACATATGTAAAATAAAAAATCCATTCAACCATCCACCTTACAATACATAATAATATAGAATGTTGCATCCACCACTCATGTACACACCGAGGTTAAAATCTAGATACACATCACGCATCGATATAGGATGATCATTTCTACTTTTCTCCCTCACACCACTCATTCACATATTGGGGGAACCAACTACCCAAAATTACAAAGAACATGATTAAAATTCACAGCGATTATACACAATTGATTGTATAATAACCAATAATAGTAATTAATATAGATTATAATGTATTTGATGTAGATTCATTACATTACAAAAACACATTACTGAATATCCTAATTTTAAATAGGATTTGAAAAAATGGAAACATAAAATATAGATTCAAAAGAGTTCTACATCGTCTCCCACTTAGATCCTCATAATAATAAATATTCATCCACATATCACACATAATACCTATCATTATATCCTAGTTAAAAGAAACATATAAGATGGTTGTCTAAGATTTTCAGTTATTGTAATCAAGGGAAATAAATAAACATAATGTGATAATAAGGGTATGAGAAGATGAGAATAACATATGAAAACCTCACCCTAGATATAAAAGATAAAAAACATGAGTCATGGTATAAAGAATAAAATTTCATAATACACGAATCTTATGGAAATCGATGAATAAGAGAAATGAGATAATAGAATTTAAATTTGACATTTAAATATGGAATGAAAAAAATATTATAAAATCATTTTCATATTAGTCAAGGTTTTTTTACCAAGGATATCATAGATGAATGAGTTCACTCCCCAAACCATCAAAGTAGTCATGGTTTCCACCCAAGAAAATCATAGTGGAAAAAGTACCCTATATAATAGGTTTCAGTCCCCATTCTAGCCATGTTTATCTCATTATATTCCAATCATTACACAATTCATTAGATGAAGATACATGTCCCACCATTTATATAATAAAAAGCATACATATGTGTGGCAAAAGATCACAAAACATTCGTCATATTTGAACCCATTAAATGAAATGGGTTTCATAAAAATATCATCATTGAATAATCTATAATAAGGAAAAATGTTTCATAATCATTTTATCGTTTCACTAATGAATAATTTGGGGAAAAGGAAGTAGTTATCATAAATTTTTTATTATTTTATAATCTTTTGAATAAAAATGGGTTTCATAAACATCATATAAAAAAAACATAAACAATACATATAATTAATAGGAAGTTTATCCTTGGATAATATCCATTTTAAGTAATAAGTAACATAAAAGGATTTCATTTTAGATGGAAAATAATTCTGAACATCACTTTGATCATTTCGTGAGAGAAAAAAAAATTTCATTAAAAAAAACATTTTAAAAAAATCATAAATATTCTTAAAATAATTTTATTTGAGAATAAAATTTTATAATTATAAATTAATGTTAGAAACATTTCCATGATGGTTTTAAAACAAGTCATTATGATGCATGTACCTTCCCTAGGGCCTCTACCCTGCAATCAGTGTGGCATCGCTTGGTTGTTCGGTAGGTCCAGAGTCCTTGCGTCAGATCACGGGGGGCCCTAAAATCCCGTGTCCTAGCCAGTCTTCCCTAGCCTAATTCACGCACCAAGGTCACCCAAAACTGTTGCCCTACCATCACATGCAATCCTCACTGTGCCTAACTCCAAACTCCATCCTATCTCTCAACCTCCCTCTGATACCATTCTATCACGACCCACCTTCACCAAAATGAGGGAAGGGTCAGCAGATTGCCAGGACCTTCCTTCTTTAAGTTGAAGGAGAGATAATGACCCCCGAAACCCGCCTTCAATAGGTCCCGAAGTGGCGACTAGCACCATGGGTATGGAAATTTCACACAAATAAAAGGAATTACACTTTTTATTTTATAGGATCAAGAGATAAGAAGAAGAAAACCCAACAACACCAAGGTAGAGGAAAAGTAATGCCAAAAGTAAACCATTCCCACACGCATGTTTCAAAAGTAAAAGCCACAAAGTGCAAGAACTGTCTACAAAGGTAAGTACCAAAGAAAGAAAAATGGCAACTTCAACTGCTCCAAAGATCCGAGCTAGTAAGGTCCTGCACGATCCCTGAGGTCCTCCTGGAAACCTGAAAACAGTATTGTATACGTAGGGTGAGCATACAAGTACACTTAGTAGGCAAAACCAAAGACTCTCGTGCACAAGTGGTGGAACATTCTAAAGTCCCATGATAAAGGAGTAAACCAAACACCGAACAAGGTAAACTATCCACCCAAGCCTCACCAAGGCACACTCACCAAATAACACAAGTCAAGTAAAATATATAATAAAAGCACATCGATGTTTGGGTACCCCACGCCACTTTACCACTGGTTATTGAGACATCCTATGCATCAAACCAATCCTGCCATTCTCACCGCAGTCCCACTGCCACACCTGCCCGCACACACCTGGGCCACAACCGCTGCAGTCCCACTGCCGAATCCCGCCCGCACACACCTGGGCCACAACTGTCACACGTAACCACACCTGCAAACACCTAGGCCAGAACAACCACCACCACGCCCGAAGACGCCTGGGCCTCATCCCGAAGACACTTGGGAAATGACCTGCCGCACACACCTGGCCAACCACCACACTGCCCTACCCAAAGGTTCTTGGGCTAATAATGGACCTCCGGCCATCACAGCTTGCCCGAAGATACTTGGGCTATTCAGGAAAGGGAGCAGAAAAGGATCTAATAACCATCCACTAAGAATAGTGTTGGGAACCCCCCCCCCCCCATGAAATTGGGGTATTCAGCACTAAGTACTCAACTTGGGTGGGGCACGAATAATAAACACAAAACTACAAATATATATGTATAGGTAACAAGAACTCACCCAAAACTCAGGTTTTTCTTCAGCCAGCCTAAGAACACAACAACACTCAAGTCCGAGTCACAAATCACATCAACCAAAACCCATTTGTATCATTCTTGTTTCATGTTCAGTAACATTGTTCAAATAAGTTTCGGCACTACTGGGAAACTAAACCATAAGCATAGCCAAGGAAAAAAACTAGTCAAGCATTAACCATAACACCCACACCCGGTTATGTCAACAGAGGACCCACCCCAATTCGTGAAGTAAACAAGGTAACCACCCGGTCTTAAAACTCGCAACCACTAAATCCATAACAACAGGGGATCCCATCCCCAATTCCACAACCACCGAGAGTATAAATAATCAGGGTATCCCGTCCCCTCCCACATCTCCACCAACCAGGCCACCGTGTATTTTCGGATTTAAAAGACTTAACACACTCCATGATTTCAAAATTCTGTGTGTTCTAACCGGGAGTTATCACAGATGGTTTGATCCTGGTGCTTCCATTTTATTCAGCCGAGTATACGTGATTAACCAATTTACTTTTCACAGCAGGAGCTTACAATTAAAAAACAATCCATTTAAAACATCGCGAGGGTTTATTAGTGCACAGAGAAAGACCACCAACAGCCATGATTTTCAGGAGGCGTAAGCCAACAAAACTCAGCAAAAAGATCATAATATAAAACAACATCAACGAGCACTACCCCATTATTTCTTTACAGGATTCATTCATTATATTTAATTATGTTTGGTTTATCCAATTCCAAAGAGTCAAAAACACGCCCACCCCGCATGATACACAAAATAGAGAGGTGAAGGAGAAATTCCCTACTTATTGATCGACGATCGATGCTTAGGTCGGGGGCAGAACTTCATGGATAATGATGCGGCGCGCCCGATGCACCAGAAGCTATTCATGAAAATTCGTGATCGAGGAAAGGAGAAACCACGGCTAACCCTTAGTTTATAAGAGCCGTGGATGGTTGAGATTAGAACGCGAAACCGCATAAGGCGTGGGGGTCGTGGATTGACCACGTGGCCTCACTCGTCATTAAAAAGGGGTCGGGTGGTTTAACCTGACTCATTAATTCATTAATTATTTAATTAAAACTTCTATGCGTGTTACGGGTCTTTAAAACATGCTCAAACTGTTCAAAATAGGGTTTAAAACCCTATTTGTGCAAAAAGGAGCGGTACTGGAAACAACTCAACAAGGCCGGGTGACGCCGATCGGTCACGCCGATTGGTCTCAGTGATCTGTCTCACCGATCGGTCTCGCCGATCGGTCTCACCGATCGGTCTTGCCGATCGGTCTTGGCGATCGGTCTCGGCGATCGGTCTCGGCGATCGGTCTCGGCGATCGGTCTCGCCGATCGGTCTCGGCGATCGGTCTCCCCGATCGGTCTCGGCGATCGGTCTCACCAATCGGTCTCCCGAATCGGTCTCACCGATCGGTCTCGCCGATCGGTCTCACCGATTGGTCACGCCGATCGGTCACGCCGATCGGTCTGAGCGATCGGTCCTGCCGATCGGTCTCAGCGATCGGTCTCAGCGATCGGTCGCACCGATCGGTCTCACCGATCAGTCTCGCCAATCGGTCTCGCTGATCGGTCTCGCTGATCGGTCTCCCCGATCGGTCTCGCCGATCGGTCTCGCCGATCGGTCTCCCCGATCTGTCTTGTCGATCGGTCTCGCCGATCGGTCTTGCCGATCGGTCTCCTCGATCGGTCTCACCGATCGGTCTCTCCGATCGGTCTCACCGAGATGCCACCCCTTTTGGGCCCGGAATTTGGCAAAGGGAAGGACCAAGAGAGTCTGGGTCATCACATCAGATACCTCTCAAACTATTCTCATCCTTGAGAATTTAAACAACCTAGAAGGAAAGGGCGGGTCCGAACAACCACCCCCAAAGATACCTCTCAAGAGTGAACCCTATTGATAACTAAGAACACCTTCTTGTCACGAACCAAGCAACATATCATGTCAAACTGCCTAGGCATGTGAGGGTTGGGGAGTTTCCTTCCCCGTGTCAAGATATTATCTACTTTGGGCCGCATTGACTCGCCCGCACGGGTTTAATCGTATCCACTTTAATGCGTCTTGATTAGGGGTCAGGTTCACTCCTCCCCCATAGCCAGGGATTTTCACACACAATCAGAGAAAGAAAACTAGTAAATTTCATAGCCAAAAGACAAAACATTCTACCACAACAGGCACAACAAGGAACAAAACTTAAAACAACTTTGGGTACTGGGTATGCATCTATGCTTCCCTCTCCCATGTACTCTCCTCAAGCCCACCATGTCTCCACAACACATGAACCAAGAGAATGGTTCACCCACGAAGCACCTTTTCTTTGCGATCCTCGATCATCACTGGTCTCTCCACAAAAGTCACGTCGTCCTCGATGTCTAGCTCACCCCAATCAAGGACATGTGAATCGTCGTGCAGATACCGACGGAGCTGGGACACATGGAAGACATCATGTATCCTCAGTAGCGGCGGTGGTAACGCTAGCTAATAAGATACTTCACCAACCCGTCGCAACACTTCGAAGGGTCTGAAGAACCTAGGAGAAAGCTTACTCCCTTTTCCGAACCTCCGCTGCCCAAGCCGATGGGAGACCTTCAAGAACACATGGTCTCCAACCTGAAACTCCAAGGGCCTCCTCCAAGTATCAGCATATGACTTCTATCGGTCCTGGGCCGCCTTCAGCCTTTCCTGTCTAAGCTGAACCTTCTCTATCGTGCTCTGCACCACCTCCGGGCCAAGGATGCCTGCCTCTCCTACTTCGGTCCAACACACAGGTGAACGGAATGGCCTCCCGTACAAAGCTTCAAATGGGGCCATACCGATGGTAGAGTGATAGCTATTATTGTAGGTGAACTCTAACAGAGGCAAGTATCACACCCATGATCCCCCTGAGCCTAGAACACATGACCGCAGCATATCCTCCAAGGTCTGGATGGTGTGCTCTGTTTGTCCATCCGTCTAGGGATGGAAAGCAGTGCAAAGATGCAGCTGGGTTCCAAAAGCATGCTGCAATCCTCTCCAGACTCACGAGGTAAACCGTGCATCCCTATCCGAGACTATAGACCTCATAATTCCATGAAATCGCACTACCTCATCCATGTACCTTCGCGCCAAGGCATCCACTGCACTCGAATCCCTGATCACCAGAAAGTGAGCAGATTTCGTCAACCTGTCCACTACCACTGAGATGGCGTCGTATCCCTCTTGGACCTTGGGTAGTCCCGTGACGAAATCCATTAAGATTCCGTCCCACTTCCACTCGGGGACATCTAGAGGCTGTAGTAGGCCGCCTAGAACTCGGTATTCAGCCTTCACCTGCTGACACACTAAGCATTTGGCCACAAACTCTGCCACTGATCGTTTAACTCCGGGCCACCAAAACCGCCTCTTCATTCCTTGGTACATCTTGGAAACTCCTGGGTGTACCACCAGGGGTGTGTTATGGAACTCACTGAGAATGTTGCCGCACATCGCCTCTGGGACAAACAACTTTCCCTAGAAAAGCATCCGGTTCTGACCATCCTATGTCTATCCTTCCGGAGCATTTCCCTGATCAACTCGGTCACACATCACTTCGCACTCTAGGACTCCCCACTGAGACTCCTCCACTTGTTGAAATAGGGATGACTGCATTGTCATCTGATATAGGCAACCTCTATGACCATCCATCTTCGCATTCAGGTGTAAGGCAACTAACTCCTCCATTGACTTCCAGCCGTCTGCCAACTCTCGGACTGCATCCTTCTGTGTCCTCCTGCTCAAGGAATCGGCCACTACATTTTCATTGCCCTCAGTGTAAGAGATCTCGAAGTCGTAATCCTGGAGAAACTCCACCCATCTCCGCTGTCGCGAGTTTAAGTCCCGCTGGGAGAAGATATACCTCAAGATTCTGTGATCCGTGAAGACCAAAAAGCATTCCCTGATGAGGTAGTGCCACCCTCAGCTGGTGGTACCCAGACCACAGGTCGATCTTTGAGAACCATCCTGCCCCTTTCAGCTGGTCGAAAAGATCGTCTATCGTCGGAAGAGGGTAGCGATTCTTGATCGTCACCTGATTCAGCCTCTTGTAGTCTATGCACAACCTGAGACTACCATCTGCCTTCTTTGCGAACAAGACCGGAGCACCCCACGGAGATGAACTTGGCCGAACATAACCTCTCTTCATCAGATCTTCAATCTGGACCCGCAAATCCCATAGATCTGAAGGTTCTATCAGGTAAGGAGCCATCGAGATCAGACGAGCACCAGGCTGTAGGTCTATCCCGAACTCGATATCTCGCCAAGGGGGTAGAGTCATCACCTCCTCAGGAAAGATGTATATAAACTCACAGACAATCTCTGGAACTTCTACCATCTCAGCATCTACTGACTCTGTTGACAGCTCGGCTATCAAGGAGAGGAGGGGTTCCTCTCGCCTGTTGCCCTTCGGACTGCCCCGCTCGCTGGTGAAAACAACACGCCGGCCGCCCAAGTCTGAGAACATGACCCTTCCTTAGAAACAGTCTATGATGTCACACACAGAGAATAGCCAGTCGATTCCTAGGATGACATTGTATGGATATATCTGTAGCAGGAGAAGATACCTAACCGAATGATGTGGCGCTATCATCAGTCTACATCCTCGACAAACAAACAACAAGTTGGTCTGATCTCTGACTGGTGTGCTCAACACCAGGGGCACTGGAAGTCTCTCAGTGTCTAGGCCCAACGCACGGGCTAGTCTGGGTGCAACAAAGGAGTGCGAAGCTCCAGTATCGAACAGGGCATAAGCAAGAGTGCTAAACAAACTGATCGTACATTGAACAACCTCCGAACCTACCGGAACTGCTGCCTCAGTGGAATGTAGCTTTCCACGCCCGAATCCTCTACCTCTCGGTTGTCGGCCACCTCCTCGACCATGCCCTGGTTGAGGTCCCTGAGGAGCACCCTGAGGTCGGCCTCCTCCTCCTACGTCTACCCTCGGAGGAGCAGAAGCTCGCTGTCCCTGCTGCTGCTGCTGGAAAGGCTTGGATGGAAGCTGCTGCTGAGAGGGGTGCTGGGGATATCCACCACTTCTGTACTGCACCTGGTCCGGGAACTGACTCCAGATATGTCCAGGGCTCCCACAGATGAAGCACCGCAGTCCTGGGCCCAAAGAAAACAGGCGAGGACTAGGGGATCAGAACTGAAATGACCTGCTCCCTGCTGGTCGGAACCTGGAGGGTCCAGAAGCTGGATGCCTGGTGCTGATGGCCTTCCCCTTCGATGGTCCCAGTTGGATCCCCTCTCATAACACGCCTCCTAGAGTTTGCATTCTCTCCACCACTTCGGCCTTCTTCTAGACCTCCAAGTACGTTGGCAGGGTAAAGGGGGTAACATCATACTGTAGGGAGGGTCGGAGTGCCTCCTCCAAACGTCTTGCCCGAGACTCCTCATCGGGAAAAAGGTCCAGAGAAAAATGTAGGAGGTCCTTGAACTTGATCCCTAGCTCCCTCACGGACATACTCCCCTACTGGAGGGATAGTAGCTCCTGTCTCTTATCTGCCTTCATCGTCGAAGAGAGGAATTCTGCTCGGAACTCCCTCTCAAAATCAACCCAAGCCACTTCAGCCTCTTTCCTCTCCCCCAAGTAAAGTGTACACCATTGACATGCCTCTCCCTACATCTAGCTGACGTCCAGAGGAACCCAGTACTCGATAGGGGCCTGAATCAGGCCAAAATCTATAACTAGCTCCTCTATCCAGCCTTCCGTCTTCATGTCAAAGGTGCTACCCTCATACTTTTTGTGGGTCTGTCGCTGGAAGGCCCAGAGATTCCTCTGCCACTGGTCATCCTCTTCTTGGTTAGCCCTTTGCCGATCGTCCAAGGTAGTCTGCGGGGCCTCGATCGCCTGTACCACACGCGGTCGCCTTCTGGGTGCCATAGCTTCAAGGTAAACAAGGAATGCCTAAGCCCAAGTAGTGCATATCATTGTCTTTAAAACTTCTTAAACTTTTTGTTTATTCTTAATTCCCAAAAAATACCCCAGAAACACGAGAACACAAGTCATTATGATGCATGTACCTTCCCTAGGGCCTCAACCCTGCAATCAGTGCGACATCGCTTGGTCGTTCGGTAGGTCCAGAGTCCTTGCGTCAGATCATGGGGGGCCCTAAAATCCCGTGTCCTAGCCGGTCTTCCCTTTCCCAATTCACACACCAAGGTCACCCAACACTGTTTCCCTACCATCCCATGCAATCCTCACTGTGTCTAACTCCAAACTCCATCCTATCTCTCAACCTCCCTCTGAAACCATTCTGTCATGACCCGCCTTCACCAAAAGGAGGTTAGGGTCAGTAGATTTCCAGGCCCTTCCTTCTTTAAGTTGAAGGAGAGATAATGACCCCCAAAACCGACCTTCAATAGGTCCTGGAGTGGCGACTAGCACCAAGGGTATGGAAATTTCACACAAATGGAAGGCATTACCCTTTTTATTTTATAGGATCGAGAGATAAGAAGAAGAAAACACAACAACACTAAGGTAGAGGAAAAGTAAATCCAAAAGTAAACCATTCCCACATGCATGTTTCAAAAGTAAAAGCCAAAAATTTCAAAAAGTGTCTACAAAGGTAAGTACCAAAGAAAGAAAAACAGAAACTGCAAATGCTCCAAAGAACCGAGCTAGTAAGGTCCTGCGCGATCCCTGAGGTCGTCCTGGAAACCTGAAAGCAGTTTTGTATACGTAGGGTGAGCATACAAGTACACTTTGTAGGGAAAACCAAAGACTCTCGTGCACAAGTGGGGGAACATTCTAAAGTCCCGTGAGAAAGGAGTAAACCAAACACCTAACAAGGTAAACTATCCACCCAAGCCTCACAAAGGCACACTCCCCAAATAACGCAAGTCAAGTAAAATATATAATAAGAGCACATCAATGTTTGGGTACCCCGTGCCACTTTCCCACTGGTTATTGAGACATCCTACGCATCGGACCAATCCCGCCATTCTCACCGCAGTCCCACTACCACACCTTCCCGCACACACCTGGGCCACAACCGCACGCAGTCCCACTGCCGAATCCCACCCGCACACACTTGGGCCACAACTGTCACACGTAACCACGCCTGAAAACACCTAGGCCAAAACAACCACCACCACGCCCGAAGACACCTGGGCCTCATCCCGAAGACACATGGGAAACCACCTGCCGTACACACCTGGTCAACCACCGCACTTCCCTGCCCGAAGGTTCTTGGGCTAATAATGGACCTCAGGCCATCACAGCCTACCTGAAGATACTTGGGCTATTCGGGAAAGGGAGCAGAAAAGGAGCTAATAACCAGCCACTAAGAATAGTGTTGGGAAAACACCCTCCCCCATGAAATAGGGGTGTTCGGAACTAAGTGCTCAACTTGGGTGGGGCCCGAATAAAAACACAAAACTACAAATATATAAGTATAGGTAACAAGGACTCACCCAAAACTCAGGTTTTTCTTCATCCAACCTAAGAACACAACATGACTCAAGTCCGAGTCACAATTCACATCAACCAAAACCCATTTGTATCATTCTTGTTTCATGTTCAGTAACATTGTTCAAATAAGTTTCGGCACTACTGGGAAACTAAACCATAAGCATAGCCAAGGAAAAAAACTAGTCAAGCATCAACCATAACACCCACACCAGGTTCTGTCAACAGAGTATCCCACCCCAATTCGTGATGTAAACAAGGTAACCACCTGTTCTTAAAAATCGCAATCACTAAATCCATAACAATAGGGGATCCCATACCCAATTCCACAACCACCGAGAGTATAAAAAACAGGGGATCCCATCCCCTCCCACATCTCCGGCAACCGGCCCACCGGGTATTTTCAGATTTAAAAGATTTAACACACTCCATGATTTCAAAATTCCGTGTGTTCTAACCGGGAGTTATCACAGACGGTTTGATCCTGGTGCATCCATTTTATTCTGCCGGGTATACATGATTAACCAATTTACTTTTCACAGCAAGAGCTTACAATTACAAAACAAGCCATTTAAAACATCACGAGGGTTTATTAGTGCACAGATAAAGACCACCAACGACCATGATTTTCAGGAGGCGTAATCCAACACAACTCAGCAAGAAGATCATAATATAAAACGACATCAATGAGCACAACCCCCCCTTCTTTCTTTACAAGATTCATTCATTATATTTAATTAGGTCTGGTTTATCCAATTCCACGGAGTCAAAAACATGCCCACCCCGCATGATACACAAAATAGAGAGGCGAAGGAGAAATTCCCTACTTGTTGATCGACGATCGACAATTAGGTCGGGGGCGGAACTTCACGGATAATGATGCGGCGCGCCCGATGCACCAGAAGCTGTTCATGATAAGCCGTGATCGAGGAAAGGAGAAACCACATCTAACCCTTAGTTTATAAGAGCCACAGACGGTTGAGATGAGAACGCGAAACCGCGTAAGGCGTGGGGGTTGTGGATTGACCACGCAGCCTCACTCGTCATTAAAAAGGGATCGGGTGGTTTAAACCGACTCATTAATTCATTAATTAAAACTTCTATGCGCGTTACGGGTCTTTAAAACACGCTCAAACAGTTCAAAATAGGGTTTAAAACCCTATTTGTGCAAAAGGGAGAGCTACTGGAAACAACTCAACAAGACTGGGTGATGCCGATCGGTCTCGCCGATCGGTCTCGCCGAGATGCCACCCCTTTTGGGCCCGGATTTTGGAAAAGGGAAGGACCAAGAGAGTCTGGGTCGTCACATTACATGTCTAAGGTGTTGTATATAAACTGGATTGAAATGATAGGATCATAATATAACAAATTCCCCAAAGAATGAAAATTGGTACAAAAATACCTAATGTCTCAACTTCTTTCGTACACATTAAAACCTAAATTAAAATAAATATAAGTTAATTATCTATCAATTATGTAAACTTAATAATATTTATGTCACGAAGGAAACTAGGTCTAAATCCAACCGACGCTCAACCCAGTATGCAACAAGACCCGAAGGGTGTTCCTGATCACCATGGGCTGGAACAAGTGCCCAGTTATAAAAAATAAAACACGGGAATGATTTAACCGAATAAATAAATATAAAACAAAAAAAATAAAGAAAACCCAAATTTGAAGTCCCATGAAAAGAATCCTTTAACCTAAACCATAAAGTGAGTTATATAGGTAAAATAAAAACCAAAAAAACAATTACCACTATGTAGGGTAACCAAAAACAAACTCAAAACATCAACTTGGTGAGAATTCACCACCCTCAGGCCATCTCCACAATGCCATGCCAATAATTCACCTAACAACATCGGCCACCACTCCTAAAATCCTTTACTTTACCTGCATCAAACATGACAAAATCTACTTACACCCAATGGTGTAAGTAGAGTGTGAGATAATGCTCAAAAGGATGCAAAAAAAGATATTCCACATATAAAGATTAAATGATAAAAAGGTTTCAAGTTTAACCAAGGAAAATAAATAAATCCTTTAACAATTTTAATGAAAATAGTTTGAAGAAAGATAACTTTAAAGGGTAAGCAGTTTTAAAAATAAAAACACTTTTACTTTTGTGACACCACAAAATTCACACCATATACTGAAGGTCAGTGTAATGTAATCTAGTGGAACCTAAATTTGGTGATCCCTTATAGTTAGTAGCATAAAATGGGACCCTAAAACATCATGTCTTAGTGAAAAAAGGAATAGTAACCACAATATCATAAGTTCTCAGGCATGATCCACTAGTAGGGAAATACATCCATAACCTAGTGGTCTCCAAACATCATCCAGAGTTTAGTTAGTGTTGTAATCATCAAACTAGTTAAGTGAAACTGGGACAAAGTCCCTCCTGTATCACTAGCACACTAGATTTAGTTCACCCATCCAGTACCCAGGATTCCAATTTGTGCTCAAAAGTTATAGGTTTACATTTCTTTTAAAATAAAAATAAATACAAAAAACATATGGAGTTATATAAGTCCCACTCCAAACTTTCACATACAAAAGTCCATTTAAAAAAATTATGCACACCAATTTTTTTCAAAAACTCAACCGGCATTACCTACATAGTCAAATAACTAGCTGCACAGTTTTAAAGACCATAACTAAAATTAATCAAACACTCTAAAAATTAATTTAATAGTTTTCAAAAAAATCCTCACGACTCAAGATAACAAAATCTTACCTGAAACATCTTTTATAACAAAACGCATACTAATGGAACATCAAATCAAAAACTACAGCTCCGGTACATACTGAAAAACTACCTACCTAATTTAACAACAATAATACTTCATAAACACGCTACTAGAAAAACAAAAACACATCAAATTTAAAATAAAACCAACCACACACCTTGGAAAATAATTAATAGATATACAAAATTAATTAAACAAGTATCCTAATTAATCAATCAATCCTTACATGCGGAATCACCTACCTTGGTGTAGGAATAACCTTGCAAATTGATGCAAAACTCCTACCACACATAGATTTCACTACATTTGATCTATAATGGACCATAAAATGAGTTATTTAACAAATGAATCATGGTTTAAACAATCATAAAATAAAACCTAATCAAAAACCACCTAAAATGGAAGAACATCTAGTCTGAGGGGAACACACCAACGACAAGGGTGAAGAAGGTCAGCCAAGGATCGATGGAGGTAGCTAGAGGTATACGGTGCCAGAAAATAGGGAGTCTCTAAAAAAGAAATGCTTCCAAGGGAGGGGGTTTCCAAATCTTCAACTGAACCAAAGAGAGGAGCACTGGATCTACTGGAAATGGGCAAGGGTGGACCACCAGTGTGGGGTTCGACCGAGGAGGAGTTGAGAAGTTGGTCCAGTGAGAGGAGGAGTGAAATATGTGCTTGGGGTTTGATGGAGGATGTGTAGGAACCATGGAATAAGAGAGTGAAAAGTACGACACATGAGAGAGATAAAGAGGGAGCGAAGGAAAAAAAGAAAACAAAAAGAAAATGAAAAGAAATGATAAAATCTTAAACAAATCTAATAAAAATGAAACATAATTTTGATGATATATACTAATAATAGAGACAATAATAATAATAATAATAATACTATGGATGTTAATAAAAAATTAAGCAATTAAAACATTAATAATAAAAAGTTTAATAATGTTATAAGATAAATTTAGAAACTCAATTGAGGTATTAATAATAATAGTAATAGTAATAATAATATTATTATTATTTTCACAATGTTAGTTAACCACCTGTGAACGGGAAAAGCCTCACGTTAAACTGGAAAAGCCACATGGCATCACTTATGCCCTGCTTGCACGTAGGGTATTGTCAAGACAATTCTCATTTATCATCGCAAAATTGCAAAACTCATTCCAGGCTCAACCCACATTTCAAAACATAAATTATTAAAAAGGAAAGATAAAATAAGTAGATAAAAATTAAAATTTACAATATACCTCAATGAGAATTCTGGGTGTGATAATTTATCAAATCATATATGATTTAATTATGACTTTTGTTACAAATATCTCAATAATTCTTTATTAAAATATCTTTTACGTTAATAATTACATCAGTTTTCTGTGTATGTTTCTATGTTTTATTTTTTGCTTATTTTACATTTATCATAGTTCTACCATAAATAGAGTTTAAAAATGATAAAAATATTATATATATTAATTATATATGTATTTATATAAATTTATTAATGTTTTATACATAAAATTTGTTATATATTTCATGGAGATAGTAAGTCGTTCGTACCCATGAATGCCAATTCCATTCTATAGTTAGATGAAATGAAAGAATGTAAAATAATATATTAACATTCTAGAATAATATATATGTCTTATATGTCACATATACTCCTTAAATTTTCATTTTTTAAATTTAAATAAAAGGCTTAGTGAAAAAATGAATCATATCTCTTTGCGAGGCTGTAGTCCGCCATACACACGAATGAAGTTATCATATCTCATGTGGAATGAAGAGTTAGAAAGTATATGTGACATATTTATTCCAGTGGGATAATAATGTTATATATATTTATATATTATTTTAATATAATATTATTAAAATCTATGTAAAACCTTAATGAAAAACACATCACATTATTTCGTGAGGCGGTAGTCCGACATACACATGGGCGGCGTTATTGTTTTACAATGGGTAGGGAGGTAAGGATGTTGATGTGGTATTGAAATTATATATGTATAATAATGTCATGAATGAAATATATAATCATTTAATACATCATTAAATATTTTTGTGATAGTTTTTGAAGAAAAATGAATAACATCAATGTATGAGGTTGTATTCTTCCAAAAAAAATATCAAAGGTTTTATTTCACATTTGTGGGAAGGGTAGATGTATATAAGTTATTAAATTAACAGAATAATATTTCAGTAATTTTTTGATATTTTTTTTTATATTATAAAAGTTCAATAATATTTTAAGGTGTTAGAAGAAGAATTAAAACATAAACATGTAGTTAGAAACATTACCTCTTCTTTATAAAATCTCTTTAGGTTTAACATAATGACTTCATTGATTGGGTTTTTAATCTAAAAAATGAATCCAATATGTGGGGAGGTAATTGAAAAACGAATATGTTCCAAATTTTGATGATCCATATACATTTTTAAATGTTAATAGGAGAGGTGTCTGAGGGTCCTTTTATAAGTGGAAAAAAGGTCATACATGAACTTTTTGAAAAGAATAAGGGGTTAACACTTTTTTTTTCATTCCAATAGGATCCAAAATAAGTCATTTTGAAACATTATTGGTAATAAAATCTAAATCTCTCCATCAAATAGTGTTTGGACATATTTCAAGGTAATTTTATTCCTTTTCATTTAAGCTTAATACATGGTATACCTTCTTTAACCGTAACCACTGCAATTAATTTTTATATTTTCACTATTAATTATGAAAAAAACTTATATTTAACTTATTTAATTATATTATATATAATTATTTAAAATATGGAATCAAATTTTAAAATTTAAATTCATATAATTGGAATATTTTAATTTGAAATTAAACACACAGATGCGATGAAAACATAGTTTTCCAATGAGAAATGTTTCAAAATATTATAATGCTCTTCTTTCAAAATTCAATATGAATATTGATTACAATGAATAATATTTGTTTAATTAAAATATTTATAAGGTAATCATACTTTAAAATCCATATTAAAATAAAATTTAAATATATAAATTCATTAAATTGAAAATTATTTTTCAATAAAATTAGTATTTTCATTACTTATTGTGGAAATAAACTTTTCAAAAAAACCAAAAAAATTCATCCTAATACAAGTTTGATATGATTACTAAAAAATTGATGAATAAAATTATAGTCAATTTCATAAATGTTTTAATGATTAGTTTAATTATTTAGACATGTTTTTTTTGAGAAAATAGAACTTTTCTAACATATAGAGAATTTACAAAACAATTATGTTCACTTTTATTGATATGACTTATTTTAAAAAACAAATTATATTTAATATTTAAAATAGTGTTATTAGTGTTCATTCCACCATGTAAAAATGATATTTTATAATGACCATCAGAAAAAGAAATATAAATTTTATATTGTAGTTCATTAGAATTTGGTGTTTCATGTAGAGATACTCATTTAAGAAATTAAATTTATTTAAAAAATTATTTCATAAAGTCTTAGGTGGTTATATATGGCCTTGTTTGGTTAGATACCACATGATTTATCTATTATCCCAATGTGTGGTTAATTCAGATATAAATAAATAGATATAAATGGACAATTTTTAATGTAATATCTTATAAAATGAGATACCCAAAATCACAAAATTAAAAGAAATTTAATTCTAACCATATAAATTAAGAAAATCCACTTGTAATTTTTATAATTATTTTAATTCCATTACATAATTTTGAACTATTTTTTCAAGAAAATATTAAATATCCAATCACCCATTGTAAAATTTTAAAACATTAGTAACAACTATGAAATCATTAAAAATATGTATATGATGTTTCTATAATAACTTTCCAAGAATTATAACTCAACATAAGACAAGTTGATAACTTATCAAAACTATGTTAGTCATTCTTATTAAAAACATACAATTCATTTAATGGAAACATCAATTTTTGGGATTTATTTATTATTTTTCCATATTTTCATCTATATGGGGCTTAAAGACCAAAATAATTAGTTTAAAAGGGAAATAATCCTTGATTAAAATATTGGTATTGGAATATTTTTCTTCCATATCCAAATTTTATAAAATTATTAAATAATGTTATTTTTTATTCTCAAATGTTTTTTAATTCCATTTTCAAATACATATCAATAATATGAAAGGAATTTTATTTTCAATAAATATGACATGAATATATTTTTCCAACATCATGTATTTTATTTTTAATTAATATCCTTTTACATGATTCAAATTTTTTTCATTGAAAATTATTTTCCGTTTGTTTTTGAATTTTTAATTTAAATGTTACAAAAGTTATAGGGATGTTTACAAAATATTTTCAAAATGTCTTTTAATTATATTTATGAACAATAACTTTAACTGTTTCAAAATCCTTTTATATAGGTATTGTACATTGGAGATCTTTTTTTTTCTGATAACACATATTTTACTTTTTCAAGATGGATTTTGATTATGTGAGGAGGAAGTCTTTATGAATAAAATTTAATATCTAATAGATATGATATAATTCATTGATGGCTATATTATGATATTCTGATCCACATATATATGGGTTTCCATATATTATTTGTGAGATAAAATTTACCCTTTCATACTATGTATTTGGAAATTATTGATATCTCATGAGATAACATGAAATAGTATGGGGAGTGAACGCATTCTAGGGATGATAAGGGGTTGGAGAGTAAAGAAAATATATAATTTTATATTGTCCAGTATGATAGTCTTGGAAGTGATTCTTTATTGATGATATTATTTTCCAGGGTTATGATTGTGACAAAAGTCCTATAATATTTTATTTAATTATGATAGGCTCTCACACATCATGAATGATTAAGGATTAATACCCACACTTATGATTCATGGTTTATGAAATTATGAATAATTATTCCATGAATTATGATTAGTGATCGATGAATCACTTGTTATGAATTTACAATGTTAATGTAATGTACCTAGAATAAAATTTCATACCCTTATTATTTATCTAACTTATGATCGATTGATACCACACATGTTTAACATTACTAAGAATCTAATGCGACACATTATTATGTATCAATTTTCACTAGTTTATAATTAATTTTTTCTGGTAGGTTAATTAAAATTATGGTACCATGTGATAATAACATTGTGTGGGATGTTGAAAATCCCTCATGGAATAATTTAATCAAGGATATATCCATTAGATACAACAATCTATTACATTTACCACTTGTTTATTAATAAGATATGTACTGAACATTTATCATACAATATTTGTTTTTTGTATATGTTATGTTTTGGTGTAAATGGTTGGAATGAAAGAAGAGTTTAGTAATTTCTATATATTATGTTATGGATAATATGAGAAAATAACTTATCGAAAATTTATTATGAAATTAATGTAAAACTTGGTGAAACAAAATGATTTATAGTTTCACAAGATGGTTTTATAGTTTAAGAAATCCTAGAAATGGTTTTCATGATTATATAATTTAATAATACGATTAAATTATAATGGCATTTATAGTGTGCATTATTATCTCATTAAATAGTTGAATCCATGATTCATCATGTTAATAATCAATCTGGAAGACAGTTCAATGATTATCTTCTTGAGAAACTAAATGAAATGGGATATATAATGGTATTTATTTTTTTATTCTTGTGATAATCTCTCAAGACATTAATCTTTATGATAATAAGAATGTGAAAAATAGGACCAAGGAACTATAATGTCATTTATAATAAAAATCCACCTTTTTCAGTGGGTCCAATGATCCAATAATGTTTGGGCAATGTATCAGTACAAATGAAAATATATTATCTATTCCATTATATTTGGAACATGGAAAAAACTTTACTAGATTTGTATTATTCATGTAACACCCCATGTAAATAAAGAATAATACATTTTCATATTAATTAATATTTGTGATTTAAATATTAATTTTACTTTAAAGGGGTTTCTATTTTTGATAGCGTACCCGATACTCAACAGAGAGTTTCTTTGAAATCTTACGTTGCATACTAGTAATAAAATAATATTATTTTAAATGTTAGTTAACACATAGCCATTTTATTGGTGGGAATGAATAGAAATAACTAAAATGTTATTATATATGTTTTTTAAATGTTTTTATACTTATCCAATAAAGGATAAAGGCTTAAAATACGAAAAGAATTCAATTTTAGGCATATATACTCTAATTTTCACTAAAGGTCCATTTATCAACTTTTAATGGAGAACCGTCATTAAATATAGTTTTGGTCACTATTATACATTCTTTTGGACCAAATAAATTTCTTCTTTATAATCGGGACATCAAAATTTACTTTGTGTAAATTTTCTGTATTTTTCCGATAAAGATCATTTTTTAATGAATAGTGAAAAGTGTTGTATTTTAATTCAAAACCTCTTTTTAATCAAATTTTTTAATTTGATTAGATTATCTTTTGAAGTGGTTATAAAGTGAAATTAGAATATATTTTTACCATTGAATCTAATAGGGGTCGTTGGAATTAATTTCACTTTGAAATTGGACTTAAACAAGTGTCAATCTTTTGATACTTATTGTTTCATAAAAACACACTATTTGATCTGACAACGGGAATTAATTATTAAATTAATTAATTCAACTTATATGTTTTGAATTTTTTAAAATAGACATAATTTTTGAATTTGGAATATCAAATATAGCTTAGGGTGAATTTTTGGTATTTTTTTGAAAAACTTCAATTTTGGATGAATAGTGAAACCACTAAGTGGTACTTATAAAAACTGATTTTCCGTTTAAATGAAATTTTACCACCTTTGTGTTTTGAATTTCAAAAATACAACATACATGGTTGTCATTAATAAGTAAAATTTGGTTCAATGGGATTAGAATAATTTTTTGTTGAATAGTAACTTATTAAGTTTTTAATCGCGATTAGAGGTAATTAGTGCAATTTAAGGAAAAAATGATATTATAATAAATTGAAAATACCCAGACACATGTGCTACCCTTATTGGATGTGTCATGGCCGACCAAGAAAAGCCATGGGTCAAATTGGGGACCCCATGGAGCCACTTTGGTAGGAAAATGACATAAATAACTTTTTACTTAAAGTTAAAATTAAAATGACACAACCATGAGTTGTTTTATTAAATAAATTTTTAAATGGGTTTATACAAGTCCGATTTTTGACTATAAATATTCATTGGAAATATAAAAATATTTCCTACATCATAGTATTTTTTTAATAATTTTTAGACATTAAATAAATTAAATTATTTATGACACCATGATGATGCAGTGATTACCTCATTATTTAACGATTTAAATAAAATGGAAAGATAATGTAAAATCTAGGACCTATACATGTCCAAAACCTATTGGATGGGTGGATTTAAAACCCTTATCACATTATCCTCTAAAAATACCAATTTGGGACCATTAAAATCCTAAACTCATTCTAAAATAATGTAAAATGTTCTTACTTTCCAAGAGTGACCCTCCTCTCCTCTTATAAAAGGCCCCCACCTCTATCTCCTTACCCACACTTCCAAAGCCTTTGACTTGGCCACCCCCTGCACATTTTGTCTCTCCACATCCCTCTGTTACTCCTTGAAGCCTCAAATTGGGCAGAATACTTTCCAAGTAATCCTTTGAGCTCAAATCAAAGAGAGTTAACCGATTTTAATGTAATGTCTTCACTTGTGTTCTTTTGTTTTATTTTGCTTCTCCAACCCCTTAAACTCTTTTTATTCATTTATTTTGTAACAACTACAGTATATTCAATATACTAGGATGTTTTTATATGAATTATTAGAGCTAAAATTACACACAACCACATCTAATGGTTAAAGAACATACTGTTTCCGTGGATAGAGAATTTCTGCCTCCTGAAACGATGATTGTTCAACATTCTTTTAACACCTTCATAGGTGGCCATTAAGATGAAACTATATTTATATATGATATATAATATTTTTATGGTTTCCTTAATCTTATGTATTTTTAATTTTGTGCATAACCTTATGGTTCTCATTATGGGTAAACATGATATCTTCATTTAAGGAAGTGCGGACTACCGCCCCCTCAAAGTGATTTGATTCGTTAATGCCATATGTGGGACATATAAAAGATGGATTTAAAGTTATTATATATGATGTTATACTGTAATTATAATTTACCTTTATATCATTATTATTTTCTTTCCATTAAAGTATGAGATAGGAATGAAAGTAGCGTTCATGCGTACGTACGGCTTACCATCTCCATGAACGGTGCATTTCATTTCTTATCCTCAAATGTAATGTACTATTATAAGTACATATAATTTATATATATGATGTATGATACATCTAAAGGATTAATATAATTTTTTAATTAAAAATATATATATCTCTTATTTAGTTTTAATTCCATTAATATGACATAGAAATGAAAGTAGAGTTCATGCGTACGTACGACTTACCGTCTCCATGAATGGTGGATTTCATTTATTACCTCTAAATGATTATGTAATATTATAAATAAATGTATATTCTGGATATATATGATATATATGATATCCAAATCATGAATATCATTCTTGAGATAATGGATATTTGACTACGTGAACAACTTGTAAATATAAGAAGTTCACTTTTGACTCAAGTACCAAATAACGACAAAATGACCATTATTAACCTAAAAGATCACATAATGTTTATAACATTGCAATAAGTGATAAAAAAGAAATAATGAACTTTAAAAAGGGTTCTTAATAAAGTTTAAATTAACTCAAGTTTATTATTCAGGGTGATAAAGAACGATCGAGTCAAGTCGGACCTGAGGTAAGGGACTTCGTCTCAATCTCCTTTCATTGATGCATATTTCGTTTTATACACAACTTTATTTTATATGGTGTATAATCCCCTTTGACTTTTACTTTTATACAAAATGAATCTTTTTCTACGAAGCGTTTTACCAAATGACAAAAAGGAATGTTTATTTTAACTTATGCGGTGACAATGACCTTTTCCGCTGCCGCGAGTATTATTTGGTCTTTGGCTTCCTCAACAAGCCGTAATGTTTTTTTTAAATAAAATAAATACCATATACGCTTTTATGTATTTTGGTATTGAAAATGGTTTTTATAATGGTTTTGTTATGTCAATATATTTAAGTGTTATATTGTGATCAAAGTGTGGAAATGTTTTTTTTCCATTATATTTGTTTTATGTCTTATGATTTTATAATGGTACTTGGACATTTGACGGGTGGTTACGTGATGAACCATATGATGGGTGGTGTTGTGAATACTAGGAAGGTTGGTTACGTTATAACCTCCAATGCACTGGGTATGGAATTTGTCCGTATGACTATTTCATTAAGTATGAATGAAAGTTGTCCGAATGGCTATTCCATTAATTGATATGTGTGGAAGTCGACCGTATGGTTATACCACTTAAGTATGTTTATGTCCCAAGTTACCTTTATATGTTATGTGGTCTTTATATGGGTTTTATGGTAATATTTTGGTTACAAAAGGGTAAGTAATGATATTTTATTTAGTGAAGAGTTTTTACTACTTCATAAAGGTGAAAAGTATTACTTTGATAAAGTATACATGGTTTACTTGTTGTTTTGATAAACTAATAGTTTAAATTCTTTGTGTATCCCTTACTGAGATTTTTATGCTCACCCCAAGTTTTTTGAAATGTTTTTCACAAGACTTAATGTGGAATTGGGTCAAGGATGGGATCAAGGGAAAGTAATGCTATCTAAAACATGAAACTAGACATGTTTCTTTTTAAGAGTTTTTATTTTATGGAAACTTAGTATAAGTGTCTACTTTGTAATCTTTTGAGATTTAATAGTTATGTTCTAATTATCTAAAACTCTAAACCTGAAAAGATCCTCAATGTGAATTATTCATTTAATTCAATATTTAGTAAGGTTTAAGGCCGGAGCCTTATAGTTGGTATCAGAGGTCGGTTTAGACAACTTTAGGAGTTAGAAAAGTGTTTAATTATAAATTAATTTATGGTATGACTTGAAATGATATAGCATTTACAGATTACCATGTTGCTTCGCCTAAGATATTTTTGTGTTCAGAATGGTTTTCCGCAGAGGAAACAAAGCAGCTATGTTGGGACGACATCAGGACGAAGACAACCTTCCAAATCAGCAACCTGAGATGGTCAGAATCGGAACTGAATAGTTTGTTGCAGTGATGGTACAGTTGAATCAGGCTATAAATGGTGGTGGTATCCATGCATGAGATCAGCCAGAACAACCGCAGAGGAACATGTCAGTGGTGGAACATTTCATGTGGAAGAATCCACCGTCATTCAGAGGATCATCTGACCCTATGCTAGCTGAAGGATGGATTAAAGCACTGGAGAAGATTTTTGATGTCATGGGGTGTTCAGAACATCAAAAGGTTAGTCTTACTGTTTACCGTTTTGAAGGAGAAGCTGATCAGTGGTGGTCGATGGTGAAAAATACCAAGGATAGTGACGAGATTGATGATCTTCACTGGGATGAATTCAAAGGTATGTTTCTTGAGAAATCTTTTCCTAAGGTGGTTCGTCTTAGGATGGAAAAACAATTTCTAGAATTGAGGCAAGAGGATGACTCAGTGGCTGCTTAGGAAGCAAAGTTCACTCGAATGGCAAGGTATGATCCAAACTTCATACGAGATCTTGATAGTAAAATAAACCGTTTTTACTCAGGATTAAAGCCGATGTATCGAAGGGCTTTAGCTTCTCGTGAGTTCAAAAGTTATGAAAAACTTGTTCGATGTGCGGAAAAGGTGGAAATGGAGTTTGCCGATGATCACGTGTTCTTTGAAAAACGACAGAATAAGAGGTCCAGTTGGCAGGCAAAGGGGAAGAATTCATCAAAGAAGCAAGGAGGTAAGAAAAGCAAATATCTATCCTGTGAGAAGTGTGGTAAAATGCATCTTGGATAATGTTTATCCAAGTCTAGAAAGTGCTTTTGGTGTGTTAAGTCTGGTCATATTGCTCGTAACTGTAATGAAGATGATCAGGCAGGCAATGAAAAGCCAGCGGTAAGATGTTTTAAGTGTTATGAAATGGGTCATTATGTAAATGAGTGTCTAATGAAGAACTCAACTGGGGGAAGGTAGCTAGACTACAACCAGAAAGGTGTGGTGAAATCCTTTGCAACTACTTCAGAAGATGTTGGGCCATCGAATGAAGTAGTATCAGGTACACCGTTTGTTTGTTCAGATTATGTCATTTTGTTGTTTGATTCAGGGTCTACACATTCCTTCATTTCTGAGAAGTTTTCTAGTAAATTGGGAATTCCATCTCAAGATATGAATCCTAAAATTATGGTAAAAACACCCGGAGGAAACATTGAGACCAAAAAAAATTATAAGAACCTTCCTATCCTTGTGTGCGGAAAGAATCTACCTGAAAACCATATTTTTTTTGCCTCTAATAGAGTTTGATGTTATTTTGGGCATGGATTGGATTTCTGTTTATCATGCTAAGATTGACTGCAGAGCTAAAATGGTTTCTTTTCAGAAATATTTTCAGTTTGTGTACAAGAATGAACCCTTGATTTTGATAACATATCAGGAAGTTGAGAAACTAGTAAAAGATGGAAATGAATGTTATCTTGCACATATTGTTGAAAACAAGGGAACTGTTCAGATTAATGATGTACCAGTGGTAAATGAGTACCTTGATGTTTTTCCTGATGAGTTGTCGGGTATTATTCATGATCAGGAAGTTGAATTTACTATTGACTTAGTTCCTAATTCTAAGCCAATTTCAAAACCTCCTTATCGAATGGATCAAGTTGAACTTTTAGAGTTAAAGAAACAATTGCAGGAGTTATTAGATAAAGGTTTCATTTGACCTAGCACATCACCATGGGGTGATCCTGTCTTGTTTGTTAAAAAGAAAGATGGTTCAATGGGACTTTGCATTGATTATAGAGCCTTGAATAATATCACTATTACGAACAAGAATCCTTTGCTTCACATCGATGATTTGTTTGATCAGCTCTAGGGAGCTCAGTATTTTTTGAAGATTGACTTGAGGTCGGGGTACCATCAGTTGAATGTAAAAGAAGAAGATGTTCCGAAGACTACATTCCGTACTAGATATGGCCATTATGAATTTGTTGTTATGCTTTTTGGGTTAACCAATGCACCTGCTATATTCATGGACCTTATGAATAGAATTTTCCATGAGTTCTTGGATAAGTTTGTGGTTGTTTTCATTGATGATATTTTGGTGTTTTCTAAAAGTAAAGAGGATCATGAAAGTCATTTAAGCGTTATCTTGAAAACCTTAAAAGAAAATAAACTATATGGAAAATTCATCAAGTGTGAGTTTTGGTTACAACAAATTTATTTCCTTAGTCATATTGTTTCAAAAAATGGCATAACTGTTGATCCTGCTAAAACAAAAGTTGTTGAAGAATGGCCGAGACCCACAAATGTAACTGAGATCTGAAGTTTCCTTGGTTTGGCAGGTTACTACAGATGGTTTGTTGAAAATTATTCATGGTTATCTAGTCCAATGACTAAGCTAACTCGGAAGGGTGTTATTTTTATCTAGACAAAAGAGTGTGATGATTGTCTTCAGGAGTTGAAAAGAAGATTGGTGAATGCTCCAGTTTTAGCACTTCCTTCCAGGAATGGTGAGTTTGTTATATACAGTGATACTTCGTTGAAGGGACTTGGCTATGTCCTTATGCAGAATGATTAGGTAATTGCATATGCTTCATGTCAGTTGAAAACACATGAGGTAAATTACCCTACACATTATTTGGAATTAGCTGCTTTTGTTTTTGCTCTAAAAATTTGGAGGCATCATTTGTATGGAGTAAAGTGTGAAATATATACTAATCACAAAAGTTTAAAGTATATATTCACTTAGAAAGAATTGAACATGAGACAGAGGAGATGGCTAAAATTAATCAAGGATTATGATTATACAATTCACTACCATCCGGGAAAAGCAAATAAAGTTGCTAATCCTTTGAGTCGAAAAAGTAGTGCTTCATTAAAGATGTTGCGTTTGGAACTTGATCCTTTGGTTAAGGATTTGATGAACTTTGGCATAGAAGTTGTTAGTGCAGGATGTTCTTCTATTTTGTTTCAGGTATCAGTGAAATCCTCTCTATCAGACAGAATCAAGTAAGCACAGAAGCAAGACAGTGAGTTTCAGAAAAAGGTAGAGCTGGTTCAGAAGGGTAAGTTTCCTGAATTCAACATTGATAATGATTGCGTTTTGAGATTTGGGAAGATATTATGTGTGCCTTGTGATTCACAGTTGAATAATGAGTTGTTATGTAAGGCTCATTGTTCCCCATTTCCAGTTCATCCTGGCAGTACTAAGATGTACAGAGATCTGCGGGAGTATTACTGGTGGGATGGAATGAAAAGGGATATTGATGATTTTACTGTGAAGTGTTTGACTTTTCAGCAGGTTAAAGCAGAGCGGCAATTACCGAAAGGGATGCTTCAGCCTTTACCAGTACCAGAGTGGAAATGGGAAAATATATCCATGGACTTTGTTGTGGGATTACCCAAAACACCTTGAGGTAATAATGCAATCTGGGTTATTGTTGATCGATTGACTAAATCTGCTCATTTCCTTCCTATTCGGGATACTTTATCTCTAGATCAACTTGCTAGGTTGTATCTTAAAGAGATAGTCATGTTGTATGGAGTTACCCTCTCCATTGTATCTAATTGTGATCCCAGGTTTACTTATAACTTTTGGAAAGGCCTTCAAAAGTCATTGGGTACTGAATTAAATTTTAGTACAGCTTTTCATCCTCAATCAGATGGGCAGTCATAACAAACAATTCAGACCTTGGAGGATATGATAGGTGCCTACTCTATGGATTATTAGGGAAGTTGGGACCAACATATTTCTTTGGTTGAGTTTTCATATAATAACAGTTTTCATTCCAGTATACAGATGGCTCCATTTGAGGCATTATATGGTAAACTGTGTCAAACTCTAGCTTTTTGGGATGAAGTGGGTGAAAGGAAGCTGATGGGAACAGAATTGGTAGAAGAGATGGCAGAAAAAGTTTAGTTGATTCAGAAACGCATGAAAACAGATCAGAGCAGACAGAAAAGTTATGCGGATAACTGGAGGAAGGATCTATCTTTTGAGGTAGGTGATCAGGTTTTTCTCAAAGTTTCACCATGGAAAAGTGTGATGCGATTTGGTAAGAATGGAAAGCTAAGTCCAAGGTTCATTGGACCATATGAAATTCTGTAGAAATTTGGATTAGTTTCTTACCGAGTGGCTTTACCTTCGAGTTTATCTTTGGTACATAATGTTTTACATGTTTCAATGTTGAGAAAGTATATGCCAGATCCATCTCATGTTTTGAGCCCAGAGGTAGTTTAGTTGGAAGAGAATATCTCTTATAAAGAACAACCAGTCCAGATTATTGACCGAAGAGAGAAAGTATTGCGAAATAAGGTAATTCACCAGGTAAAGGTTTTTTGGAAAAACCATATGGTTGAATAGGAAACGTGGGAATCTGAAAATGCTATGAGGGATAAATACCCCCACTTATTTTGATAAGTGAATAAAATTGTGAGGACGCAATTTCCAAAAGGGGGGAAGGATGTAACATCCCAGGTAAATAAAGAATAATACATTTTCATATTAATTAATATTTGTGAATTAAATATTAATTTAACTTTAAAGGGGTTGGTATGTTCGATAGCATACCCAATACGCAACAGAGAGTTTCTTTGAAATCTTACATTGCACACTAGTAATAAAATAATATTATTTTAAATGTTAGTTAATACGTAGCCATTGTATTAGTAGGAATGAATAGAAATAACTAAAATGTTATTATATATGTTTGTTAAATGTTTTTATACTTATCTAATAAAGGATAAATACTTAAAATATGAAAAGAATTCAATTTTAGGCATATATACTCTAATTTTCACTAAAGGACCACTTATCAACTTTTAATGGAGAACAGTCATTAAATATAGTTTTGGTCATTCTTATACATTCTTTCGGACCAGATAAATTTCTTCTTTATAATCGGGACATCAAAATTTACTTTGTGTAAATTTTCTGTATTTTTCCGATAAAGATCATTTTTTAATGAATAGTGAAAAATGTTGTATTTTAATTCAAAACCTCTTTTTAATATAATTTTTTAATATGATTATATTATCTTTTTACGTAGTTCTAAAGTGAAATTAGAATATATTTTTACCATTGAATCCAATAGGGGTCGTTGGAATTAATTTCACTTTGAAATTGGACTTAAACTAGCGTCAATCTTTTGATACTTATTGTTTCATAAAAACACGCTATTTTCTCTGACAACGGGAATTAATTTTTAAATTAATAAATTCAAATTATATGTTTTGAATTTTGTAAAATAGACATCATTTTTGGTTTCGGAATATCAAATATAGCTTAGGGTGAATTTTTGGTATTTTTCTGAAAAACTTCAATTTTTGATGAATAGTGAAACCACTAAGTGGTACTTATAAAAACTGATTTTCCGTTTAAATGAAAATTTTTGAATTTCACTTGTGTTGTTTTGTTTTATTTTGCTTCTCCAACCCCCTAAACTCTTTTTATTCATTTTATTTGTAACAAATCTTGTATCTTCAATATACTAGGATGTTTTTATATGAAGGATTCGAGCTACACTTACACACACCCACATCTAATGGTTAAAGAACATACTGTTTCCGTGGATGAGAAATTCCTGCCTCCCGAAACGATGATTGTTCATCATTCTTTTAACACCTTCAAAGGTGGCTATTAAGATGACACTATATTTATATATGATATATAATATGTTTATGTTTTCCTTAAGCTTCTGTATTTTTCATTTTGGGCATAACATTATAGTTCCCATTATGGGTAAATGTGATATCTTCATTTAAGGAAGTGCGGACTACATCCTAGTATGAGATAGGAATGAAAGTAGCGTTCTTGCGTACGCAGGGATTACCGTCTCCATGAACGGTGCATTTAATTTCTTATCCTCAAATGTAATGTACTATTATAAGTACATATAATGGATATATATGATGTATGATACATCTAAAGGAAGAATATAATTCTGGAATTAAAAATATACATATCTCTCATTTAGTTTTAATTCCATCAATATGACATAGAAATGAAAGTAGCATTCATGCGTACGTACGGATTACCGTCTCCATGAATGGTGCATTTAATTTCTTACCTATAAATGATTATGTAATATTATAAATACAAGGATATGCTGGATATATATGATATATATGATATATATGATATCCAAATCATGAATATCATTCTTGAGATAAAGGATATTTGACTACGTGAACAACTTGTAAATATAAGAAGTTCACTTTTGATTCAAGTACCAAATAACGACAAAATGACCGTTATTAACTTAAATGATCACATAATGTTTATAACATAGAAATAAGTGATAAAAAAGGAATAATGAACTTGAAAAAGGGTTCTTAAGAAAGTAGAAATTAACTCAAGTTTATTATTCAGGATGTTAAAGAACGATCGAGTCAATTCGAACCCGAGGTAAGGGACTTCGTCACAATCTCCTTTAATTGAGGCATATTTCGTTTTATACACAACATTCTTTTATACGGTGTATAATCCCCTTTGACTTTTACTTTTATACAAAATGAATCTTTTTCTACGAAGCGTTTTACCAAACAACAAAAAGGAATGTCTATTTTAACGTATGCGGTGACAACGACCTTTTCCGCCGCCATGAGTATTATTTGGTCTTTGGCTTCCTCAACAATCCGTAATGTTTTTTTAAATGAAATAAATACCATATAAGCTTTTATGTATTTTTGTATTGAAAATGGTTTTTATAATGGTTTTGTTATGTCAATATATTTAAGTGTTATATTGTGATCAAAGTGTGGAAATGTTTTCTTTCCATTATATTTGTTTTATGTCTTATGATTTTATAATGGTACTTGGAAATTTGATGGGTGGTTACGTGATGAACCATATGACGGGTGGTGCCGTGAATACCAGGACGGGTGGTTACGTTATAACCTCCAATGCATTGGGTATGGAGGTCAGCCATATGACTATTCCATTAAGTATGAATGGATGTTCGCCGAATGGATATTCCATTAAGTGATATGTGTGGAAGTCGACCGTATGGTTATTACACTTAAGTATGTTTATGTCCCAGGTTAACTTTATATGTTATGTGATCTTTATATGGGTTTTATGGTAATATTTTGGTTAAAAAAGGGTAAGTAATGATCTTTTATTCAGTGAAGAGTTTTTACTACTTCATAAAGGTGAAAATTATTACTTTGATAAAGTATACATGGTTTACTTGTTGTTTTGATAAACTAACAGTTTTCATTCTTTGTGTATCCATTACTGAGCTTTTTATGCTCACCCCATGTTTTTTGAAATGTTTTTCACTGGAATTAATGTGGAATTGTGTCATGGATGGGATCAAGGGAAAGTCATGCTATCTAAAACATGGAACTAGACATGTTTCTTTTTAAGAGTTTTTATTTTATGGAATCTTAGTAGAAGTGTCTACTTTGTAATCTTTTGAGATGTAGTAGTTATGTCCTAATTCTCTAAAACTCTAAACCTGAAAAGATCTTCAATGTGAATTATTCATTTAATTCAATATTAAGTAAGGTTTAAGGCCGGGGCCTTATAATTCAGAAGTGGAATAACATCCCTTTTGAAATCATGTTAAGAATATGACAAAATGAGAATAATTTAAATAAAAATAATATAATGAGTTTAAGATGGTTTTTATGTAAGTATATCCCCAAAATCATCCCATGAAAATGGAATGGAAATTCATTGATTATAAATAGATTAATGATGAATCTATTATTACAAATGTAAAAAATTTAAAAAGACACATGAGGAAAGCATATTAATTTATCATTGAACCTGAATAAAAAACTGATGAATTATTTAGACGGAAAAAAGAAATTATCTTAAAGGATCCATCCGTAACGTACTTTAGTAGCTATGATGAAATCATTTTATTTCTCTCAAGCTCAAAATAGAGAGTATATATTCCAATCATTTTATGTATACTTATATGTAGATAATGGTTTACTTTTGAAAAAATTAAAATAAAAAAATAGATGGAAGAAAGAAAACTAATAATCCATTTTGTAAAATGTGTTGAAAGAATCATGTAGAAATTGAAAACAGGTAACATAAAAAAAATTATGTTGGAAAATGTTTTACTTTGATAAAGTGAAAGTTGATGTGTTTTAATAAAGCAAAAAAATGAAATAATTATACTAAGAGATGAATGGTGTTCACAAAATACACACATATTCTAAAATAGAATGTATTATAAGAATTTTGAAAAAATGTCGATGAAACTGAGGGTTAATGATGAAAATCATCGTTAAAATCCTTTTAATTGAAAACATTAAGCAAACTTTCATGTGATTGAAGTTATAGAATTGGGTCCATATAATGATGTGGTTAATGGTACACTTATTATCCACTATATAACTAAAAAACATTAACTTTATTATACTAATACAGACTATTTTATATTGTAAAAATATGAGAAGGGTTTCAAATAACCACTTAATTAATTCGATATTAAATTATCGGGGAAAATTATAAGTGATTCTATGACCACATATCAAGTCTATATCCCATATATAAAAGTATATTATGGTATTGTGTTCCATGAAAATATAGTCATTCTCTCTTTTATTAAATTTGATTTTAGTTTGGGAATTGATATGCTTTTGTAAAATAGAACCCATATCAACTACTGAGGAAGGGAAGTAAAAATTCATATTATGAAATAACTATTGATAATCTATCAACGCGAGGTCAAATATGAAATTAAAAAATAAGATTACATCCATTTTATAAAGGTATTACTGCCTATTCATGTTGTTTTTTATATCAAATGTTTAAAGAGAAACTTAAAATCGAAGACATTCCTATTATGTTGGAAAACTTATATGTGTTTTATAAAGATATTCCTATTATTACCTCAAACACAAGAACTCACATTTTTTAATAAAAATGATACAACATTAATCACCTAATTAAAATAATCTTTATAGAATGGCCCCAATTTAGTTTCATGAATTTAAGAAGAAACTCTTACAAAATTTTGATAAGGGATTAATTTGGCCAATTACATCATGATGGAGGTGAAAATTTAATATTTTTTAATGAAATAATTGTTATTTTTTAATATATTTATTATAAAAAATAAAATTATATCATTACCATGAATAATTATTATCTAACATATTTTAATGATTTTTATATCAACTATAAGGAGCTTATTACATTTTAAATATAGAACATTGAATTGGATATCATTTGTTGAGGGTCAAAATAGAGGTAATAGTCAAGGAATCCTTTCGTATTGAGTGTTATAATTATATATTTATAGTTATTCCATTTTACATATAAAATATACCACTATATTCAAGATCATATGAATAATTTATATAGAGATTACCTTGATTATTATATCGTCATCTTTATATAAGAAATACATATATATTAAATGATATAGGATGATCATGAATATCCCACGAGGATTGTGATAAATAAATTAAAAATAGAGAATATATTTCCCATATTTAAGATTTTTGAATTAATTCTAAAAAATGTATCATTCTCATGTAATTTGATAAAAAATGAGTGGATTTTGGTTTACCCTTCAAAGACATATGTTATAAAACAGAAGCCTAGAATAACCATGGTGAATATGATTCATTATTTTCATAGATTATATAGATACTACCAATTAATTTTGGATAATATCTCAATAATTTTAAATAAACTACCCATATATATAGAGAATAGTCCCAAGTTAATTCAGATAGAATAATGTGAAGAAACGTTCAATGATATGGAGTGAATGTTGGTTAGTGACCTTGTTTTTATTGTACATAGTTGTAGTGAATGGTTTATATATATATATATATTAATCAAATACATGAAATTTTTGTACTATCATGTAAAATGATATGGTGGTAGATTATTCCCCACTCCAAAATATGCTTAATGAGAAAAATTACCCAAATCATTATTTGGAACTTGTAGTGGTAATTTTTTTGTTATGATATGGAGGAATTATCTATATTTTGAATGATGTTGAATATATAGAGATATTAAATCATGATTTATATATTAAAATATATTGATATGAAATTTACCAAAATGATATTATTGAATTTGATTAAAAATTATGACTATATCATAATTTACCACTACTGTATGTTGATCTAGTTGGCAGATGGTTTGAGTTGGAAAGACCAATACTACTCATCCAATATGAGTATAGAAGGAGATCTAGAAATTATGTATTTTTCAAGGATGGATATTTAATTCATGATATTTGTTGTAAAATATAATATTTCTCAAATACATATTTAAAATTCAATTTATATTTTGAATAAATAGGTTAATATGGATGATCTATAGTGAAAAATAATGAATGGATTGTTTTAGAGTTAAACTATGAACAAGATGGAATGAGGAGTGTAATGAACAAGGAATGTGTACCATCAAAACTAGTATTGATTAAAGGGGTTTTTTAATAAAATATATAGTTCAAAAATATCTATTCAATCTATATTTAAAAATTTCTATAGAGATCATATAAAATAAATCTAGTGGGAAAACATGAAGAGTGATATTATGGAATATGTGTCTCAGAAATTCTAATGTCAGTATATTAAGGATAAGAGATATAATTTGAAAGGAATTTTATAACCATTACCTATACCAGAGTGTAAATATAAAAAATTCATGATCAAAATAATCATGGTGCTCCCCACGGAATATGAAGGAAATAATTCAACTTGTGATTTAGGTAATTTCATGATTAAATAATTACATTTTATTTCCATAAATGAATATTTCTACCTAGATAAGCACACTAATATATTCATTAAGGAAGTGAAATTTTTTCATGGAGCACCACATTTAATCTAATATGACCTAGATGTGAGGATTATGTGAATTTTTCAAGATGTATTAATTAATAATTATATATATATGTATCCATTTATCATTTCATATTATCCTTATGTGGATAATATATCTTAGTAGACCATTCAAACCCTATATGATATGTTTAGAGGAAGATCTGGGAATTCAGTTGTTGTTAAGATCAATAAATTCCTATAGTTTAATTTTAAAAAATAATATTTTAAATAGAGAGTTTAGATAGGCCATTATACAGTCCTAAATAGAATAAAGTGAATTCCACTGGCATATTAGGATGATATAGGAGGAAAACACTATTAGTACATGATCTAGATAATTTAATGGTATAAAATGTTTGATATATTATTTAGTTTATATGAGTTTCTCAGAGATTAAAAAAGGTTATGATGATTATATTCATTTTGATTCAATGTAAAATGTTGGTGATAAGGTAATCCTATTGATATCTCATTAGAAAAATGTTTTGAAATTTGGAATAAATTAGATATTGGGCCCAAGGCATAATGGTCCCTATAAGATTCTTCATCCCATCACCTGAGTTTCTTATAACATGTTTATTCTTCCTATCCTCTTATAAGTTCATAATTTCTTCCATGTATCCACTTTTATAGAGTAAACAATTTATCCTTCACATGCATAGAACACATAGGTTATAAAATTAGGGAATGATATTTTTTATTGGTAATAACTGGAAAGAACCATGAAATATATTGTAATGTGATATGGAAGAACAATACTCACTTATTTAATGTTCTATAATGGAATGGTAAATTAAAACAATTAATTTGGGAACCCATTTATGTGAGGATATAGAGGTATATTGAGTTGTTTATACTGTAGTGATACAATTTAGTGTGAATAAAAATTATACATTGTAAAATAAAGAAATTTATATAGCATTTAAATGAAATATAATTTTTTTTTAAAAAAATCCTAATTATCATATTTCATATTATAGATCCAAACCAAATATTTTAAAGAATTTTGTTTTTGAGAATTTTTATGGTCGTTTAAAATTTATTGAAAAATTAATTAATATAATTAAACATATGGATGAATTATTTTTTACAAATATAGAAGATAAATACATTGGTTACTAACTGGTTAGAAATGAAAACAAAAGTATATTATAGTAAAAGAGGTGAATTTATAGAAAACAACTTATATGTGACATTGATTTGATATTTGATAGATTAAAATAATTGATATTTATAAATTATTATGATTAAATTCATAGATAATAAATTCAGTAAAAAAATATAAATTCACTTAATGTTAGGTACTAGGTAAGATTTTATAATAAGGTTTTATTTATTCTTAAAAATTATTTTTTCTAAAAATGGGATTCGTTGCGTTTTTATGACCATTTTAAAACTAGTTTTTCCCAAATATTGAAATGGATTATGTTAAATTTGATTCCATTTTTATGAAACCTACAAAAATTAATTAATTAATTCAATTTCATTTTGGGCCTTTGTGAATAGTTATCATGGTAATATTTTTTTAACACAGTAAGGGTTAAAAAGGTTGAATTTGGTTGTGATAAATTGAAATAAGATTTAAATGATCACATAAAAATTTATAAATTTTATTATTTAATGTTATTTAAACCTTAAACTAAAATATATTCAAAAAACTATCCATTTTGTGACAAATGATAATGATATTGAATTTATATTATTCAAAAATAGAAATATTATTCGTCTACCACTCCCTTAAAATTTAAAAAAGAAACCACCTCTAATCACATCATCACATAACATGATTTTTTTTATTTTCCAATACATTTCTAAATAACTTCTTAAATTATCTAATCATGTAAAATATGTGTTGGCCTTCCCAAATGACTATCCTATGAATGCCTAACATGTAATCAAGTAGTGGTTTTACAATGAAGTGTCACTCATGGTCACTAAAAAATTAAAATTTATATATTCTTCCACATCATTAAAATATATTTTACTCATAAAAATATTATTACATAAATATTTTAAATATACTAATTATGTAACATTTATGTTGGAATAAACAATTTCTAACTCATTTTCATCCAATGTAAAATAAATTTGTCGCTCATTAGTACTTATAGACTACCACCTTCAAAAAGTGATGTGTTTATTTTTTATAACATCCATAAATAGACCATGATTATGTTGTATTTTAAAAATATATATCATATAAATTATATAATAATTATTCTTTAATGATAAAATACCATCTACTTTCCTATCATTTTTCTCATTATAAAATGAATGTATTGTTGATGCGTATATAAACTCTATTGTATCAATGGGTGATATATTTATTTTTACAATACATCCCATTAATGGACAATTATAAAATTTTATATAATGAATATATATGATAAAAATTAAATCTATATGATTATATTAATATTATTGAAATTTTATAGAATATAATGTTCTTACTCATTTAGTCAATATTACACGTTTCATTTTGGGTCAAATTTAGCACATATATGACAAATTTTAAAATGTTGATGAAATGAATGAATAACGAAAGATATTTTTGAGTGATGTCATGAAATAATTATTTTATTTAACTTTTCTAGAAATGGTGGATTCATGATCAATTTTAATGGATGCTAACTACCAAACTCAAACATGCGTGAAAAATGAAAATGTTCAAATCTCGAAAGATAATTTTAAGAAGGGATTATTGATTAATAGGTAATTATAAATTATAAGTGAATCACATCATGTAATATTAATAGAAATAAGGTTAATTTATAGATTTATAATAAAGTTAAATTTATTATTTATGAGGATATAGTGTGTATGAAGCGTGTCAATACAAGATGTATGGATTTATGTTACAATCACATTAACTATAGATACACTCAATGATATATTCCAAAATGGGATATTATTTGAAATATACAATTTAAAAAACTGAAAATTATTTTTCCATTATTAATATTTTTTTCATTATATATTATTCTATAATCTTTTAATCTTATTTTAACACAAGGAACCAAAGAATTATTTTAAAATAAAAAGAAACCATATTTATTTTGTCCAAGAATTTTTTTTATTACAGTTCATGTTTTTTAAATGATTCTAGGAAGTAATGTTTTAATATACTATGTATATATTAAGTAATTTAACTATATTTTTCATTCATTATAGTTATTTAAAAAGGAATATATGTTATAATTTCAGAATTTATTGTTTTTTTCTTTCATTACATGAGTGTGAATGGAATATTGTTTTAATTTATACGGGATGAATGAAAATTGTCCCAGTCATGTGTTTATATCATCCAAAATCATACATAACCTATTTCAGATTTTTTAAAATTTTATTTTATTTTTATTTTTTTCTAAGATTTTTAGTTTTAAATTTTTCCAAAAGAAAAGTGGATTTTCCTTTTGATTATGAAATCATATTGTAAATAATTTTGTAAAAGATAATATCTATAAGTTTATTTTAAGGATTTTTATGATTGATTGAAGATATTTTGTTCTGATACCATCAATTATAATTTCTATTTATGGATTATGATTTTGTGATGAGGAAATCATTATGAACCCATTACTTTCCATAGGATACAATATGTTAAATTGACAAGTGTTGTATAATATTATGTAATAAATATGTATTTTTTCGTTATTTAATGGGTTACCATGGTATTATTTAACCCTTTAATGATTTGATCAATTATTAATATTAGAATAAGTGATATCAAAGAGGATGGTGGGTGAATAAAATAATTGGATGAAATGATGTTGGGGAGTCAACTAAATCAATTATTAGTGATTCCTCTATTGTATATCTCATAATATATGAAATTATGATGTTTTATTTTGTGAATAATTGTTTAGGATCCATGAATTTTTGGGAGGGAATTTACAATGTTATGATCAGGTACTTTGATTTTTCTCTCATTCCATTATGTTTATTTCCACATATAATCTAATGATATCTCCCATATTGACCGTTAGTGAGAATATATAATCAAACCTTATTATGATTAAATTTTTTCAAGTTATAAAAATTGGTATTAAGTAAATAACTCTTAAAAAATGACCTATATGAAAGTAACATTGAGGGAGATGTTGATGATATTTAATGCAATATGTTTTTATAGATATAGTCTTTAAATAAACTAATCCTTTAATGTTATTAGCTTTGTATCATTATAAAATGTATATAATATTAGTCTAAAATGATATAATATTTATGTATATTATAATTGGGGTTCCATAAATCAAATGAAATACTTTTATAGATTACTAAACCATTGGAATTCTAATTTTAGGATGTTGGAAAAATTTATCATATGCCAAATAGACCCATCCTAGAACTGATATGAGGACGGATTCAGACTACATTACCCTTAAATTATATAAAGGATCTCACCATCCTTTTCAGCAATTCATGAACACCACATTTGGTAAGTTTTTTTTTGTTTTTAGACCTCTCCCAAAAGAAAACAATGGTTCAAATATTTCAGGTATAGGTCCATTCAACCATATCAACTAGGAGTGAATTCACATCAAATAAATTAAATACCACTTATCATTAAAAAACGCTCATGTTTTTATGATTTGATCACGTTTATTATTTAATACCTGACTAAAATGATCCTTCTAAACCTAATCTTAGAATATTATAATATCCTTGAACTAGTAGGGGTGAGTGAAATACAATTTCCATTATTGGAAACTCTCCAGTAGACGTGGGATTTGGATAGGGTTCCATTAGAATCTACAACTCATGATTAATTGATGGTGAGAGAATAACTCATGAAAAAACCATTAATTATATATGTATTATAGATGAGGGAATAAATTATACTATTAGAATCATCTTATGATTCTATACGATGTCAATTTATAACCTAAATCTTCACTCATCTCTAAACATCAACCCTTTATGTGTGATTGAAACTATATGAAGGCGAGGTTCATAACATTGGATTGATACATCTATCATTTCTAAATTCAATCACCCAACTAGAAAATACGCCATTCAACCCCATATTATGGAACTAAGACTGCACTAATGGTGTATATGATACCAATTTTATCTTCAATAAACATTTATATACGTGATGCCACTCTAGTTTTATTCAAATTTAATGGTAATATAATCCCATAAAAATGGTGTTTGTTATCCAACATTACTAGACATCCAATTATCATCTTTGAAGTTCTAACATGTTTGGAGTTTCATAAAAAATCAGCTTCATATCAAATTCCCTTACCCCATAGTCTTTTCCCATTAAACCTATCTCAAACAATCCCATTATAAAACAAGTCATAATTACACCTCCTATGATTTGTGGGAATTGTTGGATAAATGGTCATGGGGATTCTACCATACAAAGGAATCAATATCCTTAGATGTAGTATATCATTATAATCATTTGTTTTTGAAATACATCAACCTCTAATAGATCCATATTTATTATAGGTAACTAAAAAAAATCAACATTTAGTCAACATGAGTCTAAACCAAATGTAAATGTGACTCTCAAAATCCATCCAAACCACTATTACTAAAGGTTAAGAATCCCCTCTCAATGCAATTTGGTAAAAATATTCACAATTCACATAGTATAACTGGTATAAAGATTTTATATTATAAAATAGTAGATAACACAATTAATTATAAGATGAAATTACATAGTATGCGCAAAATGGATGGAAAGGTTCCTTATATAATGGGTCAAGGATACTGGTCTATAGAAATTCAGAAAAAAGTGCTAAATACTGAGATTATATGTTGATAGGGCCATCAACTAGAACATAATTTTTATGACCATGACTCAATATATAGGATAGATGTTAGGGTTGCACACGTAATTAAATAGGTTGAACCCATATAGATTTGAGAATTTCTAAATGAGATGAAATGGGAATAAGATGAATGATTATAATTTATAATTAAATGTTTTATGTGCCAATGTAATTGTACAGATAATTATTGTCTTAATGCGTCATTTTGATTAATATGTTACTATTGTCCTTGAGGATGGATATGTCTTACATCACACCTATGTCTGTCTCGATGGGTTGATAATAGAAATCAAAAATTGAATCAAATTATTTCCCAATATTTCACAATCATTACTAATAGGAATCCTAAATCAAAACATTATCCCTCTAAAAAACCCCTTATGATACCACTTTGAGATGGACTAAACCACTGAGCCCTAATCAAGTTTGCAATATGTTGAGGGTTCTATCTAAATAACACCCCTATTTTTCTTTGAGGGAGTGATTCCACTGAGTATTCATATCACTAAATAATGGGGACCTTATGCTACATCAAAATTTTTCAAACATATTTCTAATGTATAAAATAAGTAGTAGCACAAGTAGAACATATATAAATGAACAAACATACTTTAAAAAATTAAATCATTATAAATAAATACATATACATTAAATACTGGATAATAAAAATGGTATCAAATATCATAAAATCACTAAAAAAATATTATCAATATTTTCTTGGATGATCATCCTAATTATTTGAAATCGTTATAGAACCACTTTTCTCTATCATTCACCAAGAATCGTCTTAAGTATATGCTCTGAATATGATAAATTATCTCTATTTATAAAAATAAAATATATTACTTGTAAATTATATACATAGATTTGTCATATTCAAGATAAATTATCATTCAAAGGTTAGTATAAATATACTATGTAGTAATGTAACACCCTAAGATTTTGTGAATTTTTTTGAGTTAATTTAATATATTTGATATTTTTCATTTCATACAACACTGAAAATAGTTTATTTTATATTAAATCACAATGTTTGGATTATATAAACTACACTCAACATAAATTTTATCTTTCTCTATATAAACACTTAGGAAAGCTTTCATTACATGAAACAATGACTTTCCTCAATGGCTTATGTAACACACATGACCAAGGATTAGCCAACAATAATAAATTATTAAAATATATTTATTTAATATAATAATAAATAAAATATCCATTAAATTATATTTTATGAATATTATGAACTAATATATGTAAATAAATGGTTCTCAAAAAATATATAATGAATAAGTAGACAAATTAGTTAAAAAGGAACATAATAACCAAATTGAATATAAAGGGAGTATTTTTATAGAAAACCATTAGCATGTTCAAAAAGTTGTTTTAATTATAATAAATTAAATTAATTAGTAATAAATTTAAATTTAATATATATTTTATATATTCATGTAAATGTTTTTTATATTCGTCAAAATGTATTTTATAAGAATAAGATAATAATACACCCAATTTAACATATAAAACCCTATATTTTTATTAATGTATTTTACCACCTTTTTCGTGGAGAACCCATTTTAAATCCAATTTTTTAAACTTTTATAAATTTAATATATAAAAACAAAATTCATATTTGAAATCTAAACATAAAAATTAGGTTAGGATAAAGTATAGGTATTTTTCTATGACGTATCATTTTTCAATGAATAGTAAAAAATTATGAATTTTAGTTCAAAACATTATTTTCATCTAATTTATTTATAGAAAAAAATTAAATTTTAAATTTATTTAATAGTTTAATAAGAAAATATTTTTATAAATTAATCCAATTTGGGTCATTAGAACCAATTTCACATTGAGATTGTATGTAAAAAACAATGAAAATATTTGATCATTTTTACTTTAAAAACCCGTAGTGGCATCCCATCAGCAAGATTAAATTTAAATTAATCTCTACTACATATGTGATTTTAATTTGGAAAAATAGATACCATATTTTAATAAGAATAATTTTTAATTTCTAATAAGTTAAAATTTAGTTTTTGATAAAAAATGTTAGTTAAAGTAATTAAAATTAATTACATCAATTTAGATAAAATTAAGCTCGAGTAATTACTAAACCTTAAATTTGAGACCCAAAAAGACCTATAAACGTTCCAAATTACATTTTATGGAAATATTTCGACTCTATAATCCATTTTAACAACTTTGGTAAATTATTTATCCAATTTAAATAAAAAATGAGGGAGGGTTCCATGCTTTTAAAATATTACAAGCGTGTCACTCCACCTGTATTATAAAAGTCCTCCTCTCCTCCAAATTTCTAAAACCCCTAAAGACAGGTTGTCTTGAAAAAAATTAACCAATTAAATCAAAAAAATACCTCTATTAATCCTTGAAGTTTCCTTTGGGAATAAATCCATCTAAGTAGGCCCTTTGGTGGAAACCAAAGTAGTTACCCGAATAAGAGGTAACACCCTCCATCATACTCCATTCTTTTATTTTCTTTATCAACTACCTAAAATATTTAATTCCATGATTTTATAAAAACACTAGTATCTTAAATATACTAGTATATTGTTATTCTATGGGTTCTACCTACACTTACACACACTTACATCTAATGGGTAGCGAACATACTGTTCACGTGTACGACAAACTACCGCCACAATAAACAAGGATAGTTAATTTTTCATTTAGCACCTCTCATGGAGGAAATTATGATAGAATATATGTTTATATATGTTATATGTAATATTTATTATGTATTTATGCTAACTTAATTATTTTACAACGCACATATTTATGCTTTCCACTTTGTGTTAATACGATAATTTCGTTTGGGGAAGTCTGGACTACTTCCCCTTCAAAGCGATGTGATACATTCATACACTATATGAAATGTATTAAGGATATATTTAAAAAATACATATGATATAGTCAATATAATTTCATAATTATATATATTAATATATATAAACATATATGTATTTCAGTTTCTTTCATTTAATATGACAATTAAACATAAATAACGTTCATGTATACTTACGGCTTGCCATCTCCATAAATGATCTATTCTATTTCGAATATCATTATTATATGTATTATTATAATAAAAATATACTGAAAATAAAATATATTTAAATAATTTTTTACATTCTATAAAACATGATATAATATATGAACCAAATATATAATAAATTAAGACACAAGCGAAAAACAAAGCGGATATTACCCGAAGTGAATCCTTAATATATAATTGTTAACAAAAGGGTAATATAAATCCATAATCAAACCATATATGGTATTAGAAGTAATAATATGGTACTGTGACACGTTTATAATACAATTATATTTATTATACAGATGTTTTCAACGAGTACTATGACAGTCAAGACACATCGTATGAGAATTTCATCTCACTCTTTATTTCAGTAAGATACATGCCTTACTCACTGCTCACTTCTGTTGTTTGGTGTATATAATACCCATTAATTTATTATATTCCACTTATAAATAAATATATTTTTATTTAAATAAAAAATTTATTATCTTTCTATCATGGGGTTTATATCTCAAAAGTTACCAAATCTGTAAATTTATTTTGTCTCAATTTTGCTTCCTTGAGACTCATGCCATGTTATAAATTGATATTTTTATATGAGGTGTATACAATTAGGTGATGCGTTATAAAATTAATATCATTATTCTCATGATTTTTTAAATCTCCAAATAATTTCATTTTCATATAGGGGATTATGATTCAAAGTTAACATGTGGTAAGAGTTTATTGAAAAAATCTCAATGTTTTTTGAGATTGTTTATGATCAAGTATTCATTAATAAAATATTATAATATATATTCGAAGAAAACTAATGAATATCATTCTCCCCTAGTTAGTATTGACGTCTTCATCTATTATTACCATTTTTTCTCGCTCTTTGGTACTTAAGATAATTAAAAAACTATTTTTAATAAAATATGACCATTAAACTATCTTTGACAATAAATTCGTGTTCCTTCAGAACCATGTTTTATAAATAGATTTTTTAAAATATTATAATCTTATAATATTATATTTAAAATATATTTTTACATTTCATTACTTTTTAAATAAAAGGGTTTTTAAAAAATAAATATTCTAGTCATTTTGTTTCCGAGGAAGCTTTCTAAACATTTTACAGTGAAAAAGGAACATTGTTTTTACCTTATACATTATATACAAATTTACTAATTTTCATTCCATTAAATATTCATTCACATTATTAAATTTATAATTTTGTAATAATTTTTTTTATAATTTATCTTCCAATAAATTATTTTCAAATTAATTTCACGATTCATTGATATGTTTTACAGGAAAAACTATTTTCAAATGTTTTTCAATATACTATAAAAGTTTTCAAGGAAAAAGGATTTCAAAATTCATTAAATATTACATTATATGTTTTAAGGTCTATTAAAAATGAAAATAGTTTTCAAAAGGTTTCATGTTTTTAAAGAGTAATTTTTCATAGAAGAAATATATTTTCCTCAAAAAGTTTTTTTAAAAGATCTTTAAATATTATTTCCCATCTAAAACGATATCTGTTGGTGTTACACATAACTTTATTGGAAAGTGATTCAATGTCACCATTCATATTCATTCTCTAAATGGATTATGTTTTGATGGAATGATGCTTATAAAGACTGTTTATCTTTTATGGGTTGTATGACTTTGAAACCTGCTTTTTTTCACGTGTTATGTTTATGATGAAGTGATTATGAAACTTTTTTCTTTTTCCATAGGTTAAGGTATGTTTTAAGGTTCTTAATAACAATTTAATTTCATGGGTTATGATATGATTTTTTTTATTTTATGGCACATGTACATATGATTTCATTATGAGATGGGTGGGATATATATCTACCTCTAATGCATTGAGTAAATATTTATATATCATTATATAGACTAATATGGTCTTGGGAGTGAACCTTTACTACTAAGATGTCCATGGGAGTGAACCTTGACTACCATGATGGTGTGTAGAGTATACCCATACAACCAATATGATCTTGGTAGAGATGCCTTGGATATTATGGAAATCATATATATTCTTATGTATCTGCCATAATTCCATGTATTATTCCTATGGCATAGTTTCATGGATTATGATCTTTGTTTCTTTATGGTTCAGGTCTTATAAATTTCCAAACCTTATGTCACGATTCATGTTTATTAGCCTTGATATACAGGGTATGATATTTTAATGTTATTAACATATTCTCCTACCCATATACTCATGTTTATGTTTACATGTTTCCATTGTTTACCCTAACTAAGCATATAAGCTCACACCTTTTTAAATTTTTTTATCCTATCTTATGAAGATATATATTATGTTCGATGTGTCTTAGAAGCGTTCTTTCAATAATAACAAAGTGGGAGATAATTTAGATCACTTATGCAATGGTGTTTATGTTTTCATGTTTCCAAAGGAACCATAATAGTACGGTATTTGGTAATTTTTTTGTAATGTATTAAGTATTCTCTATAAGTGATGTAATGTTAATGTATATCAAGACTGGGTTGTTATAATTGGTATCATAGTGAATGTTTATTTAACCCTTTGAAACTATGATTATAAAAATTTTATGATACCCCTAGGTATATTTCCGAGGATAAATCTTGTCACTTCTCCAAGGATAATTATAAGTATGAGTTAACATTTAAGAATATGTACTTGAATTTTGGTAAATGGTGGAGTGAAATATTTTCTAGAAATATATCCTAGTCTAGATACTTCATGTTTATGTTGTTCTAGAAAAGATGTAACCATGAGTAACAAATCTAAAAAGATAATTCAGGCTTGTCTTAGAGTAATATGGTACATGATAATTGGCCTTACAGCACACCAGTTTTATACTCTTGGTGGATATGCATTGGGGATTCAAAAACTATTCATGAAACATTATGAAGTATTCAAATAGAATATGACTATGAATAATCTAGTTAAATATATAGTTTCATATATTAAATAATGTGTCATAAGTTAGACATCATGTAATTGAATTTTTATTATTATGTGATTCCTCACTATAATAATCCTTTCTTACTAAATTATTCTTGGTTTTAGATAATGGGGAGAACTATAAAGAACTGGATTATTGTTGAGAGTGAGGGAAAATAAGTTGATGTGCTGTCAAATGGTATGATCACTATAGTGAACGATGTTGTGATCATTCCTAATCAATTTTCAAGGAATACGATCAACAACATATACCAAAACAAAATCTAGGACTCCCCAAAGAATATAATGAAATTTTTCACAAAGAAATCTGGTAATAGAGACCATGGAGGAAAGAAGATTCAATTTCCTTTATGTCAATAATATGGAAGGAATCACTAAAGTGAATGTCTTAGAGGAACAAGAAGATGTTTTGACAGTGGGAAATAAGGACCCAAAGAAAGTAATTGTAATATAAAAATGAATAATTTCGTATATTAAATTGATTAGAATACTGGCCTATCTATGTCATCATCAACGATTAAGTGTTTTAAGTGTGGAATAAAAGGTCATTATGCAACTTAATTTCCCAATAGGGATGCTCCAAAAAAGAATGATTAAGGTGGTATGATTAATGGTTATATTTCTACTAAATATGTGAATACAGATGCAATGTGATGGGAGAGATGTATTAAATAATAGGGTTAGGTAGTCTTCTTATGGATTTTGGCTAAAGTGGAACAATAAACAAAATTTTGTAGTTGGATTCAAAAATATTTTAATATGAATGATGAAACCTATATGTATTGTTTTGTTTATGTTTTTTTAGTATTCACATGAATATATTGAAAGTTCCCGATGAATTGGTAACGTGATTTATGGACAACGTGATATTTTAACTATGGGAAGAAAACCACTAATTTTTTCATTATGTTATGATAATGTTTTTCGATAAAGATATGTGGGATTTTATAAGTAAATTTTATGGTAATGATTAACTTGTAACTAAGTAAGGACTCATTGAAAGTTTGTTTATGCTATCAATCATAAAGTTTAAATCTTGTCTAGATTTAAAAAATTGATCCAATATACTATCAAATAAGGAAACATGCACATTTTCAAAAAGGATTTATGGTAATTCACATCATTACCATGTTTCCAGAGAATACTTGATTAATGTATTCGCATGTTTGGAATGTAAAAACCAAGAGAAAGTTTTAGTATACGGGGGATCAATATTAATCTTATTTCATGATTTTTTTATTTTATTTTGGATTTTTATCTTTCCTAGGAGTTATAAGGTTAACCATTCATGAAAATATTATGCTAAAAATTAGTGGAACTATTTTATGTACTAAGGTTGTATTGATTTCCCTAGTTAAAAGGATATTTTGTGATTTACCTTATATAAAAGATGTTGGTCATATTTTGGAAATTATATTAGTGAGGTTTTATGAAAGGACATCATTTATGTTAGGTTACATCCAATTAAGTCTAGCAACGGTATATGTTTGGAACCCAGGATGAAAGGATGATAAGGGTTTCATGCTTACTTCTTGCCTATGTGATATCCTGATTAATGTATAATTATTTTTAATAAATAATTATTAATTATAAATTAGTATTGTTGAATTTTATTTTTATATATTAAATAATATTAATTTTTAAGAGACAAAAATTAAGGCTTTTCATTGTTTTATGCACCTTATGATCTGTTCAATTTGTATTTTAGGGCTTTATACATCAAAGTTAATTTTTGTACATTCATTCCTTGATGTAGTAGATTAATTATAAATTGATAAAAGCACAACCAAAGAATGAAATTTTGTTTATATAAATATATTAAGTAAATATATTTCTTTATATTTGTTTTCAATAAGAGTATCACTCAATGTGAGGAAAATGATAAAAAACAATCTTATTATAATAGATTAAATTTTGTTGAATCGATGGCCTTTGAAATCATCATTGATTTATGACTTTGAGGCCCTCAACTTTTTGTTGATAATTCACATGTTTGTGATGGATGAACTCAATAACACCCTACAAATACTTTCAATTCCCCTCCATGTCTAATATTTACTCCCAACCAATGTTCTCTTATATGAAAACCAAGTTATATTTTACTTTTGGTAACTGCTATGATTCAAAATTTCCCCTTTTATGGGAAGTTTTACTATTTATTTTTACAATGTGGGTTTTTATAAATGAAACAATCAAGTATTAAAGCATTGATAACCTAGATGAATTTATAAGAAAAACATTCATTTTAAGGTGGGTAGAATGTAAAACCCCAAGATTTTTTGAATTATTATTTTTTGTAATAATTTAATCTTTTTGATATTTTTTATTTCATGAAACACTAAAAATAGTTTAATTTATATTAAATAACTATGTTTGGATTATGTTAAATACACTCAACATAAATTTTATCTTTATCTATAAGGAACACTAAGGTTATATTGCATTACAGGCAATAATGGCATTCCTTGATGGCTTTCATAACATGCATGACCAAGGTCTAGCGACCAATAATATATTATTAAAATATATTTATTTAAAAAAATAATATATAACCTAGTGATTAAAATATATTTTATGAATATTATTAACTAAATTATTTAAATACATGGTTTTCATAAAATATAAAATAAATAAATTAGTTTCAAATTATTTAGAAATGAATATAACAACCAAATTTAATATAAAGGGAGAATTTTAATAGAAAACTATTATTATGTTCAAAATGTTGTTTTTATATAAACAAAATAAATTAATTGGTAATTATTTTTAATGTAATATATATGTTATATATCCAAGTAAATATTTTTTATATTCCTCAAATATATTATGTAATCATTAAATAAAACCAATTTAACACATAAAACCCAATATTTTTATTAAATTAGTTTTAAAGCCTTTTAACAGAGAACCCATTTCAAATCATATTTTTGAATGATTTATAAATTTAATATGTCAATATAAAATTCATATTTGGAAGAGAGACATATAAATTAGGTTATGATAATTTTTTTAATTTTTCTTTGAGGTTTTATTTTATTCCCATTATATGATTGGAATTTGGAAAACGGATTCCATATTTGGAAAAATTATTATTAATAATTTATAATATGTCCAATTTAGTTTTTAACCAAAACAATAGTGAATTTAATTAAAGTTAATTACACCAATTTTGGTAAAATTAAACTTCAATAAGAAAAAAACCTTAAATTTAATACACAAAATAACCAATACACAAGCCAAAATCCATTGGATGGCCAAATTTTTAAACTATAATCACTTTTATGTACATTTTAAGATTATTTATCCACTTCCAATAAAAAAATGTGGTTGGGGTTTCTTTTGATTAAAATATTAAAATCGTGTCACTCCTCCTCCATTATAAAATGCATACTCTCCTCCGACTTCCTCACACCTCTCAGGCCACATTGTCTTGAAAATTCTAAGAAAAAATATCTCCCCAATATCATTAACGTCCTCCTTTAATCATACACTTGGTATAATGGATTTCAAGGAATCCATTTGGTAGAAACCGAAAGGAGTTACCTGATTAAGTGGTAACACCGTTCCTTGAAATCCTTTAATTTATTTTCTTTCTATAGTCCTTAAAATATTGTTATTCAATTATTATATAAAAAAACAATATCTTAAATATACTAGGATGATTTTATTCTAAGTTTTTTACCTACACTTACACACACTTCAATTGAATTGGTAACAAACATGCTGTGTACGTGAATGACAGACTATTGTATCTCTAAATGATGATTTCTCGTTCTTCTTTACTGCCTATCATGGAGGAAATTAGGACGGAAAATAGATTAATATTTATTATATATAATATTAATTATGTTTTTAATATTATTTAATAGTTTTAATATAAACATATTCATGCTTTCCATTTTGTGTTAATACAATAATTTTGTTTGAGGAAGTGCATACTATCACCCCCTCAAAGCAATGTGCTTCATTCACACACAACATTGAATGTATTTCGGTTTTATTTAGAGAATATACATGATATAAATTATATCATAAAGATACATTAATAATGATAAATTTACATATATATGACTTTTAGTTTCATTGTTTTAACATGAAAATTAAACGAAAATAGCATTCATGCGTTCTTTCAGCTTGCTATCTTCATGAATAGTGTATTCCATTTCATACTCCTTCATTAGATTAATTATTATATTAAAAATATAATTTAAAAAAAATATATTTAAATCACACTTTAAATTATGGAAATCATCATATTGATATAAGGACCAAATATATAACAAATTATGACACGTGCCAAAAAACAAAGTAGATATTACAAGAAATGAAGCCTTAACATAGGATTGTTAACAAGAAGGTAATATAAATCCTCAATAAAAGAATTTATGGTATTATAAGTAATAATATGGTTCTTTGATAGGTATATAATAGATTTATATTTGTTATACATGAGTTTTAAAGGAGTACAATTATTGTTAAGACACCAACTAAGGGAATGTCATCTCACTCTTTATTTCCCTGAGATATATGCATTATTCACAGCTCACTTATTTTTCTTAGGGGGTATATACTACCCATGAATATATTATATGAATATTATACTTATATATATGTGGATTTAAATAACCATTTTATGATATTACTATGATGGGTTTTATATTTCAAAAGTTACAAAATATGTAAATTAATGTTGTCTCAATTTTCTTTCTTTGAGACACATGCCATGTTATACGACAATATTTTTATATGTAGTGTTTAAATTACCTTTCACATGATATATCATGAATCTATATCTTCTCAAGATATTTTAAATCTCCATGTAATATCATTTTCATACAAGGGAAGTATGATTCAAAGTTACCATGTGGTAAGAGTTTATTGAAACAACCTCAATGTTTACCAAAAATGTTTGTGATCATGTTTTCATTAGCAAAATATTATGATCCATCATTCAAGAATACTAATATTTTTTATTCTCATATATTTATTCTTGATTTATTAATATATTAGTACCATTTTTTATACTATTTGGTACTTAAGCCAATTGAGAAAATATTTTTAAGAAAATATGAACTTACCTCTCTATTCGGTCATAAATTTGTGTTCCATCAAAACCATGTTTTATAAAAATGATTCCAAGAATATTCTAATATTATCATATGTTATTTAAAATACATTTTTACCCTTGTTTTACTTTTTAAATAAAAAGGGTTCTAAAAAAGTAATATTCCTATCATTTTCTAATTGAGGCACTTTTCTATACTTATTTTTCATGCAAAAGAAATATTCTTTTTACCATGAACAAAATGTTTGGATTTACCTACTGTTATTTATTTAAGTATTAATTTTCATATTTAAAAGTTTAATTTTTTTATCAAAATGTTTTGAAAAGTTATTTTCCATTAAATGGTTTTGAAATTGTTTTCAATATTCTTTTTTATGTTTTCAAGGAAAAAAAGTTTTCAATGTTTGTCAAGATCCTTTAATTTTTTTCAAGGAAAAGGGATTTCAAAATGTTTTTGAGACTCCATTTTAGGTTTTCATTTATATTTACAAAGAAAATAGTTTTCATAATAATTTATGTTTTAAAATAATAATTCTCAAAATATGAATGATAGGTTCCTTAATAGTTTTTTTAACATATATTTAAAAATAATTTCCCATCTATCATGACATCTGTTAGTGTAAATCTGGCCTTTCTAGGGAAATGATTCAATGTCACCATTCATATTATTTCTCTAAAAGGATTATTTTTTATGGAATGATGTTTATGAATAATTATTCTCTTTCATGGGTTATATTCGTTTGAAACTTTTTTCTTTTCACAGGTTATGTTTATGATGAAATGATTATGAAACCTGTTTATTTTTCTATAGGTTATGGTATGTATTAATGTTTATGATACCCATTTGAATTCATGAGTTATGATATTATTGTTTATGAATTTTTGGTACATGTATGTATGATTTAATTATGATATGGGTAGGACCTATATCTCCCTCCAATGAATTGAATGAATATTTATATATCATTAGATTGATAAAGATGATATTAGGAGTGAACCTTGAATACTAATATGTTTTTGGGAGTGAATCATGAATACCATGATGGTATAAGGTGTAAAACCATGCTACTAATATGGCCATGAAATTGATCCATGACTACCAAGATGGTATGGGGAGTTAACCCATTAGACTAAGACGGTATTGGAAGTGATGCCTTAGATACTATAGAAATAATATTATATGCTTATGTGTCTCTCACAATTCTGTGTTTTATTCCTATGTTATGTTTTCATGGTTTATGGTCTTTATTTCCTTATGATTCAAGTATTATGAACTCTAATGTCCTGGACCTCTCCAGATCATTACATTGTGAAAAAGTGGTGTGAGAGGTGTTCCGAGAGGTCAAGGTAACTTATCCCCAACGCTTTGACAAAATCTCCCATTTCGAGGAACCATTTCAATGGTAGACAGTTGTGAACTGTAACATCACATTACATCTTCAGGTACTTTTGATGATTCTAACTACCCTTGTTTTGGAGTTGTGACTTGGGGGGTGTGTTTGGGTGAATCTTTAAGGAAAACTAAAGGGCAGTGGCTTTCGCACGGGCTGTGAACGGTTTGTCTAAACTGTGCAACCATACCATGTGTAGTTAATATTAGAGGTAGTGGCTAACGCACGGTTAGCACAGGGTTTGTCTAACCGTGTGTCCTAACCATGCGAGCACTTAAACTAGATCCAAAAATTGTGGATCTCAACCGTTTTGCCTCTAACTTGCTCGTTTAAGCTCCTAAGAGGCCATAACTTAGGATTACCCTCCCTTGAAGGTATGAGATCCTCTTCCAAGCATTTTGAAGGTGATTTGAAGGCTTCTCTTGGTAAATCAAAGCTGGTTTCTTGAGGTATGTGATCGTTCTTATTTGGTTTCTTAGATCTACTTAGATCTACTTCACCTCTTCTCTCAGTTTCTTATATCTACCCTGTTATGGGTAGATCTAAGTGTGTGGATGCCAAATATGCTAAGATTTGGTCTTGGTTCTATTAGGAGAATATATCTAAGGACGATTCTTGGAGAATCAACCTGGCATTCTTGTGCGTTCTTCGTTTGTTGGGGTTTTCATCAAAAAACCTTTGAGGTAGGGGATTTGTTGCCTCCCATTCTTTTACATGCAACTATATTGTTAGCATTTTTAATCCCATTGGATGACAATGGAAATGACATAATAAATATTTTGAACTGGATAAAGAATTTGTATCGATCATATGTTATTTCCTCTTGTTTTACTAGATAGTGTGATATCTATGATTGCTTTGCTTAGATGTTGTTCTTGATGGAAATCGATAAAGGACGTAAAACATGATTAATTGATAATTGTTTAGCCAAAGATAAAGAGAAAAGAAAATGAATCTGGTTCTTGTTGTAATTTTATGTTAATAAAATTGGCATAGTAAGCATGTTTAATCATTTTTGATAGATTACTGGTTAGGTTTCTAGGTGTTAAAACAAATAGATTATAAATCTGTTAAGTCAAGATGGATTAAAGAATTTGATTGTTTGATAATTCCTTGAAGGGTTCTGAGTTACACTCTTGATTGTTAAATGGACATAGACCAATTGATGTGATGGTTGTTTTTCCTGCTGCTTGTGTTGAGACGTGACCCTCAGAGGGGTGTTGTGATATGTGTGGGCATAGAGGTCTTTTGGTTGTGGCAACAGATGATGCATAAAGTGGCGAGATGCATCGATTTATGCATGTGGGTGTTAGGGAGGAGACTAGGGAAGATAGAGTGGGATGGATGCGATTGTTGGATGATTTCTGTTTCATATTGGTTGATTGTCTGCTATAATTTCCCCACTAATAAAGGAAGATGGTCTTACATACCCTTTTTCCAGAAGAGGTGAAGACATGCGGGGTATGCCACATGATTTCCATGTTTATCTTCTCAAGGAAGGATGGGTATATGCTATTGATTTAAGCAGAAAAGACTCCATGGGTAGTACATCTACTCACCATTTTGAGCCCCTTTTTTTTAGTATCATAGAATGTTTTCTAGATTTTTTGGGAGTTTGATAAAGTAATTCTATAATGAAAATTTGAATAAATGGTGTTAACCCATGGGGTTGGTGTTTTCTGAAACATAATGATAAGGTTGTAATTTTTGAAGGAATAGTTGACTTTGGGTGTGATGCTAATGATATTTAATGTGGGATTGTTCATGGTTAATTATTGTTTAAATAATTAATTAACGTACATTGGAACTGATAAAAAGGGAATCAAGTAATCTAATAAAGCTATTTAAATGGTTGTGTGCTTATAGAATACATAGTCTTAGAAGTAGAAGCCCGGTGTTTGAGAGACGTTAGCTTCATTTGTGTCTAAGACTAGGTAATACCCATAGTGTTGTTGTGAGATATAATATATTCTGTAGTTTTTGTGTTTTCTATACACTACTATACCCTGTTAGTAAGGGTAACTGACACCCAGAAGATTCTAAGTCCTGGGGGGTGTTTTCCCCAACATTCTAGTGGGAGGATGAATGGCTGACTACCCCCTTTGGCCCCACTCTCTTTTCTTGGTAGATACTTGTCCTGGTAGGCACAACAGTTATTTTTCCCCATATATGTGTGTAGAGGGATGTAATGGCTTGAGGTTATTCACACACATGTATTCTGGATATAGTATCCTATGGACTACTATAGGTGTAACGTGTATAGCCTGTGATGGCTTGAGGATCCTTACTCAGTGTAAGGGCTGTAATGGCTTGAGGTATAATACACGACGTATGATACATGTTATGCGAGCTGTGGTGGCTCTTAGAAACTACTTGGTTACTTTTCGTTGTGAGGACGGTGTGGTGATTCGCCCAGGTGTCTCCAGGCAAGCCTTTGTGTGGCATGAGGTAAAAATTGTGGTGCTTCAGCCAGGTGTCTGTGAGCAATCCTTTTTGGAGAGAGATGCTCAGGACATGCGACATTGGGAAAAAGTGGAAAACTAGTGGGGAAGTAGTAGTAGGGTACCCTTGATATTCTTTATTATATGATATATTCTTGTGTGTGTTACTTGGTGAGAGTAGCCATGGTGAGGTTGGGAACATAGTATACCTGTTTTGGTGACAATTTAGTTTCACTTTTTATTCACTGTGCTTTAGTATGCTTTCATTACTTTTGCACGTGAGGCTTCAGGGAGGATCCTATTGAGTATATAGTTGTACTCACCCTATGTATGTACAAACTGTTTTTCAGGGCACTTGGAGCAGGTTGGAGATCAAGCTGGTTTCTATGAGATTCTGGTTGTAGGAGCTATTCAGGATTTTGGTTGCTGCTGTTTTACTTCATTTGGGGTACTTTTTGTTTTTCCCCTTTCAGTTGTAGTATTTTTTCATGGAATTACATATGTGCATTTGGGTTTCTTTTATATTTCAATTCTGAGTTAGAGTTGGTTGGTGTCTATCTTATCTCTCTCTTTCGCATGTGTTCTCATAGAGGGTAATGCCTCCCATTTGTGTGTTTATTATACCCTCGGTGCTAGTTTCCAACCTAGGGGCTACTAGAGGTGGGACTCGGGGGTCATTATCTACCTTTTCACATTGTCGACCCAGGAGGGGTACACTTTTTGGGGAGGGGGTTGTGACAGAGTGGTATTAGAGGGAGGTTGAGGGATAGGATGGAGTCTGAAGTTAGGAACATGTGAGGTTTCATGGGTTGGTAGGGCGATGGTGTCATTCATGTTAATCAAGTGAGGTAAACACTGGAGACTGGCTGAGACATAGGCGTTTAGGCCCCCCTATGATCTGATGTACATACTATTAAGTTTATAATGGCTACAAAACAAGGTGATACTAGTTATAGGGTAGAGACCTAGGAAAGGATCATGCATCATTCTTCCGTGTGCCTGTGTTTGAATGGGTAGACCATGGGATAGGTTAACCTAAAATGAATAAAAGAAAATAATTAATTAATTAATGTTGATTCTTCCATAATCTAGTTTTAGGAGCTCTAACGATTTGTTATTTTATAGGTATGGCGCCAGGTCGACGTCCTCGTCAGGTTTTCATAGAAAATGTCCAGTAGGCTGTTTTAGCAGATTGCCGTAGGGTAGAGGTTGACGACGATGACACTTAGAGGAATACACTCCGGCAGTTTCAGCACCAGAGACTGTAGAAGTTTGAGGGCTCTGTTTTGGATGCAGTCATGGAAGACTGGTTGGAGGAGGTCGAGATAGGCTTCAGTTTGATCCGTGCTTGGAAAAAGCACTGGATGTCCTTAGTTGTGACAATTCTATGTGGAGCAGCAAGGCAGTGGTGGTTGTTATTCCTCGGGGATCGTGATGAGTCAGCAATCTCATGGGAGGAGTTTTGAGACAATTTTAGAGTCGAGTTCCTTTCTTCGACTACAAAGGCGTCCAGTCACCAGGAGCTTCTTACCCTTTGACAGGGGAGCTCTACTATTAGAGAGTTTTGAATCTGTTTCAGGAACCTTTTACGATATGATCTGGACTTGTTACTAGATGATGAGGCGAGGGTGAGGAATTTCGAGGAGGCTTTGCGTCTAGAGATCCAGTTCCAGGTCACCCCATTTATTCTAAAGACATATCTTAAGGTGCTATAGAGGGAAGGGATTATTGAGAGGACATTGGCCAGGACCGGATCATCATGAGAGGGGAATCATCATGATTCCTCATGAAGTAGAGCTGTGGTCTGGGATTCCAAGTTTTCAAGGTAGAAGAGTTTCCGTTCAGCCGGGGGTAGGCCCCAGCCCTTCACATCTCATTTCTCCAGAGGCGGAAACTCTCAGGCCTATGCCAGGGGATCAGGCGCTTGTTTTTCTTGTGGTGTTCATGGTCATCAACAGCGGGAGTGCCCTACCTGTCAGAGTGCTCATCGTGGATCAGGTGCTACGCTCCAGGTTCCTCTGTTGAGGCAGTTCCAGCCGAGGGAACAACATCCAGTTACACCAGCTTAAGATCAACTGGGGGTAGATGGGGAAGGAATAGGATAGCCCCATGACGCTCCCTGTCCTTAGAGAGCAGAGCATGGCTGTGGTGGTGGTTGTCATCAGGGTTAGAGAGGCCATGGAAGAGGTGGTGGTCAGCTTTATGCTCTAGTGTTTCCAGCTCTAGAAGAGCCATATGTCATTCGAGGTACCCTTTGCTTGTTTTCTACCTTAATGTATGCCTTGTTTGATTCAGGATAAAAACACTCTTTCATATCACCTACCCCTGTCCATGCTTTGGGACTTAAGGTAGAGAGGCTTCCAGTGCCCTTGGCGTTGACTACGCCAGTTGGAGGATGAGATGACTTTTTTGAAGTATGTAGAGACTGTGAGCAAGTGTTTGGGAGACACCGCTCTTGGGGAGATTTCCAATGTTTATGAATACAACCATATGACGTCATCCTTGGCATGGATTGATTGAATTCGGTGTAGGATATGGTGGATTTCTTCAGGAAGATGGTCATTTTCATTGGTGTGGATGGAGAGCTAATGGTGTTTATTGGTTAGTGAGATCCTTGGATGGGTCACAGGTGCATTCCATCTTCATCATCCATGATGGATGAGATGATGCTGAGTTCTTAAGAGGTTCAACAATTTCTGTTTCCTAGGTTCGTAGAGGAGTACCCTGATGTTTTTCCAAAAGAGGTTGTAGCATTACCCCCTCGACAAGAGATCAAGTTTGGGATCGAGATACAGCCAAGAGTGTCTCCTATATCTATATCTCCATAAAGTATTTCCCCTTATAAGTTATGAGATATACGTATACATCTTGATGGTCAGTTGCAGTGTCGTTTTGTTCGTCCAAGTGTGTCACCATGGGGTGTACCGGTTTTGTTTGTGAATAAGGCCGACGACAGTTTGAGGTTGTTTGTCGATTATTGTCACTTAAACAAAGTGGAAATAAAGAATCTCTATCATCTTCCGTGGATTGATTACTTATTCGATCAACTGAAGCATGCAAGTTGGTTCATAAAGATGAAATTTTAGTCAGGATATCATCTGATCCGTGTGAAGGATGAAGTAATCCCAAAGACTGCTTTCCATAGTCGTCATGGGCATTATGAGTTTGTTTTAATTCCATTTGGCATGATGAATTATCTAGATGTATTCATGGGATTGATGAATGCTGTTTTCCATGAGTTCCTGGACAAATTCATGGTAGTTTTCATCGACAACATCCTTGTGTACTCCACATATGAAGAGGAGCATGCAAAGAATCTATGAGCCATTTTGGGAGTTCTTAGTCAACATTATCTATTTGGGAAGTTGTTTAAGTGTGAGTTTTGGGCTTGAGAGGTCCGTTTCTTGGGGAAAGTTGTGTCCTAACAGGGAGTAGCTATGGATCCATCGAAGATAGAAGCAGTTGTGTCTTGAGAATCCCCCAAGAAAGTGTCATAGGTGTGAAGTTTCCTTGGTCTCACAGGCTACTACAGGAGGTGCTTATCCAATTTCTCACGAGTTGTGACTCCTCTAACAGCTTTCACCAGGAAAGATCAGGCATTCATATGGAGTGATCAATGTCAGGCATCTTTCGAGTATCTAAAGGAGAAGTTAGTAAGTGCTCCATTCCTTTGTCTTCTAGCTGAGGGAGTTCAGATTGATGTTTTCTAAAATTCTTCACAGATGGGTTTAGGTTGTGTTCTCATGCAGCATAGGTCAGTTGTTTTCTATGGGCCTTGGAAGTTACGTCCCCATGAATGAAACTATGCCATCCATGATCTTGAGTTGGCAACCGTGGTTTTTGCTCTGATGTTTTGGATACATTACCTCATTGGTGAGCACTTTGTGGTTTTCACTGATAATAATAGTTATAGGTATTTTTTCTCCCAACATGACTTGAACTTACAACACCATCAGTGGATGGAGTTCATACAGAAATACGACTTCAAAATATAGAATACACGTGGAAAAGTGAATGTTGTAACTGATGCATTAAGACGAAAGTCACGTAGTGATGCTGTGTGTGAATCCGGTGATTCCTAGAGAGTAATGGAAGAAATATCAGCATTACATCTTGATATGGGAGAAGTTGGGGTTAGAGGATGTCTTTTTCGAATGATGGTACAGTCATCCCTGATGGAGAATGTGGAAGAGTCCCAATTGGGAGATCTAGAGGTGGAAGTATCGATAGACCGAGTTGTTTGTGGTGAGGCCCCCGATGGTTGGTCTGAGGATGAACAACATAGAGTGTTGTATCATGGATGGATTTTTGTTACTTTTATGATGCCCTATAAGGTCCTCAGAGAGTTCCATAGTTCACCTTTAGTAGTAATCCTGGCATGAAAAAGATGTACCAAGTCTTGAGGAGTCAGTTTTGGTGTTCTGGGCTGAAGCGTTCGGTTGCGGAGTTTGTGTTTCATTGTTTAGTCTTCCAAAAGGGGAAGGACGAACAACGTGTTCTTGGTGGTTTTCTCCAACCATTAGAGATTCCTCAGTGGAAGTGGGAGGACATCTCATTGGACTTTGTTATCAGTCTACCTCGAGCTCGAGGAGGACATGATGCTATTTGTGTAGTAGTGGATCGTTTAACAAAATCGGCCCACTTCATAGCGATCAAAGAGTCGAGCTCAGTGGATGTTTTGTCGAGGTAGTATCTAGAGGAGGTGGTGAGACTTCATGGAGACCCTAATATGATTATTTCTGATCAAGATCCTCATTTTACCTCCAGTGTGTAGAGAGGTTCATGGATAAGGAACTTACCCATGGTGGAGTTCTCTTACAATAATAGTTTTCACTCCACCATCAGTATGGCTTCCTTTGAAGCCTTTTATGGACGGCCTTTCCATTCTCCATTGTGCTGGAATGGGGTAGGAGAGTCAGCAGTTCTCGAACTAGGACCAGTGCAGAATACAACAGAGATGGTTTAGGTGATTCATGAGAGGATGAAGAAAACACAAGATCATCAGAAATCATATGATGATCCTAGGAGGAGACCCTTGGAGTTTAATTTTAGGGATCATGTGTTCCTGAAGGTGACTCCCCATCATGGGAATAAAAGGTTTGGTCGTGGGATTAACCTTTCTCCCCACTTTGTTGGGCCTTTCGAGGGGTTATCTCGTGTTGGAGCTATAGCATATTGAGTAGCACTTCCACCACAGATGAGTCAGATACATGATGTTTTCCATGTATCACAGCTCCGTCATTATCTTCATAACAACTATCACATCATCAATTGTGGAGAGATTGATGTGGATGATGATGTAAACTTTGGGGAGAGACCTATGGAGATCCAAGACCGCAAGGATAAGGTGTTTCACAAGCGTTCTATTCCTTTAGTTCATGTCTTGTGGTCACATGGTGGCTTGGAGGAGAGTACTTAGGAACATGAGTCATCGATATGTTCTTAGTACCCAGAGTTGTTTGATGTTTAACTCTTTTCATGAATCACTGTAACTTATGTGGTTATGAAACATTCATTTTTATGAGATGGCTCCCTATGTTGCTTTTGTGGCCTGCTCTCTTTTGAGAGGTATCTCGATGGGTGGTTGTTCAGACCCTATTTCATTTTCACTTTAGGTGGGATTTGGATTCTCGAGGACGAGAATGTTTTGAGAGGTATCAGATGTAATGGCCTGGACCTCTCCGGTCCATTCCTTTGAGAAAATGTGGTGTTAGAGGTGTTTCGGGAGTTCAAGGTAACTTATCCACAACACTTTGCCAAAATCTTCCATTTTGATGAACCATTTCAATGGTAGATAGTTGCGAACTATAACATCAGGTTACGTATTCAGGTACATTTGATGATTCTAACTACCCTTGTTTTGGTTTATTGACATGGTGGTTCATTTTGATGAATATTTAAGGAAAACTAAAGGGCAGTGGCTTTCGCACAGGCTGCGCATAGTTTGTCTAAACTGTGCGGCCATACCGTGCATAGTTAATATTGGAGGTAGTGGCTAACGCATGGTTTGGGCATGGTTTGTATAACAGTGCGGCCTAACCGTGCGAGGAGTGATTGACGAGGTAGTAGCGACCGCCCGGTTAGCGCACGGTTTTTCTAACCATGTGGGCACTTAAACCAGATCCTAAAATTATTGATCTCAACCGTTTTGCCCTTGACTTGCTCATTTAAGCTCCTAAGCGGCCATAACATGGGATTACCCTCCCTTGAAGGTAGGATAACCTCTCCCAAGCATTTTGGAGGTGATCTGAAGGTTTCTCTTTGGGAATCGAAGCCGGTTTCTTGAGGTATGTGATCGTTCTTGTTTGGTTTTTTGATCTACTTAGATCTACTTCCCATCTTCTCTCAGTTTCTTAGATCTATGCCCATTATGGGTAGATCTAAGTGTGTGGATTCCAAATATGATGAAATTTAGTCTTGGTTGTGTTAGGAGATGATATATATGGAGGATTATTGAAGAATCAACCCAGATTTCTTTTGCGTTCTTTGTTTGTTGGGGCTTTCTTCAAAAAACCTTTGAGGTAGGGGATTCATTGCTTCTCTTTCTTTTACGTGAAAATATATTATTATCATGTTTAATCCCACTAGATGAAAATATAATTGACATAATAAATATTATGAATCAGATAAAGAAATTGTATTGATCGTATGTTATTGCCTCTTGTTTTTCTAGATAGTGTGATATCTATGCTTTCTTTTCTTATCTGTTTTTCTTGATGAAAATCAGTGAAGAACATAAACTGGGATTAATTGATAATTTTTTATCTAAAGATAAAGATGAATGAAAATGAATATGGCTCATGTGGTAATTTGATGTTAATCAAATTGGCGTAGTAAGAATTTTTAATCATTTGTGATAGCTTACTGGTTAGGTTTCCCGATTTTGGAACCAACAAATTATAAATCTGTTAATTCAATATGGATTAAATAATTTGATTGATTCATAATTCTTTCAAGGGTTCTGAGTTAAACTCTTTATTGTTAAAGGGACATAGCCCAATTGATGTTGTCACACCCCGACCGCGGATGTCTGTAATTGTTCTCCTTTCTTGGACCCGGTTTAAATTTTTTCGGAGATTGATTGCATTGGCAGTTTCGCGCCGGTGCGCGGTCACCGCATCGTTGGCGGTGACCGTGCGTTCAGCCCGGGTAACAGTGTGTTCACCCGGTGTTTTAAATATTAAGATTTTTATGTTGGTATTCCTTTTATTATTATTGTATATATGTTTATATATGTTTATATATATATATATATAATGATGTATGTATATATATATATATATAGATCTATATATGTATAAATATATATATATGTGTAACATATTTAGATTATTTTATAATTATTATTTTAAATATTTGATCAAAATAATTATTATTTGAATTAACAAATTTATTATTTATTATTATTATAAGTTTTATTGTTATTATTTAAGTTTTATTATTATTAATATTATAAGTTTTATTATTATTATTTAAGTTTTTTTATTATTAATATTATAAGTTTTATTATTATTATTATTTTTACCATATATATATATATATATTTAAGCCTAACCTACCCTAGCTAACCCTAATCCCTTTCCCGTAGCCGCCACTCCATCCTCCCGCACCCCCCCCGCTCCATCTTCGGCCGACCCACACACACCTCGTCCGGCGACCCTCCTCCACCGGCGTCCCGGCCCCTTCGCCCACCGCTGCGCCTGCCCCGTCCCAGCTTCCCCGGCCTTCTCCGCCAGTTCCCGTCACCGGCCCCCTATCCGACCCCGTAGCCGGCGCTCTGCCGGCCTCCTCTTCCCCCGGCGGTGACACCACCCCATCCCCCTCTCTCCTCCCTCTCGTTTCTCTCTTCCGCGCGCAGCACCCCGACCCGGCACGCTCCCTCTCCGGCGGCCGTCCCTGCTCTTCCCCGTTCCTTCCCGCACCGAGCCGCGCCCGGCCTCCCTCGCCGCGCTCCTCCAGTCGCACGCCCCGCAACCTCGCCGCCTCGCCCAGCCGCGGCCGCCCCCGGCGTTTCTCCTGCCTCGCTCAGCCGCCTTCCCCTCTGCCCACCGCTCTCCGCCTGCCCACCGTCCGGCCTCGTCCGGCGCTCCCCGTCCCGGTGTCGCCACCCCGCTCCGGCGCGCTCCCGCCTCCGCCTCCCGTCGAGCCGGCCTCCCCTCACCACCGGCTTCCTTCGCCACACCCATAAGCCGCCGCGCCAGCAGCCCCCTGTTCCGGCTCCCCGTCCCGCTTCCTGGTGGGTTTTGGTTTTTATTTTCATTTTGTTTTTATTTTTATTTTTATTTTATATGTATATAACGTTTTAATATTTTGATCCTGTTAATAATAATAATATCATTACTTTATTATTATTATGTCATTACTATTATTGTATTATTATTATTATTATGTTAATATTATTTTATTATTATTATTATTATGTTAATATTACTTTATCATTATTATTATTATTATATTATTATTATTAATTTTATGGTTATTATTATTGATATTAACATTTCATATTATTATTATTATTATTATTGTTATGATTACTAACATATTGTTAATATTATTAAATTATTATTATTATTATGCTATTGTCATTATATTATTATTATTAATATTATTATGTTAATATTATTTTATATTATTATCATTATTATATTATTAATATATTATGATTATGTTAAATTGGCATTGTTCCTATTATTATTATTGTATTAATATTATGATATTATTACTTTTGTTATTATTGATATATTATAATTATGCTAATTATATTATTATTGTTATTATTATAACATCATTATTATTATTATGTTGTGTTATTATTATTATTGTGATTATTGTTATCACCGCGATTATTTTCACACTGTTATTATTATTAATTTTATTCTGTTATTAATATCGTTGAGACCGTTTAACGGTCTACTGTTTTAGGACCCGCGCATGGCGTTTCCGAGAAAGCGCCATCGCTGCGCCTTGTTTCCGGGGTTCTGCCGTCTCCGCGCCTCAGTTTCGAGAGTGTTGGACTTTATCACGTGGCTTCGGACACACGTCGTGTCATCGCGCCTTGGTTCCAAGGCCGTTTTACCGTCGCGCTGGGATCTTGAGGTAGGTCTCCCTTTGCACTCGCCTTTAAATTTAGAATTTATTTATTCCTTGACTTTTTATTAAGTTTTAGCAAATTCAAAAGTATTACTAAGTAGTTATCTATAGTTTGGTGATCTGCTGATGATAAAAGTTGTTTTAATTCTAGCGTTTCATTAAAAGCGTTTTCTTGGATTTAATTGTGTGCTTCCATGGTAGTTTTGCTAGATGGTTCTTCCTGATTAACGAAAGATCATGTTGAATTGGGTTCTAAAGCGGTTTTGGTGTGTGTAAAATGGTAGGTGTATTGGTTATGGAAAATGGTGTTTTTATTTGAACCTTGATTAGAGGAAGTGCCGTGTGACCTTTAAACTCGATTTTTGGAAACATTAAGCGTGGTTCTTGGTAGTTGAAAAAGAAAAATGTTTTCCTTTGATGCATGATTAAAATTCTGGATTTCATTTGAGAAATATTATTCTTTCAAAATGTGTTTAAAGGCCCGTTTGGCTCTTGATAAAAGTGGGGTGCGTTTGGAACTGGGAAAATGATTTCTTACTTGTGATACCAACGTCTTTCAGGTTTGAGATGCTGATTTGAGTTTCTTAAATAATGTTCTAAGTGCGTTTCTGGTTTTCAATCGTGTGGCGTATGTCATGTCCCTTGGAAATGTTTTAGTGTTAGATGTTCAAAGTGTAAATGATATGACGGCCCGGTTGGCACTTTAATAAATGTGAAGTGATTATACTTATATTTATATATATATATACGTACTTGTGAGGGAATTTCTACAGGGGGACTTCCCTTCGAGGGTTGTCGTGTAGCGATGTCCGTGTAAGGGGTTGGCAAGTGCGGTGAGATGAGTCACGCGTGCGCGGGTCTCCCACTTACACAGTGTTACAAAAACTACTATGGGTTCCTGGGCGTCTTGTAGATTATCGAGTGACGGTTGCTTGCTAACCCTGATTAGACGGGTTAGTACCCCCTGGAGTTACAGACAGGCCAGGAGGGATGTGCCACTGGTTGGCTGTTAGGGCGGCCAGTTGGTTATTGACTATGGAGTACCATGCCGGCAGGTAGTCTGAACCCGAGTACGTCCAGGGGTTTTCTAGGGATGTTCAGGATCGCCCATGGTTATTGCTGATAACTTCTGGTTTATTTGTACTTGCACTTGGTTTTCCTTACCTGTTTACCTTTACTTGCACTTGTTTTCCCTGCTTGTTTTCCTTCAGTCATATTTCACAGCCTATACTATTAGACTTTGAGAAAAATGGTTTTCAAATGAAAATGCTTTATTCGCTTTGGGTTAGATTTGAAAATGTAACACTTTGCTTTTCAGAATGAGTTTAAAACTAATGAAATGGAACTAACTTTCGAAAAAGAATAAGGGAAATGTCTCGTGTTTTATTTTCAAGTAAAACATTATGAAAAATTACTTTTATACATTATAGTTCAAACCTGGATTATGTAGATTCTATATTTATTGGCAGTGCTTTGGGACTTGTTGTTGGGCTCACCTATTGAGTACTTTTGTGCTCACGCCTATCTTTTACCATTTCAGTCGCAGGTCTTCTGTTTTGAGTCGCTCAGTGTTGGAGCGAGGTTGCTCTCTAGTTGGGTGGTGACCTGAGAGGTCACATGGAGGTACGTGGTTGTGTGGCTTTTATTTCTTTTCCACTGTTAGTGTTTATTTATTCTGTTCTATTTACTTTTTTTTTTGGCTGAAATCGTTCCCAACGATCAAGTCTTAATGCACGGCACTGGTTGCCATCCCGGGGGGATCGGGAACGCCCCTCGGGACTTGCCACAGACCGGCTCAGGTGACCGGTTCAGGGTCGACCCGGGCTGGTTCGTGACAAAATGGTATCATAGGTGGTTCTTGTTATTTGGGTTGTCCGGTAGAAGGAGATTAGGACTGTCGGAACTCGAGGGGTAATTACGGGAAGAGCGTCGCGAACTCTTGCTCGCACTGATCTTCGAGTTACCAGGGGTAGTTCGGGAATTGTGTCTTTGTCTTTTCTGGTTTGTCTTGGATTGAGAGATGATAATGGAGGCAAGCCGACGTTACATCGCGATTTCACATGGAGTAGTGACCCATGTGGAGTCCGAGTACGTGGTTTGAATTCCTCCTAGTGGTCGACGCTGACTTGGGACATGGCCCACTACCATGTCGCCAGGTCGAGTGTGACTACTAGTCCCTCATTTCCGTGATTGGTGAAAATTTGGTTGCTGCTTTCGTTTTGGTTTGTGTGAGTGCGTTGTTGGAAATGAAAAAGGTTTTTGAAAAAAATTGGATTAGTTCCTTTTAAAGGACTTTAAATATATGAAATGGGTTTTAAAACTGAAATCTCTTGATTTGGAAATCTGTTGTTTTCTCGGAACTGGTTAAGAATGATTTGGGTTGAAACCTCGGTTCCTCTTTATGAACGTCTGCACATGTGTGTGAATGCATGGAAAGTGTGTGTTGATGCACGTATGAATGGAATGTGAATAAAGACATGTGCAACGGGTCATGGGAGTACCTGGGTGTGTATTTGAAGTTAAAGGCTTGACTTTGTTTTCTAAATTGGTTTTAAATGGGAAACAGTTTTGGAAAGTTTTTGGTTTGAAAATGGATTGGTTTTTGGAAAGTGATCTTGGGAAAGGGTGGTTTTGAAATCAAAAATGAAAAAGAGAATTTTAAAGAGGAGATTTTATTTTGGGTTGTGTTGTATCTGTTTGGTCCTTGTGCTGACTGTTTTTGATGAAGACGCTTTTATTGATGTTGCTTCGATTTGATGTTGGTTTTGGCTTTGAGTTTTATATATCGCTCAGGAAATGCCACCCAGAAAGGTCTCTAAGGATTCGGATATGTCATGCCCAGTTTTTAGTCCTCCTCAGACTTTGCCTATTCTCCGTGGTGATCAGGGTCCGTTAGAGGCAGTGAAATGGCTCGAGGAAGTGGATCGTGTATTTAGAATGTTGGGAACTCCCGATAATGTTAAGGTTTGTGCAATTATGGAGTTGTTTGAGGGTCCAGCTCTGGACCAATGGAAGAGGGTTACCCCATCATCAATGCAAGGTGAAATGACCTGGGATGTCTTTAAAACGGTTTTCATCCAATGGTTTGTACCTGAGGAAGTGAAGCTGGAGAAAAGAGGGGGCTTGTGCATATTCAACAAGGTCAACGGACGGTGAAGGCATATGTTGACCATTTCAAGGAACTGATTCCCTTTTCTCCAGAGGTATCATCGCATGAGCTCATGAAAGCCTCTCTTTTCACTGGGGGTCTTCGTTCCGAGATCACGGAGCGAGTCCTCCCTTCTGAAGACCTTTGTTTCGAGAAGCTGGAAGAGAAAGCTTTCTTGGATGAGTTGCTTTCCGGTGTGCGGGTGGTTACTACTTCAGCGTCCCCTGTTGTTGTTCATAAGAGTTCCCCCTCTGGTGAGGAAAAGGCGCCAGAGATACCTGTTCCTAATGAGTTATCCCCTTTGGTCCCAGCTTCCAGTTCATCAGATCGTTCGATGGTATGCTTTCAGTGTGGTCGTTTCGGGCATTTAAAGCCGTCTTGTCGCAACCCCCCGAAGATGTGTCATCGCTGTGGTTGTCTGGGTCATCTGGAGAAGTTTTGCAAGAAGCGTCGCTTGAAGAGGTAGCTGTGATTGGAGAATGTCAGTACCTGACTGTGAGGCAGAAGATGCTTCAGCCATCAGAGCCCCAGCCACAAGTCTCGGGGTGAAGCTCGCGCACAGTCAGGAGTCCCTAGGGGTGTGAAGCCTTGGTCCAGGTTTTGAGTTCCGCGTTAGCAGTGGAACAATCAAGATCTTTTAGTACTTGTTTTTCTGCTGATAAGTTTTGAAGTTGTTGTATGTTCATCGTTTTACCATGGGGTTATCATGGACTTGTTCTATTATAATCCAAGTAGTCTGGTTTATGTAAATGTGTGGTTTTTCTAAAAAGTGACAATGGACTTGTTCGATGATAAATCTAAGAGGACTTGTCATGGGAATGTAATATTCTAAATCGTGTGTCCTTCTTAAAAGTGTGTTTGACTCTCGTGTGGGTTGACCTCGTTTTAGTTATGTTTAAAATGTGGTTATGTTTCGTGGACTTCGGTGGATCATGTCTCCAATTTGACATTGGTTAAATGTTTTTCTATGGGTTTTCCCTGGTGTTGAAGTTGTTGACTCTAGTCGTGGGCTCAAGGTTTCGACAGAGGTGTTGTAGTAATCGTGTTATAAGAGTTGGTTTGAATTGGTTGGGAGTTCCCGCGTCGACCCCCCCCCCTTCCCGGGGTTTTCTATTTAAATGGTCATCTTTTCTGCACTAGTTAAGCTCTTGTGGTGGGGAGAACCCCTTCGTGTTCTCCCCTCAATCTCGGACCCCAGTTTTCTCTGGAATCGGTCGGGTGTGACCTGTGCTGAGTAAGGTCATCCCCGAGATTCTCTTTTCTCTCTGGTTCCTTTAGTTCCGTTGGGGCATGGAATTAAATCTTGATCGACTTTTGGCCTGGTGACTTTCTGGGGGCAGAAAGTGTCTGTGGTGGGGAGAATTGTCACACCCCGACCGCGGATGTCTGTAATTGTTCTCCTTTCTTGGACCGGTTTAAATTTTTTCGGAGATTGATTGCATTGGCAGTTTCGCGCCGGTGCGCGGTCACCGCATCATTGGCGGTGACCGTGCGTTCAGCCCGGGTAACAGTGTGTTCACCCGGTGTTTTAAATATTAAGATTTTTATGTTGGTATTCCTTTTATTATTATTGTATATATGTTTATATATGTTTATATATATATATATATAATGATGTATGTATATATATATATAGATCTATATATGTATAAATATATATATATGTGTAACATCTTTAGATTATTTTATAATTATTATTTTAAATATTTGATCAAAATAATTATTATTTGAATTAACAAATTTATTATTTATTATTATTATAAGTTTTATTGTTATTATTTAAGTTTTATTATTATTAATATTATAAGTTTTATTATTATTATTTAAGTTTTTTTTATTAATATTATAAGTTTTATTATTATTATTATTTTTACCATATATATATATATATATATTTAAGCCTAACCTACCCTAGCTAACCCTAATCCCTTTCCCGTAGCCGCCACTCCATCCTCCCGCACCCCCCCCCCCCGCTCCATCTTCGGCCGACCCACACACACCTCGTCCGGCGACCCTCCTCCACCGGCGTCCCGGCCCCTTCGCCCACCGCTGCGCCTGCCCCGTCCCAGCTTCCCCGGCCTTCTCCGCCAGTTCCCGTCACCGACCCCCTATCCGACCCCGTAGCCGGCGCTCTGTCGGCCTCCTCTTCCCCCGGCGGTGACACCACCCCATCCCCCTCTCTCCTCCCTCTCGTTTCTCTCTTCCGCGCGCAGCACCCCGACCCGGTGCGCTCCCTCTCCGGCGGCCGTCCCTGCTCTTCCCCGTTCCTTCCCGCACCGAGCCGCGCCCGGCCTCCCTCGCCGCGCTCCTCCAGTCGCACGCCCCGTAACCTCGCCGCCTCGCCCAGCCGCAGCCACCCCCGGCGTTTCTCCTTCCTCGCTCAGCCGCCTTCCCCTCTGCCCACCGCTCTCCGCCTGCCCACCGTCCGGCCTCGTCCGGCGCTCCCCGTCCCGGTGTCGCCACCCCGCTCCGGCGCGCTCCCGCCTCCGCCTCCCGTCGAGCCGGCCTCCCCTCACCACCGGCTTCCTTCGCCACACCCAGAAGCCGCCGCGCCAGCAGCCCCCTGTTCCGGCTCCCCCTCCCACTTCCTGGTGGGTTTTGGTTTTTATTTTCATTTTGTTTTTATTTTTATTTTTATTTTATATGTATATAACGTTTTAATATTTTGATCCTGTTAATAATAATAATATCATTACTTTATTATTATTATGTCATTACTATTATTGTATTATTATTATTATTATGTTAATATTATTTTATTATTATTATTATTATGTTAATATTACTTTATAATTATTATTATTATTATATTATTATTATTAATTTTATTGTTATTATTATTGATATTAAAATTTCATATTATTATTATTATTATTATTGTTATGATTACTAACATATTGTTAATATTATTAAATTATTATTATTATTATGCTATTGTCATTATATTATTATTATTAATATTATTATGTTAATATTATTTTATATTATTATCATTATTATATTATTAATATATTATGATTATGTTAAATTGGCATTGTTCCTATTATTATTATTGTATTAATATTATGATATTATTACTTTTGTTATTATTGATATATTATAATTATGCTAATTATATTATTATTGTTATTATTATAACATCATTATTATTATTATGTTGTGTTATTATTATTATTGTGATTATTGTTATCACCGCGATTATTTTCACACTGTTATTATTATTAATTTTATTCTGTTATTAATATCGTTGAGACCGTTTAACGGTCTACTGTTTTAGGACCCGCGCATGGCGTTTCCGAGAAAGCGCCATCGCTGCGCCTTGTTTCCGGGGTTCTGCCGTCTCCGCGCCTCAGTTTCGAGAGTGTTGGACTTTATCACGTGGCTTCGGACACACGTCGTGTCATCGCGCCTTGGTTCCAAGGTCGTTTTACCGTCGCGCTTGGATCTTGAGGTAGGTCTCCCTTTGCACTCGCCTTTAAATTTAGAATTTATTTATTCCTTGACTTTTTATTAAGTTTCAGCAAATTCAAAAGTATTACTAAGTAGTTATCTATAGTTTGGTGATCTGCTGATGATAAAAGTTGTTTTAATTATAGCGTTTCATTAAAAGCGTTTTCTTGGATTTAATTGTGTGCTTCCATGGTAGTTTTGCTAGATGGTTCTTCCTGATTAACGAAAGATCATGTTGAATTGGGTTCTGAAGCGGTTTTGGTGTGTGTAAAATGGTAGGTGTATTGGTTATGGAAAATGGTGTTTTTATTTGAACCTTGATTAGAGGAAGTGCCGTGTGACCTTTAAACTCGATTTTTGGAAACATTAAGCGTGGTTCTTGGTAGTTGAAAAAGAAAAATGTTTTCCTTTGATGCGTGATTAAAATTCTGGATTTCATTTGAGAAATATTATTCTTTCAAAAGGCGTTTAAAGGCCCGTTTGGCTCTTGATAAAAGTGGGGTGCGTTTGGAACTGGGAAAATGATTTCTTACTTGTGATACCAACGTCTTTCAGGTTTGAGATGCTGATTTGAGTTTCTTAAATAATGTTCTAAGTGCGTTTCTGGTTTTCAATCGTGTGGCGTATGTCATGTCCCTTGGAAATGTTTTAGTGTTAGATGTTCAAAGTGTAAATGATATGACGGCCCGGTTGGCACTTTAATAAATGTGAAGTGATTATACTTATATTTATATATATATATACGTAATTGTGAGGGAATTTCTACAGGGGGACTTCCCTTCGAGGGTTGTCGTGTAGCGATGTCCGTGTAAGGGGTTGGCAAGTGCGGTGAGATGAGTCACGCGTGCGCGGGTCTCCCACTTACACAGTGTTACAAAAACTACTATGGGTTCCTGGGCGTCTTGTAGATTATCAAGTGACGGTTGCTTGCTAACCCTGATTAGACGGGTTAGTACCCCCTGGAGTTACAGACAGGCCAGGAGGGATGTGCCACTGGTTGGCTGTTAGGGCGGCCAGTTGGTTATTGACTATGGAGTACCATGCCGGCAGGTAGTCTGAACCCGAGTACGTCCAGGGGTTTTCTAGGGATGTTCAGGATCGCCCATGGTTATTGCTGATAACTTCTGGTTTATTTGTACATGCACTTGGTTTTCCTTACCTGTTTACCTTTACTTGCACTTGTTTTCCCTGCTTGTTTTCCTTCAGTCATATTTCACAGCCTATACTGTTAGACTTTGAGAAAAATGGTTTTCAAATGAAAATGCTTTATTCGCTTTGGGTTAGATTTGAAAATGTAACACTTTGCTTTTCAGAATGAGTTTAAAACTAATGAAATGGAACTAACTTTCGAAAAAGAATAAGGGAAATGTCTCGTGTTTGATTTTCAAGTAAAACATTATGAAAAATTACTTTTATACATTATAGTTCAAACCTGGATTATGTAGATTATATATTTATTGGCAGTGCTTTGGGACTTGTTGTTGGGCTCACCTACTGTGTACTTTTGTGCTCACGCCTATCTTTTACCATTTCAGTCGCAGGTCTTCTGTTTTGAGTCGCTCAGTGTTGGAGCGAGGTTTCTCTCTAGTTGGGTGGTGACCTGAGAGGTCACATGGAGGTACGTGGTTGTGTGGATTTTATTTCTTTTCCGCTGTTAGTGTTTATTTATTTTGTTCTATTTACTTTTGTTTTGGGCTGAAATCGTTCCCAACGATCAAGTCTTAATGCCCGGCACTGGTTGCCATCCCGGGGGGATCGGGAACGCCCCTCGGGACTTGCCGCGGACCGGCTCGTGTGACCGGTTCAGGGTCGACCCGGGCTGGTTCGTGACAGATGTGATGTCTGCTTTTCCTACTTCTTGTGTTGATATGTGACCCTCAGAGGGGTGTTGTGATATGTGGGGGCATATAGGCCTTTTGGTTGTGGTAGCAGATGACACCTAGAGTGGCGAAATGCATCGGTTTATGCATTTGGGTGTTAAGGAGGACACCAGGGATGATGGAGTGGGATGGATGTTATTGTTGGATGCTTGCTATTTCTTATTAGTTGATTATCTACTTTACATTCACCACTAATCAAGGTAGCTGTTCTTACTTACCATTTTTCCGAAAGAGGTGAAGGCATGTGGGGTATGCCACATGCTTTCCATGTTTAACATCAAGAATGGATGGGTATATTCTCTTACGTCAAGTGGCAATGACTCGACGGGTAGTACATCTACTCACCATGTTGAGCCCCTTGTGTTTAGTAGCATAGAATGTTTTCTAGAATGACTGGGAGTGTGAGAAAGTAATTCTATAATGAAAATGTGAATAAATGGTGTTAACCCATGGGGTATAAGTTCACTGGAAGATAACGATGAGGTTGTATTTTTTGATGGAACAATTGACTTTGGGTGTGATGCTAATGAAATTTAATGTGGGATTTTTCATGGTTAATTAATGTTTAAAGAATTAATTAACGTACAATGGAACTGATAAAAAGGGAATAAAGTAATCTAATATAGCTCTTTAAATGGTTGTGTGCTTAAAGGATTCCTAGTGTTAGAAGTAGCAGCCCAGTGTCTAAGAGAAATTAGCTGCAGTTGTGTTTAAGACTAGGTAATTCCCATAGTATGGTTGTGAGGTACAATATATTCTGTACTTTTTGTGTTTTCTATACGCTACTCCACCCTGTCAGTAAGGGAAACTGACACCCCAGGGATTCTGAGCCCTAGAGGGATGTTTTGCCTAAAATCCTGGTGGGAGGATGAATGGATGACTACCCCCTTTGGCCCCGCTCTCTTATATTGGTTGTTACTTGTTCTGGTAGGAACAACGATTAGTTTTCCCTATATATGTGTGTAGAGGGCTGTAATGGCTTGTGGTTATTCACACACATGTATTCTAGATATAGTATCATATGGACTACTATAGGTGTAACGTGTATGGGCTGGGATGACTTGAGGATCCTTACTCAGTGTATGGGATGTAATGGCTTGAGGTATAATACCCAGCATATGATACACGTTATACGAGTAGCGGTGGCTCCCGAAAACTACCTGGTTACTTTTCATTGTGAGGATGGTGTGGTTATTTTACCAGGTGTCTGTGGGAAATCCTTTGTGTTGCATGAGGTGAACATTGGGGTGCTTCACCCAGGTGTCTACGGGAAAGCCTTTTTGGAGAGAGATGCTCAGGACGTGCGATGTTGGGGAAAAGCGGCAAACCAGTGGGGAAGTAGTTGCAAGGTAACCTTGATATTCTTTATTATATGATATATTATTGTATGGGTTACTTGGTGAGAGTATCCATGGTGAGATTAGGGACTTAGTATACCTATTTAGGTGACGAGTTAGTTTCACTTGTTGTTCAATGTACTTTAACATTCTTTCTTTACTTTTGCATGAGAGGCTTCGGGGAGGATCCTACTGAGTATACTGTTGTACTCACCCTCTGTATATACAAACTTTTTTTTCAGGTCACTTGGAGCCGGTTGGAGATCAAGCTGGTTTCTACTATCTTGTGGTTGTAGGAGCTGTTTGGGATTTTGGTTTCTACTGTTTTTTACGTTCTTTTGGGTACTTTTAGTTTTTCCCATTTTAGTTGTAGTACGTTTTCATGGCATTAAATATGTGCATTTGGGTTTATTTTATATTTTAGTTCTATGTTGGAGTTGGTTGGTGTCTATCTTATCTCTATCTTCTGCATGTGTTCTCTTAGTTGGTAATGCCTCCCATTTGTGTGTTTATTATACCCTCGGTGTTAATCACCAACCCAGGGCCTACTGGAGGCGGGACTCAGGGGTCATTATCTCCCTTTTTACATTGAAATCCCAGGAGGGGTACACATTGTGGAGAGGGGGTCATGACATGAACTGTTAAGATTTATTCCATGATTCATGTTTATAATCCTTGATATTCATGTTATGATATTTCAATGTGATTAACACATTCTTATATCCATATTCCCATGTTTATGTTTACATGTTTCAATTTTTTATCCCCACTGAACATCTGATCTCAACAATTATTATGATTCTTTTCCACTATGTTATGAAGAAACATATTATGTTTGATGTTTCAAGGAAAGATTGTAGTCGAGAAGAACATAGTATAGGATAATATATCTCACTTATGCACCAATGTTTATGTTAACATGTTTCCAAAGGAACTAGACTAGTATGGTCTTTGGGGTTTTTTTGAGAAATGTATTAAGTATTATGAAAAAGTGATGTAATGTTAATGTATTTCAATATTGGATTTATATAAGGAATCAGTAAATGTGAAATGGAATGACAAAATAACAAGTCATCTAAAACACCAATTAATAAAGTGTCACTTAAAGGATGAAAATAGAGATTCCAAATATGCTTTAGACTGATTTTAGGGGGACATAGAGATGTTTCATTCATTCTCATTCCAATCCATGAGGCTTAGTGCTGATTATATTGTCATAAATCCATAATGTTTTATACATAATAAGAAACTACAGATGATTAAATTACCAATGGACTGTACTTTTATTTTTATATACCTGTTAAATATCACTAATAAAATTCAACATATGAGATCCTTAGGAGTTACAAGTCTTGAATAATTCAACATATTCATCCATATCTCCAAACTACCACCATAATACATATTAGAAAAATAAATCATTATTGAAGAATTCTCATCTATTGAGGGAGAATTTTACCCACCTATCCAGCAATAAGTTACTACAAATTATGTATATGGACTTACAAAATCCAAAAACCCACATATATTATGTGGAACTATTGTGTAAAATAATTATACCAAGGTAGGTATTGAGATATATACTATAATTGAGGATCCTATTATTCTTTTTATTACATTATACATAGGGGATATCAATATTACAGATATAAGATAATGTGGTAAAAACATGTGTTGGGGATAACGAGAATATATAATTAGAAGATAAATTATTATGTACCAAAATATTTAAGGGAGTGGGGGATTTCAAAATCTTATTAATAATGGTAGGTAAATATTGTGTCATAAAAAAACTACATAAAGGAAAAGGGTTTCCAACCCTAAGAACACTTAGATTATCAAGCATAGATCCAATCACCATCCAAACAAGAAGAAATTAGTTTTTTATATTCTCATAGTGTCAAACAACCTCATATTTTTATGTGGATTATTACATAGTGATAAATATAGAATTTTAATCAGTATAAGAAATTTATTGATCTAGATTAGATAATATGTGATATTGTTCTACAAAAACATGATATAATGGAAAAAATGTGACATGGGGATCTATAGTAATGCCACATGTGGTATTGTGGCATGAGATAAAATGTGTTTATTTAAGAAACTTATAGCACACTGTGTACCTCAACCAACTAGAATTTTTTATGGGATGGTGGATCTATGTCTTGCTTTGTAATGATTATGACTACTCTTTCCAACAAGGCTGTTCCAGTCAGGAGAAAATCACATCACCTCACCATGTATCTTTTAGAACTCTATCAGAACACGATGGATCAATTTTTTGGGGAGAAAAAATTGTTCCAATTCTTCTTTACTATCTAGAAAGGTTATCACCTCTTATGGTGCTACTTCCTCACCTACTACATTGTAGCATTTTCTAAGTTTTCATCTTCCATCTCTATTAGTATTCACCACCCTACCACTTCCTACCTTAATTCATTATTCCATTCAATATATGATGCCTCACATATCAACAATATTATAACCTCTCTGGTCAATAAGACATTGTTTACCATACCACTAATATCATCCACCCAGAGTTCCAACAAAATAACACCCCCATGTCAAAGGTATAAAAAAGAATGGATATAGACAGGGATATATATGATAGAGAGTTAGATTGAAAATATTATAATTACTATTCATTCAGAGATTCATAGATGAATTCACACAACCACCAAGGGAGATGATAAGGTTTATTGTTTTATAAGCTAAATTGTATATCTATGGAATGATCGTTAAAATTTCAGGATTAAAGATTCGAAAAGGATGAAATTAAACCATTGAACCACCTAATATGATAAAAAGTAATTGAAAAAAGTATTAAATAAAATTTAACATATAATACATGAAGAAATAATTGTAATTAAAAATCAATACTCTTTGAAGATGAAAAATTATTGTTTCCCCCACCCATCACAACCCCAATACACTATTTCATTATAATTTCAATACATAGTCATCGATGTCACTGAAAATTTGATCCTTATACCATGATACAATATCAATTCAAGAAAAAATAAATTCTCTTCCCTCTCTTGTAATCTACCTCAAAAAATGATTTATATCATCCCCAAATAATGTAACCCTATAGAAGTATTATAAAAAGGATTATGTAGTGAATTTACTAGGTATCATAATAATTAATACAATTTATTTATTTTAAAAAAATTGAAATATCCTAACATATAATATTCTACCACTAAATTTCGATCATGAAAACTCTAATGTGAAATTGAATTTTAGTGTCACCAGGGTGAAACCTCTTCACATATTCGATCAAGTCTTCTGATTTCTCATCATGGACTCCATTTATATGTAAACACATAATATCTAGGAATTCACTAATAAGGGATAAAAATATTATTTTATACCTAATATATTATTATCATGGACCTAACAGACACAAGATATCATTCTAGATCATCCCATGGGTAAACAACACACCCCAAAATCAATAGACGCAATGAATTTTTTCGGATTATATTAAATGGTAAATTAAAATTTTAACCACTAGGGAGGTTTGGTTACCCCTTAGACTCTAAATTCGATTTCTGTATTGGCTGGTAATAATTATAGTAAAAACATAGATAAATTGGACATATCATTGAGGGTTATATAATGAAAATAGTTACATTGATACTTTCATATGAGAAATACCAAACCATTTACTTATTCTCTATTTTAACACTTATTATTTATCTATTTTTTACTTAGAGCTAAAAAAATTAGATTTGTTAAAAATCCCACAAACTCCATGGGTGATTAGTTTCAGATCATAGACAGAACATTGTGTGAGGAAAATCATGGTTTAATATAATGAATATTCATCATAAATATAATTCAATACTGTATATAAATCCATCATTAGTGAATCATAAATGTTCATTATTTATAATATTCACTATTTTACTATTTTATAGTACAATGATATTGGGAATTAAGAAATTTCTTGACTTATGATGAATTGAATAAGGGTTATTAAATAAATATAAACCCACCACACAAGATGTTTTTATATAAAAATAACATTTAATAATCAAATTAGAAAAATTTTCCTAATTATATCTCAACCACAACCATAAAAACCATGTTATTGAGACATTTTCCATAAAATGATTCTATACATAACTAGGGGACCTTTATCACAGTATTCATAGTGATTTAGTGAATATAATAATGTTATATCTAACTTAATCTAATAACTTCTAGAATATAAAACTTAATTTTCGATCTCTATATTAATCCTCTGAATTTTTTTATATGTTATTATCATAACCCCTCTAACAATTTTGACCAAATATTTCCAACTAAATTATTCCTCGTAATAATACCAATTGTATGAACCTATTGACCATTTTTTGATTGAAATAATTATTAATTCCATAATAAATAACATTAATTAATGTGAACCCTGTCTAAATGTTTTACTGCTACTCAAGATAAAATTTAACCTGTCATTATCTAAATCAAATACACACATATCTTTAATTGAAAATTTTTACCGTAAGATTAATCTCTATACATTTTATATACTATTTATTAATCCAATTTTACAAGACATTAAGTGATGTCTAGAATAGTATGTCCTTAATCTATGATTAGTATACATGTATATTTATGATTACCCAAAATAGATAGATCAATAATAATTAATGAAAAAAATATCCTTCCTCCTTGATTTTAATAAAACAAAATTTCACTTCAGTAAGAATAGAAATTCATTTCCACATCCTAGTTTAATCATTGGACTAGATGTATCACTTTTCATATAAGGGAAAAAAATAAAATCATGGTAGTAATGAACCAATGAAAATATCACTAAAATACCAAACTGATCCAAATTAGATTAGTTTCATTGTTGGACTAAGTAATATAATTACTTATATAGGTTAACATTTTATATATCTTATCAACCATATGTAATGTGGCTCATATTATGAATAATTCGTAATGTATATCTATGACTGTATACCAATCGATATGATGCACTATACTAGTTAAGTCAAGATAATATGTCTTAACATATTATCATATGAGTAAATACCATGTCGTATTTCTGAAAATAATCAAAACATATCATCATAAACAATATTACACTACAATTATCCGAAAGTATAGATTACTTACTTTTTTAATTTTAAAAGAAATTACCATTCAACAATTCCTATAATATATAATATAGAAATAATTGAATGATAGAATAATATTTCCTTTATTATTCAACCATGAGAACTTTTAGTTCCATTACATTCAATCACTCATGTTTCTTTTCTAGATAAATTCAATGTGAACCACGTGTATTTTATATGTTAATTATTTCATCAATGAAAATTTCATATTCTTATCTATGTCCACACTATATATATATACATCAACCTCTACAAAATATCACCACTGATATGATATTTATAATGGATTTTTCAGTACATTGGTGAGATCATGGTTCATTAGCATAATAAATAGCTCTATTATTTTCAAATTTATTCTTAATCAATCACTAAATTATAGGGTGTACCCTTTTTCCAGTGATTAATTTCTTATTCCATAAAACTTACATCATAGCATCTGATATAATTATATACTACATATCGTATGTTAAGTCCTCCAATGGGGATTCATTAGGAATATTTCAACTTATAGATCCATTATATATGTAAATCTTTAAATAATATAGAGATATAAAATCATTATTATTGGATGTGAAACTACAATAAATGTAACCCCACAAAAGTTTATCATCCTCACCTCCAAATACAAAGAATATATTTTTACCCCATCCTAAGTACATTAGGACATTATTTAAATTAATAAAATTTCTCTCACTAGGACTTGATTAGTATCTACATCATATACTCAACAAATTAAAGATATCATGTTATTAATATACTGTGTAATATATGGTAAATCATATATGAAATTTATTTGGAATACTATAAATCCATGCTATCTCTATAATAATCACAATATAAAACATTGGTAAGTACTAATTCTTGGTTTTCACTATAGTTAACATATTTAAAATAATATAAATGTATATGTGTTGGATTAATATAGACAATGACATTTATCTATCTCAATATATATTAATATGTGTTATAGTGGATTCATCCCATATGACTCTCATCAAATGTAATTTTATAAAATATTTTTTACATAATACAAACCCAAAATATTATTTTTGAAATATATTGTGTCCTCAATAAAAATATTATAAATACCACAACACTCCCAGTAAATAACTTATATACAGACTTGTAATAACTATTCCTAAGGAAAAAAATCAATTGTTTTTCATTGTAAGAAAATGTTTACACACTGAGAAGAATACATCAATATATAAATAGAATATTTCAACTAGAAACTATAGTATGATCATTTGGAACCTAAAAAACATTAATTTGTATCATATATAAATACTTTAATAAATTTAAATATTGGGAATTATTTTTGGAATCAATATGATATACATCATAATATAAATTGATTATTATATAATATAGCATCTGATAGAAGTTGTTATCACAACATCATAAAAGATCACTTCATACTGAATACAATCAATATTTTGACATTAATATTCCTCAAATAATTACATATATGTAGAGACTCTACATAATATATCTGTTTTCTTATAGAAAACTCACTTTTAGACAATCTGTCTAACCCATTATAGTGCATCCTCTATGATCCGAACATGGATATTTTATGTGGAAAATATATTAGATTTCATGGATTGCAACCATTTAAAAGAATTATAATTATCAATGTCCCATCTATTGGTACCAATTTCATAATCTATAAAAACATATTATTATTTTTTTCATAAGAAATATCAGTCTATTGGGATCTCTAAGAATCATACCTCACTAATATTCTTATTTAACATGCTTCGTTTTTCTTCACAAAATAATTCAGAACTAGATCAATATCTATTACTGGAAAAGGTATTATGTTTTGTTAATCAATATATCCATGTTCTTCAATTCGTTCACACAATCCTTGAAAAATGAGCACCTTATCAAGGAAAAACAACATCATTCCATATAAAAATCATGTTTTATATGACTAAACTTGTAACATCATATAGTATTTTTAGGATAATAAATAATGTAATTATTTTATTTAAGACCTTTTTTACCAAAATAATAATATTATTTACATAATTCACAACCCATATTACACATAAAATTAATATTTGTATTCTTTTTATATAATATTTCATACGAGGCCATTATTTCTAAATTTAATTTAAAAAAAGTTATCATGAATTATTTTAATTATAGAGCATATCAATATAATTACATGGGAAGACCACATTGTATCATAATTGATTGAAACATTTCATGAAAGGTATGATTACCCATATAAGACACACAAATGTAATTTATTCCTTCTATGAATTGGTAGTTGTGAATAAATTTAATAATTTATTAGATGTTCATTTAATTCATCACTCAATTTATAACAACACCAAGATGATTAAAAAAATTAATCAACTATCTTAGGTGACACTCAACATTAATTTTCAACACTATGAACATGAAAATAGATTCAATCATTTTTTGATTAGAAACCAATAACCATTAAATATATATTCATTAGTAAATTTAATGAATTACCAAAATAAACCAATTACTTGGGTACTCATTGGTCCACATAAAAAACTATTCACAAGATCAAAAAGTCCACTAAACATATAAATTCATATACTAATAGTTTATTAGGATATTTATCCAAAGAATAATGATTCACATGTGTTAAATGGGTTTTAATTGAATGAATCCAAAATTTTATCTTCATGTATTCTTTAGATATGTTTCTCAATTATAAATCCATGGTAAAAAACCCAAAGTTAATTTGTTGTTATAATCAATAATTTCCAAATTATATTTAATGTTATGGATAACATTATCTATTATTAAAAATATAATAAAATTCATCAAATTCCTTATTCCATAAAAATATACTTTATATAAGAAGGAAATATTATATTCTTAATTTTTTTTAATTTTACATCTTTTATAAATAAGATATAGAAATAAAAACATTTATTTATAGTAAAATAATTGTTGTAGTTTTATAATTATAGAATAATTCTACTAGGTATATTTAGATAAAATTTACTTATATCCATAGGAGAACACTTTCCCTATTACCAAGAAATATTTTAGATATCTTTTAGTATATCTATCTTATTTTTGTGGCTTGTTATTATCAACTCATATATGAGATGCATACTAGGTATCCAATGATTATATGTTAAAATCAGTGAAATTGAAGTAAATAATAATAGAAAAATATTCTCAAAATAATTCCCATGAGAAAATACATAATCCTTAGATACATGTGTATAATTATATTATTGGACATGCCTATAAGGGACCTCAAAAAATTATAATGATTCATGAAATTATCTAAAATAAAGTCATATTATCTGTTGAGTATTATATTTTACGTTATTACATTAGGATAATTTAGTGAATGTACTCCCACTAATATAATGAACAAATACATACTATCATTATAGGGATATATGTTACATATTTATTCTTCAACTACCTTATTTAATCTCATACCATATGACCAAACTATATCTCGAATAAAATAATTTAAATATTATGAAAAGTAAATTGTGGATAGTTTAGGGTTTAACTCTAAATCATGTTACACTAAGTTGATTCATGTAGCTCTATTCCACTTATATCATAATAGTTAGGGTTCCATAAATATTTATAACCTAAATAATTAATTTTATATACGAACCTATAACATAGGATAAATTATAATTTGATTGTCTTAGAATGTATAATTAAAAGAAAACTAAGGGTTAGGTTCACCCAAACTAAATGATCGTTGTTCTAATAATATTTATCTTCTGATGGTACTTACACGTAATATTATGTTGGTTTTCATGGTCTCCCTAAATTAATATATGTAATATGGATATTACATCCATAAATACATCATATCGTGAAATATTTATTATCATAATTTTTCATTGTATATATATAAATTATTCTAATAATTTAATCTCTAATCACTATTCCTTCTCCAAAATTAAAATGTTCAAACAATATTAATATTTTAATCTTTAAATAACTCATTAATTGTTTATAAAATAATAATATAATTCAAATATACTTACACATATCCAAAATGAATAGCATTAAACTAGTATAACAAACTATTTCATGTGATGTCTTAGAATCATCAGAATCCAAAAATCCATTCAAGAGTTAGAAAGGAGTGATATGTATCCAAATTACACATTTCATAAGAATATAAAAGTCTCCATAGTTTTTATTAGTCCCAACTAAGTCTTTCTAATAAATTGTTCTTTTCTAATGAGTACCCAAATTAAAATCATAAATTTAACACCTAACATCTATAAAAAATAATTAACCTCTAATTTAATACTAAATAATCAATAAAATACTTGTTTCAATGTATATTAAAAATAAATTTAATTTTTATAAACGTATCATGAAATTTATTTCATGATAAATTATATGATTTAGTTTTAAAAATTGAACATCAATTATATAATATCCTCCTCATATAATTAATATTTTATATAATATATTATTTTTTTAAAAATAATTTCATTGGAAAACTAATAATTCATTTATATACTCATTAAATAAAAAAAAATAGATATTAAATTCTATGAAAATCGATTTTGATAATGATTGATGTCATAAAAATTTGGCACATGCCCATTGGGCATACACTAGAAATGATTTTTATAATATAATTTTATAATAATTTAGTATCTTATGGACTAAATATGTCTATAATAGGGTGGTTATTTTCCCTAAAAAAATTCTATTCTAGTTTCATGTTGGGTTTCATCCCACTGCACCTTATCATTGCTTCCCTGCTCCATTTATCTTCTTTACCCTACACCTTACAATGTCCGCTTCCCTAACCTATGGGTCCCTATCTACTTGCCTTTCTTGCCTCCACCACCATATACACCTCAATACCTATCCCTCCATCTTTTAGACTCTTCCCCATCACCCCTTCCCATAATTTCCTACTATAATCCAGACTATCATCTCCTCTATGATCTCCTCCTCCCTTATCACCCCATTGTGTTTTCCAATTTTTGCATTCATGGAAAACTCAAATCCTCTCAAAATTGGTAAGACCAAAATTATCATGATCATATTTAAAACATTAAGATTTATAGAGATGAAAAATGTAAATAAATACTACATTTTTTCTATTATTAAATTAATACATCATAAAAGTCATCCTAGAACCAATTAAACAGTTGAGTGTCACAAATACAAGTTTAAAAAAATATTTTATGACACTTGTTGAAATTTCTTTATAATCATGCTCATGTAGACCCTATTAGATACATATCATATGATATAATCATCTACATAACCTAGGTAATATTAACATAAGAATAGTGTAATATTTAATTCTCATAAAGGGAAATAAATTGACCGGTCATAACCGTTAGATCATAAACTTGAGCTATAACAAGCATAAGGTGGAAATTTAGTATAAAAAGACCAGTAGAACTTAAATGACCACCATAAAACATGATTTATCAAAACTTATAATTGAATAGAAACATAATAATGATGGAATTCCATTAAAACATCACATTTAATATTTTAAATATCACAAAAAATTTTAATTATAACATAAAAAAGAGAAATATTTTTAGAAAATAGAATATCATAAAAATTTACTAGATTGTAAATAAATCATAACATAGGGAAATTAAGTGTGAAATACATATGAACTTGTAATAATATCATTGTGGACTATGTATCACCTACTAATTATCAATTCATTACAGAAGAAGCATCAATAAATGATTCACATACTAGAGCGAGCATTCATTACATGATTCCTATAGTAATCTCATTGGATATAAAACCTTAAGAAACTCATTAGAGGGAGATGCAGTAACCCACCCATAATTATGCATAAATATGAGTTCCACATAATAATCTAATCAATTTTTTTATCATAAATAACCCATCATAAGAAAAAAGGGTCTATATCCTTTCCAAATGGAATGAAATAAAAAACATGATGATTTGATAAAAAAATAAAAAAAAATATTTTATAAAAAAGTTTATATATAGGTTAATTTATGGACTATTAATTCATTTTAGAATACTCCATATATAATTGAATTTATAAAAATATTGTTTTTTCATAAAAAAGAGTTTCAAAATATAAAAAAAGTCTTGAATTTAATGTAATCTTGAAAAAACAATTTTATACAAGATGAAGATAAAACATCGTAAAAATTTACTTCAAATAAAATCTCAATAAGAATACATAGATAAAAAAATAAAAAAATATATTCTTTTTAAGTAGATTTAAAGAATGTCAGTTCATGATGTGTATTTTTTTTAAAATTTTAATAACATTAATTGAAATCTAAAATCAGAGAAACCATAGTGAAACATGCGTTTTAAAATGAAAAAATTAGAATATATAGATTATTGGAGATCAAAAAAATTTTAGCTTCTACTAGGGAATGAATATCATCTATGTGTTGTAAAAAATTGTAAACAGAAAATAATTATTAAAATACATGAAAAATATTACAAAATTATATATATTTTTTTGAAACAATATATTCATCAAATAAGAATACTTTGATTTGAGACATTATTTACCAATAAGATAATTTTACAATACAACATCAGATCATCATAGTGTTTTTATCAAATATTGAATGAATATAATTGACGTGGAATGATTATGACACATGAAAAATTTTTGAGTCATGAAAAAACCAGATCTTTATTACTTTAAAGTTGAATATACCCTAATCTCATAAAAGAAAATTTAATTATCTTAATTCTCTATTTCAGAACCATATTCATATAAAATAACCTTTTATATTCTTTATTTATGATCATTTATTCTGAATAAATTAGTTAGTTATTAACTAATTTAAATATCATTTTTGAGTAATCAAGACCATTTTTAAGTAGTTTTATAATCAAAATATTTTTATTTATTATTATACCAATGTTCATTATTAATAGATAATATATAGTACTATAAAAGTTCTTCATGGTATTTCATAATGTTATAATATCATCAATCATATTTTTAGTTTGTTTTCTTGTAAAAAAAATATCGATTAATATTTTTTTATGATAACCAATAACTAAATGGTGGTGTCTTAATTAATGATTTTAATATTTATATTAAAAATAAAGAACAAAAATATATCTTTATTTATTATATATATACAACATAATGATTATAATTATATTAATGATATAAATTCATTTCATTTTTATTATTGGTGGTTAAACTAACCCAACACGAATATGGATCAATCTATGTGTGTGTATGAATCTTATGTATTTTTTTTTGAAATAAAAAACCTTTTAAAAATGTATAATGTAAATATTTTTTTTAATAAAGTGATAAATCATAATGGTAATTTTTTCTTGAAATAAGGTAAATGAATTTGTTGTTTTCACTTATTACTAAACAAATATTCCCATATATCTATTTGTTTTAAGTGGTTAGTTTTATGATAATTGTTTATTGTTAATATTAGTAATTTAATTCCTAATTTATATATATAGAATAAAATTACTTACATAAATATAATATATATTCACTAAAATATTTTATTTATCCATTTTTGAAAACGTAATGAGAAAAAAATAAATGTCTCATTGATTGAGCTGTAATCTGCACATGCACATGAAGAAGTTTTCTTTCTTTATTTGACTGAATGAGATGGATATAACTAATGGATATACCATAAATATAATAAAATTAAAGAATATTATTAAAGAAAATGTCATTATAAAATATTATAAGAATTTTTTGTTGGAGGGTGGATGATAGTGAAAAATAATGGATGTAAAAGTGTCATATAAAACTTATTTTGGGGATTCATACCTTTTCATAATTTATCCATTAAAAAAAGGAACATGGGGAACATTTATGAGGTTTCTAGATTTAAAACATGTAGAGAGGATCTAGAAGACATATGTTTTATAGAGTCTCATTGGAATTTCAAAAATATGTTTTTTATTGAAAATAATAATTATTATGAACATATATTGAAGAAGGTATCTGATTTTAAGATGAGAAGAAAAAAAAACATGACTACCAAATAGAAGAACAATTCAACCTAATTAAGATGATTAGATCATATTGATAATTAAGGTTTTGTTTAATGTTAAAACTATGATACCTAGTATCTCAAGATTAGTATGATATAAGGAATAATTTTTGAGTTTAAGAATGTTTAGTCGGGAATACTATAGTATATATTTTGGATGCTAAAGATCATAGTTACTGTGTTGTAAAAAAATAATGTTGTTAGTTTATAAGAATGAATTAGATATTTTTAATAATGAGGACACTGTGATACATGATATTGATTAGGAATATTTAGTGGTATACTATGAATCTTTTTTATAAGAATATATATTTAGTTGATGTTATAAATTCAAAGGTTGAATCAAGTTCTATATCATATTTTTGGAATTTATAAAATTATTATTGAATAAAATATAATGAATAAATGAGATATTGATCACATTTAATTATGTAAGTTTTTTAATTTGAACATTTGTGATATAGTGAGAGGGTAAAAGATTATCCCATACCAAACCAACATTTATTGATTATAATATTATAGTGGAGAATCAAGTACTTGGTGAAACTGATTCACCTCTCACTCTCTCATGTGTTTTCATGATCACAAATACTCTTCTATGTATTTTATATATTCTTTTGAGTGTATAATAGATATATTTTTTATAAATTCTATTTTCATCATGGAGTAATGGTAATTAATAATAATTTTATTTTTATAACTTGTTGATATCATTGAAGGAGTTTAGAAGATCAACCTATGTGTTTGAATATAAGCATAGTTTATAATGTGATGATTAGAGAGTTGTAGGATACACCATCGAGCCTATGAAAGAAACAATATACCTTGTTCTAAAAATATATTAACAATAGAACACAATAATACCACTAGGTTTCCAGTGGTACCCACTTTCCATTTGAAAGATTTTGGGAAGAAAGTTCGAGCTCTTGACATTCCACTTGCCAGACAGTGAGGTTCAAATAGAAAATGGAATTTTATACTTTAATGTGCTGCCATAATATTTAATTGTATATAGACATGTTTTAATGGACAATATTGATTCCAAAATATAGCTTATCATATTGGATCCTATAAGTAGGACCCTTGGAGGATTGGATAGATACAAGGGGATTTATAATATGGTTTTACTATGAAAATTTATCATTATTTATCTTTTTCTAGAATGGGTTATCACAACCATAAAAGTGAGGGACAAGTTCCCTAACTAAGGAAAATGTTTAATGGGGTTCTAATGATGATAAAGGTGAGGGATTAATATATTGAACACAATAATGAAACCAACATTTCAATTCAATGGGTTGACATATAGGTGATGACATCGAAATATTGCTAAAATATTTTATCATACATTGTTTTATTCTTCATTTATTTTCAATATTGATTCTATGTTTTCGAATATGCATTAATTATAATAATCATAATATCATATATTCAATCCAACCATCTCCATGTTTCACACTCACATTATTAATAATGAACATAATTTTTTTAATAATACATATCAAAATTCTCTACACTGTAGTCATGACTGAAATAAATTTAATCATGTTTCTACATGAAAAATTCCCATCAGATAATGAATTTTATAGAAGTCACACCTGAATTTTTCAAAAATTCAAAGAGGGTAGATTATAGATATATGAGAATCAATTTGAAAAATATTTTTTATATCTAAATGAACCCCTGAATAGAATATTTACATAGTTTTATATCATAACCAATTGTCAATTTTTTTCTAATGATATTTTAATAGAAAAGATTGTAAAAATAATAATTTGGGACCAAACATTTATTTAAACCCCCATTTTCATCACCATACATGGAGAAATGTATATAAGGAAAATGGTTGTCAAAAATCCCATTGAATCACTAATGATATATGAAATTACTATAAAGTGATAACCTGAAATTGAATCTGATGAAGAAAAAACATGTGTAAAATAAAATCACATTCAAATCAACCTTTGATAACTCCGTAGAAAACAATTGTGACCCTATTTCAATGAAACAAGTGATAAGTGTCTTATGGAACATGTTTAGTAAGTCAAAATAAATATTTTTTCTTTCTATAGTTCCTTATATTCATCATCTCACTATCTAATTCCCCATTTTCTTCATGTTCTTCCTCTTTCTACTCATGTCACCTTAGTAATGAGGGCCTAAAATACTCTCGTGATCAAATAGAACATCATTTTCTTAAAAAATGAATTATATTACGAACATAATGTTAAACCTAAACAAGTTATTAAGGATAATAATCAACTCAAGAATGAAAAAAATTTCTAGAATAGATGGACCAAGTCATGAAGGAAAATGATGAATTATTAATGAAAATTATGGATCAAGCAAATATTGATAAAATAAAGTGTGAAATAAATGAAGTCCATTTATGTATAAATCAAAATTAAAATAAACCTAAAATAATAATAAAAAACTTTTGGGCTATCAATGATATTGAAATTAATGGTTTAATATTGGTTTCTCAAACCAAGCAAGAAGCTCAAAAGGTCCCTTAAAAATGTTTTTATTAATTTTTTTGGAGTTATAAGTCATTCAACAATTGTAATTTACTTAGATATTAAATTTATTATTATGATTTAATTAATTTACAATATGGGATAAAAAATTCAATTTATCATTAAACTATTATTTCCAAAATAAAGTCACGTAGTAAAATAATTTGGATTCCAAAATGATTATTAGCTATTATTAGTAGAAAAATGTTTACCTATATACCAAAACTATTATTACATTGATTTTTAATAATAATTTTATTAATAGAAAAACAAATTATTCATTATAGAACCTATATAAGGGTTTTTAAAAATACATGTGTGGAAACCAATTCGAATTAAATCTAATAGATAAAATAGATTGAAGTCTTGTAATCATAATTAAAAACTCTATTCATATAAAAATTGGTGAAGGTACCATTCAAAATAATAACATATATATTTTAAAAATATTTATTTTATTGGTTTGAAAAACAATATTATAATCATTATAGAATTATGTAAAAAAGGTTTTAAAACTAATTTAATATTGTTTTTAATATATTTAACTCTAAAAGAAATATGTTATTTACTTTTTCATTTTTGTAAAATTTATATATAATAAATTTAAAATCTCACTATATACAAAATGTAAAATTATTGTGCATGAGTTTTTGATTTATGGATTTTAATGTGGCGACATGGTTACTATAGAACACAATCACTTGTGAAACAAAAATTTTATCATATAGTAGGAGATATACCAAAATTAAATTTAATATATGACATGGTTTATAAGGAAAGGAAATATCGAAAGATATAAAAATCAACATAAAATTATAGAAATGTAATTTCTTCATCTAAATCTCTTAAATGATCTTTTCTATTAATATATATCTTCTGAAATTGATGGTAACATAAGGATTTTAAATATATTTGTTATTTTTAACGAATATAAAGGATTAAATTTTGTTTACATATGATATCACAAAAGATAATCCTGTAAATATTTTATCAATATTTCTAAAAAGGATGAAAATAAAAAACATATGAAATTATTTCTATAATAAGTGATCATTTTATGGAATTATACAATAAGTAATTTTTATATTTTTTCTCAACTCAAGAAAATAATAATTTATGTAATGGACCGGGAAAACCCTAAAAAAATGGGTAATTTAAAGATGAAACCAAACTCTATAATAATTCACCAGACCATATTTAAATGAATTTATTTTACCTCAATATACTCAGGCATTGGTTTCCAATACAACATGATTAATTATTAATAGTGCTCTCATAATATGTTTCCTAAAAATACCATAAGGACATTGTAAACATGAGAAACTATATTTATATTATTTATGTTTTGTATATAAATTATTTTTTCTAAATAAAAAATATTACATTGGAAAATTTGACAAAAAATATGGAGATGGAACCATTCATGGTTTCTCTAAATCATGAAACACATTTAGAGTCATTAACAAATTGACTAATGATTTAGAAGAATATATTCATGTGAGTTTTTATGCATATTTTTCAAAATCACATTCTCAACAATGTATTTATTGAATATTAGTATTTTTACATCAGATAAAAATACACAATTCAAAAATGATGAGGTTAATAATGAATCACTTAAATGTCCATTAATTAAATCATTAGAACACCAAAATAAATCCCCCTTTAATATTTCATTTTATATTTTCATGTGTAAATTTTCACTCAATGATTTATTCAAAATAATGTTTAAAATACTTACATTATCTCATTATTAGTTAAAAAAATATTAAAAATTATTTTATAAATGAAAAATGGGTTCTATGAATGTTAAAGAAACTAAATAAATTTTTTATGAATGTTTTATGTACTCTTAAGGAATGACCTAATGGTCCTCACACCATAGAAAATAAATGGTTGTTTAGGAATAATTTTGAGGAACTTGGTAATATAATATGAAATAATGCTTATATAGTTGGTGATAGTTATAAAAATGATGAAAAAATCTACTGTGGTGAATTATTTTCACCCATAAATCACAAAAAAATCATTAAACTTTTATTGGGATTTTACTCTGAACATAATTTTAAGAACATTAATATGGATGATAAAAGATCCTTTTAAATTGATTTATTAATAAAAGATTTTTTTATTTAAAAAATTAGTTTTTAGGATTTAAATATTCCAAATTAGTTTACTAAATTGAGTAAGCCACATCTTATTTTAAAACAATCCCCTTTTTCATGGTTCTAAAATTTATTTGTTATCCATTTTCAATTTATTTTAAAATTGAAAAGTTTGATTCAAATATTTATCAAAATCATGGCTCAGATTATTTTTTTCTCACTTAAATTTATATTTATTATTATATTTTCAACATAAAAAATGAATTCAGATATTTTTAATTTTATAATATTATGAAAAATTAATTTTAAACGAGCCTTATGTGTGGAATCAATTTTTTTGGTCGGTTTTAAAAAATGTTCAATGGAATGACTGTATTTTTTGAATGAAAATAAAATACAGAAGTTGAAATTTAAAAGTTTTTAGAATGGATTATAATATGTTATGTTTTACATCCATGAGTACAAATTATAGGATTACATTTGATGAATCTTATAAGAGGGTAAATAAGATGATTTATTGAAACATGATTGGAAGTTTACCTAAAGTTAATGTGACCCAACATGACAACATGTTAAAATTTTGTCTTTGTAACCCTTTTTAAAAGGATCCTAAGGAATCTCGTCATAAAATTCAAAATAATATTCATCAATTTTAATAATAACTAACAATAATGGATTTTTTATTTAAAAAAACTGCTTTTGAACTATCAACTATTTAGGATTCTTATGTTCTGGATTCCAACAATAAATTTAATGAACAAGTTTTACTCTCTTCATACATGGAAAACCCCTAGTCCGTTCGAGTAGTAAAATTAAAATTAGTGTTTCATGTTCTATAGAAAAAGCAGAATACATATCCACTTGGTGATCTTGTACCCAAATAATATAGATGAACCAAACTCTCTTAGACTATGGGATTACATATGTACATATCCCTATTATATGTGATAACAATATTATAATAAATTTCTATAAATTATATATCTTATCTTCATGGAATAAACACTTTGATCCTTGGAACTATTATATAATATATATCTTTGATGTGAATGATATATTAATGTAATTTTTAATGAAATTATTTTAGATAAAATATATTTTCACTAAAACTCCTCTAGTTGATCATTTCTATATCATTAAAGGGAATTTAAAAATGGAATTCTTATCAAATATTCCATTTGACTATGATATTTATTATTAGTTTTCAAATCATTATGATTTACATCTTTATTATTTTTAAATATTTATCTATTTCCTGTTAAAATCATTAGAATCATGAAATTTTTTGAATTATATTGTATTATATTGTTTTACATTTTCTTTATTATAGACCCTATAACTAACTTTTACATTCATTTAAGGGGGTTTCTTATCACTTTATTTATATTATTTTCATGAGTCGTTATGTTTTTTAAATTATATTTGAAATAGATAAAATGATTTAAATTTTCTTAAACATCAATACCAAATTTTCTAAAAAAGTTATTTTTTAATTATATTATGATTTTATATTTTAAAACTATATTTATCTTCATAAATTAAATATAATTAGCGTGTTATATTTTATAATTTATTTTAATAGGTTTTTTGTTAAAAACATATGAGAAATTATTTAAATTATGTACATATTTCTAATATTTTATCTATTTATTGAATAATAATTATGAGTAAGAATTAAATATATACTTTCCCCTCTTATAATTACTTTTAAATTGTTAGTTTTTTAATAATATAATATGGAATAGTGCTTTTTAGGTATGTTTTACCACACAAAGGAACATTTTCACACCTTTTTTATGATGGAATAAATAAATATATGAAACCCCATTATTTGAGGGAAACGTTGTTTTGAAAATTATATTTAAGAAATTTTCTATACCTATTTTCTCTGATTTTTCTCATTATCCAACTTTTTATCTATTTCATTATCTATTCTCTTTAAAATATTAACTATGTAATTATAATATCATTCTCTATAATTTCAATTTTTATTCACTTTTCTAAATTATGTTTCACTTATCTCCTTAAAAAATTTAAACATTATTCTCTCTCTATTTATATAATATATTTATTTAATAGGATTTGAGAAAATATGATATGTTTCAAATTATTGTTTTACACTTTATTTTTTATTCTATTTTTGAAAATATGTATAATATTAATTAAATATTAATTCTAAATATCTATATTGACTCTTTGTTTTCTAAATATCATTTAATATATCCCATTACTTTTTTATTAAATCATACAATTTAAATATTTCTTTACTCTATTTTATTATTGATAATCATCGAGAGGGAAACTTTTATTGAAATTTATTGGGAGAAAATTATTTTTCCTGAAGTGTTATATTTTTATTGAGTATATTGATGGAATTCTTTTTCTAGATGATATATTTCTTTATTAATATTTCAAATGTGGTCATTATATTTAGATTTTTAATTACATTATTAATTAAAATAATGAATTTTTTTTACTTTATGTGAAAATTAAGGAAACAATTTATATATCATTATAGATTACTATATCATTAAAACATGATTAACATGATATATCTATTTATATTCCATGTTTGTGAACATAATATTGTATGAAATTATTTAATATATATCTCTATCATTATTTTTCATGATCACAAACACTCATTTATGTAATAATAATTTTATTTGTGTTGATGATAGTCACATGGTTACAATATCATGATATAAACATTTAATAATGTTACAAAATTATATTTGGAATTTTTATCACATGTTTTTATCATATAATGATGGTTTAGTATCAATTGAAGGTTTTGAAGTAAAACATTATTGTCAAAGTGATGTTTGGAGAGTTTTAGATTACACCAGCTTGCTGGTGTATGGAAACACCCAGATGGTGAAACATTTATACAATCCACAGGATAAAAGAACAGAATAGAGTATCTATTATTTCCTAATATAAAACTATAAGAATCATTTTAGAAGGGATAAACTCTATGAATATTACTGGATAGCTATTGAGGTATTCCACCAGTTAGTAGAATTTCAATTAGATGGCCATAAAACCTATTTTTAAGTGGTCCTAGCAGATTTAATTGTATATTGATAAGGATTTATAACATATATTTAATAAAAATATTCCTTATAATATTATAGATAATAAATATGACACCTAATAATATTTTACTAAAAAATTATCTTTGATTAAATCATTGACACACCAATAATGTAGATTTAGATATTTCACTTCATTATCATTCTTCAATGAAGATAAAATTATAATTCACCGTCAATAACATAGTATTTTATCTTCTAACAACTCTATATATGGCTTAATTATTTTTACATTTATTAATTAGAGATTATGGAGTGTCATTGTAATTATTTTTCACCAAGAAAACATATATTTCATCATCTCGTTCTATAATATATGTTCAATACAAAAACATTATGGTACATGTTCTCAAACTATTGATGATTTTCAAGAGGGTTCTCACAACCATGAAAGTGAGGGAGGTTGGGCTGGGGGTTCTAGAACAAAAGAATGGTAAACAGTCAAATAAAAACACCTCCCTACATAGGGGAGGAAGATTTAGGGGATCACATCTTCCTAATTTTTAAAACCATTATCAAACACTTCTTGTTTATTCTTTTACGTTCTACATTGGTGGTTTTTATTATATTTACATTCATAATTATATAACATAAACACATCAATTTGTTTGTACAAACAAAATTAATTAATTTTGATATTAAAATTTATTTATAATATTAATCAAAATTATTACTTTATCATGTAAATATTATTTTGTTTTGAGTTTTCATATTTGATTTAGATTAAATTTTAAAAAGGGAAAATCACCCTATATTTTTTTATTACATAGGCCTAAAAATAGCTAATAAAAAAATTAATTAGGTTTCAGACATTGGGTCTAAATTTTTTAAAAACACATTATGTTGAATTTTACTAAACATATATCATTGGATATGGTATATGTGTCTAGGAAGAGATAATAATATCCATTTTAATCTTAATAGGTGTTAGAAGCTAAAATACCAAATGGTTCAAAATGAATATTAGATAAATTTTCAATTTCATAAAATATTAATCCATATTTGATTTACATCCTCCCTTTTGTATCTACAATAATTCACCATTACCATACAATTGATATCTATGTATAAGTTTCATACTTATTGGATCTAAATTTTCTCTTACATTATATTATTTATCAAATTATACATTTTGAAGAATATAAATGTTTCATATAGAGATGAATATAGAGTATTATATATCTAAATTAATTGACATAAATTTGGTGGTATAATCAAATATCAATATAAATAATAAAATAGATAGGAAAATAATTAGATAATTAATTCAAAACTTTAAAAGGATTGACCACTTACTATAGGTTGTGTTAAATGTAGTTTATCTACTATACCATTTGAAAATTGTTCTATAAAAGAACAAAGTTTATAAAATTATAAGAATAAATAAAATTTTTATGTAAATTCTATTAGGCCCCCATGAATATTAGATATAATAGAAATTGGTGTGGTATTATTTTTAACAAATTTCCACATCTTTTTTTTAATTAATTGAGTTAATATTTTATAATTTAAAATTCTATAGATAATTTTTGAATCTACTACCATTTTATGTTGGTTGTAATTTAGTTATGATTATAGATGAAGTGATTTTTTAGGGGATCAATTCATTAAAAACCATGGAGTTAGTATTTTCATTCTATCAACTATTTGATGTTTTTATTAGGTATGATTAATCTATAATTTGAAAATATATTCCTTTTTTAGTGACCACCTATAAAAAATGGTTAGACCATGAAACTTATGTAGAAAAATGTTTTCATGAAATGAAAATATATTAGAGAAAATGTATGTCATCTAGGATCAACCAAATGTGAAAATTCATCGACTAGTTAACTTGATGGTGAAATGGGTATTATCAACCACAAATCCAATAGGATCAACTAAGAGTGACCAAAACAACTAGTGGAAATTGGAAAGGTAATATTGGAATTCTTTTATCAGATTGATTGTACATACAAAAAATGGTCCAAAAAATCAAAATGAGAAGAAAATGGAAAAGAAAGATGTGTAGAGAATCATAACAATAAAAAAAGTCATAAAAATAACTCTTTTCTAAAAATGAAAATGGGAGCTTCCAATATCATATCACATTTATTCATGATGAATTGTGCCCTATTTCTTTCAAAAAAAGATCATCCAAAAATAAAATCAGTAAACCATGTTGAGCCTATGGTATAATGTTACTTTCACCACAATCCTCCACAAGTTAATATTAGTTGATTATTTTTTTTATAAATGATAATGTGGAACCTTCTAGTGAAAATGATGTCCAATAAATTCCTCCCTCTATCAATACGATACTATCAATTGGAAGAAGTCAAAAAACTGTGTTGGTGAAGTTGAACCCATCCCTAGTTGTTGAATAGATTAAAGCTGATTCTACTTGTTGTAAAACACTTTGGCTTTGTGTAGATTCATGAAAAACTGAGTAGATTTTCATCTAAATAATCCGAGTCAACATCATATTCTTAGTATCTATTCTACTCCTCTTAGGATTTCCAATCACCATTTTTTATACATTGGGGGATGATTTTTAAATAAAAAATCTGAGAGGGTGTGATATTCAAACATGATTTATGAAAATCCACTCAAGAAGACATATTTCTCAGTCATGTGGCTCTTCCAACACTAGTTAGTTCAAATACCACAATATTATGATATGGGGGAAAAGAAGAGCTATTGATGAATTTTCATTAGGATTTTTTTTATATTCATAATGAAGGATGAAATTGGATATGTGAAATAAAATTATTTACATGAGAAAATGAAATATGTTGAATCCAAATGGCTCTGTGAGTAAATTGGATACAAGGGAAAATCATATAAATGATAAAATTAGCTATGTTGGAAACTCAAATATATAGATCATTCTGGTAGGATTTTGGTATTTTGAATAGAGGGAACCTAACCTATCTAAACATTCATGTGGCATCCATCTAAGAAATTATTCAAGGATCAAAATATCTGGAAAAATAAGGGGTATATAGTGGGTGTTAAAATAAATCATTAAATACATGAAAAATGTTTTTTTGGGAGTAGGTTTATTAGGGAGTGCACATGAAAAGTTATTTCTTTTATCTATATGTTATAATATGTGGTGAGGGTGAAAATAAAATTATATATGGGAAGGGGAAAGAAGTCAAGGCACAGAATAACTCGACAATTATAGTAAGTTGAACACCTATGTAGTTTTATAGGATGTTTTGATTCCTTTAAAAAGGGATATAATTTTTTTCTTACTTTTTTTTTGTTCCCTTATATGTTAATAACTTTTTTCATATATTGAATCCTTTTTTAGTGGTTTGATAAATTGGGAATGGGGAATGAGATTGAGATGGTTTTATGATTTTTTACTTAATTCGGGAATAAATTGTTGTTGGTATTTACCCACACGTCATTTAACAAGTTTTACATATCCTTTTATTATATTAACAAAGTGAATGATAGTCCATTTTTACTAGTCTATGATCACTTTTCGTCTAGATTTCCATATGAGAAATGGAAAATTCTTACAAGGATAGGTTAACTGTTTAATTCATTGAGATAATGTGTTATACCCAATGTTAGAGTTTATAGAGTGCTATAAGGATATAAAAATAAACTTAATCTTTATAAATATATTTTCTTCATAAAATTACTATTATAATCAGTTGTTAAGAAGATGATTTTGTAAAGGGAATAAATCCTATATTGTGTCTTTATTGAGTTTATATTAAAATCGTTGTTACACTAATTTAGGAAGTGCTGTTTGGAGACAATATAGTGTCAAAACCTTATGATAAACCACAAGGTTAACACATAATTAAGAAAATATAATAATGACATTTCTTATATTTCTTCCATTTATGAGAAGTTATAATTTTGTAGAATGAAAAAAATCTCAAATTCCAAATTGAAGATTATTAAAAGGAAAACATATATAAAGAAGATTATCATCTTTTTAAAGATCAAAACAACATGTTCCTTCTTAAGAAACAATTCAAACTATGATTTTAATAAGATACAGTTATATGGGTTGGAAATTTTCATTATTATTTAATTTTATTTTTTTTCAATTGAGAAACATTAGAAATTATTTACAGTGATCAATATATAGTTAAGAACAGATGGCACTAAAGATATATATCATAGATTAAGATATCACAAAATAAATTATTATTCATGTTGTATAAGATAATATGATATTACAACTATAATAATGATGATCATGATTATAATTATTTTGTAATTCATTAAATTTTATTTTTTGTAATTTTTTTTAAATAATCAATGGTTTTTCAATATAATGATGTGATAAAATATTTTGAGTTGAATATTCTTAGACCTACTTAAACTATTGAGGAGTATTATTTGGATATAAAAAAATAAAAATGAAAAATGAAGATATTTTTGGATATTTTTCTATAAACACACCCGCATAAGGTTTTTGATTAAAATATATAAAATATTTTGGTGTTTTAAATAAAAAATTGAATTATTTTTAATTAATTTAAATTTCTAAGATAATTTTAATTATATAATCTTAGAGTGACCTAGAATAAACAGAGTCCACCTATATAAAAAAAGTATCAAAAAATTTAAGAGAAAAATACAAACCATGATAGATGAAACTAAGAAAATCATAGAGATAATAAAGAACCTAATATTGTGTAAATAAATATAAACATTTGAGTATTGAATAGAGGAGAAAGTCAACATCCTTCATCTAATTATATCCTTTTTAAGTTGATGGAGAATATTATATTAATAACATGTGAAATGAATTATTATAGAATAATTTATAATAAAACAAGCTTAATTTTGTGAGAAATGATAATATGCTGGGACATATAAGGAACATTTGTTTGTTATTGAAGACTATGATGTTTGTGTTTGAAAAATTCTAGTGTAAAATTTCTATAAAAAAACTAACTATTTTTCCTAATAAATTAAGTGAGTTGAATGATATTTTTTATGAAGAATAGTTAAATTCAATGTTTATGTTAAGGAATAATACAAGTTCAATTGATGAAATGAAATCCCATACAGACTCAAGATCTACTTCAAAGTTTTTGATGTTGTGAACAACATCAGAGATCCTTCAAAATTAATTGTTGTTATGATGTTTATATTAACATGTCTCATATTTGGAATACTCACAAATTTAACATGGTAATAGGGTACCTCATGATTCCTTTGAAAGACAAGTTTTATTGTTATTAATATTATATTAGAGTATTCATGACTCAATGGTCTCAATCAAAATAATGAGTAGGTTTCCCATGTTGGGGTCAAACCCTATAAAACACCATGCGAAGAACATTATATTTGTTATAGCTTTTCATGTGGTGTATATGATTATAAAGGGAAAAAATATTTATCAATTTATAGAAATTGGTAGAAGTTAAAATACATATGGAACTAAATATATTACATGACTAAATTCCAATATGGAAAAATATTTTTCCACACCTGATTCACCACCTCTAATGTGTCTATAATAATTTAATATGACCTTATAGTAAGACAAAAATGTCAATATTCACAAAAGTAAATTGTTATCTATTTCATAATAAAAATTAGTTAACATACTCACTGATCAACCAAAAATTGAAACAGCCTACATAACTGAGGTTGAGTGGTCCCCCAATAAACATGCTCCAAACATGAAAATTATCTACCAATAAATACTCTATGTACCACAAATATCCACTAAAATCATTCAAAAAATGTTATCCTAAAATATCCTTTGTCTATATAAGACATGAAATATGTAGGAAAACACCACATATAAGGGTGTATATGCACGTACATTAAAGTAAAAAACAAAACCATAATGAAATAATATAGAAGACTGGACAACTCAAAACCACATGATTAGGTGGAAATAATTACCCTATCAAAATAACATATATGATTTAATAGAGAGGACATAAGATATTTGAAAATTTCATTCACATTATTGTATAATAATATAAGAATTAATCTGAATCCCTATGAATCTAAAAAACCCAACTAGTAGCTTTTAACTAATCTAGAACCACAAAATGGCATACTCATGCCTCATCAAGTTGAACACAATAGACAATCATCACACACAACATATTAGTTTGATGATATCACCATCAATGATAAATGATACTCATTCCAATATAAGTAAAAATATGTGCACTACAGTTGAAAATTATATAGAAGGGTGATCCTAAACTCATAAATTATTAAATCACAATATTTAATCCTTATCATCAACCTAATGAAATTAATGAGAATACACCATACTTATTATGTCCGTCCTATTCATAAATTAAAAGTTTATTAGAACCATTGTGTTAAATTTGGAAAATATAATATTATCATGAAGTGACACTATCATTTCATTACCATGGTGTGAATACATTATATAGACCCTTATGGGATGGTATAATAGGGGATCTTATATTGGGACCTCTTCCCTTGCCCTTATTGATCCTATTCATTCCCTGTTAATGTCAACCTCTCACCCCATTCCCATGCAATGGAAACATGGTATTTTCATAGACTTAATGGTATGAAATAATTCATAAATTCATCATTATACATAAGGGTAAATACATACAGAGGTGATCCTTAAACATAGAACTTAAAATAACACCATAAAATATATCATGTCATAGAGTATAATGGAAAATATATAATCCTCATTGATTAGCCACACCAAAATGTTATGACTATCAATATCCATGCTTGGTGACACATTCCAAGGCAACAACCTCAAATCATGATGATGTTGTAACTCAACACTTCCATCACTACACCATTATGCCACCCTATCATGATACTCAATGCCTCACCTATCTCTTCTCCACCAAACCATTATTTATGGTTTTCCCCCAACTTTCTTAAGAAATCTAGTGACCCACCCCCTTGATGGCCTTGTCACATTATATTTTTCAACAACTATTTTTTATTCCTCCAAGATCTATATGCAATAGAGAAGAAATATATATGGTCAATATAATCCAAAAACTCATTCATAAATCACGCATTAAGAATCTGAGCACATTAAATAATGTTAGAGAATAAATCATTAATGCTAGGGCATAAATAAATATGGAATATTGAAAAAAAGAAACATTTTTGAAAATTTGAAATCTGGTTTTCAAAAATCATTACTATAATTTAGATGAACATATCTCATAAAAACACAACAAATAGAGAAAATATTTGTAATAACAATCCATACCTCTAATCCAAACATTATTTTTTTAAAATAACTTTTACATTACGTGTTATTATTGATTCTGTTGGGGAAATCTATTCCCCAGTTCCATATATATCTGGATAACCCTCAGTCACCTCTATATCTATTTTGGTTTTTTATCTCAACTAACCATTGAAAGATATTCATAATATGAATATATAATGGGTATTTTGGGGTTAATTGGTTATAACATTATTTAAATAATTGACAAATTAGTTTCAAATAGAAAAGTAGTGGAAGATCTATGGAACCTACCTTCCTATGAATCATCTAGTTACAACTATTGTCTTGTTATGATTACCACCTACTAAATCCTTGAAACCTTGACAAACCCCCTTCCATTATATTACCATGTACTATCATAAAAACAAAATACAATCAATAATTCATTTCTAAAATCACATATTGTGATATGAATAGTTACACTATGACATAAATTTAAATTTCATGACACATCCTTTCCTTCCATTATATTATATAATAATGAAATAAAATAAAAAAAGATTCCTTGTGGAAACAAAAATTATTAAAATACTATTTGTACCGTCAAAAAATATTGTTCAATGTATTCCACTGGTTTAAATTGTGAAAAAATTGATCCCTAGATCCTATCCATACTAATGGTTTTTACCTTGAAAAACATAACCTACATTAAAAGGTGATGTTATGGGTCATGCATCTAGTTACCATGTTTTGGAAAACTTTCTATATAGTTTCCATTATAATAAAGGATGTCCCAAAAGAGGTATATCATATCCATTAAGAGTCATATCTTTATGGTCAATCATTTCCACTAGATAATTAGACAGTGTTTCATAATCATTGATATCTATCTAAACCCAATCAAAGCCATGAAATTTGTAATTCATATATCTATTAATCCATGACATGTGGAAGATATTATTCATTCACTATTATTTTAGGGGAAACAGTAGTTTTTAAGTAACCTTCCCAACCAAAAAATGATCTAAAATTTCTAGATAATCCTTCAGAAAGTATTTACCCAAAAAAAGTTCGACATAGATAGACCTAAAGTAACACATAAATATTCTCCCAATACTCCAAAGGATGTCATTATAATTATGTGTATGGATTCTAACAACTTTAAGGGGTAATCATCCTCTCATTAATGAATTGAAACTTCTATTTCATTACTCACACATACTCTAGTCCATTTCGTAATGAATCCCTTACCTTTATCTTGTAACATGGGGAAATGAATGGTCTCATGTATTGGTAAATTAATCTCTTTCATACATTAGGGGAGTGATAACTATTTTATTATGATAGTTAAGTTATCCATTTTTCATCAACCATAGTCCAACACATATTTTTTGAGATCACCCTCAAGAACTAGAATGGTTCAATCAATATTTTCCACTATCTTATAGTGGAATGTTATAACCATCCACAAAAATATATAAAATTACATCTTCATGATTCTTCATAATTTAAATTTAAATTGACCATATCTATTGAAAAATCATTATTTATGGTATTCCACATATCCATATAATCTAATACACATAATAGTTTCCTAGGATATCCACTGAACACTCATCTTAAATAGAAAGGAAGTAGGATGACATGGTCAATTGATAAATTTTTTGGTCATGTATTGTCTCAAAAGTACTATTAGTTAAATGAGTATTTTGATGCTCACAAGTACCCTTATTTTTTTCTAATAATATTGAGTTATGTATTTTTTAGGAATATATACCATGTTTTTATTTGAATATTTGATGAAATGAAAAGTTTTGGGATGTGTTATAGAAATATTGTTCAAACCCAATGTTTGGTGAATAAACATATGGAACATCATCCCTATGCTACACTAAAATGATTGTGTATGGATCGAAAACCCTACATTTAGAGAAATTAAAACTGTATAGAATATCAACCCTACATAGGAATATGGAACCACTATTAATGCCCTACATTTTATAGATTGGACGTATGGTTAATAAATTCTACGTTTTGATCATCATTATGTTGAAATAATGAATGTATAGATCATAAAACCTACATCACTTTTGATTCCATTGTTAATCATAGATGAAAGTATAGTAAAGGAACCATACGTTGGTAGGAACCCTACGCTACGCAAAGGAACCTTACCCTTTTCAAACGAACCCTAAGCTACGCAGTCAAACCATATACTTGAATATTTAATAGTGAAGTTTTAAAGACACTATTTTATCCAAGATTCATGAAACTGTCTTGAAAGTATTAACGTTTGAGTAAATTCTTCTCTTTGACCAATTGAAAGTTCGCTATGATTGATTTAATGAACCATATTCACGAGAGAAAATCACCCCTATTTTGAAGGGAAGTTACCACACCCCTGATCATTTGGAATTTGAATATCTTCATTCTTTAAAGTGATCTTATGGGATCTATTCAATGAAAATAATGATATAAATATGAAAGAAGTGTTTCCAAATCGAGTGTATGGTGATATATGGGGAACATGTGATAGAAGATTCATATACTATGTATTCTTGTAAATATATTTTATAGTATTACTGCAATTAATTTTTGACTCTGTTATTTTTTAGAAGAGGCTACACTTTTGTGACATACATATTTCAACTTTTTACTGCAGCAAGGTTACTACTATTGTATTTTCTTTTCAAATTGAAGATAATTTGAAAATAGGATCTCTTCAGAGTTATTCATTCTTGAAGACCTTCATTTATGAAGAAGAAGAAGATCCAGCTACTATCATTTGCTGCTACAATGACTATGATGATCGACCTGAACCATCATCAAGTCAGTCACTTTTGGTTTATTGTCAAAAAACTTCTAAAACTCAATTGTGATTAAGTTTCAGCTTCTTGGACTAAGATATGGATAATCGGTTACCTATAATTGAACCAGAATGATCTGTTTATCCTTGTTGTAAAGGTGTCAACTAACTGTACATAGTTATTGATTTGAAGTTATTGTGATAATATGACTTTAAAAGTGAAATTCACCAAACTCATAGAGAGGGAATTGGTGGAGTGGGCTAGGGGAACTTTGTTCCCTAATATAATAAAAAATAGATGTGTTCATTCATTCTTTTTATCCACTACTCTTACTCATTACAGAATAAAACATTGTATATATGTTTAAATTACAAATGGAGTCAAAATATTTTATTGGGGAAAAATATATAAAATACACAATTCACACCCTCTTGTGTTATCTTTTTATTATCCTTACCAAACAATTGGTATCAGATATAATCTTTTTGGATAAATCTATAACAACCTAAATGGAATAAGGTCCATATAAAGCAGATGGAAATGACCGATCCGAAAGATGTAATGTATATGGTTTATGCTTTATACTTTAATGGTGATAACTATAGATGCTATAAACTATGGATGATTATATATCTAAAATATATAGGCTTCAATGTCTATTATAAGATCATTACTCCTTATGTGATTCATGAAAAACCATAGAATTGGATTCCTGAAAGAGAAGTTGAATAGGACATCAATTTAAAGGCAATGAATGCCATAATCTTTGGACTTGGACTAGATGAATTTAACAGAGTTTCACAATGCCCTACTACATATGAAATGTGTAAAACTAATGTTGTCACGTATGAATGAACATAGAACATTAGAAAAATGGGATATGCTACCGCAAATCTGAAGTTTAACACCGTGAGAATTTTCTATGGGGAAAGCACCACATAGATGAATGGAAGGTTAATAGAGATTTCCAACAATATTACTTCCATTTTATATCCCATCAGTCAATAAAATCAAGTGAAGAAAGTAATTATAGTAATTATCTATAAATGTAATGGCATATATTATATTATTCATTAATCATTACCTATCAATAATTTGAAAATGATTGAATTAATTGGAACATTGATGATGTATGAATCAAAAATGAATGATGATGTTGATGGTCATAAGATTATAGTGAAAAGGGAAAATACTTATCTCAAAGTAACATCTTAGTTGCATGATCTAAAAAAACATTAATCCAAAATAGAAAAAAAATAAGAATCCTTCAATTCGAAAATAAAACTAGATCAACTAGACAAAATATTGAAAAATTATAATATAAGAAAAGTGGTTTCAAAAAATTCTTCAGGAAATATGGTAAAAAACCCAGTGAAGTTTGATGCCATGAATGAAAAAATTGGGCCACATCAAACCTAATTTACTTCAATTAAAATATGAATGAAATAGTCAAGATAAAAAATATCATAAAAATATTGATAATGATGAAAAATGAAAATGATAAATGAATGATATATCGAGTGTATCTGAACACTCCAAGAGCTCCTCAAAACCTGATTCAAAGAAAGAGACCCAAAATATCATGGCTAATATGTGCATTTTTCTAAAAAAGAAGAGGTAAAATCCTATTACTCTTATTCTTATGATACTAAAAGTTACGAAAATGATAAATTATCTTCCAAATATTCCATCCTTGAAGAAAAATATCATTATTTTATATAGAAGAATAAATCATTGAAAAATAATCACAATTTTGTTTTAAGTGAAAGAGACACTATGACAAAACATCATCAAGAACTAGTTGAGAAATTAAACTCATCTACAACAAATTTTATTGATCATGAAAAAAGGATTAAACAATTTATAGATGAATTAGAGTCTTATAAAATAGTTTCAATTAATTTTACAGAAGGTAAAAAAAATTTAAATGATATTCCTTGAAATGAAGTTGTTAAAATTGAATGATTTGGAATAGGAAGAAAGGGTGAAAAATCAAAATTATACAGGAATTATTTTTTGCCTAATTATAACAATTACACCTGTTATTATTAGGTAGAAAAAGTCCATTTCAAAAATTAGTTTTATTTTATAAATACTTTAATTAGTTTTATTAAAAAAGCTTTTATTTCTAGAAATATATATCAACAAAGTGATGTGAATTATTCAAAAATAAAGTATTTTTGGATTCCTAGATTACTGCTCACTGACATTGTTGGACCCAAGAATATATGGGTACCAAAACAAAAATTTGTTTAAATTATTTTTTTGGAAAAAAGGATGCAAGAAAAAATTGATATATGGTAAATGGAAATGGATATTAAAGAAACATGAGTGGAGACTCATCAAAGTTTCATACACTAACTCAAATGAATGACAGTCTTGTCAATTCCAGTGATAATATAAAAAGAAATATTGTTTGAGTAGGAACTACAGGAGATCCAAAGACTGTCTCAATCAAAAATGTACTGTATGTGTAAGGGTTAAAGTATAAACTGATATGTATCTCTCAGCTTTGTGATGATGGATTTTATTTTTAATTTTGTTATCAATTTATAATCTGTGATCAAATATAAATTAGTGAAATATAGATCACTAAGAACTGATAATATTTATACATTGGATTTAAATTCTTTATGTAAATAGAAAGTGAACTATTTAACTGCTAAGAGAAATGAGTCATGGATATATCATAGAAGACTTGAACATTTTAATATATATTCTTTACATAAATTATCTAAGAAATAAATAGTTTTTTTATTTTTCTAGTCTTAAGTTTGAAGATAAAAAATTTTGTGATGCATTCCAAATTTCAAAACACCACAAATATTCTTTCAAATCCATTACGAAAATTTCTTCATCAAAACCTTTAGAACTTATCAACAATTATTTAGTTAGACCATAAAAATTAGAAATTTTAGCTATTAATTAATATGTTTATGTTTTAGTTGATGACTATTCTTGATTTTCTTGGGTATATTTTCTAAAATTGAAAAGTGAAGTATTCACTATTTTTGAAATCTATTTAAAAAATATTTTAAAATAAAATGTCTTTAAAACAAGTGATCATGGTGGAGTATTTTAGAATAAATAATTCAATTCTTTTTTCTCAAACCTAGTTATTAGACACGCCTTTTCTGGACTAAGAATATCTCAATAAAATGGAATGGATGGAAAAAGAAATAGAACTATTCATGAAATGTTAAGGACTATATGGAATGAATATAGTCATCCTATATATTTATTGGAAGAAGCTAAAAGCACATATTTCTATTTGATGAAAAGAGTTTTAAAAAGATATATTTTAAAAGGATACCATATGAACATTGGAATAAAAGAAATCCTAAAGTAATGTACTTTATGGTATTTGGATGCAAGGTGTATATCAATAATACTAAAGACAACATTGGTAAATTGGATCCAAAAGACAATGACTGAATATTTTTAGGATATTATGATACCTCTAAAGCCAATACAGCATTGAATTAAAATGTCAAGGATTTTTGAAGAATAAGTTTGGGTGATATTTTATGAAAATTACCTTTTTATAAAAGAGAAATATTAAAATTATAAAATTACGCACTCAGTTGATAATATGAGTCTTGAATACCATAAAATTAATTTTGAAAATGATATTAATATAATTTAGTCCAATTTAGAAGAACATGAAATTAATAACCTGAATGTTTATTTCCAAGAAATTCAATAACTTTAATGAACCATCCTTGAGAAACTGTTATAGAAGGCTTAGGCATAGGAATTAGAACTTGAATAAATTTAGGAATCCTATATGAATTTTTCTTCTTTTTAATCTCAATTACAACATAAATCTATTTAGTAATATTTAGAAGATGAGGTTTGTATGTTATAAAAGTAAGAAAAATATTCCAATTCAGAAGGAATACATTTTAGGAATTGGTAGAAAGACCATCTAATCATCCAATAATAGGAAGAAAATGTGTTTAGAAATAAACATGATGATTAAGGGATCATTACACAAAATAAAGCTAGATTATTAGGTAAGGTATATAATTAGAAATAAGGTATAGATTACGATGAAACCTCTGACCATGTAGGTAGATTATAAGACATTATAATCCTCCTAGATTATTCATCTCATAGGAATTTTAAATTATATCAGATTGATATTAAATATTCCATTATAAATGGATATTTAATAGGGGAAATATAGGATGAATAGATTCTTACCTTTGAAAACCCCATTAACCAAATTGTATTTCAAAACATACCAATGCTCCTGATATCCTTAAACAATAACCTTGATTTTTTATAAATTATTAAGTTCCTTTCTTTTGAAAAATTGATTTACTGTTGGATTGTAAGATCCTATAGTTTATGAGAAAAATGTCTCTTATAATATTTTATTAATAATAATTTATGTTTATGAAGTTATTTTTAGTTCAAAAAATAATATGAATTGTAATTATTTCTCAAAATCAATTCTAAAATAATTTGAAATGAGTATGATGGGAGAACTGAATTTCTTTTTAAGACATCAAATTTATCAAGAAGATTATGGAAATGTTTTAAATCAATTTAAATATAATATTGATTTATTGAAATAGTTTGGACTTGGAAACAATAAGAATCATATTACTCCTCTGTGCAACAATATAACACATGTTTCAGACAAAGCTGGAAAACTAGTTCAGAACAAGAGATATTGAGTTATGATTCATATTTTATTGTAAGTTATAACTACAAGGCCATAAATTATGTTTTCAGTATTTTTATTTTCTAGATTTTAGTAAAATCCAAAAGAATACCATATTACAATTATTAAAAGAATTTTTATATATTTTAAAGTAAATATTTTTCAATATCATACTTTTCTAAGAATATATAATTCTAATTTGATTTCATATTAAAATGTTGATTTTCGAGGATTTATATTAGATATAAAACATAAATAAGGAACTAATCACTTTTTAGGAAAATATTTATTATCATGGTTTATTGATAAACAACACTTAGTTTCCCTATCAACTACTGAGGCATAATATGTTTCTACGGGTAGTTGTTGTGCACAAGTATTGTGGATGAAAAAAACTATACTAGAATTTTGACTAAATTTTAATAATATATCTATTTTATGAGATAATACTAGTGGTAAAAATATTTCAAAAAACCATATAAATCATTATAGAAATTGGCATACTAACATCAGACATCATTTTATAAGAGGTCATGTTCTTAAAAAGGATATATCATTAGAATTTTTAAATACCAAATACTAGTTACCTTATATTTTTAGTAAAGAACTTCCTCGGGAAAGTTTTTATTTTTAATGGGTAGTTAGTAATATTTAATTTCAATGGAATGTTTATTAATTTATTTTTAATATTTATATATTTATTTTAGTAAATTTTAAATTTCATAATTAATTATTTGAATTAAAAATTATTTTTTTGGTTATATAATGATTTGATTTAAAACGAATTTTGTTTCAATTTATTTTTATTTTTATTTTGAAAATAAAAATGTGATCTGTACATTCTCAATCGATTCAAGAAAACTATCTTTCGTCTTCCTACCTACTTACCACTCCTTCACATCCTTTTGGATTATAGAGTATCTCTCATTAAAATTTACCAAAACCATATTCCTTTAAACCCTAAAACCTCAATCCTTCAAAAATGGAAATATTAGGAAGACCTAAAGATGCTTATTTGGGTACACCTACTTACCTTCCAGTGAAGTATCATAAACATCATAAAGGTAAGGGATATATTTTGAGTATTTAAATGTGGCAAAATTTTCTTTAAATATGGAAGTCAGATTTCAATGATTAGACTTTTCTTTTGAAGATGGTAACACTCCTCTAATGTTTGACATAGAAGTGAAATATTTTTATAGAAATGTTGTGTTCAATTTTAGATTAAATCAAGACTCTATAATCTCTAAGATTCATGATGATGAATTGTCTATTTTTTGGTGGATATTGTTAGGATTTTTCACTATCCCCCTGAGAGGGATTTTCATTTTGACCTAATGAATATCAATGGTGAAAAATATTTATCCAAGGAGATCATGTTTTCTTTATTTGGAACAATATCCCTCATGAAAATAATGAAAAATGATCTTACTATTGATCAAAATTTCCTGATGATATTTATGAAATATGTAATATTATAGAGGACTAATAAGTTTTTGAAAGTATTGTTTCTAGACATGTTTGTTTAGTTTCAATTTTTTAACCAAATTAAGTTTCATTTATATCATTTTATGAGAAGATATTTAATTAATTTTTGTAAAAAAGATGAAAATATTATATTTTATCCCTGTGGAAGGATTCATTCTTTTTTTATCCAAAATGGAAAAATCCAATATATGTCTTTTGGATATATAATTAATCATATAAACATTATAAATACTAGAAATCACAATAAATTTGAATATATTTGGAGAAAATCCTGTAACAGTAATTTTCATGTTGGAGTGGAACAATAGTATAAGTTTATTGAAGCTACTTAGGGGGAGCAAAGGATGATACCATTAGTCGATTTTTTTATGCCCATGCTCAATGAAGAGGTCGAATCAAGACTTAAATATTGTAGTCTTATTCATAGAAGAAGAATAACAATCAAAATTCTTAAGACTGTGGATGAAGATTCAGATTTAGTTGTTCTAGTTACTCATGTGGATGAGAATATAGATGAAGTATCTTAAAAAAATTAACAACATAGTTAATATTTCCTTGTAATGGAAAACCTATCACTCATTGTTCCCAATTCTATTACTATAGAAGGATCTGTGTTGAGAGATAAATCAAAATTTCATGAAGATCCAAGAATGGCTATAGTGGAGGGTTGGAAAACATCAAGAGTTATTAATCTAGAGTCTATAAAATCTTACGGTGAATATGTGATTCCAAAGTGCATTCATTTAGAGAAATAGAACACCTCTATAAGATAATATTTACAAAATAAGAACAAAATAATTGAAGAGCTCAAAAGTTCAACAGTCCTAAGAACATTATTTGAATCCCTTCAAATTCAACTCAAATATGTTCAAGAAAATTTTATTTCTATGAGAGAAAATGAAGAGTTTATAATATATTTATCTAGCGAGTTTATATCTTTGAAGGTTGAATCTTTAGAAAAGTATGATTTTAATGAGTTAAATCTAATGTTGGGAAATATAATTTTAGTTAATCAGATATAGTCATCATACTTCAACCTGTACACCTCAATAGACTTATCTTGACTTAATAAGTAGACTTGAAACTATTACTTCAATTTATTGAATGGATTCAATAATAGACTACACACTCTCCAGTGTGACAGTACACCTTTGAATGATATTTTTCATAATCAAAGAGATTTGATCAGTTAGACAACCTCTAATAAATCCTAGTTGGTACTAGTAATTCAATAAGTCATATATACCTTTACAACTTTTATTCAATATAAAGAAACAATGAATGAGTTTTTTAAGGTAAATTGGGTGTAAATATTTATGATCTCGTAAGATTCAAAGGAGATGCTTCAATAATGGATTAATGTATTCAAAACTCGTTTTTAGAGTCTGTTAGTGAAGCTACTTTAGATTCATAGTGTTGTTCAAACCATTTTTTTTATCAAGCTAAAACTACTATACAAGGATATTTTGATCTTGAAAACCAGTCTGACCTTAGTAAAACATTTTGCAGACATCTTATGTTGATTGTGGGATGCACTAAAAATTTCTCAAAACATTGAACTATATTTAATTTTACTTTACGTTACTTTTATATATATGTGTTTTATATCATTTTTATTATATTACTATTAGTTATGTTAAAATTTACACAACCATATCACATATCTTAATTTTCTACCCAGTAGACTATAACATTAATTTATAGTTCATTACTATATTAATTTTTTTATGTCATTTAATATTTGAAACCTTTTTTGATATGAAAAAAGGGGGAGAATATATGAGAATCAAATATTTTTAAGAGAAACATTTTAAATTGAAGTAGTTCTGTGAAATCGAAATAATTTTTGGAAACATTAATATTGTCACGAACCAGCCAGAGTCGACCCTGAACCGGTCACCCAGGCCAGCCCGCGACAAGTCCCGAGAGGCATTCCTGATCCTCCCGGGATGGTGACAAGCACCAAGGGCATCAATAGAGTACACAAGGGAACGATTTCGCCCATATATAGACAATCAAACAAACAGCGGAAATAAACGGACAGCCCAAAATGAATTTATATAAAAATTGAACAAAATATTTTTTATACAAGAAACTAAAGGTTGAACAAAAACAAAAAACTCAAATGAAAAATCCCAATGACCAACTAACTCCATGTGACACTTCTGGTCACTCTCCAACACAATGATCAAAAGTCGCCCAAGGTGATCGAACTAAAGATGAAACCTGCACAAGGGCTAAAAAAAGAAGGAGACTATAGGCGTGAGTATTAAAACTCAGTAGGTTAGCCCGATAATCTATTCCCAATGCACTATCCTTTAAAATAAATGAAACATCAATTTATAGTTTGAAATTCAAGATATGTATGTATGGGTTTCAAATGAGGTTCCATGCTATAATAATTATCAGACAAAAATATGCATGTTTAATAAACAAAAATGCAAGTAACTATTTTTTTCAAAGAGGTGCAACTTCAAAATGAACATAGTTTTCAAGAGGGCTGCTATAAAGAATTTTAACATTCAAATAAATAACACATACTACTGAATTTACCAACCAAACACACCGTATGCCGACGGTGAGTACAAAATAGCCAATGAGCACTAGTCATGGGAATACCCCTAGGCACTAGTTAGTTGTGAGCCCCAGGTACCTCGTATCTCGGTGAAAGTAACCATAATAAATATCTGTTCTCGTACACGAGCCACTAGTAGGGAACATACCAATAACCTAGTGGTCCCCAATCATCATCATCATCATAGTTTAGTTAGTGTTGTCATCGTCAAACTTGCTACGTGAAACAGGGGCCAACCCCCACAGAATCACTAGCATACTAGTACACGTCCGCCCACCTAGATACCCGGGATTCCCTTTAGTGATCAATAAAGTTACACATGTTATCAAAAACACATTTCACATCCACATTCCATTCCAAAACCATAAAAAAAGAAACATCCCATAATCTTTCTTCACATTTCTTACACTAATCAACAAACCGCTAAATATTTTGGTAAAACAATTTCATGAAGTGCATTGAGGCTTTGCACATAAAACTCTTTCAAAAACATTCTTTAAATTATAAACACACATCATAACCAAACCAAAACCTATTTGTCAGCCCAATAAACATTTAATAAAATCATTTCATGGACCATAAAACAATCCCAATTTCACAACTTGTTATATACAAGTAAAACACTCCTTCGTTTCTAGGAAATGCCGAACGAGCCTTTAAACATTTTCTCAAAACTAACCTTTGATGAAGGTATGAATTTTAATTTTATTAAGGATCTGTATAAACATCATTTACGGCAGAAAACCTCATTCATAAATCTCTTATAATACTCAGGTTACATATTCAAAACACAACCATTTTCGTAAAGATGTGAAACGGTCCATTTTTTTGGCAACTCCGGCCAAAATATGTTGTAAATCAAAACCCACTTGTTTGTAAAAACAAATCCAAATTGGAAAATAAATATAAGTAACCAAAAATACCATTTATAATTCTTCCAATTCCTTTATAAATCCAACCAAATAACTTTTAAATCACACATCACACATAAAAGCGAACCGGGCAATTTACCGAACACATGTCATGCCCTTTTTGAACAAAACAATTTATTTTATGTACATGAAAAGGAATAAAACACAAATTGAATGTCATATTTTCATTAAAGATACTGTAACATGTTAAAAATACCATAAACCAGATTATAAACCTCACAAAATATTTTCAAAGATAATAGAACATTTAAACAAACACTTGTTGATTACTTTCATGAAAAAACAACACTACCTTTCACATAGCAGTGATTAAACAACGACTTTGCACACCAAGAAAATTATAAAAAGGATTTAAAACAATAATATACATTTATATCAGTATAGGATAATATTAAAATGATGAAACTTCTATGATAAAAGCATGTGCAAGGGATATCCTACCTCAAATCTTTGGCGTAATTGAAACGCACACCCGAAATCACCCGCCGCGGGTTTATAAACCCTAAAACTATAAATACCAGACCTAAACAAACATAAAACCCATCAAAAAACATTTTATAACAAAACCCTAGGTTGATCAAGACTAGGGTACAATATAAATCACAGAAATAATGAAAGGAGGGGGAAGAGGAAGGAGAAAGGAGAAGGAATCCCACCTTTCACCCTAGAAAACTCTTCGTCTTCCATTAGATCTGCAACCCTAGAGGGAAGTGAATGGCTTGAAAATTCATGGAGAGACTCCTAAGATCTGGAAGAACCAGGGAAAGAAAATTGGTGGCCAAAAGAGTACGAATTGATTAATTTATGAATGATACAATTTACCTTGTCAAATCTGGACGATTTGAGGTATCCTGAGAATTTTCGCCCTCTTACGCGACCCATATGAGCTCCAAAGAGGCAAAAACGATATTGGGGGTGTGGATTGGGATATTTGATTTTGGTGGGAGGTGGAATCACCGAAACAGATTAAAACATGTAAAAGATATAAATGAAACAAATTATTTGTTTTAAAAAAGGAAATGGGCCCATGGGCTGGCCCAATACCTAAATAAGTAACCCAAATTCACCCGGCTTACGAATTTCTAATGGGTCCAAAAGGATAAATAAATTTTAATATATCAGTATAGGACAAGTGGGACGTTGATTGGGTGAAAAAGGATGAAAAACAAAAGAGTTATAAAAGAAACAAATTCAGTTTTTAAAACTGGGAATGGGCTCACGGTTGGCCCAAATCATGAAGTAACCACCCTTTCTTCAAAAACTCTTAAACAAGCAATGGAGATCCCAAATTATAGTGGTTAGACATATATGAAACTTCAAAACTCAAGATTCATCTCATAAAATAACCATTAAGAGGATCGGGATTTCTAATGGGCCAGATCAATACAAAGACAGAAAAAAAACCGTGTGTGACAATTCTCCCCACCATTAAAGCTTTCCGCCCCCGGAAATCCATAACGCTTTCCATATGAAAAAAAACAACCCCTAAGGATTCCAGAATGTACTCCCCACCATTAAGAATCAAATATCCCTAGAAATTTTCTTAGGATAAAAATCCATGAGACCCATGGTGGGTCTCCCCACCATTAGAAACCAACTAGCAATGAATAGACAATAATTGAACATGAGCTAGAGTTGGGACTCACTCACACAAGCCCAAAAAAAACCCTCCTACAAAAACCTACTATACCAAGTTAATAGAGTTACAACATGAACATATAATCCACCCACTCCCAAATGGATGGGACAATAACTTGGTCGACACATTCAACACAATTCTGGACCCCCGTCACTTGGGGATGGGATGGTAGGGGACCCAATAATTTGGCCACTGAAACCACAAAAGAAACAAATAAACTACCCAAAACTCTCCACCTATGAATAGGTAACACCAAGACTACACCTGATTTTTACAGGCGGTCCACACAGGGACATTTATTGAAAACCCACATCCATGAAGGAATAACCATAGACACTGTGTGAGGGGTTAAGTCCACCACGCTTGTTGCGACAAAGGGAAATTCATAGAAATAAGGAACCAAAACATTGACATAGTAACTAACTTACCAAAACAGAGGAGTAAGGATCTTAATCTAGCACTCCACACCTCTGTTGATTCCCTGATTGCGTGAAAAGCTTCACTCCGAGGCCTATGGCTGGAGCCCTGATTCTTGAAGCATTTGCTGCACCGCAGTCAGGTGATAAGGATCACACCACTCAAAAAAAACCACACTTGATCACCAAACAAAAACCTTCATCTAAATAGGAACTCATAGATACATATCAAAATTTCTTATCACTCCAAATGAGGGGCATAATAGACGAGGAATTAGACGAAACACATCAACATCACCGAACACAACTGCTCTGTCCAAAAGAATTATCACGACCTAGAAGCACTTTTAATAGATCCCAAACTACTCTCTATTCCAACAAACAGGTTGAGGAATCATCAAAGGAGGTGGATTTAACATTTGAAATGAATCCTTAGGTTGATCAGCAGGAATGATTTCCAACGGAGAACTATCCCTGGCCACATCACAACATCAAACACATCTTTAGAAACCCAATGAAAATTTCTCCAAAACCAAGACACCAACAAGATATCATCTCAAGATACAACAAGAGTATGAATTGTAGATCACAAGGGAGCTTAATGAATAAACAACTCTTCTACAACATAGAAAAAAAACAGGCCACATAACCATTGGTTTATAAAAAAAGGACAACATTTTTCAACTCAAAACACTTTTGAAAAAAAACTAACTTGGTGGGTTTCAACATTCAACAATGGTGTTTCATCAAGTCTCACCCACATGCACATTTCCATGCCACCCCAGGCACCCAACCACCATACCATATATTTCATCCTTCCAGATATAAATAAAACCATGCATGTGAGCACTCATGAAAACACCAAAGGCTAAAACAAAACAACATCTTTCCAAAAATCAGGTACCTTCAAAAGGAACACCAACCACCAAGTGAAAAAACCTTTTCATATTCCACAAAAAAACCACAATTCATTAAGAACCATTTTCTTAGAAACCTAACCCTTTTCATTTTAAAAAAACTTTTTAAATAACCAAGCCACTCCAAACAACCCCTTCCCATTTTTTTTAAAAAAAAATCAGCAATGTATATTTTTATAATCTGAGGTCCATTGAGACCAATACCGTTTGTAGTAAAACACCAACCGATCAAAACCAATTTCCAAAACTAATTTATCCAATTCAAAAACTTTTTAACATCCTAAAATACCCCATTTAAAAAAATATCCAGAATCACTTTAAAATTATTCACAATTTCAAAACATTTTATTTCAACAAACCACAATTTTAGATTATGGATAATCCAATCCCTCTAAATCATTTCTGCTTCCCCCAATTTTTTTCACAAAAACACAACCTTCCAAAACCATTATTATATTTAATTATTGAACCCCCATTTTTTCACTTTTCAAAATCTAATCCTTACATTAAAACCCATTTCCACAATTCTCACACAAGGATTTTAAAAACAAAAATTCAGAATTCAAGAAAGGTTCAAGAGACCCAAAAAAAGGGAACTAGTGTCAGTGGGTGACTTGAACATATGGTTGGAAGCCATATGCCAAACAAAACACCAACACAGAGAGACTTATTAGGACCATTCCCCAGCTCCACATGGCTTGCCAGGCCCTGTGATCTCACGGAGGCCATTAGTCGGACTCCGCTTGTCATATCCCAACACCAAAAAAAAATCAACCAGAACAAAGGACACTAATAATACTGGACTCCCTTGGAAACCTGAGGATTAGAACAAGAAAGAGTTCGCGAAGCTCTTCATGCACTTACCCCTCAAGTCCCAACAATCCTACTCCATCTACCTTGACATCCCCAAAATAACAAGGGCACTCTAAAAAGAAAGGTCCGCTAAGAGCCAACCTCCTCTGATACCATTTTGTCACGAACCAGCCTGAGTCGACCCTGAACCGGTCACCCAGGCCAGCCTGCGACAAGTCCCGAGAGGCGTTCCCGATCCTCCCGGGATGGTGACAAGCACCAAGGGCATCAATAGAGTACACAAGGGAACGATTTCGCCCATATATAGACAATCAAACAAACAGCGGAAATAAACGGACAACCCAAAATGAATTTATATAAAAATTGAACAAAATATTTTTTATACAAGAAACTAAAGGTAGAACAAAAACAAAAAACTCAAATGAAAAATCACAATGACCAACTAACTCCATGTGACACTTCTGGTCACTCTCCAACACAATGATCAAAAGTCGCCCAAGGTGATCGAACTAAAGATGAAACCTGCACAAGGGCTAAAAAAAGAAAGAGACTATAGGCGTGAGTATTAAAACTCAGTAGGTTAGCCCGATATTCTATTCCCAATGCACTATCCTTTAAAATAAATGAAACATCAATTTATAGTTTGAAATTAAAGATATGTAAGTATGGGTTTCAAATGAGGTTCCATGCTATAATAATTATCAGACAAAAACATGCATGTTTAATAAACAAAAATGCAAGTAACTATTTTTTTTCAAAGAGGTGCAACTTCAAAATGAACATAGTTTTCAAGAGGGCTGCTATAAAGAATTTTAACATTCAAATAAATAACACATACTACTGAATTTACCAACCAAACACACCGTATGCCGATGGTGAGTACAAAATAGCCAATGAGCACTAGTCATGGGAATACCCCTAGGCACTAGTTAGTTGTGAGCCCCAGGTACCTCGTATCTCGGTGAAAGTAACCATAATAAATATCTGTTCTCGTGCACGAGCCACTAGTAGGGAACATACCCATAACCTAGTGGTCCCCAATCATCATCATCATCATAGTTTAGTTAGTGTTGTCATCGTCAAACTTGCTACGTGAAACATGGGCCAACCCCCACAAAATCACTAGAATACTAGTACACGTCCGCCCACCTAGATACCCGGGATTCCCTCTAGTGTTCAATAAAGTTACACATATTATCAAATACACATTTCACATCCAAATTCCATTCAAAAACCATAAAAACACAAACAGACCATAATCTTTCTTCACATTTCTTACACTAATCAACAAACCGCTAAATATTTTGGTAAAACAATTTCATGAAGTGCATTGAGGCTTTGCACATAAAAATCTTTCAAAAACATTCTTTAAATTATAAACACACATCATAACCAAACCAAAACATATTTGTCAGCCCAATAAACATTTAATAAAATCATTTAATGGACCATAAAACAATCCCAATTTCACAACTTGTTATATACAAGTAAAACACTCCTTCGTTTCTAGGAAATGTCGAACGAGCCTTTAAACATTTTCTCAAAACTAACCTTTGATGAAGGTATGCATTTTAATTTTATTAAGGATCTGTATAAAAATCATTTACGGCAGAAAACCTCATTCATAAATCTCTTATAATACTTAGGTTACATATTCAAAACACAACCATTTTCGTAAAGATGTGAAACGGTCCATTTTTTTGGCAACTCCGGCCAAAATATGTTGTAAATCAAAACCCACTTGTTTGTAAAAACAAATCCAAATTGGAAATCAATATAAGTACCCAAAAATACCATTTATAATTCTTCCAATTCCTTTATAAATCCAACCAAATAACTTTTAAATCACACATCACACATAAAAGCCAACCGGGCAATTTACCGAACACATGTCATGCCCTTTTTAAACAAAAAAATTTATTTTATGTACATGAAAAGGAATAAAACACCTATTGAATGTCATATTTTCATTAAAGATACTGTAAAATGTTAAAAATACCATAAACCAGATTATAAACCCCACAAAATATTTTCAAAGATAATGGAACATTTAAACAAACACTTGTTGATTACTTTCATGACAAAACAACACTACCTTTCACATAGCAGTGATTAAACAACGACTTTGCACACCAAGAAAATTATAAAGAGGATTTAAAACAATAATATATATTTATATCAGTATAGGATAATATTAAAATGATGAAACTTCTATGATAAAAGCATGTGCAAGGGATATCCTACCTCAAATCTTTGGCGTAATTGAAACGCACACCCGAAATCACCCGCCGCAGGTTTATAAACCCTAAAACTATAAATACCAGACCTAAACAAACATAAAACCCATAAAAAAACATTTTATAACAAAACCATAGGACGATCAAGACTAGGGTACAATATAAATCAAAGAAATAATGAAAGGAGGGGGAAGAGGAAGGAGAAAGGAGAAGGAATCTCACCTTTCACCCTAGAAAACTCTTCGTCTTCCATTAGATCTGCAACCCTAGAGGGAAGTGAATGGCTTGAAAATTCATGGAGAGACTCCTAAGATTTGGAAGAACCAGGGAAAGAAAATTGGTGGCCAAAAGAGTAAGAATTGATTAATTTATGAATGATACAATTTACCTTGTCAAATCTGGACGATTTGAGGTATCCTGAGAAGTTTCGCCCTCTTACGCGACCCATATGAGCTCCAAAGAGGCAAAAACGATATTGGGGGTGCGGATAGGGATATTGGCTTTTGGTGGGAGGTGAAATCACCAAAAAAGATTAAAACATGTAAAAGCTATAAATGAAACAAATTATTTGTTTTAAAAAAGGAAATGGGCCCATGGGCTGCCCCAATACCTAAATAAGTAACCCAAATTCACCCGGCTTACGAATTTCTAATGGGTCCAAAAGGATAAATAAATTTTAATATATTATTATAGGACAAGTGGGAAGTTTATTGGGTGAAAAAGGATGAAAAAAAAGAGTTATAAAAGAAACAAATTCAGTTTTTAAAACTAGGAATGGGCTCACGGTTGGCCCAAATCATGAAGTAACCACCCTTTCTTCAAAAACTCCTAAACAAGCAATGGGGATCCCAAATTATGGTGGTTAGACATATATGAAACTTCAAAACTCAAGATTCATCTCATCAAATACCCATTAAGAGGATCGGGATTTCTAATGGGCCGGATCAATACAAAGACAGAAAAAAAAACCGTGTGTGAAAAATATTTTCATTAATTGTGTTTAAAAATCCAATATTTTCTATTAGTTATTTTCTGGGTTTTTTGATCCCAAAAAAGGGAGATATTGTTGGACATGTATTGCCCCAACAATATTCTATGTTAAATTATGAATTTGATGCTCACAAATACCCTTGTTTATTTTCTTATAAAATTGTATTATTTAAGTTTCTAGAATATAAATTACATTTTTATTTATATCTTTAATGAAATGAAATGATACATGATGTGTTATAGAAACATTTTTTAGACCCTAGGTTCGGTGAATGAGCATTTGTATTATCATACCTATTCTATGCTGAATAGTTTGTATATGGATAGGAAACCCAGCGTTTGGAGAAATGTCAAACATATGGAATATCAACCCTATATTGGTATTTGGAATCACTATTCATGTCATATGTTTATCATATTGAACGTATGGTTAATCAATACTATGATTGGAATTATCCTTGTGCTGAAATGATGAACATATATATCATCATCCTTATGTTACTTTTGATTGCTTCTATATGAATATATGAAATTATTGTTAAGGAAACGTACATTGGTAGGGCCACTACACTATACAATGAAACTCTGCGATACTAAAAGGAACCCTATGCTACGAAAAAGAACCCTATTGTATGAAAATAAATCCTATGCTCTGTAGTAAAACCCTACGTTTGACTATTCAACTACAATGTTTTGAAGCCACGATTTTATCCAAGATTATGGGGATGTTCTTGACAGTATTACAAGATGATTGAGATCTTCTTTATGACCAATTAAATTCTTGTTATTATTGATTTATGGAACCATATTCATCAGAGGAAATCACCCATATTCTGAAGAGAACATACGACTCCCTGGTCATTTTGAATTTGAATATTTTCATTATTTCAGTTGATTTTCATAGATATATTCATCTGAAAGAAAGTTATTTAAATCAATGAAGTATTTTTGAATCGGTTGTGTAATGATATATGTTATAGGGGTGATACAATATTCATATACTATATATTCTGGTGGATCTATTTTATAGTATTAATAGAATTAACAAACGAATTCGTTATTTTCTTCAAGAGACTACACTTTGGTGACATACATATTTCATCCTCATATTGCAGTAAGATTATGGTACCATTTTTATCTATTCTAAATGAAGAACATTTGTAACTAAGATCACTTTATATTTATTATTTCTTGAACACATTCATTTCTGAAGAATATGATCAATCTAATGTGATTTGTGACTACTATAACAATGAATATCAATCTCAACAATCATCAAATCAAACCCTTTTTATTTCTTGGACTATTAACTACTGACACTCAGTTTTGCTGAAGTGTAAGATTCTTGTACTAAGCTGTGGATAACTGGTTCCCTATAAAAGAACCATAAGGCTCTATTTATCCTTGTTGTAAATGTGTCATATTCCTGTAATCAGTTGTGAATTTGGAGGTCATATGATAAGAGGTCCTTGCTAGAAAAATTCACCAAGAAAACAGAGAGATCATTGGTGGAGTGGACTGGGGGACCTTTGTGTGCCGAACAACTATATTTTTATGTGTTCATTATTTATATTTATATACTTCTCATACTCCTTACAGAGAAAAATCCATATATATTCATAAATTACCAAGGAAGACAAAAGAAATAATTATTGAAGATTATATAAAAGACACTATTCATCCCCTTTAGTGTTGTATTTGTATTATTATGAACTAACACAATGATAACCAAGGTATCCTATAGAACTATCTCTTATCAAAGATTTCATGTAGTAAAATGAATCTACATGATATCCAACTTCCAATTCAGATCAATAATGGGTTGGACAAAACCAGTTGGTAAATGGCTCTATACCATTATATACTAAGAGGAAATGAATCCTAATATAAATTAAAAAACATTTTTCTATTCATTCCCATAAAAAAATATCATATATGGTCTTGATATGTAATTCCCCCAACTTGATTCTCCCTTAAGTGACTGATTTGGATGGTTACATGATCATTATAAAAACTCCCCATATCACATTGGATACTGAAATGAAGTAAGGGTTTAATGAATATTTTGGGGATACTATAAACTTTCGTTAAGAGTTTCAATGAAATAAAAAAATAATAGTAGGGAAATAGTTTGAATATATTTTCAAAAAAACCAAATCATAGAATGGACCGACTAAATAAATCAAAATAAAAAAATAATGTTCTGAAAAGTTGAATGTATCTAAATGACATGATGAAAGTAATATAGTAAATATACTAAAAAGGTTCAAATAAAAAATCACAAAACAATGGTTCTGTACCCCAATTCAGTCCTATTCCCAACATCCATCCCATCCCACAATCCAAAAATCAACCATAAGGTCCCTTAACCTTGTCAAAACCTAGGCCTCTAAAATCTATTTTGGTACTAAAAAATGTCTCATTAAGGGTGTAAGTACAACCCCAAATGTTGAAAAGACCATGAATAAATAAATCAGGCCAAATAAATTTAGTGCATTAAATAAATCGAATAATATGGTATTAATTTAATAAATTAATACTGCTCATGAAATAGATCTTCTCACCCTCATTTTATGGGTTAAAACCTAAAGATAGAAAAACATGCTTGTTTTCCCTACCAAGAAACTTTGATTATGGGTCTATTCTCATAGAATATAAAGGATCAACCAACTGGTGGTATATTCTACCCCCATGGATGAATAAAAAATCCTCAGGATAACAAATGGATCCTCCCATAGGATATCTAAAATATCACACTCATGCAACCATTGACCATGCATCTAGTCCTTAGAGAACCAATTTAATCATATACTCTTCCCTTGGTTATCAATTACCTATTCTCATTCCCTACTGGTAGTATGAAACCATGAATCTATCTATCAAGTTTTAATATAATACACCATCATATAAAGATAACATCATCATCCCTCAATAAATAAGACCCAAAAAAATTAATCATATTTATTCCACATAAGTTGATAAGATAAAAAATAAAATTACATGGCCAATAACAAACATAACAAATATATCATCCTAATACACAATGACCAGTTAATAAAACTTTTATTTTCCTAATTGAATATATTCCATTAATCTAGGTTCAAAATTATCATTATAATTATGTGAAATATGATTCAACATGATTTCGGTCTTAGGTTTATTAGCAAATCAGTTAACAAAATTTATCCAGGTGATTCTATCTTATATAATCATAAATATTACATGTTATGATAATTCAAAATATTAATCCAACAATCCATAACCTTATTACAAATATATGATAGGTATCTAATGAAAAACTAGCCAAGTATCAATAATATATTGGGATGGAAAACCTATTTTGTAGTTACATGTTTTACTATCTATGCATATGGACATAATGAGATCTAATGGATTTTCCGTGGAATAGTATTAATATTTTATTGGTTTTATCTAATAAATTTGATGGAACATGTGTCATTATATAGTGATATCACATATAACACATACTATGGAAAAATAAATAAAAAATGAATATTATTTAAACCTCATGCTTATGAATTGGACACGTTTATGAAAAAACCACACATCCAAAGTAGATATCGAATTATTCATTTCTTTTAATGAAAACCAGAAATTCTATCAGTAAAGGATGGAGAAGTAGATGAATAACTATATGGAATACCTTAAAAATATAAGTTTTTATATTCAAGGTCCAATATGGGAGCATATATGGATTAAAGTGGATAGTTTTATATCATCCATGGAATGTTTTCCATGAGATAGAGAGAGATAGAGTAACATGTTTACAAATCATGATGTTATTGGGATTTAAAAAGTTATAAAGGAAACTGTTTCACAATGTTAATTTATTTCACACCGTGAAATTATCATTTCATTTATTGTTTACAATTATCTCCACATAGAAAGTAAAATACCATATATTAAACATTTTATGTTTAAAAATATTTTAAAAATGTGAGTTACATTTCATGGGATTTTTTCAGGTGGTTTAAATATTAGAGGGTGTGTAAATAAATTTAGGCCATGAATTAAAATCATTGGGTCTACCCAAACCAATTCACTCAATGAATATAAATATGATGGTTTCTAAAAAAAATAAATGCTCTAATTGTAATTCATGGGTTCTATCGAGAAATATTCTTTGTATGAATATAATTAATGGGCTCTTTCAAGAAAAATTTGTATCGTGAATACAATTCATGGTTTCTCCTAGAATAAATCATATCTTGAATTAGGTTCAGGATGTGAATTTTTTATTTAGACAGAACTCACCTCAGGTTCCTACTATACCCCTATAACACATACCTCTACCCTGAACTCGGATTCAAGAAGAATGTTTAGGTAAAATGAAAAAAATCAAATATCTTTATCCAATATTGTAATGAGTGACATACTGAGAAAAATATTTGATCTTACTACCTCCCACCACATAACAGCGGGTCCCTAATATGAAATATTTATCAGTGTTGGGTATTGGTGAATATGACAGGCTATTGTGCTCATAAATTATTTTCCCTCTTGTAGGTCTCCTCTTAAAGATTACCTAGAATCCACTGTACTTGTAATAGAGACACATACATCAAAAAAATGTTCCTCGCACATCGGGCCATGAAACATATCAGTTTAATCTCAAAGTAACCATCTACATCTTGATTCACGACATAATCATATTTCTTGTGATAAGGGTCATAATGATATCATTGAAGATATTACATGTGGATGAAATAATGCATGGAATTATTGAACTATGAAAGGGAAAAACTCTATGCCACAATACTGAGCCTCTTCACTATCCTGAAAGGCCTGAAATTCCTGGATACTATCTTTCATTATTTTATGAAAAATGCATTTCCCCAGCCAAGGTGACACCCAAAGCAAAAATTAATGACTAAAACCCCAGAAGTCATATCTAATGATCATTGTATTATTTCTATTGGGTTTGTGGTGCCAGTAATCTATTTTTGATCAACTGAACATACATTGGCATATCTTATATGAGACTATTCCAAAAAAGAATTTACCCACTTGCCTCTAACTATAAAATTAATGGATGACATGGTCTTCCATGTAATTCCATGAATAGAGATATTTGGATTAAATACTGGATGATATTTTTATAAGATAATTTCATGAGTTCCAAATAATACTTCAATGATATGCTAAAATCCAAAACATATGCTCATAAAAGATCATCCAAAATCAAAATAGTCCACTTATATAAGATATCTTCTTTAGGATAGAATACTATACTCATACAAATATGTGAACCTGTGGACAATTGTATACCCTTCCAAAGCTAAGGTGTGAAACAAGGATCTTGATTTCAAAAAATTATCCTTAGGGAACCGTCAAACCAAACTATCTCATGAACATAACTAATACCCAGATCATTAATGACGAAGGTATCCTTGATATCCAATTTCTGGGATAGATTTTTTAGTTGATAAAAAATTACACAAAAAATATAATTCTTATGAGGAGTCTGAGGAAATCCTATCACAACATTCTTAGTAACATCATCCAACTACCACATCAGAATGGGAATAGGCAACCACATCACAACAGGCCTCTAATTCTTGTCCTTCACGTACTGATAGGTGAAATACCGCTTTACAAATCTGTCTATGGATGTTTTCATCCTTCTCCACTAGTAATATATATTCAAATAAAAATACATCATTGTAAAAATAGTATGTATCATGAATCTTGAATTGGAAAACCCTTCATCATATCTTAATGAAACATCATAAGAACCCATTATTAGTGAGGAAATAGAAAAATGTCACTTCTTCATAAATAACATCCTAATGATGGCTCCAAAAAATATATAATATCATGCCGATCTAGTCCCTTCAGTTCACATAAATTATCTTTCATGATCTAGTCCGAAATAAGTTGTATAATTGATGTTGAAGTTTGATCTACTCATTCTTAGGACTCAAAAACATCAAAATACTTATCTACATATACCAACATCATCCACCAATCATCATTATATTCAAAAACATCATATTTATACCTCTTCGAACTCAATGTGTCTCTAAGGATGTATCCCTTTCTTGGTTTATAACCTTGGTCGATGTTGAAAGTCTATAGATAATCATCCCTCTTCCTTTATCGAAGGTTTATGTATCACTATGAAAAGATGTTCCAGAAGACCCTATGGTCTGGGTAAACCACATACCTTTCCCAAAAAATATTATTCCTCTAACATATTAGTTTTTGTACACCACATCTAACTCTACATCATGAGTAGGATAATTCTTCACATGTGGTATCAATTATCAGGACCCATAATAGACCATATAGTCCTCCTAAAATAGAACTTCTCTGATTCTAATTCTAGATGTGTCAAAGTACAAATTATATTTCTTAGTGGTGTAAGGTAACGTGAGATTCTGGGATAAGGTTATCATAGTCTTCAGATCTTTGAAATATATCTCATAAGAATCTTTCTAGAAAAACATCACCCCTATCTTGGCGAGCCCGTACATTAGTTATATCTAAGTTGAGAAGTCCTAGATAAAGTAGTGGTAATACCCTTTTAGACCATGAAAAATCTTAATATCAATGTAATTATAGGTTCACTATGACTAAAACATAGATGTACCCTTCTCCGGGTCCACTGACATTCCAACCACTAAGGTAACATGGCCCAATAATTACACTCTACCCATACAAAACTTATATTTGGATAGATTAGTGTAAAACCAATTCTCCCTCATTGTACCTAGGACTATGTTATAATGTTGGGTATGGTTTTTTATATACATATAGTACACTAATATGGAATTGAAAAAAAACCAACATATATAGATCCTTGAAATAATGAAATATCCAATTCATCAAGGCCATAAATTCTGTTGGTCTGTTCATCAGATTGAAGGTCGTCACTATGAACTCATATAATCCATAACTACACCCCAAAAAATTTTGGGGTATTTTTTATGGTCTCAACCAAAATTGGTGGTACCCTAACCTCAATTAGATCAGGTATTAAATCTTGGATCCTATCATTAGTGGAAGATATTTTCAATACGTGGAAGGGGAAACTATTTCATGACTATCATTGTGGTCAGACTCTAATAATACTCACATAATAAAAATATACAAACATCCTTCTTAGTGAAAATAACTGGAGAACCCCACATATATGTACTAGGTCATATTAAACCCTTATTCATAGGATCATCCAAACAGAATTTCAACACTTGAATCCCAACTACTTCTATCTTATCAGGTAATATTGAAACTTTCTTAGCTCATAGTACGAACTCGATCTTGAACTCAATCTCCCATTCGTGTAGTAATCCATATAAATATTCAAGAAATACATCCTGATAATTTTCAACCACTATATGAAAAGAATTATTCTACTTTACTTAATCATCAAGAGAAGGATTCCTATAAGACTAGTGAGATAGTATGATTTTCCCATAATTTGTCCTGCATGACCATCCAAAAGTACCCACTAACCAATGTGAGTATAACTTGTCACTTATAGTGATAGAAATGTAAATCTAAAATGGTAATATTTTATATGATACTAGTATATAACTACCTAATCCATACCATGAATATAATATAATCTAATCATTTCCATCTGAAAATGTTCCCAAATGAAACAATATCCACAAATTTCAAGATAACACTCCTTAAAACACCCAATTCCCTCTAACTGCACTCCCAACAGTGTTTCAATGCCCATATCCCAATATATTATGTCTATATAAAAAAATTTGGATAAAAAGATTATATAAAGGAATTAAATTTTGTTTTATCAAAAAATATTCAAAATAATGCAAATGATACATGAATCTTATCTCTGATTGGAGATGGCCCTGAATCAAAACTAGACGGATGTAACTATATAACATGTATCTAGATCATATCTAGGCATTGGTATCTAGTCTTAATTAATTTTAATATTCACTCTCAGTGGTTCTATCACTCTTTCACAGGGGTAAAATATCTATTCATTTGGACTAAACAACTATAGGAACTTCAACTAATATTATGATGAGGGGTATTGGATTCTATAACAAACTCAAGTGCTTATCCGGACCATTCACCACTCATATGATGTGAAAAAAAATCATATGATATTTATGAAGATTTTCCATCTTTCCATATATGCGGTACTCCACTATAGGGTTAGGACACTCTAGGTTCTTGTGGTCAAACTAGCTATAGTAAAATAACTACACTGAACCACAATCCTAATGAGAAATTGTACTCCCATTATTACTCTGTCCAATACCACCCTAGCTGAAACTTCTATAGAGGTAATTCATTTAACTATAATAATAGTTATTGGAATTCCATATTAAAACTTTATATCCACCACTTGATGCCACTCTTAGATTTCCTTATGGAATGAGTGACTTATTAATCACATCTACAAAGAATCTTATGGAAACTATTTTCACACGTGACCTGATCTCGCAGAGAATTCCATCATGAAAACTGTTATCTCTCTAAATCTCATTTTCTACTAGGGATGTATAAATTCATTTTAGGTTGGTGAAGCATCTTGTGTAATCTGTCACTCATAATATTTATTAGGTCGGGTTCATGAACTTGCAATCCTTCCCCTTCAAAGACATCTTAAGTTAGAAGTTGATTCAAAAAAATCCCTCAATTTCCTTTTAAAATACATATAGTTTCTACCCATCATGCTCTTAAATATCCCACAAATGTTGTGAAGTTTCAAAAAGCATTAATCCATGAAGATTCACCCTCTTATCTGTGCATTTCTTGAAGTTCATGAATATTATCTGGACTAACATGATCTAGAACATGGCTTCTTAGGGATCTCTATACCTAGTGAATGTAAGAACATGCTTTCACTGAAACTTTATCATGAGATTAGACATAGACTATAAATTGTGAATATTACCCCTTTCGATGGATCAAAATACGCATAAATAACATTCATGAGGCTAAAAATACTTCAAATTCATTGTATTTACAAGAATCCCAAACTTAGTTATGTTAATATCATTCAAATTTTTACTATCCTGAGGATTAATTTGATGAAAAATGAGGATTAGTTTTATCTAAATGAAAAAAACTCCCTATAGAACTTAGGGTACACAATATAAAAACCTCAAAATGTGATAAAAATAGAGAACCACTTACTCATGGTCCCTTTAAACATTCCATTACATGTAAATTATCATCAAATAATAGTTTATTTATTATGTTATGACCAGATATAACAACCATATCAATACAAAGATCATAAAAAAATGTATAACACATTCAATGAATATGTTCTTATCATCATAAAATCATATCATTAAATTTCCCTACATTCCTATAATGATGCATATATACAGATTTTATTCCATACCAGGCCACATGTATAAATATCAAGAACAAATAACATCACGAAACATGTGTGTCGACACCGAAAATTATTCCACTGAAGATATACAAAATATATGAATAGGGTCAAGGAAGTTTTGATGAAAATTTGGACCCAAATAGCCCAAAAATTAATCAAATGATTCTATTTAACGAATCCCCTTCATATATATTTCTAGCCACTATGACTATGAGCTTTAGAAAAGGTGCCTTTGTGAGTCTAATGAGCCCCGTGAACTGCCGCAAATAAATTTGATGATAACTTTTTGAGTCCTACTATTTCCGAAGGATCCCTACCACTTCAAAGCTTCCATTTACATTGAGACATCAAATTTTATTCACAAAAATCACCATGAGCATTGTAAACCCTCATTTTTTATAAATATCTAGGTCACAACCCCTCATTACCATTTTTTACCTGAACATTCACCATTCGAGCTCCCATTACACAAATCTACAATGAATCGCAAACCTGAGATAAACATGGACCACCCAAGGTACTTGAGTATCACAAACCATGATTTCCTTTTTTATTTATATCCCTTACTTATGGTAGGGATTGCCTTCACGATGGTATCCTCCCTTCTCAAAATATGGATCCCATTTTGGTTTCTTGAGTATCTGTGAAGATTTAATCCTATTCAGAACACACCCCTAATAATTAGACCTATGATAAGTAGAATCCATGATTCTTGAGAGTCTTTAACCAGTTAATAACATTTCATTCATGAATCCCCTTTCCTTTGTGAATCCCCATTCCTTGGCAAAGAATCTTTCCTTCAAAAATCCCCATTCCTCTATGAAGAAGGCTTTCTTCACAAAGCACCTTTTCTTCATGAATCTCACCATGTAAGGCCCTTTAGATTCACAATCACATTTCTTATATGGCCTTCCAGGCTTGCATGAAGTGATTTCCAGGTCCACAAACTGGTGTATCATGTTTCATTTCCCTACCTAATTCTTTATTTAATAGGAAATCTTACAACTATTTCTTCTTCGCATTGCTACACTAATGTGTACCCCTTAATTGACCACTCGTAAACCTCAATATCATTGGGAATTTCTCATGCCTTAACTTCCCCATGTGTTGGTCAGTACCAGTCATGTATGCCTAAGGGGTGAGGAGCAAGTCCTCATCATCTGAGATGCAGGACAATAAACTGTCGAGCCCCTTTATCCTTATCACTTGACATTAAACTAGGTTTCCACATGCGTGGAATGTGCAAGAAGTCTTAGTAGGGTATGAGCACCATATCCCTCCCACTCTGACCCTCTCTTTCATCCTTACCATAATGTGGGCCTCAATAAATATCCACACAATCCATGACACAAATTTAAAGGATGTTCTATGTACAACTGGCATGGATTGAGATCTTACTCATATGGAATGAGATCTTCCACATATTACAAGACACACTCTTCATGAATCCCTCTTAGATTAAGTCCAAATATCTATATCATTGCTATGATAACCATGTATTTGACCTACTCCATTCCTCACAGGCTCACCTATCATGATGTGACCGTCAAGTATACCATTGCCTCTTTTTTCTCACATAGAGCATGAATCATGTGGTCTTAGAGTTAACAATTTCCATTAAAACCTCCTTGGGTTGTAGACTATGTGTAATCCCCATGACCCCTTATTTCCAAACTATGTAGACATTGATATCTCTCTTATAAAGAGGGTATGTAGGAATCCTCCTTAAGGTTCAAGTCATAGGATCCACCGAAAGCCGTCTATTTCATGTCTGTTTACTCCTCGTTCTCAATGAACAATGTTAAAATGCATAACCAACTGAACTACATGGGTTTGGATCTCTATTTTCTAAAATGGGTATGTAGTAAACCTCTATGAGGTTGAGCCCCAATCAATGATAAACTATGGTTCTCCCTCCTAAGGTTGTACCTCTTTTGGAAGGTAACCATGCATAAGCCCCTGTATTTCAAAGGGAAGGTATTCATGCATAAACCCCAATTCCACCCCAAACTATGTGGACTTTAATCATTGTCTTCTACACAAGGTATGTAGGACCCCTCCATGAGGTTCAATCCGAACACCCATTTCCCATACTGGTCTTTCCCAAGGGTCCTTATGTCTTAGGAGGACTATTCCCCAACCCAAGTTTCTATATCTTTTGGGTCCTTATCCTTGCAATCCATTTCTCACGAGCTGCACCATTCAGTGTCCCATCACCCCTATCTTGAACTATGTGGACATTGATCTCTATATTCTACATAGGGTATGTAGGATTCTTCCTTGAGGTTTAATCTCATCATCCATTTTCCATCTTATTGTATCCCCTCGAACCTTCTGTCTCGAGAGTATCATATCCCAACCCATGTTTCTATCTCCTTTTGGTCCTTACCCATGTGCTCAATTTCTCATGAGTTTCCTCCATAGGTTTCTCATATCCCCTCTCCCGAACTATCTAGACAATTATTTACACCCTCTAGGATACATAAGAACACTACATGAGGTTTAAGACGGAAATAGTCTTATACACATCTATTTAATTGCATTCATTCATCACACTTCATTTAACTCACTATCATTCACCCTGATTTTTACCTAGGCTGCCACATCCAGTTAGGATAATACCATTACTATGGGTAGATAACCATGCATAAACCCCAATCATATTATCTATCTTCTCAACCTTATCATGGTGAGATCACATCATTTACATAGGTATATTTCCATGCATAATTCACATCTATCCCATTTCCCTTTGTAGCACCTAGGTAGCTAATAATGTGTATGCTCTGAACCACCCCATCAAGTTACAGGGGGTTTTATCCCTTTATTCTAGAAATGGTACATTGGAGGCCTCCTCAAGGTTCAATCCCATCCATTGGTAGACATTGGTTCCCCCTTATAAGGGTTGACCCTTTTAGATCCTTCTAAATAGTTATCTAGACCAGCCTCTAATGTGTGACATCTTCCCTATATGGGACACTCCATCCCATGTTCGTTCTCACTAGTCATTCTAATCCATTAATCCAATAAACCTTTCTGGTGATACTTCATAGGGATTCACCTATCTGATCCAACTTCAGAAGTTTTCTAATCATTTTGATCGATATTCTTAAAAAAATTAAACTTGCGACATACCCCTGTAAAACTTGAGAAGATAAGGAAAACCTCATAGACATGCCTTTGTAATAGGATACCCTATAATTGATGTAGGATGACTCATGTTTTTTCACCCTTGTGAAACCATATCAGCATGGAGGATTCGGGCTTTATAGTGTTCTAGCATCTATATATGCCATCGATTCCCAATGTGACTAATCTCTTACCGATGGTTTCTATCCTAACTTGATCCTTTATAATGTCTTAATAGAAGAATCATAATAAGAAAAATACACAAAGAGATGGCACCATGAATGAATTTCATGAACAAATTCTTAATCTACAAGGGAGACCCATACTAGGTGAAATTTTTTGAGATGGAATCCATGGATGGAAGGGCCAAAATCCCATCATCCCATTTCGATAAAAGAGAATAAATATATAAAGAACAAATGAATTATTCCTACCTTTAGAAAGTTGGAATGTGGGGGACAATTCACCACCAGGGAGCATCAACACGTTCATGTGGAATGACCTGCTAATAAAGATCTAAACAAAAATGATAAACCTATTGTGAATATGTTATTATTAGTTTTATGATTAGTAGTGTTCGAGACATCAACAGATAAGAGTGTCACCGAATCCAGCTATCTGGTGCTATGTCTAGCCATGAAATCAGTGGGCTTGGCATGGAACACACTGGAATTCAAGGTAGTTTATCATTGAGAATTTCGGTCTGTGACATCATCAACATGGGTCTATCTATCCAACAATAGAATAAAGAATGGTGATGGGGCACTGGGAATTTATTTCCTACTATCCATACTGATTTATGAATCTTTTTACATTGCTGAACCCAAGATATAGAAAAGTAGTCACCTCCCCCCATAAACATTGAGGCATGAGAAACACCAAGGAAGAAATCCTACATGGATCCACCTCCACCATGACATCATCCATAACCACAAAACCCGGGTTCCCATGCCTCATCTCACCCTTAGAAGTTATCCATATTATGGTGATCAATGCACTCTTCTGATAGTATGAATAGGAGGGGGTCATTACAATGAGGTATATAGATCTCCAAGAATTGGAGGCCTCTATTCCTCACCATCACCACTGCCCCCAAGGGACATTTAGGGATATTCTTCTCCCCACTCCAACATTCAACCATTTCAGGATCCTCTCATTCAAACATTCCTATGACTCACTCCCCAACTCCAACGAGGTGTGTAATGTCTAATTCATTCTTGTTAAAAATTCCACCAAGGTCTCTCCACAGATGGATCCAACCGTGTCTAATCAATGATTACATGTGGCCCCAAAAGTCAAGGAATAGATGGTCCACACCCCTATACTTCCAGCACTGGTTTGGCTAACCTGGAACCATTGTGGTGTGAAAGCCTAGGAAGACACTCGTCTAGGTGCATAATCTTATACAACTTCATTTGGTAAGGCCACCACTGATATATTATATAATTTCCTTCCCATAGAAATTCAGGGATTCATCATCACCAGATCACAATTAGGAACTGAGCCACCCCATTTGATGGAAGAGTTGATTGTTCCAATTACTAGCATGAACAGGTGCTGTAGTAGGCCAACCCGTGATGACAAGATCCTGTACCGAGGTCCTCCATATGCTATAATAAGCTAAAATAGAGGTCCTACACATGTACATAATTGATCTATTGGAGGCCCTCCCCGCTCTAGAACTTCCAACCATGGAGGTCCTCCCCCTATGTCCTGCAACCAGTGTGGAGGTCCTCCCCATACCCAAGATTACCAACAATTTTGTCCTCTCCATGTTCCATTAAACATATTCCAATGTGGTCCTTTCACCATATCTCACCAATGAATACGTCCTCCCTACTATCATACCCAACATGGAGGTCCTCTCGATGATCTCATAAGCTATCCAAGAGGAGGTCCTCTTCTCTCCAGCACCAACCCACACAGAGTTCCTCCCCATTTCAAAGATCTACCCACCCCTAAAGAGCCATCTCAGAGTAGAAGGGTAAACCATCATCACCGGGGGAGGAACTTTGAGAAATTATAGGTCAATATTAATCCAATTCACTTTTTAGATTCCAAAAAGGAGTGTTATTTGATGATGGAACCTTCACCCCATACTCTGTATCAGAGTCCAATGAATGAACCTAGAATGTATGTTGCATCCTTCCAGAATGTGAAATGCACCAGATCCCTATAACCCTCCATAGGTACATGCAGGAGGAGGAAGATTAGGTTCCTTTATAGGGTCTTTTTAGGTATTCCTCTCTTTCGTCACCATGATCATTCTCTACCTCTTCCCAAGATCATAGAGATTTGTTCCTTGGATTGGTGGATGATGAGAATAAATGATATTATTCACTAGAATCTTCCGCCTTGGAACATGAAGTGGTAGTCTACACTCAATACTCTATGGAAACGATGATGCATTCAGTACTGCCCCTATGGGATGACACCTTATGATGTGGATTCTCAGATAGTGCAGCTTCCTCTCCATTGATTAGTCCTCCACCATAATGGCCCACATATTTTCCATTTCAAGATCCTCAGTACCCCCAGTTTAATAATGGGGAAACCAAATGCCAAAACCTGCTTCATAAATAAAAAGATTGTGGGTTACTCTTATGGGTTACTAGTTCCCCAAGAAGATCTGGTCGATCGTGATTCCAAATATTAGCATTCTAGAGTCCCTCACCCTAGATGAGGTTGTGTATTTTTTCTAAATTATCTTGATGATGCATTTATCTATCCATAATCTTCGATTGGATTATCCAAAAAGCCAAGAACAACATGAAGACACTGGTCAACAAAGATGCGTGGTTGATTTTTGCACACTCCCTATGGTCTAGCACAATATATTGCCTGATTATCACCAGAAAATCTAGTAATGATTCATCTAGTTCATTAATTTTCTCTACAAAATTATTGAGGAGGTGAACCAACACATCCAAATCCATGACCTCAATCCACTCAAGGAATAGTTCAATGAGATAGGGGTCACTGAAGATAACCTTCCCCATGAGGCAACACATCATTTTTTGGATCCCCCTAGTAATGTTTACTCACCGATAAAGAAACTTTCTTGGATTTGTTGAACCTTCTGAGTCATTTCCTTTTGGTCGAGACCAAAATAAGGGAAATAGAGAAACTACAACCATTGAACCCTTCCAACCCATCAGGTTCGACATAGAAAATACATGATAATCCTGATAGGGCTGCATTTCTCTAGCAGCTCATAGAGATTAGAAGTCACCTGAATAATCTCCTTACCAAGAACCTTGATGAATGATTTCCAGACTATGGTGATCCTTGGTATGATCCCATTCATCTCTCAAAGGGGAAGAAGGGGTAGGCACAGATCCCTCTCAAAGAGTTACCGCCTATTGGTCTCAAAAACCTTGTATATCCTGATATGATTGAGGCCAGAGATTATAAAAAATGACCACTGTAAACATCATTAAATCTAACTGATCTGTGTGAGAATCTTCCTCAGGACCCTACTCTACTGGGAATTCCTCCACTATCTACTTAGGTCACCCTTCAAGAAGTTCCTCCAGTAGCTTCTCGAGACATTCCACTAGGAGCTCCATGATACTCAAAGTGACCCTACTATATTGAAGATCATTATTACACACTACTAGTAAAAAAAATCCTCTCCAAGATAGGAACCCCCACTAGGGTGATCAGCGGGATTCTCTAATTTCCATCCTCGAGGCCCTCAAACACTATAGGTGGAAATCCCACTTGATGGAAAACTGTATATGTACTGGGTGGATGATATGCCAACACCCCCAAATATCATAAATTATACCTTTTCAACTTTCAATAGGATGATAAACCCACTGTAGATTCTTTCCCAATTTATTTCAATGTGTGAACGCATGCTAGGAACTCCAATATAGTAGGAATCTGCTAAGATCTGGTGCATCATACAGACACTGGAAGGTCATGCATTTGTCCGGTACAACTGGATTTCCATTGGGTCTATCACTTTTTGGGAGGAAAGTCAAATGTAGTTTATTTATCAGTTCAACTACACCACTCAAAAGACTAGTATTACTGGCCTATTCATGTGAAAAAAATTGTAGGATGAGCAATTTGTAGAACTTGTCTTGAGGTGGAAATTACTCATGTAGTAACTTGACAAGATTCTATCTCAATAACATCATTTAACAATTATTATGGAAAATATAAAGACTAAGATAGTCCCATCCTTCATCA